>OY728136.1:56000000-56625000 GCA_963277665.1 Viscum album
TAAAAAAGGTTAGATTCTTAAAATCTCCCTACCTTATAACAGATCATCCTCAAACTACACTCCCAATCATCGCTAAGATTATGGGTCAAAATGATCGGGTAAATTATCCCTCATATCCACTTCTATCTCCCAGGTTTCATCCAAAACACGAACATGTTTCCAAAATAAATGATCTATATGTATATTCATTCACCATAAAACTATCTTCCTACGATCCGACACATGTATCAAATGATTCTACAAGTACACATCTATCTAATGATCAAAATTATCCACATCTATCACATGAGAAGGGTCAGGGTGATACCTTTGAAGTTGTTATAGATGAAAACAATTATTCATAGAACTATATCTCTACGAACGGGCCAATTAGTTATCCACAACCACAGATGGTCCAACAAGCCTGGGCACCAACTTTCCCTGAATATGTATCTTGTGATGACCCAATATAGGTGAAACTCAAAGGAATAAATGATTACCCTCTATAAAATATAGTGGTCATCAACTTCTATAATCATATGACATCTTTCTACTCTGATCCATAGCCATATGATTTCAAATTAGATATACATAATCCGACATCTCCTATTTGAGCCTCAGTCCTAATAACTCTGACTCACCTACCTCCATCTAGCATAAAGTTGATCTTAATGGCCTACCATAATGATCCTCATATAGTTCCATATGTATAGTTTCTTGATAACTATTGTTATAGGTGAAATAAAATAAATCTTGGTGCTTCTCCCAAGACACTTTGAGTTTTAGGACACACACCCGAAGAATATCCTCAAGCACCTGTGTATTACACTCTGACTACCCATCAGTATGTGGGTGGAAATTCATAATCAACAAAACCTCTATACCAATCACCTTCTATAATCCCTACTAGAAGCATGGAGTAAAGAATGATTCATGGTCTGAAACTGTAGTACTTATCACCCCTTGAAGACCAACTATACCCCCAATGTACAAGTCTCCTAAATGCTACACTAAACAAATTCTCCCAAAGTTGTAATAAATGAGATGCCTTTATCAAACAGTCCAAAATATCACAAATACTATCCTTATTCTAAGGTTTTCTTGTGATTCCCACCACAAAATCAATATTCACGTCTTCCCACTTCCATTCCTGAAATGGGAAATTACTGTTAAAAACACGAGCTTAATGATTCTTGACCTTCACCAGTTGATGGGATTACCATTGTGTCACAAACCCTGCTATCTTCTTCTTCATGCCCAGACACAAAAAATGTTGAAATAGGTCATGGTATATTTTTTTTCACACTAGGATGATCCAACCACTTAAAGGCATGAAACTCATGCATAAAATCATCCTACATACTCATAGGCATACTAACACAATTCCTAACATTGACGATCTCATCCTCATCTATGATTCAATCAGAAGGTGACTATCCACCATCTAGGAATTCCCTCAAATCCAAAAACTATGGATCCTCATACATTTTATCTTTTATCCATATCAAAAGTAGACTCTACTAAAATTGATAGGACAATTATATAATCCTGAATTTTCTAAACCATGACATCCATATCATCTAGTAGAGTCATAATCTTTCACTTGGAACTAGAATCTTGAAAATCCTAAGTCATAGATTTCCCACTTAAAGCATCATCAACACTATTTCCCTTCCCAGGTATATATTCTAGCTCAATATCAAATGACTTCATATACTCAACCCATATACGATGCAAAAGATTAAAATCACATTGGTAGAAGATATAATTTAGGTTCTTATGATCAGTGTACATAGTAAAATTCTCACCCAAAAGATAATTCCACCAACACTTTAACCCATAAACGATGGCTTATAACCAAAAATCATGTATATGGTAATTTGTTTTTTGTGGAATCAAATGTTGAGACTAGTATGCCACAACTAGATATCCATACATCAACACAACTCCACGTACGATACTTGAGGCATCACAATACACCATATAATCCTCACCCAACTCATATAGGATCAATATTGGTGCTGATGTGAACTACTTCTTCAACTGCTGGAATGGGTTCTCTCATGCTTCCAACCATTCAAACAATACTACCATTTTGGTCAAACTTTAAAGAGGTGCTTCCAAATACAAAATTTCTTGGATGAATCTATGATAATATCCATCTGACCCAAGAAAACTATAGATATCAAAAATGTTATTGGGGTGATCCCAATAAACTACTGCCTGAACCTTCTTTGGATCCATTGAAACACTTTTCTCAGAGATTAGGTGACAACATAAGTGTACACGATCAATCCAATACTAACACATAGATATCCTGGAGTATAATCGATGCCCTTTTAGTGTACTTATGATAATGTCAAGATGTTGGTATTCATCTTAACAAGTCTTAGAGTAAACCAAGATATCATCCACAAACACTACCAAAAAGTGATCTAGGTATAGATGGAATATTATTTTCATCATGTACAGAAAAACTTATAGTGCATTCATCAACCAATATGGAATTATGAATAATTCATATAGGTCATACCTACTTCTGAAAGTCGTATGTGGTGTATCAAAAGTTCAAACTCTCAATTGATGATACCCTGATATCATTTCTATCTTGGAAAAGATAGAAGATCCCCTAAAAAGGTCAAATAGATTGTCATTTCACAAAAAAGGATACCTGTTCTTCATAGACATATGTTTAAACTTTTGGTAATCAACACAAAAGCAGAGACTTCCACCATCCTTCATTGCAAACAAGACTAGAGAACCCTCAGGTGACATAATCGAATAGATAAATCCCTTATCCTCTGACTCCTAGATCCAAGTCTGAAGGTATTGATGCTCTATTGGTTCCATTATATATGAGGTAATATAAAATGTATCATCCCCTGATATGGGATCAGTTATAATCTCCATATCTCTCTAAAGTAGCAGCCTTGAGAAGTCTTCAGGAAACATATCCTGAGACCGGTCTACTACAGGTGGAAATGCATAATATTTCACACCTCCATCATATAAAAACAAACTTGATACTAAGGATATGATCTCTCCCTATTTTTAATTAATTTTACCTACTCAGCCTGCCTGGATATCCCACTCTGCACAGTAAATGACATTATCAACCTCAAGACATGTAAAAGTCAACCTACTACAGTAAAAATCTATGCGATTTATGTATGCTACCAACCAATCCATAACCATAATTATGTTTAATCCTAAAATATCAACAATATACATATCCCACAGAAATAGATACTCCCTATAATGACCCCAACCCTAGATTCCCAAATTCGGTGCCCTAATTTATCAAATTGGTACATTATATAAGGAAACACATCCCAAAGGACCGAACAGTTTAGAATTTTTTGGAAAAAATAGATACAGAAATATGTTTTACATTATATCATGAAATCAAAAAAAAAAAATTATCTCCTTTTAAAACACTCATATCCTTCAGATTATTAATACTAGTATGTCATAATATACTACTTTGAATCCTTGGAAAAAATGAAACATAATAAGGGGGTGAGCTCAGATTATTAGTAAGGGTAAATTATACAACAGAATCCATCATAAATAAAATTATAAGGTAGGGTATAAAACTAAATCAAAATACTTTTAAACATAACCTTGAGCTTAATATGGAGAGAATAAATCAAATAATTCCATATAAATGGTCATTTAGATATTCTACTAGTCGAATAATCACATGTAATATCAATAACTAATCTCATAATGAAGAAATTCATAATACCGAACACCATAACCATACCATCAATGCCAAATTCCAAGACCATATATAAATGATAAAGATGTTAGTCAAAACCCAAAATAGTTTGTCTCATGAGAACTACTAATGAATCGAGGGGCTTTTATTAACCGGCCCACAACCCGTAATACTTTTATTAAACGATCGACATCCCACTACTTAGTAAGTCCAATGAAATCCCCATATGAAAAAGGGAAATCATAACCAAAATAAACATTCATATTAAAACTAAATACGAAATGTTAATAA
Organism: Viscum album; assembly: GCA_963277665.1. NCBI lineage: Eukaryota > Viridiplantae > Streptophyta > Magnoliopsida > Santalales > Viscaceae > Viscum > Viscum album. Next base: position 56,003,992 of record OY728136.1, read on the forward strand.
ATTAACCATAAATAAAGAATGAGATCAAAATAGAACATCAACTTTCAAATATATCATAAAAAATTAAATATAATATGGTAGATGTTATCATAATAAATCAACCTCAATTAAGCATAAAATTCAAAAAAGGATGTTGGAATAGATGAAAATTAACTAATAAAATCATTAAAAAAATTCTTGAGGGAAATATCCCTATTTTATTGAAATTATTTTAGAAAGGGCATATAATTTTAAAAGTAAAAATTTTTAGTGAAAGTAATCTTATAATCTTATAAAGGAAGATTCTCTCATGCTGTATAAGTTAAAAAAAATTCATTCTTTATTTTTTTTTGAAAAGGTTATAAAATAACTTGTTTGGAAAATGAGAGAAATATTACCTTAAAAATATTTTATAAAAAGTAAAACATGGGTAAAAATTAATTTAATTTTTTTGAAAAATAAGAATATTTTGAATAAATTTTTTAGAAATATAGACATGGATGATAAATATGCCCCAACAGATACTTAAGTATAAAAAATCTCAGAAAATAAAGAGATTGTGAAATTATGCATTACCTTGTACTTTCCCCTAGTTGAGGGTGAATTAACCTCATGTATAATGGTTAAATAATTTTATTAAACTACACCATAAATAGAACCGTATACATATTTATGATATCACATGTGATCCTCTTATATCATTTTGTTAATAACATTTCATTATTACCACTGTTTCAGGTGTTCACTGCTTTATTTTTCTATGCATGTTTTGTTGTGTAAGTCATGTTTCTTATGCATAATATATATTTTATTCATATAAAAAATGATATAAATATTATTTTTACTTATCTTATGAATTTTTATAATTATTATTGAATGGTTAATGTGGATAATGAATCTTATCTCGTAGTGGAGACGGTAGGGGTCGTACGTAAGCACAAGCGACGATATCATTCACTTAATGGTAAAATGGTTTGGAATTGGATGGTATATTAATTATACAGAATAATTATAATGTAATATTAATTATATATATCCATTATACTCACAATTATACCCATACAAATAATGTAGTGATGAAAAAAAATTACATTACGACGTGGAGATGGTAAGCCATACACACGCACACATGGTGATTTTGTTTTTCATAAGATGGATAAATGGAAGAATATGGTTTTACCATAATCATAATAAAATATATGTATATAAATGATATTATATTTGTTACTTTAGTATGGAAACAACAGTGAAATAGGAAGTACAAGAAGAAAAGAAAATGAATTGAATTAGTAAAATGATTACCTCTTATTAGGTGGACTTCCTTTGGATATCCTCTTAGATAAAACCGGCGTGGTATTTTTGTAAGAAAAACAACATAAAAAGTTAAATAAGAATGTTTAGAGGATAATTTTTTAGCATTTGGTTGATCTATAAGGCTCATGGTTGTGTGAGGAAGTGTGGAAGGATGTTCCTTTTTATAGGAGAGGTAAGGATCACTCTTGGAATCCTTTAAAATATTAAATTAATATAAATTTAATATCAATTTCAAATAGTTGAAATGTGTGTTATTTTGAATTTATGATGAGTATGGGTCTAAATTATCTCAACAAATGATGTTTATAGAAGTTTAGGTCACAAAACTAACCTTATCATTTGGATTTAACTCTTAGATAAACCCTTAAACTCTTACAGTGAAAACTTTGATTTTTTACTCGTTAGGGTTAATATAGTTACTATATAATGCATGAATAAAAAAAAGAGGATCATTGATTACATATAAAACATAATTATAGTTATTTTTTATAAACTATATGTTTTTATTACTTTTATATCATTTAATAAAATTATATTTATTTTAATGTATTAATTATGTCAATTGTGATACTATTTATTATTTATCTTTTTAAAAATATTTTAATAACATGATAACTTCGAAATAAAACTTATAATATATCTCTAAAATGTCTAAGTAATCTAAAAAAATCTTTTATCTTGTTAATTATATCAAATTATAGCTATTTTAAAAATTTTAATATCATTTATTTGCTATTTCCATTAATTAAACAATTTCTACATCATTATTATACAATCCCTTAATTAACTTATTTACTCTCCATTTTTTTTTTAAAATATCATGATGAAGATAAATTTATTATATTTATAATTAATTTTTATAGTTTAATTTATCTTATATATAACCATGTATTAAGAATGAATATTTATTAAAATTTTGAGTATGGCATGTTTAGCTTATCTTTTAATAAAATATAATAAAAGTATTATTCTTACCCAAGTAGATTAAAAATATCATAATTTTATCCTAATTTTGATTTTGGTCAAAAACCACTTATCCCATGAAATCAGGACATGTTTTAGGATAACTTTTAAATATTATATTATTAATTTTACATTTAATTACTCAATTTACGCTTAACTATGATAAATAAATAAAAATTTACTAAAGTTACTATTCACAAAAAAATAAGTTGGTCCTATAATACACTAAATAACAAACTATTTATAACTATGTATATAAGGTTTTACAAATTATATTCACATGAGTGTCTAAATTAAGTTGAACGCTAATTTGGTGAGAATGTGGGTAAAAGAGACGTTTAAAAGTTTAGTATTTTTTTATTTCTATTTTTAATATAAAATGTTTCCAATGACCTAAACTGAAATAATAATTGTATTATTGATATATTTTGACTTTGAAAATAAATTTAATTTAGAGTAATTATTTAAATGAAAAATTTTAGTTTTTAATTTTAATGTAGTATTTTTCACAATTCATTAAAAAGAAACTTTTCAAAAAAAAATACCAAAAATTCTCCCTAATATAATTTTGATATTATGAATTCCAAAATTAAGTGTATTTTGAAAAATAAAATTTATAAATTTTACAATGTGGTTAATACTATTTATAATCACTTTTTAAAAAACTCATTTGATAGATCCCGGTACACTCGAACTCATTGTTGCATGCATCACAAGCTATTGAATTTATTAAAAAGTAAATGTACCATGGAATCCTAGGGTGTTACATTCATCCATCCTAAAAAACATTCATCCTCAAAATTTCTAGAATATCCCCTCCTAAAATGATTTTGGTGGTTGTTTATCATAAATTCCTCAGTTTCCCACACCACCTCTTCCATTTTATGGTTTATCGAATGAACCTTTACCAGTCGATTCTTTTGATTCCTCAAAAATTGTTCTCTAGATTGAAGAATCTTGATAGGATATTCACAATAAGATATATCAAGTTCTAGTTCTATTTTTTTTATAGGTGAGTAAGTGTGTTGGGTCTGGATTGTATTTACTTAACAGTGATACATTGAATACATCATGAACATTGGAGAGACTTGGGAACATTTTTAAATGGGAAGCTACAAATCTAATTCATTCCATAATTTCAATAGGTCATATGTACATGGGACTTGTTTACCATTCTAAGCAAATCTTATAACACTCTTTCATGGAGTTACCTTCAAGAAAAAACTATATCCCATTTGAAATTCCAAACCCTTCCTTCGGTTATTGATATAAATATTTTTCCTATATTGAGCTGTTTTGATATGGGTTTGAATAATCATTACCTATTCTGTTGTTTCCTCAACATGTTTTGGGCCAATGAGTTTTCTTTCAAAAACATCAACCCAAAAAGTGGGTGTACAACAGCTCTTCCCATATAATGTTTCAATATATTCCCTTTTAATATTCAAATGGAAGCTATTCTGATAAATTTGTTTTAATATAGGTAAATAATGACCCCACATAACATGAAACTCTAGTGAGAAAGACCTCAACATGTATTTTAAATTATGAATAATCCTTTTTGATTATCCATCAGTTTGAGAGTGGTATGCAGTGCTCAAATGAAGCTCTGTACGTATGGCCTTATAAATACATTTCCATAATTTGTATGTAAAATGTGGAAAACAATTAGACACAATCGATATAGGTACAACATGAAGTGTTAAAATGCAATTTATATAAAGTCTTTCTAAGAGTTTAAGAGGTAAATATTCTCTGATAACAAGAAAATGTTATGATTTGGTAAGATGATCGATAATAACCCATATCACATCATGTATTCTAGGATTCTTTGGTAGCCCCATGAAAAATTCCATCGTAATATCATCCCATTTCCATACAGGTATAAAAAAGGTTGTATGAATCCTATAGGATGTTATCTTTGAGCACCTATTGATAAACCGAATATCTTGTTACATAATCAGTAATCTCCCTCTTCAAATTGTCCCAAAAAAAATGTTCCTTCAAATATCTATACATCTTAGTGCTACCAGGGTGTATAGAGAAGTTTTAGCTATGAGAATCATCAAATAATTTCCTTTTTATTTCATATATTGAGGGAACACAAACCCTTTCACAAATTTCAAAATTCCATCTTTATATACGAAGTCAATCAATCTCCCATCAATCACAACTTAAATTTTCTTTTGAAATTACTTATCATCATACTGAGAACTTTTTATCCTTTCCAATAAAGATGGTTTGACAACCATTTAATAAACTAGAAATGTTTTTCCTTCCTTGATGATTCCCATATCCATTTTTAAAAGATCCATGAGAAAAGGATCCATTTAAATTTTAATTTTGTTCAGAACTCTATGGTACTCACTACTCAAAGAATATTCCAACTTATTTTCCTTCCCTAGGTGGTAGTGTATTGTTCAATAATAATCCTTTAGTATCTTGAGCAATCTAATTTTCCTTATATTGAGTTCTTTCTATGAAAAAATATATTTCAAACTCTTTTGATATTTATATATCTCACATCTATCACCATAGAGATAGTGTCTCCATATTTTTAGAGAAAATATTACCACTACTATCTCAAGATAATGACTTGGATAGTTCTGTTCATGAGTTTTTAACTACTTAGATGCATATGAAATAAATCTATCATTCTTACTAAGGACATAACCAAGTATTTTCCTTGATGCATCACTATAAATCACAAATCCATCATTTCCTGATGGTAATGTCAAGATAGGATCATTTAAAATTCTTCTCTTCAATTATTCAAATAATTATTCCCACTCTTTTTTCCAAATGAATTTAACACCTTTACATGTGATCTTGGTTAACAAGTTATCCAACCATGAAAAATTATGGATGAAATACTGATAGTAACCTTCTAAACCAATAAAACTGCATACCCCAGTTATGCTCTTCGGTGCAAGCCATTCTTGGATTTCCTTTTTCTTTATAGGTTCAATAGATATTCCATAAATTGAGACAATATGGACAAGAAAAGAAATTTTCTAAATCCATAATTCAAACTTGCTAAATTTACCATATATTTCTTCCCTTGTGAGAGTCTCAAGAATGATTCCCTAGTGATTATCATGGTATTCACAGCTTTTAGAATATACTATAATATCTTCAATGAATACCACAATAAAATCTTCAAGATATTCCTTGGAAACTATATTCATGATATCCATAAAAATTTAGGGTGCATTAGTCAATCCAAATTGTAGTACTTTAAAATTTTAATGTCTATACCTTTTCCAAAAATATGTCTTTGGAATATCTTCCTTCTTCACTCGCAATTGATGATATACAAAATGAAGGCCAATGTTTGAAAATAATTCATCTCCATGAATATGATCAAATAAATCAGGAGTGCAAGGTATAAAATAATTTTTATTTATTATAATAGCATTGATTTTCCTATAAAAAAATACACAACATCATGGATCCATATTTCTTTTTGACTAAGAGAACAGGGGATCCCCATGGGGAAACACTTGGGTGAATAAATCGCTTTTTACCCAACTCTTCATGTTGTTTCTTCAACACCACTAATTAAACTGTAGTCATTATATAGGGAGTATTTTATAATGGATTTTAATCAGGGATTAAATCAATATAAAAATCAACTTCATGCTCTCGGGGTGTCCAGGTAAATCTTCATGAAAAACATCAATGTATTCCTTTACAGTAGGCACATCCTAAAATTTAAAATTTCATTCTTCATCTATAGATATTATTTTCTATTCCTCCGTAATAATTTTATTTATTAAAGCTATTTGTGGTGGATCTAGATAAGAATCAGGTGATGAATTTTCTACTTTAAAGATAAGGGATTCTTTTTCTTCTTTACAAATCATAATTTCCTTCTTCTTGAAATAAATTTTCAAATCATATTTTGGAATCAAATCCATACCAAGGATTATATCAAACTAAATAATAGATTTTATGATAATTCCTATAACTAATGTATGTTTATGTGTTTTAAAGGGGATTTCCAGACATATCTTTGTTTCAATGAGACTTCCCTTAAGAGTTTTGACTGAAAAATCATTTGTTAAATAAAAAGAGAAATGTTTTATTTTTAGGGAAAACTGAGAAGATATAAAAGAATACAATGATCTAGAATCAAATAAATAATTGGAGTTGTTTGAGGATATGATTAAAGTACATTCCACCAAATCATTAGGAACATCAATCTCAGTAGTTGTTATCTCATAAGCTTGCCCTTGATCCCCTGAAATTTTCAAGGGAAATTTTTTCTGGACTCTTAGGAAAATAATTTTCATAATGCCTCGTTTATTTACAGTTATAGCATGGAAAATTGAGAGATTTTACCCCTATGAAATCATAGGCTTGGTGTCCATTTTCTCCAAATTTGTAAAAATAACCCATTCATTTTAGGCAAGTACCGGGGTGGTTCTTCCCACAATTACTACAGGGTGGAATATCAGATTTTCCCTTCTTACCATTAATTTCTTTTCCAGAGTGTTATTCATCCATCTTCTTCTCCTTTAAATTCTTATGTCTTAGAGAATCCATTTTTTGTGTTGATAGTAAATGAGACTATATCTTCACATGATGAAAAATATTGTGAGACTAGTTCCTGTTGGAGGAATTGTTTCAACCCATCCAATAATCGATCAATATTACTTTTTTGGGTTATGTATGCAGTCTTCAAGAGAATTTATAACCTTGTTAAGATAGAATCATACTTTACAAAATTCTTATCCTCCTTTTTCCTCAGACTAAGAAATGCACTTTCCATATTTGCTTGCTGTTCACGAGGAAAGTATTTTTCTAAGAAATGTTCTTTAAATTCCCTCCATTCCAGGTTTGCTATTTCTTCGTCCTCCATCATGTTTTGAATTAATAACCAACATTGAACCACATATCATGAGAGATGATAAATTTCTATGAAAGGATTCTCCCTTTTGTTACTTCCCAAAGTAAGAAATATCTTCTCGAAGGAAATAACCTTTTCATAGCTATAAAAGGATTTCTAGCCCCGTTGAATGTTGGAGTTGTTGTCTCATAAAGCGGTTTAACATTTTTCCTCCACACTGGGGATCTGAGTGCTCCATATTGGAAAGGTTATTGTTTATAACCAAATTAAGCTATCCCAATATGGTTATAAGATATTCAGAACCATTTGTATCTCCAGATCCACTATCATTATCTTCTATAAGAGGTTAACCCCATCATGGATTACGTTCATTGATAAAATTTCCATTCCTTCCACTAGGTTCCTTTTCTAAACAATAACATACACTAGATTAGGTTATTAATCATAATGCATAACTCCAAACTAGTAAATAATTATCATAAATTAAAAAATTTATGCATATCAAATCTCATAATCATAAACATGGTTTCATTGGGTACATATTTACTCATAAGTACTTCATAATGGTTTTTAATGAAAATGTGAATTATCCTAAGCATATCCATCGGGAATGTTAAACCAGGCATGTAGTAAGGTCCGTTGTCATATACTACTTTACACCGAGTCAAGCACGAAACACCTTGTCAGAGTTATTTACTCATAGGTACATCTGTTCAAGAACTACATCCACTTGTAGTATCCATACATTTATATATTTTCTAAGAATACCCACATAATATCTACATTACCAAAATTCTATGACATTCTTCTATGCTTATCCTTAAAGTCTATCTTAGGGTTATGTTCCTTAATCTATTGTTTATAAATCTAGTTTCTAAGGTTTCTACTAAAATTCCTCTGATACCAACTGTAAAAACCCTGAACCCAGTTTCCAAAAGATAGTGCCTTACTTTATTACATTGGTATATGATAAAAGGAAACAAACCCCAAGGACTAAATAGTTTAGTAGGTTTGGAAAACCTAGATACAAACATATGTTTTACATTAAATACTGAAATGAAAAAATGAATAGTATATCCTTAGAAACATTAATATCCTTTAGATTTTCCTAGCAAGTCTGTCATAATATACTTCATCTCATCTTTTAAAAAAATGAAACATAAGAAATGGGGGATCTCAGATGCTCAGTAAGGGTAAATAATACAATGGAATCCATTGTAACTAAAATTTTATGGAAAGGTATAAAAAAACACATGCCCTTTAAATACCATATATAGAAAAATATGGAAAGAAAAAATCAAATAATTCCATATAAACACTCACATGGATATTCTAATAGTCTAATAATCACACTTAATATCAATAACTAGTCTCATAATGAGGGAATGTATAATACCAGATATCATAACCATACCATCAAGCCCTCATGCCGAGACCATACATAAATGGCTAATACGTTAGTCAAAACCCAAACTAGTTTGTCTCATGAGAACTATCGATGCATTGAGGGGATTTCATTAACCATTACCCAACCCGTAGGAATTTCATTAAATGGCCACCAACTCATATATTACTAAGTACACTGCATTCCTCAAATGAAAAACAAAAAATATAACCAACATAAATATGCGTATTAAAAATAGCATACGAAATGTTAATAAAGTAACCATAAACAATGAATGGTATAAAAATTGAACATCTATATTCAAACATATCATAAAAACTTACATAAAATGTGGTATATTATACCATATGAAATCAACCAAAATTAAACATAAAATCAAAAAAAGGATGTTGGAATAGACGAAAATAATCTAATAAAATCATTTAAAAGTTCTTGAGAGAAATATACATTTTTATTGAAATTATTTTAGAAAGGGGTGTATAATTTTAAAAGAAAAAATTTTCAGTTAAAAGTATATTTTAAGCTTTTAAAGTAAGCTTTTCTCATTCTATATAAGTTAAAAAACATTCCTTCCTTATTTTTGTCAAAAACGTTATAAAGTACCTCATCTGGAAAATGACAGAATGATTCCCTTCAAAATGTTTTATAAAAAGACAAACATGGGATAAAATAAATTTAAACAATTTATGAAAAATAAGAATAGTTTGAATACATTTTTAGGAAACATGTACATAGATGATAAATATACCCCAACAAATACATACGTATAAACAATCTCTGATAATAAGAAGATTGTGAAATTAACCAATACCTTGCACTTTCCTATAGTTAGGGTTTATTAACCTCCGTTATAATGGTTTAATCATGTTATTAAATTATACCCAAACCATATTTATATCTATTATATCATATAAGATCCTCCAATATCATTTTTTTAATAACATTTCATTATTACCATTGTTTTGGGTGTTAACTACTACATTTTCCTTTGAAAGTTTTGTTTTGTAAGTCATATTGCTTATTCGTGGGATATATTTTATTAATATATATAATTATATAAATATTATATTACTAATTTTATACATTTTTATAATTATTATTGAATGGTTAATGTTGATAATGAATCTCATCATGTCATGGAGACGGTAGGTCATACGTACGCACGAGCGACCATATCATTCCCTTAATGGTTAAATGGTATGGAATTGGATGGTATATTAATTATAAAGAATGTTTATCATGTAATATTAATTATTTATATTCATTATAATCAAACTTATACCAATCCAAATAAATCAGTGATGAAAAACAAATTACACCACGTTGTGGAGATGGTAAGCCATACGTACGCACACATGATGATATTATTTTTCATAAGATGGATAAAGAGAAGAATATTGTTGTCCCATAATCATAATATCATATAAGTATATATATGATACTATATTTATTACTTTATCATGGAAACAACATAGAAATATGAAGTATAAGTAGAAAATAAATTGAATTGAATTTTCAAAACAATTACATCTTATTTGGTGGAATTCCTTTAGATATCCACTTAGTGACACTGAGGATGGTATTTTTTGATGAAAAGATACTATATGGGTTATATAAGAATTTTTATAGGAGAATTGGTAAGGTTTTTGTCAATATAGAAGGGCAAATGTGGTGTGAGGAAGTGAGGAATGAGGTGCCTATTCTATAGGAGAGGGAAGGGGCACTCGTGGAATCCTCTAAAATATTAAATTAATATAAATTCATTTTCGTTTTAAAATAGATCCAAAGTGGGTTATTTAGAATATTAGATGAATATGGGTATAAATCCCCACAATAAATTATTTTTAGGTAAGTCTAGGTCACAAAATTAACTTTATCTTTTGGATTTAACCCTTAGTTAAACCCTTTAACACTTGCCATGACAACTTGGTTTTTTTACTCTTTAAGGTTAATATAGTTACTATAAAATTCCAAAAGAACCAAAAGTGAATAATTGATGAAATATATTACCATATTACAGTAATTTTTGTAAACTATATATTTTATGACTTTTATATCATTTAATAAAATATTATTTACTTTAAAGTATCATTTTTGACAATTTTTTATACTATTAATTATTTTTCATTTTAAAAATATATTAACAACATGATAACTTCAAACTAACACTTATAATATATCTCTAAAATTTCTATGTTATATAATTGTTTATTTCATTAATCTTTTAAAATTATATCTATTTTAATATTTTTAATATCATTTATTTGTTATTTCCATTAATTAATCAATTACTACATCATTAATAAACAATCCTACTATTGGCTTATTTTCTAACCAAAAATTAAAAATAAATTATAAGGATGAATATAAATTTATTAGATTTAATATTAATATTTATATTCCAATTTATCTTATGTATAACCCTATATTAAAAATGATTTAATTATTAAAACAATGAGTTTGAAATTTTTAACTTATCTTTAAATAAAATATAATAAAAGTATTATTCTTACCCAAGTATATTAAAAAGATTATAATTTTTTCCTAAGTTTTATTTTGGTCAAAAACCACATATTCAATGAAATTAGAAAAGTTTTTAGGGTAACTTTTTGTTATTATAATATTATTTTTACCTTTAATTAACTGATTTACCCTTAACCGTGGTAAGTAAACAAAAATTGGCTAAATTTAATATTCACCAAAAAATTAAGTTGATCCTATAAGACTAAAAATATCATACTAATTACAACTATCTATGTCTGTTTTTCCAAATTGTCCTCACATGACAGTCTAAATTAAGTTTAACTCTAATGTGGTGAGAAGGAGGGTAAAAGAGATGATTAAAAGTTCAAGAAGTTTTTATATCTAATTTTAATAAAAAATGTTTCTAATGACCTAAATTGGATTAACATATATACTATTTATATATTGTGACATTAAAAATCAATTTAATGTATAATAATTATTTGAACAAAAAGTCACTTTTTAACTATAATGAAGTATTTTCACTATTCATAAAAAAACGAAACCTTCCATAAAAATACAAAAAATTCACCCTAAACTATTTTTGATATTTTGAATTCAAAAATGAAGTCTATTTTGAAAAATAAAATATATATATTTAAAAATTTAGTAAATATTATTGATAACCTCTTTTTATATGTATCATTTGAAAGATCATGGTGTGCTTAAACTCAGTGTTGCATGCAACTAAATCTCTTTAATTTATTGAAAAAGAAACGTACCGTTGAATCATGGGGTGTCACACTCCAAATCATGAGAGAAAATCCAATTCACAAGGAGAGGTATCTAGATTGTATTCCAAGAAGTGTGTTAATTGTTAACACCTCACTCAAAAATTCCTCCACTAGGCTCAAAACATTAACAAGTTGTGGAGAACTAAAGGAATAAGAGACACCAATATCAAATAAATCACTAGGTAGCATATAAGATACAAGAATATCACCTCTCACAATCAATAGTCTAACATAAACATCCACAAGTGTAGGTTGAACTACATGATACTAGCTTATCCCTATTCACTGTGATACAGTCTAACTACCTTTAGTTTCACTACTCTGTTGATATGGGTGCTCTTTACCAGAAGCACCACATTCACCTACTCAACCAACATAGCCAATAAAACCCCATATTCTAGACTGATATGGTGTGGAAGATAACCTTTCCACACTCAGATTCTTTCTATATGATCCATAATTACCCATCTTTCATGGGTTCCTATAGAACCTCTATAGATGTCCCATCTTGACACAAGATCAACACTCCAATGGTGGTCAGGGAAAATGTCTATGAAAGTCCCTCGACCTACCGAACTGTTTTCAAAGAACATTGGTAAGATCTTGAGTAACTGATATTTTTCCTCTGTCACTCTTCCTTCCTCTTATTTGGTATCATTATCATAGTGATGCTTCTTAACCTCATAAGAAATACCTTCTACTCATCCAAAAGAAACAACCTGTCCAGAATTGGAAGCCTCCCTTAGGTTCCCATCAGCTATGAGAGCCAGACCCACCACATCAACAAACATATTTAATTGAAAGAGGTTAACATGAGACATAATCTTGTATTAATGTCCATCCTAGAATTGTTTTGATATAGTCTTATCATCCTCTTCCAATAATGGAGAAAATCACTATAAATCTATAAATCTTCCCACATATTCCATCACAGACATACTCCCCTTAGTGAACCTCATGAACTCACCTTCTCTCTCTTTCCTCAATGTATTAGGATAGAAGTGATCCAAGAACTTCTCCAGAAATTCCTTCCATAACATACCACCTTTCTATCCAGTCTGAGCTTGAACATCCCACCAGTGGTTCACTGATCCTCATAACATATAAGAAGAAAACTTAACTCTCTATTCAAAAGGATTCTCTATGTGGTTATGTATAGTATGGATAGAATAAATCTAGAAAACATTTACCTCAAGTTCACCCTCTCAATCAAACATTGGAGGGTTTTGAAACTAGAAACACAATTTAAAATTAGTCATGTTTCTCAAAACCTTCCATGGGTCTCTTCCCATAAGCTATATGAATCGACAAATGTTCTCCTAAAATTTATCTCCAACTTCCTCACTCAGCACTATCAGTGCCTCAGGTTCTAGCACATGAAGATCATCCCTAGCCATGCCCTCCTATCATCCTCTCAATAAGTGTCGTCATGGAGGCATAACTCTAGAATTCCAAAAATGCATCTAAGGACACATTTCATAACATTAACACATTTACAAGAATCAAAATAAGCCACTATAAGTAATTTCTTCAATCCTTTCCACACAGTCCAAAATGAGGCGCTAGGACTACGCTTAACCATCCTACATCTTGGTCCTAGTTAACAAGGTTAAACAAATTCTCATTATTAAAATTACTCATTTTACACCCATTTATTCACATCTTGCATCATATTTATAATTCTCAATTTCAAATTAGTCACATTTTCATTTCAATTTCAGAAGCAGGGATAAATCGTTCGGTTTCAAAAACATACCCGAAAATCTTTTTTGATGCATTCCTAAAATTATGAATGTTATAAAAATAATACTAAGTGCATAAAATGATTCATGTAAACTAAATCCTCATGCCTTACCATGAAATGCGTTAAACCATAACAATATCAGAAATAATATCCACATCAAACACCAAGTGCATCACCCAATTTGAATTAATATTCAACTGTAACAACATATAATAATAACAATAATCCCACCCTTGGTACTTGGGTTCTCCCCAACACATGGGGTAGTTACACCCATATATGAGCTTATAACCAAGACCAGACTCTTTCTAGTCTCTTGTATAGCTTTTATAAATAGTAAGAAAATAAAAAAGGAAAAGAAAACTCCATTGATACAAATTTGTGACATATTGACCTAGGTTCCTCTCACCGGTGGCCTGAGCCAGTTAGTCACATGACCTCAATCATATATCCTTTTATTCTAGAGGCTTCTGACTAACAATGAGGTCTAATATTGATCATGTTTAGACAATACTCTATTTATGAAAGTATAATAATAGTGTAAATAGATAAAAAATATCCAACAATATAACCATATCCAGAATGATACCAATCTCATACGATGACCAAACCGGAAAGATATAACACCAAAACTAATTAGTAGATATACGATGAAAAAGTTCACTTCAGGTGTCAAAATAAAACTCAAAATTAAAGACACTGACAAATCCCAAGAAGGTCATAAACCACGTCTAGTTCCCTCACCCATGCTCCATACAAATACAGGCGTATAACACATGTCCCTTTCTCTTAACCTATCTTGAAACCATAAAATCTATCTAGGTACTAATAATTCAGCATGATTAGGGTGTGATTACAACTTAGCGGTCCACCACAAATGGTATCTAAAAAAATATCCACTTAATAAAATTTTTATGGTTATATAAATAAATAAGTTCAATGCACAAGTAATAGTTATCACATTATCAATTATTTTTTATTTAACCACATGAACCCCCAGGTTCCTGGGGACACCTGAAGCTCAATACTTGTTTCAGCTCATTCCAGAGTCTTAACTATTCCCAATGAATATTGTATATCTGAATTATATTTTTACCATTTATCATCTCATTTCACATTCCGTCCAATCGAAACAATAGTCCAATGCCAACTCATGGGAATATAACATCGTGTCTAACACCCCATGGTTATTTGGGGCCTTTTCCCTGTCACACCCCTCAATTTCATATGGGTATTTTCATCCTTAGTCCATGTATCATACTTACTATCTCATATGGGTATTTAGAGCCTCAGTCCCTATCCCATATAAATTTAACACATATTGTTATTTGGGCATCAATATATGTCCAACACATATTTAACACATATATCACAATATCATAATTTCATAGGTGTCAAAATATCACATTAATTAATCAATCAATTAATTAATCAAATTCCACAGTTGCATAATCACAAAAATCTATTAAATAATTAAATAATTAATTAATCACTTCAATCTATTTAATTAATTCAACATTTAATTGGTTTTAACCATTCCATTAATTAATTCAACAATTAATTAATCACATCAATCTCTTGAATTAATTGAAAAAATAATTGATATCATCTATTATAATAATTAATTTTTAAAATTAATTAATCATGAAATTCTCTTCAATTAATTCAATAATTAATTGATTTTACAAATTCTATTAATTAATTCAACAATTAATTAATCACGTCAATCTCTTCAATTAATTCAACAATTAATTGATTTCATCGTTCTATTAATTAATTTAACAATTAATTAATCACATCAATATGTTCAATTAATTAAATAATTAATTGATTTCATCTATTCAATTTATTAATTCAACAATTAAATAATCATGTCAATCTCTTCAATTAATTCTAAATTAATTGGGGTTTTCCATTCTATTAATTAATTTAACAAATTAATTAATCACATCATTCTCTTCAATTAATTCAACAATTAATTGATTTCATCTATTTTGTAAATTAATTTAAAAATTAATTAATTGATTCACTAAATTTATCAATCAAAACAATATACCTTAATCAATACATCATTTAATTAATCAATAATCACAATCCCAATATTTTTTTGATTAAATCAACAATTAATTATCCCAAATTGACTTA
Source organism: Viscum album (assembly GCA_963277665.1). Lineage (NCBI taxonomy): Eukaryota > Viridiplantae > Streptophyta > Magnoliopsida > Santalales > Viscaceae > Viscum > Viscum album. The sequence goes on from OY728136.1 coordinate 56,019,651, forward strand.
TTCCTTGAATTATTTATTTCACCAAATTAATTAATTTAATTGTTAATTAAATTGGTAAATAAACCTTATAAATTCAATAATTACATACAAATAATTTAAATCATCACTATGGTATTTAATTAATATACCACCTACCTTAATTCGTTGATGAACGATCACCCAATGGGAACCGCCAATTTGAACAATGACGTAGAATGATATTTGGATCATAAACCCTAAATAAAGATTATATGAATCATGATCCCAAAATTCTTGATCTAGATACATGAATCCTAGATATAGATACAATAAAATAGGGAAGAACATACCTTTAATAGATGGGAGAAGAATGGAATAGAAAAAAGGAGAACCACACGGGATGAAATACTCTTACCATGAGGGGTGCATATCTTTAATTAGGTGATAAAATTGCAAAGAAAAGTGGTCATAATGTCTTGGAATATATCCAAGAGGCTCCAAAATCATGAAAAAGTTTCATGGGTAGAGTTTGGCCTGAATATGGGTTAAAATGGGAGATTGAGAAATTTTAAAACTAATTTTCAGGGGATTAAAACCCCATAAACATGATTTTCTTCTAGGGGAATATGGTTTCCCCTAACTATACACCTCTTCTAGGGGGTAAAAAATTTCTCCTCAAAGGTTTCAAAAAATGACACACTGTTTTCTATTAGTGTGAATCCCCTCTGTTTGGGTTCCCACGGATTGTTGGGATGTGCCAACCGTTCACTTTCCTATTTCCTTCCAAAAATTAAAAATTTCACCTAAACAAACCCCAAGGTAAAAACCAAATAAATATTACAAAAAATAGTCAAAAGATCACAAGAAAAAATCCACAAAAACCTCCATAAAAGGACATGATCTTATAACTTTATATAAAATTATACAAAGTGTCAAAATCATGGACAAATGAATAAAATGCCATATATTATAATTATTATAATTATTTAAGATATATAATAATTTAATAAAATTAATAAAAGTGTTAGGATCATTATTTAATTCTTTTCACTTTATTTTTAATATTAATTACTAGATTTACCCTTTATTATGGTAATAAAAGTTACTAAAGTTACTATTCATAATATCCAAAAAATAAGATAGACCTATTTAACAAATCTATATCCCATAATTCCAAATATTGAATATAATTTTTAAAATTCAATCCACATATGCTTTAGAATTTAATTTAAAATAAAATTGGAAAAACAAGATGAAAAACAGTTTTTTAGAAAAATGCCTTTTGTTGTACAAAAATGTTTTTAGGCCAAATTTAATAATAAAATTGATTAAAATGAAATTAAATAAATTATTAATAATAGATTAGAACTAATTTTAATTTTATACTAATTTTTTTAAAAAAAGAATCATTTTAAATTCTTGAAACAAAAATTCAATTTTCAAAGAGAATGAGTATTTTTCAGTATTCACTGAAAAATCAATCATTTCAGAAAAAATCTCAAAATTTCACCATAAGATTTTTTTTTGATATATTGATTTCAAAAAATTATTTTAATTTTATTAAATACATTTTCTAAAATTTTTATTATTTAATTATATATTTTTCTTTTAAAAATCAATAGAAATTATTTTTGAAAAAATGTATTTTTGATGTATAAAATGTCTTTAATTAAAATTAGATTATTATTTACTAATAATTAATCAATAAATTTATATTTACTAGAAAATTTATATGTATTTAATAATGTATTTAACCCTATTAAACCCTTTAATTTAATATCTAGGTTATAATGGTCATATAAACATATTTTGTGGTTCATTTAAGCTCAGTGATGTCCATCTTATATGTTATTAAACACAATATTTATTTTAAAAATATAAGGTTGTAACATTATCCCTCTTTAATAAATTACATCCTTTTGATATGAAAAAAAACTATGTAATCAATGGTTTAATATTTTAAAATATCTTTTTTGAGATCCCACTTCATAAAAGGGGTTAATAACAATTTTTATTGAAAATATGGACTAGAAAAATAGAAAGGTTATCTAAAATAACACATAACATGGATTACAAATAGGAAAAAATTAGTGGGAAGTAAAATTGCAGACCTGGAAAAAAAATAATGCCCAAATAATTATGGAGAGTGGAAAATATCATTTATTACAATAAATTGAATTAATATGAGAAAGTCAATGACCACAAAATGATAAACCAAAGTGGGTTGAAAATGAATACCGATTTATCAGAAATTAATGTAATATGATAATTTTTTTTGTTTTAAGATCCTTTTCTTAGAGTGAATGAATCCCCAAACCATGTATATGAACAATATAAGGAAATATAATTACCTGATAAGTATAATTTCATCCATTAATCAATTTCCACCATAGTCAAATATTTTTTTCCAAATGATGAGTATTAAAGAAGAAATGTTTATGCCTAAAACAATAAAATCAACTTCTAAAAGATCAAATAACTTAAAAAAGGGATAACTGAATATTCCTCTAATATTTATACATTAGAATAAATGGTTACAAAATTAAGAAAATTCCAAAAATTAATAAAATATTATGTAGATAAATAATACATTAATCTCCAAAATTCAATAGTAATACCCAAAGATCAAAATAATTAATTTTGTAAATAATGATCCTTAAAATTAATCAATATATTCTCAACTGACATTGAAACCCAAATATTATAAATATTTGATCACATAATCTTCCAATATAAATTTTACATTTATCTCCAAATAACATTAATCACTCTTGATGTCTCATAAAAAAATATATTTAACATAGTCATATAATCTCCATGATATTCTAATAATTACCTATAATTACCTTAATTACCAAAAATACACACTAAAATCAAATAATCATATAAAATATAATTCAACCACTAGTTTTAAAATAAAACCTTATAAGATTCTATTTACCTTAACCAGATAATTTTCCCAAAAAATATAGTGATAATTTTTGAAAATAACATTAATCACTTAATCAACAAATCACTTTTTAGTCCCATAGTTATCTATATGAAGAAAATTATGCTCCAAACATCAAATTAATCTTTATTTATAATTTCATACTTACTAGTAAATCCCATTGTCCAATGGTAGGTGATGCACCCTTGTCTCCTTTCAGCTATGGGTTTAAGACCCGTGACCATGCTAGAGGGGACAAGTAGTTTCCTAGCTTGAAGGTTGTATTTTTTTTATAAAATTATAGTAATATAATATCTAAAATATTCCCATAAATATGTTGCACCCACTGAAAAATAACTATAATCATCCAAGATCATATAAAATAGAATAATTATCAATACCTTGAAACATATTTCCAAAAAATTAAATGAAAAATCTTCCTCAGATAACATTTTAAATGTTAAACTTAAGGGTTAAATATACCTCAAACATCTATCAATACACAATAAATATCTTATAGAGAAATCCCATATCATAAAACATAAAAATAGTATTTATTATTTTAAAATTATGATAATACTTAAATCTACCACTACCTTATAAGTCCTTAATCTCTATATGTAGACTCCTTAATCATTCAACGTTCTTCATAATTCATTAACCTTGATTTTCCATATTATTCCATAATACATTCTTCCTCCAAAGAAAAAAATTAATGTTTTCCAAAGATTAAATAATATTATAAAATAATCAATGATAAAAACCATACCGTTCATATTTCATTTACAGTTTCTTCATCTTCAACAATAATGACATTAAGAATTGATAAAAATTTATCTTTATGGTCCTTCTGGCCCCTTTCTTGAACATTCCCCCAAAGAAATTAATTTTTATAATGCCCATACTCCCAAATTTTAAAAAATTCAATTGATTAATTGTGAATAACATTATTCTTCTTCATGTTACTTTAGTAAATTCCATGTGGTGATTCATCCCACATTCTTGACACATAGAATGTTGAATATTTTTAAATTTAGGATCCTTATCTTTTTAGAATACATGGAACTTCATTTTTCTCTTATTTGGTGTATTATGAAACTCAAATATTTTGATATTTTTAATTATAACTCATGATATATGATTAATAATTACCATTAGGGATTTCAATACAAATATCATTAATTTTGGTTTCTAATTACAACCACCACCACATTTTTCTTCAAATCTATTATTAATTAGGTTGTTGGTAGTTCTAACTATTTACTAAAATAATAAATATTTAGCATGAGTATATCAATCATAATTAACCATATTATGTGGAGGATAAACACTAATATATCCTTAACCACACCATTTTCTATTCAAATCCTTTAATTGATCTCAAATATACATAATTATCCATAAAATAGTAAATTTTGTGGTTATAAAGGACTTTTAACTTATGATAAAAACATCCTAATCTCTAAATTTATCTTAACCATTTTCTAAAATACCAACTATAAAGGCCTGGTCTTTAACATTACATAATCTTGGTTATTTAGAGTAGAATTAATTTTATTTTATTCCCAACAGACTTTTATATTTATCTTTTTATAAAATTAGTTCATAAGTCTTACAAAATAATCCCATATATTAAAAAATGGACACTTATACTAAGTATCCATTTTTACCACAACATACAACTTTTAATGTAAAACATGATTTTTTTTCATGAAAAATATTCATTAATTTCTATTTTACTTCTTATTTTAACTTATCCATCCTTAAACCCTCGGAAAAACATTTTAAAAAACTGGATGAGCATAAAAATATCAATAAGTTATATAAAAATAAAAAAATGAAACACTTTAATCTATCTTAAAATGATGATATCAAAAAGAAAGTTTGAATTTAAAATAAATAAACTTTGAGCTCAAATAATAATTTACTTACTCATGAAATCATTTTTACTGCCCAAATATTTTCATAAATCACTTTATAGGAAAACATTCTTAAATTTAAAATCATAATCATTAGGGTTTCTTAGAAAACATGAGTACCCATGAAAAATATTTTCTCAAAAAATACCTTTTTACCCTAAAATAGAATTACCATTTATCTAAAAATATATTTAACTTAACTTTTGAAATGAAATTATTTCCATAAAAGCTCATAAAAAGCATATAAAATCCATGTAGGTTCTTTGAGACATCATCTTCGTAGAACCCTTATAGAACCCTTACAAAATAGAATAATTATACGTTTGACTTCCAATAATACCAAATGAATTGGAGAGATCTCTGGGAAAACCCATAAAAAAAATATATGGCTCAAAAATTATTATAAACAGTTTACAAGGACTATATGATGAATAAAATATTTTAATCCTACAGCTTTTCATCATAAGATCCTTATTTTTTTAAAACCCATATGAAAAACTCTTTTGAAAATTCAAAAATCCATTTATTTTCAAAACTATAATACCTATAATAATAAGAAATAAAGATTTTCATTTAATAAAATTTGTTTTTTTGAAGGAATCCAATCATAAAATAATGGTTACTCTGGGGGGAGAATCATTGTTACTGAAAATGTTAAAATAGAAAATTTTTGTTTCTTTTGTAAAAAAAAGAAAAAACATTATGAATAAAAGATTCCATTTGAAAAATATTTAAATTAAATAATAATAGACATTAAAATTACCTTTAAAATTTGTTTATATCCATTTAAAAATTTCTATAAAATAATTTTAATTATATGGACATGTAAGAAAAAGAGTTGGAAGGGATACTTTAAAAGATGTTTTTTAAAAGAAAGTCCAGTACCCTATACCTGACTTGTTACCTGAATTACTTATGTTAATTATTTACTTTGTTGAGAAAATTTTTCAAGTTTATTACTTCATTTCTTTCACTTATTATATTTTTATATAAAATTACTTATTCAATTAATTTAATATCGGATATTTTAATTATATTCGACTCATATGTCCAAAATGACTTAGGTAGGCTGACTATGGTAAAAGAGGTTATTATTGTATTATATCTTTAATAATAATCATTAAATAATAATCATTTTTTAGATATAAATTATAGTTATTAAAGAAATCATGAAATATAGTTTTGAAAAATTAACAGTATTATAATCATGGAGACTGTAGACTGTACATACGCATGAGTAACATTTACAATTTTCAAAGATAATTATATAAGGAAGATATGTATTATTTTATATTTAAAAAATGATAATAATATCATAAATACCATATAATTTATTTAAATTTACTTATTTATATCATCCATGTGATGTGGTGATAACAAAAAAATCACATCACTTCGTGAAGGTGGTAGTCCACACTTACACACAGATGATGTTATCATTTTTCAGTGAATGGAAAGGTAAGAAAATTGGTGTTATATTATATCAAAAAATTTATAAACATGTCATGAATATCTAACACACATATATATACAATAAATCCATAATTATTAACATACATGATAGGGAGTGATGGGATGTGAATGACATTGGTTCGCGAGGTGGAATTCCGTAATAGACACGAATAATGGATTCATTTCCCATTTGACGGAGGTTGAAGATGGATATAGGTTATGCAATTAATATAATAAAATTTAGGAATATCAGAGGTAATTATTTTATTATGTAATCATGGTTAAGTAATTTATTAAAGAGTTTAAATAATAAATAAAAAAACACTCAGATAAGAATTATACCACTTCTTTGAATAACCTATTTATGTTTATAGAAAAATTATAACTAGGTTTGTTTTCTGATCAAATCATGGAAATTATGATTATTTAAGGGATTACAAGAATTTATTGGGAATTTATTTATAGAAAAAAATTTGTTCTTGAAGTGTGAAGGAATGATAAAAGAGTTTCCCTTTATAAGAGAGGGGAGGGACCCTCATAGAATTTCTTAAAATATTAAATTATTATAAATTAATTTGGATATCCAAATGGATGAAAATGGAGAATATTAAAAGAAAATATGAATATTAGTCTAAATAATATCATAAAATAAAAATTTTATAAGTTTAGATCACATTTTTACCCTTATAATTTTTAAACCCTCCATTAACCCTTTTGAAAATTACAATAATATTAATATTTTTACACTATAGGGGTTAATATAATTAATATAAAGAGAAAAAAACCAATAAATTGACCATGTATGATATAATTGACTATGTATCATTCAATTTTATGACTATAATATTTATATTTATATTTTAAATCTTTTAATAAAATATAATTTATTATAAAATAACATTATTGCCAATTTTGGAACTATTCATTTAATTTAACATTTAAAACTACACGACAAAAATATTATCAGAAATAAATGAATTAAAACCCTTATAAAATGTTATTTTTATTTTAAAAATTTTTTATCACAAAAAATAACTAAGATAAAATTATTTTTGATTTTTTAAAAATCACTTTATTTATATTTTTACTACTTTCAAAAGCAATGTGCCACTGTTGCAAAAGTATTAAAAGAAATTATTTCGTCAATAAAAATTAAAAATAAATTAAAAAACATGAAAAAAATTATTTATATTTCAAATTAATATTTGTATCCTAACATATATTCTTTTTATCTATATGTGAAAAATTTAAACATTTTAAAATAAAGATAATAACATTTTGACTTTTCATTATATAAAATAATATAAATTGTAAAAATCAATGAAAAATGAAACTAAAAGGCCATATATTTGAATTTAGGATGATTATAAATGATATATAATTATATAATAAAATTATTTTAGGTTTTAGGGTCTTTATTTAGTCTGTATAATTTTATTTTTTTACTCTAATTACTCGATTTACCCTTTACCGCGGTAAAAAAAGATACTAAAGATACTATTCGTATTTTCCAAATAAAAGGGTTATATTTAAAAAAATGGACCCCATTTTTCCAAATATGGAATAAAATTTTTCAGGATTCAATTCATATAAGTGGATGAATTTAATTTAAAAATAAATCATAAAAATACAATGAGAAAAGGTTTTTCCAAAAATGATTTTTTTGTATAAAAATATTTTTATACCAAATACCATAATAAAATTGATTCCCATGAACTTAATTATATTTTTTATAACACAATATTACTACTTTAACTTTTAACCTATTTAAAAAAATGATACTTTGTAAATTCGTTAAATAGAATTACCTTTTTCAATAAAAATTAATATATTTCACTATTCATTGAAAAATCAATTTTTTTAGAAAGAAATCACATAATATTTACCATAAAATAATTTTGATATTATTATTTCAAAAATGAAGCTCATTTTATCATATAAAGTTTCAAAATTTTCAAGAAATTATTTATAATATTTTCTTAGAAAAATAAATAAAAATATTTTTTGAAGAAAAAGTATTTTTGAGGCATAAAAGGACTTTAATAAAAATTGGGTGCTTATTTCTTAAGTATTAGTCAATAAATTTATATTGTGTATAAAATTTTTATTTATTTCATAATTTATTTGATTCTATTCATACCCACCAATTTAACAAATAGGTTATAAAAGTCATATAATAATATTCCATGTTTCATTTAAGCCTGGTGCTACGTATTGTGTATGCTATTGAACTTAATATCTATTTTAAAATATCGGATTATTAAACAAATAACTAGTATGGGTATCAGGTTTATTATATAAATTATCTTATGAATTTACTTCTCAATAAAACATTAACTGATTAATTTCACTTTCTACTTTCTATTACGTATATTTAAAATGTTTTATACAAATCTTTTTATCATTTTCTACATGAGCCATTTTTTAATGAATTTTATTTTCATTAGAAAATTATTAAAGGAATATATTATTTTTATATTTTGCGTGCTTCATCAGGGATATGCTCTAATGATACCATCCACCTTCTTTTTTGGATATATTATGATAAAATCTTATAGACATTTCCATGGAACCTATTATTTTTATAGGTTGATTATGTTATGATGAAATTAATAATGTTATTATTTTCATATTGAATAAATATGTATAGTTAATCATTATATGATTGGTGGGTATTTGATATCCTTTTAACAAATTAGGTTATATTTTATATCTCATATGTTTAGTATATGACAAGGGGTTAAGCGCGTATCTAAAACGGTTGTAGTACATAAGTGTTTATCCCTAGTCTACTTTGTTAAGCGAAAGAGATTAGCCTAGTCCATTATGTTATGTATGTTTTGGTGGTTAGATTTGACATATGTTATTATTTCTATAATTTTGTTTGTGACACATTATTATCTTATTCATGGTACCTATGTCATATTTATATGGATCATGATTATTGACTCATGTTTCCACACTCCTATGACTCTTATTTTATGTGATTCCAAAAGCCTTATTCCATGAATCATGTTTTATGATATATAATTTATTAGGTATGATTTTAATTTATTTTTTCTAAGAACCATGAATATTTTCTAATACCCAAAATATCATCTTATTCCCACTTACGATCTTCAATTTATGTCACTTAAATTCTCTCTTAATGAGCATATGAGCATAAAATTTCTTTTTTTTCCATTCCCTATGTTATAAAGAACACTATTTGTGGGAGATTTTGAAATTTTTGTAAAATAATCTATTTATTCATATAATATTCAAATACACTTAACCTATAGGTTCTAGGGTTTAATTTTTTATGCGATGTATAGAGTATTCTTGTGAAGTGATGTAATATGTATGTAATAAATTCCTAGGTCACCTTAGATAAGTTTCTTTATTTATTTATGAAGTATCGTAATATATTATATCTTGTAAATAGAAAATTATTCATCTTTTTCAAAGGGATGTGAAAATAGATGTCTTGAAATGTTATAATATTTTCTCACTCATATTATGATTACTCTAAGAATCAATTTATATGTTAAAGTGATATTGATTAGTGGGTTAAATGTTTTCTATTATATCATCTTTCTTATATTGTTGATCAAAAATTCTACTTCACTTTAGTTACCTACTTCAGTAGACAATGGAATTGATCTATGAAACTATCAAATGTAGTGTAATGGTTTTGGATCCATATATAAGATATAGTTCTATTTTATATAGAGGTATCAAGTATAAGATAACTATTTATATATCTTAATAGTTTTTTATGAATGGTATTGAACATTAAATTAAGTATACATAATGATACATATTCATTCTTTCATAATAATTATTAAAATCACTAAAATATATTAATGATATATACATCCACATTAATTATATTTTGCTTTGTATTATTGTCGATTGTGTTTCATTTTGTTCTTCATTTATTCATTATTACACATGAATTATATGAATTATAATAACATATTCCAATGTTTCCACATACTTTTCGTTATTTCATATAAAAAATAGTGAGAATAATAAAATAGTGTTTGTTATAAGGCTCGTTGAGGGATCCACCCTAGGTCATGTACCAATGAAGATTTTATTTTTGAATAATATCAGGATAACCCATTTTCCCCTGTTGATGAAATATTTCCCAGCTCCGTCTAAGAGCATAACATCTTAGAATAATTGGTAAAATTGGGTGTTTGTTAATTAAATGACTCATTTTTATTAATTTTTTTGTAAAAATAAATTTATAACACACATTCCATCTTATTTTATTTTGAATAATTATAAAATAAATGGTTTTAGGCCCTAAAATACTAATAATAATGTGAAACCCTAACTAGTAGGCATCCATGATAGAAAAAACGATCCAAAACATATTAAGTAACCATTTTTGAAACTTCCTAGACATAATGGATATTAGATGAATGGGTAAATTTTAAAAAATAATGATTAAAACAATATATTATATGTTTATGAGGGGAAGATATTTTTCTTCCTATATGAATTTAATATTTATTAAAGTAAGTGAATTAGGAATAAGTGTTGCCTCAATACATTTAAGGCCATTTTAAAGGATAATTTAAAGTAATGGTTGAGGATCCTATATATTTTTTAATTTAACTATCCTGTAACACATTTATGAACTAGATTTAGAAGAGGAAAAAGAGAAAATATTATAAATTTATAAGGAGTAGCATAACTGAACTTTCTTGTAACAGAGTTTACTAATGAGTGTTTATGAAAATACACAGACATAGATAATATATGATTGTTCTTAGAAAGGAAAATACTACCCTATTAAATTAAGGATACCATACAACCACTTTCAATTTGTGGACAATAAAAATACTACCCATTGTAGGGTTTTGTAGGTTTTGGGAATGATAGAAGCACCTCAAATAGCATGACCAACTCGAACATTAGTCTTAGTTTATCAATAATTGTTGTCACATATGAGAAATAAAATTATGTTGAATTCAAAACACAAATTACTTGAACAAAGAAAACATTATAACTAGATGAATATGATCTTCACATATAATTTTGAATTAATTTATGGGAAGATATAGAATTAACTTATCTTGTAATTTACTCTTCATTTATGATCTTGTTGAATAGATATTATCGCCCCATCATTGAACTATATAATCCAGCTATATAATATCACTAGTTATGATTCAAGAATTCCTTATATTATATGAACCTCATCGTAAAATCACTGAGTGCCATCACAGCTGATCCTGATCACCTGTATTGTTCGTGGTTGATCATATTATAAATCTTTTTTAAGAGGAATAACTCTTTATGTTCTCTCAATGAATTGCTAGAGGAGTTTGAGAGAGTGCATTAAAGATCTATATATAGGGATTTAGAGAGTCTCTCTCTATCCATTGTACAAAAAAGTGATTATAAAAAGTGTTATAATTAGATATTTATTATGGCTCGTATAGGGTTAAAAAATCACACACAAGCCCCATACCAAATTTATTATTCTTAGTTGAACCCATATATTATTATTATTATTATTATTATTATTAATTAATTAACATGGGAAAAAATTAATAATATAAATAAATATCATCAAAACCATTTACTAATAGACCATTATTCTCAATTTACATCCAGTCATCGTCATTTACCGATCCTTAATTTATAATTTTTTTGAATAAATAAATACCACTGTATTATTTGTTAATAAATAAATTAAATATTATATACTCCAAAACATGTGAAAAATTATTTATTAATATATATTTTTCAAATATCCTTTTATAAAATTATGAAAATCAACCAAACCTGAATAAATATTATTTATCCCAACATGTTAAACCTAATAATATAATTTAACTAAGATTCTAGATGCACTTAGTGTGTGTGGCCCTCTAATACTTTTTCTTAGTGGCATTAGGAATATATTTCTAAAGTCCAAGGTTAGTTGTAAGAACCCATGTATTCATAGAATAAATCATATCAATATTTATTAGTATTTATGAGATAGATAGTTATATTCATTATATAAACATTATGTATTTTTTTTAAATAAAAAAGGAAAGAGTTTTATTAAACACTTTTATTATAAGGATTTATTTAAAAGTATAAGTTTTAAAATTATAGAATTATAATTTTAAAAATTATTTTTGTTTTTTAATTCATCATTTTGAAATTATATTAGGATGAATTCTGGGGAAATATATGAAAATATTGGGATTTTAATAAATAGTGAAAATAATGATTTTATTAAAAATTTTATTTTATTTTCAAGTATTTAAAAAGTAAAATCAAATTTTGTATTAGTTTTAAAAATCCAATTAATTAAATTCTATTTTAAATAATCCTATTATGTTTTATGAAATTTATTTTACAATATAATTTAGTATTAAAATCATTCAATACTTAAAAAGTTATTTTTCAGGAAAAATATTATTCGGTGCATTTTATGAGTTTAATTTTAAATTAAGTCTTTCTAATTATATGTTTTTAATATTGAAAATCTAATCCAGTATTTCAAATTTTGAGGTCCAAATTTGGAAAAAAGGTCTATTTTACTTTTGGTCATTATAAATATTAACCATAGTCATTTTTGTTTCTATAGTAAAGGGAAAATAAAGAAATTAAGGTTAAAAATAAAATGATAAGGACTAAAAAATGACCTTAAAACTTACCTAAATTTTACAAGATGAGTATATATTATACAAAATAATAATATAAATTATAAATATATGGCATATTTCCCATTTGTAAATGATTTTATTCTTGATAATATTTTAGTGAATATAATGCCAAAATGACAAAACCTTTCTTTTAATAACTATAATATTTTTAAAAAAGGTATAAAGTGAGGATATATTTGGTTATAAATATTAATTAAAAATCTAAATGGTTTTTAATCATAATAATTTATTTTTAAATTTTTGTGATGACATAATTAACTTAAAAACTTACAAAACATTGACACAATAATTATTCAATTAATAGGAAAATACAATAAATGAATATATAAATATTAAAATTTATATAATTTAAATTAATTTTTACCTTCCATGATTTTTTAAGAAAAAAAATATTATAGAGGTGTTAATGTATTAAATTTTAATCAATTTTTTCTCTAGATGTTATTGATGTTAAAATATAGGAATAGTTCTAAAAGTGACATTAATGATATTTTATAATAAATAATATCTTCTCAAATGATTTAAAACTCCTAAAAATATTATGTTCTAAGAATAGAATGTGATATGGTTTATGAAATCAAACTTGTTACATTTATGAGCCATTTTTTCTTTAATAGTAACTGTATTAATCCCTTAAGAGTAAAAAACATTGACATCACTATAATTATCATAAGGGTTAACATAGGGTTAAAAAAGATAAGGGTTGAAATATGATCTAAACATGAAAAAAAATATTATTATATAAGATAATTTCGACTAATATTCATCTTATATTATGATATTATCAATTTGAGGATTTTGGGAATAAAAAATAATTAAAATTAATTTAATATTTGAAGAAATCCCAAGAGTTCTCCTTCCCACTCTTATAAAAGGGAACCTCCTATCCTCTTTTCTTGACATATAAAAAGCCTTTTATTTTAGTAAATCCCATCCCAAATTATTTATATACATCCATATACACATCTAAGAGGAATTTTTTTGATCATAAAACCAACCTAGTATTTGTTTTGGTGCAAACCTTAAGAGGTTGTCTGAAGAAAAGGTATCGTTCTTAACAGAGCATTTTTTATTTCTTCTTCCACCTAAATAAAATTTTAATTAACCATGATGATATAATAATATAAATATATAACATATATTTATATGTTATTATTTTAATGGAATAATATATATCTATCTCTAACCTCAATCCAATGGGAAAGGAATTCATCATTCGTGTGTATGGTGGACCACCACCTTTAAAATCAATGTTTTTCATTTTACATCACCCCATATCATGGATGGTTATAATGATATATTAAATGCATATTAATATTTATTATATTAATTAAATATTTATCATCTTTTAAAGAAAATATCACACCTATTTTTTTTCCATTTCATTTAGTGGAAAATGGTAATGTCGTTCACGCATACATATGGAATACCACATCCAAGAAGCGATGATATTATATATATAAGTATATTTAAAGAGGTAAAATGGTATTTATAATATTATTATAATTCTATAACTATAAAATAATTACTTACCTTCTTTTAATTATGATCATTCAAAAATGAAAATGTTACACATGTGTACGTTCAAACTGCCGTATCCATGATTGTAACATAGTTCATTTTTCATAACCATATTTCATAACTATTTTTACAAGTATAATTGATGTATAAAAATTATAATTATATCATGATTATTCCTGTTTATATTATTGAATAATGAACTCTTTGACCGTATCCATCCTACAAAATTCATTTTGGATATATGATCTGAATATCATCAAAACATCAGATGTGAACTTAATTGATTATGTAAATATATATAACATGAAAATACGTGAAATAAAAGGAATAATAAAATTGAAATTTCTTCTAAAGAAAGTAAATAATTAACATAAATATATTATTCAAGGAGATAATAAATTTACATGATGAGTCAGGCTCGAAGAAAGGGAATTTATTTTAAAAATCCTATTCTAATGTTTACCTTAAAACACTTTTTCTTCTATGTCCATATTTTTTTAAATATATTATTTAGGAATTTTTTTTGTCACTTTTAAATTTAATTTAATGGTTTTCAAATGTATTATTTTTATTGAATGTTTTGAAATTATTTAAAAATGAAAAAAGGAATTCTCTATTTTAATGTATACGACAAAAACAAATTTTCCAACCACTATAAACATTATTTGATTTTTGTATTTCTTTAAAATAAGTAATTTTTTCTTTAAATAAAAACCATATTTCAATTTTTATAGTTATTTTGGTATTGAAAATGGGTTTTTAAAGGAAATGGTTATTTTGATATCTGAAATCATTATTTATATGATATTCAAAGAGTTTTTCAAAAGTTTTATGATGATAAAGTTCACATGTAAATTTTTTTATTAATGATATGAACTTTAGAATTATATATGGAAACACACATGATCTATAATGACCAAAAGTTTTATAGTTGGAAATTCCCTTCTTATATTTATTTTATATAGTATAATCACCTAAAATCACATAAAGAACAAAATATAAACTTTATAAATGAATAATTTATAAAGGAAAAGTTTTTTCTAGAGGTTATGAAACATATACCAAAGGAATTGTAACTTGAACTTTGGAATAGTTACATGAACCATATGAATAGTAAACAAGACAATTGAATAGTAACCTCAAAAATGATAGTATAAATAAAACTTATCCATCTTATAAGTGTCAATTTAAAATAATTATATAATAGTATAAATAAATAAATCTTTTAAAAACTATTAAGTGTTGGTATTTTTATAAGTAATAAATATTTAATTAAAATTTTATGACTAATTTAATAATTTAAACGAAAATTCATTTTCATAAAATGTATTCATAAAATATTATTTTTATGTCTTATGATTATAAGATAATTTTATGGGACCGTAGTTATTTTTTCATAGTGATATAAAAGCAGTTATGAATTTAAAATTTGAATTTTCTACGTAAATGTTTATTTTCATTAAAATTAAAATTTCTCATTTTGAGAAAAATATTTTCAGAAAATGGAATTATTTTTTTAAATTTTAATTTCAAAAAATTGTTAGGGTGATTTTTTGGGATTTTTATGAAATAATTGAATTGTTAATGAATTATAAAATACAGTAATTTACGGTATATATACATTATAAGTTAAATACACTATTAATTGAGTCATTAATGATGTAAGAAAAATTGGTTCATAATCACATGATATAATTACTATATTTATTTTCAAGAATCAACACTATTTATTATCTTGAGAAAAATAATAAACTAATGAATTAAATAATTAGAATACACCACTCTCATCCACTATAAATACTACCCCTCACCACCACTTCTCAACACACCTCTCAAGCCTTGATCCTTGTACAAATTAGTTTCAAATATCTTTCCAAGACCCTCCCCAATTTCAAATAGATTTTGTTATTAGTAATATTCCAAAACCAATCCGATAAGGAGGATCTCAAGAAGAATTTATCAAGAGGTAAAACCCTCATCCTTTTCTTTTAATTTCTTTTCTTGTTCTTTTATTTTCTTTTTCTCTTCTAACATACCCTAATACAAATGGTATTATAAGTCAATTATCTTAGATATGATAAATTTTTTTTATGCTAATGTAATAATTAATCCTTATATTTCTTTCACCCTCCTTTTATACCAAAAATGAAAACATCATCTATGAGGTGCCGATTTATGACCTTCATGGATGACGTGATTTCAACTTTTAATTACACATTAATGGATATTCATGAAACCATTTTTATGGTTGAACCAGATTATAAGATATGTATTATATCTTATTTAATTTTCTACAATCATTTTGTTTTACATGATATTAATTTATAAAACAAAATGAGTTTTTTGTGATTGAAAACAACCAAAATAATCCCAAGTGATTATCATCAACTATTTATCTAACGAGTCATCCTAATTAAATACAAGAAATGAATATATTTTACAAATTTGACCTCCTTTATATCATTAATAGCATATAAGTTAAATTATGGATAATTACCTCCACTCTATACTACCTTCCGTATATGTATACAAGTAAACCGCTCATGAAAACCAAGGAAACCAATGCTCCCAAATGATGAATTCGAATCTCTTAACCCATACAAAAGGAAATAAATGAACTTAATAAAGTTATAATAAATAAAATAAATGTATAAATGGTTATTTAATAATTAATTAATGAATATAATTTGATTATCTAGGACATTAAGATCAAATGAAGAACACCTTCAGACATAAGGTAAGGGATTCTACCCGAACCTCCATTATTCTTTTGGGATACTCTTTTTCTCTATTTATCCAAATGATATTATCTTTTATTTTTATTTAAATTTTCTGAATGTTGATTATATTTTCTAAAATCATGTTTC
Source organism: Viscum album (assembly GCA_963277665.1). NCBI lineage: Eukaryota > Viridiplantae > Streptophyta > Magnoliopsida > Santalales > Viscaceae > Viscum > Viscum album. The sequence continues at coordinate 56,036,956 of OY728136.1, forward strand.
ATGATCCATTCATCCTTATTTTTTGGGGATATACATGTTTTTAAGAGGTTTCCTACTCAATTTTTCCCGACAAACAAGCCCGATTCAAGGGAACATACCTAATTCTTACCCAATTTCATGTGGACTTTATAATATATTTCAAGAAACGTTATTTTTGATAAAATAATTAATTTTATTATGAATGCTTTCTTGTTTCACTTATGATTTTATATGAAAAATTATTCCATTTTCTTCTTTAAAATTGCTTTAATATTTTCCTTAACCAAAACTAAAATGTTTTAATTATAACGATTCTTAAATACTATTTTTTATATGTCATCACTTCATCTTGACATCAATAACCATGATATATTCATACTATACTTTATTAATTTCCATGTATGATTTAATTCATTTCTTTCATGGATACACTTATGATACACCCATTTATTATGATTTATGACATGATTATGATACCCAATTATTTCCATGGGTAACCCTTATGTTTATGTTTGATTTATTACGTAATATTATTTATGTAGAAAAAATATTCAAGAAAATGTTATGATGGGTTTACACAGATAACACTCTAATGCACTAGGTAATGTTTAGTGTCATGAAATGTTATGTGCACCAATTTTGGTGGTAAGCCTTGACTCATGCTCCATGTGCAACGGTCTTGATGGTTAGCCATGAATCATGATCCTCTATGAGAAATAATCAATGAATCATGAAAAATGAATTTTTTATATTTCTTCCACATTACTATGATTCCATGTCTATATGATATCATGTTCTATATTTTATGATTATTTATGTTTGATCATGTTTCATGAATTTTTATATCATTATGTTATGCCTTCTTACCAATGTGATAAGATTTAATTTAATGATTATTACCTTATTAGGGTTTTTAGCTCATTCCGTTTTTCATGTTACCCCAGGTTATCCTACTCATATGTAAGAGATCATAGAAAGTTAGGAGTTTAAAATGGATAAAAAATAAGGAAATGTTTCTTTAGTCCCATTTTTTCAATTTTATGTACCTAGTCTTCCAAGACACTGGGATTTAAGATCCTTGGCTTGTAATTTGATAGTTAATTATGTTTATAACCTTTAAATGATTTGTGTAAAAGGATAGGGTCTCTATATTTTTTATCATTGGATGGTCTAGTTATTTTTTTAGATTATGAATAGATCACTTTAGCACGAACCTTAGGGATAAGAATAAATCTAAGAAAACATCCCTAAATTTTGTTAAGTATTGAGTATGTAGTGTATCAAGAAAATAAATCCCTATCTTGATACTACAAGTGGAATTGGTTCTGGAACATATTTAATTTGGAGTAACAACTCTGACAAGGTGTTCTAGGCCTGACTCGAGATGACCTGGTTCATGACAATGAGCCTTACTGCGCACCTAGTTTAACACTCTTAGGGGATATGCATTTGTAAATTCATAAGCTCATTAAAAACCATTATTAAGGGAACAAATAAAATTCCCATAACAATATATATTAGGAAAAATATAATGGATAACCTAGATTGAAACCTTCTATGTCACAAGTTAGGATTTAATTTTCCTTCACAATTTTATCCCTTTATGTTAAAAGTTTACTTTTATTATGCTAAGTATTCAAGCTCCCCTAATTACTAATTTTTTCTTAGTTAATGGATGGAAATAGAAGAACACGTTACAACAATCATTGTGATGGGAAATGTGATGATTTCCCTAATTAAATTCCAAATATGATGGGAATGAGTGCTCAAAACATTATGATAGTACCTGATCAATTGGATCAAGTTATGAATAATAACATGAATCTTGTGGAATACCATCCTTATCCAGGTAAAGATAAATTTTATTTTGAATGCATCATATTTAAAAGGCCACCCATGTTTAGTGTATCTTCCAATACCCTCCTCATGGAACAGTGGATTAACTCCATTGAAAATATTTTCTATGTCCTGTAGTGTTCAAAATAAGATACAATTTTATTGGTGGTCTACAGTTTTGATGCCGAAGCTAATCAATGGTGGGAACTGATCCAAAATAATAAATCCAAGGAGGAAATTGATTCTAAGGATTAGTAGGAATTAAATAAAATATTTTTCAATTAATATTTTCCCCAAACCCATCGTCTTAATATATAAATATAGTTTCTTGAACTTAAGATAAGTAAGGAAATTCAATCAGGGAATATGAAGTAAACATGACATGAATAGAAATATACACCATTTTAGTTGTTATGAACACCAAAAGTAAGGTTGATTTATTCTTTAGGGGACTAATTATGCATCTATAAAAAGAATTGGAAATTCTAGATATTTATAGTTATGAGCATATTGTTTTTTCTTCCCTCAAGGATGAAATGGAGATCGAATACTCTCAATGGTCTTGGGGGTGTGGTGAAAAAAAGGAAAATGAAGTCTAATATGGGTGGATCAAAAAATAAATCCAATGATGTAAAGAATAACAAATATCCCATATGTAAAAATTGTGGTAAGAAGCATCTTGGGAACATTCTAAAGGGAACTAGAAAATGATTCAATGTGGAAGAATGGGGAATCTAAATAAGTACTACCGAAGGGATATGAAGAATCCAACTAATGTGGAAGAATAAAGGAAGGTTCATATCAATGGTTAGCTACTAGGGTAGTGTTTAAACTGCATGGAACATGACAATTTTATGAACCAATGCCCCAAGGAAAGGGTTGTTGGAGGCAATAAAAGAACCTCCAAGTTAATAAGAAAGGACTTATCCTATCACAACTGTTGATGTGTTTCTAAAAAATAATGTGGTTAAAGATATGCTAGTTATTCATTAAATAATTTATAATGTACTATTTGATTATTTTACTAAACATTCTTTTTTATCTTGGATGTATAGTAGATCTATACAAACCCCACCTCAAAATATGGAGGTTGAGTAATATATGAGAATAGATAATGGGGAAATTATTGAATCTGGAGTATATAAATCCTCTCTTGTTAATGTTTGTGGGATGAACCTCCCAAAAAATCTCATCATACTTACTTTTTGTAGAGTTCGATAATGAATTGGACATGGATTTTATTTCTTTATACAAATACAATATCAACTATTGGGAAAGGTAGATCACCCTTCACATCCTGAATCATCCTTCAATTATTTACAAGTATAAGGAAGAAAATGATTCTTATTCAGAATAATCATATCAATTGTAGATATTAGTACCTTATGATCAAGAAGATATCAATCAAATGATTGAGAAAAATGAGATGATCATTCTTGAGTACATTCCCATCATGAGGGATTACACAGATGTATTCCCTAAATAATTTCCTAGTATTCATCATGATGAAGAGGTTGAGTTCTCAATTGAACTTATTCCTAGATGTCTACCCATATCAGATACACCTTATAGAATGTCCACCGCTGAGATGGAAGAGCTGAAGAAGAAGTTATAGACGAATCACGATAATGGATTTAAATTCCTGAGTGCTTTAACCTAGGGTGCACTAGTCCCCTTTGTAAAGAATAATAATGAATCAATATGCTTATGAATTGATTATCATGAACTCAACAAAATCACGATAAATAACAAGTATCCTCTTTCTTGGATAGATGAATTGTTCAATCAACTATGGAGGTCCAGTTATTTCTCTAAGACGGTATTTCAGTCCAGATATCACCAATTAAAAGTGAGGAAAGAAGATATTCCCAATACTACCTTTCTAATAAGGTATGGAGACTATGAGTTTTTAGCGATGAAACTTATACTCACTGATTCTCCAACACTTTTCATGGAATTAATGAATATAGTCTTTTGATATTACCTTGAAAAATTTATTGTAGTCTTTATTGATGATGTTATGATATACTCTAAGATTAAGGAGGAAGATGAGGATCATTTGAATACTATTCTAATGAATTTTTGAAGGGAGAAAAAATATGAAAAGTATAGTAAATTTGAGTTTTGGATGAAAAATGTATCATTTTTGGGGCATGTTATTACTAGCAAAGGAATATATGTGGACCCTTCCAAGATAATGGAAATCCATGAGTGGATTATAAAAACTACAGTAACAAAGATCCGTAGTTTCCTTGGACTAGATGGTTTTTACCTAATATTTGTGAATAACTTCTTATGACTATCAAACTCAATAAACAAGATGAATCAAAATGGAGTGAAGTTTTTCTAGACTCAAGAAAGTGAGGAAAGCTATTAGGATATCAAAAAAAGGCGTATCACTGTGCTTGTACTCACACACCCTATAAGTGGAGAACCCTTTGTGGTATAAAAATATGCTTCATATAAATTATTAGGTTGTGTACTAAAAAAATGATAAATTGATATCCAAATCCCCAAGGAAGTTTAAAATTCATGAGAAAAACTATCCCACACATGATCTGAAGTTTGCGGTTGTGATCTTTACATTAAAAATATGGTAGCATATCTCTATGGAGAGAAGTGTGAGATATATACTGTTCCCAAGATTCTCAAATATATATTCACATTGAAGGATATTAATATGTTGGAGTGAATATAGTTAAAGTTCATCAAGGATTACAACTGCTCAATTCACTACCATCCAGGTATGGAAAATAAGGTGTTAGATGCTCCTTGTAGAAATGTTCTTGCATCATTATCAATGACGAGAATTGAGAAGGATACAGTCTTTTTAGACATACAATGTATGAACATGGGAATAATTAATTTAAGAACATCATCTATAATTTATTAAATGGTTTATAAACTATCCCTTATAATGCAAATAAAGGATTCTCAAATAAATGATATAGAAATTCAGAAAAAGTGGAAGCAATCTAGAATTGGAAATCCTCTGAGATCAAGATTGACAAGGATGGAGTCATAAGATTTGGTTCATGGCTATGTGTACTATAAAATGCAGAGATAAATAAAGATCTTATAAATGATGTACATTTCTCAAAATTCTCTATTCACAATGGGAGCACAAAGATGGATCATGATCTCCAAGATATCTTTTGGTGGGAATATATAAAAAAATAATTGCTAAAAATACATTAGAGTTCCTGGTATATCGGTAAGTGATAGCTGTAAGGAAAAAGTATAAAGGGATTATGCAACTGTTACCCATACAAACATGTAAATGGGAAAACATTACCATGTACCTTGTGACCGGACTTCCAAATACATCCATATGAAACAATTCGATATGTGTTATTTTGGATCGTCTTACAAAGACAACTCACTTTATCTCAATTCAAGAAGAATTCTCTGAAGATCAAATTAAACTGATATACATCTTATATGTGGTAAGTATGAATGTAGTAAATCTATAAATTGTATCTGATATCAATCCTAGAATCACCTTCATGTTCTGGAAAAGCCTCTAACATGCACTGAACATGGAGATGAACTTCAGTACAACATATCATCCAAAAACTGATGGCCAATCTCTCCAAACTATTCAGACAATAAATTTCATGTTGAGAGCATGTTCTATGGAATTAAAAGTAGGATGAGACCATCATCTTCCTCTGGTTGAGTTATCCTATAATAATAGTATCCACTAGAGATTCCTAATGGCTCCATATGAAGCCCTTTATGGGAGAAGGTGAAGAACATCAGAATGATTGGATGAAGTCAGTGAGCGTAATCTTCTAGGACATGAAATGGTCAAAGAAATGATGGAAAAGGTCGAAACCATTCAACAACACATCTAGGAATCCAAAATCAAACAAAAGAGTTATTCATAAAATCGTTGATAAGACCTTGAGTTTAAATATGGAGACATGGTTTTCCTTCAAAAACCTCTATGGAAGAAGGTAATGATATTTGGGAGGAAAGGGAACCTAATTCCTAGGTACATCAGTAACTTTGAGATTATTGATCATGTCAGATATGTGGGTTATCTTCTAGAACATACACATACCATGTCTAAAGTACAAAATTAATTCCACATGTCCCTTTTAAAGAAGTACATAATAGATCCTTCACATGTACTGACTTTAGAGGTGGTATAGTTGGAGAATGATCTTTCTTATGAGGAGCAGTCAGTGAATATATCAGATCATAGAGATAATGTTCTACTCAACAAGACCAATCACCTTGTCAAATTGCTTTGGTGGAACCATAAGTATGAAAGGGCAACATGGGAACCAGACCAAGCGATGAAGGAGGTATACCCACACCTTTTTTCACCTTAGTGTGTAAAATGAAATTTCAAGGGTGAAATTTCATAAGGGGGGAAGAATGTAACGACCCAAAGTTCTATCAATGGAAATTCCATTCTTATAATTATCTCATATAGAATAATCACATAAAATCACATTAATAAAACAATAAAAACATTATTAATAAATAATTAATGAAATAAAATGAATTTATAGAGGTTAAGAAACATATACCAAAGGAATAATAACTTGAACTTTGGAATAGTAACACAACCCTTATGAATAGTAAATTGGACAATTGAATTGTAACATCACCAATGATAGTAAAAATAAAATTTATTAATATTATAAGTGACAATATGATATAATTATATCATAGTATTAGTAAATACATATTTTAAAAATTATTAATTAAGTGTTGGTATTTTTGTAATTCATAAATATTTAGTTACAATTTTATGACTAATTTAATAATTTAAAAGAAATTTTATATTTTTAAAATATATTCATAAATCATTATTTTTATGTTTTATTATTATAAGATAATTTTATGGTACCTTAGTTAATTTTTCAATGTGATATAAAAGTCTGTAATAAATTTAAAATAATCACTTTCCATGTAAATGATGATTTTAATTAAAAACAAATTCTCATATTTAAAAAATTATTTTAATAAAATTGAGTTCATTTTTGATTTATACACTTCAAAAAACTGTTAGGGTAAATTTTTTTGGTTTTTATAATATACTTTAATTTGTGGTGAATACTAAAATACGGTAATTTATAGTATATATACATTATAAATAAAATATATTATTTATTAAGTCATCTCTGATGCAATAGAAATTGGTTCAAACTCAAATGATATAATTAATGTATTTATTCTCAATAATCAACAATACTTATTGTCTTGAAAAAAAAACTAATGAATTTTACACTGAGAAAAAACCCACCCCCTCCACTATAAATACAAACCCTCACCACCTCTTCTCCTCACACCTCTCAAGCCTTGAGATTTGTCCAAATTATAATCAAACATCCTCCCAATCCCCTCCACCATGTATATAATTTTCTTTAATAAAATACCAAAACCAAACCCTTAAAGGTATTCTCAAGAAGAAGGAATCCATAGTTAAAACCCTCTTCATTTTCAATTAATTTATTTTCAAGATCATTTATTTTTATTTTCTCTCCCCACCTCCCCTCATCCAAATGGTACGATAAATCTAGTACCTTACATATATTGGAATTATTTTTTTCAAATATAATAATTCATTATCATCTCTCATTCCCAATCCTTTTATACTAATAATGAAAGCTTCTTCGGTGAGGTGCTGATTTACCACGTTCGGGGATGACATGATTTCGTATTTCAATTCCCCCATAAAGGCTGGTTATGAAACCAATTTTATGGTTTAACCATATTAATAAATATATATATATATAAAATATCTTCTGTAATGTTCTAGAATCATTTTGTACACCTGGTATTAATTTATAAAACAAAATGAGTTCGTTGTGATTGAAAATCAGCAAAATAAACCAAAACTATTATCATTAACTATTTATCTAATGCTTTACCCTCATTATATAAAACCAAAATGATATGTAAGAATAATTTATCCTCCAGATGTTCATTAATAACATATAAGATGAATTAAGGATAATTAACCCTACATTATATGACATTTAGTACATGTATACATGTAAACCGAGAAATAAAACTAGGGAAACTGATGCTCCCAAACAATGAAATTGAATCTATTAACCCATAAAAAGTTCATAAATTGAATTAATAATGTTATAATAAATAAAATAAATACAGAAATGTATCTGGAATTATTAATAAATGTATCAAATTTGATTATTGATGAAATTATGATCAATTTAATAACACCTTCAGACTTAAGGTAAGGAATTCTACCTGAACCGACATTATTCCTTCGGGTTACTATTTCTCCATTTTTACCCAAATGATTATAACAACCCTTCTATTTTTTTTAAAAAATTAAAAAAAATTTATTACATAAAAATTCACTTATTTAGACTCAGAATATTGAGATGTGTACTATTTTTGGGGCTTATGAATATTACCTAACAACTTAAAACACGAATTACACATCTTTATTGAAAACTTATTTTACATGACCACAACATTCATTCATTCTTAGAATTACATAGGATAACTTGAGGACATACATAATAAAGTGAGAGATACAAAAACTAATAAGGTATTAAAAAATTAATAACATGAATTACATAATACATTTTAATCAATATGCATATCAATTTATCATAAGAGAAACATGAACATAAATCCATGATATAGCATGATTATCATAACATGGAAATCAGTCAACAACTTAAAATAGTACATCATTAATATAAATAAATTTGGTAAACTCTAATACCAACATAATGGAAAATAATTCCAATAAAGGAATCAGGTAAAACCCTATCCCAACATTATGTATCATGATACTAAACATTACCCAATGTATTGGAGTGCTATTAGGGTGCACCCTTCATAATCATTTCAATCTCATGTTTAAGTTTTCTACATTGGTCATATAACATGGATTAATTCAACATCATCATTTATGAAATGATCTAAGAATTTAGAATGAAAAAATTTATATCCACAATCAATAAGTATACTTGTATAAAGGTGAATAACCTTGACTGAGGAATGGGTATGGTATTCACTACATGACTATTTTGGAATGGAAAATCATGGTATAATTTCTGCATCACAACAACATCATATGGAAATTCATAAAATGGGTAGATGAGAGAGAAAAGAGTCTCTCATAATTTATACATGAAATGGATAATGAGGGGATTATTGAACATAATATCCCAATATATGAGATATAATTTAAGATACATAATACAAATAATGTTCTTGAAATGTAAATGAGAAGAGATAATTCTCTTACAAAATTTCGGCATAGTAACGACATAGGTAAGGGTATAAATGGGGGAAGGATAAATGATCACTCATTTAAATAAAATCAAAAGGATAGTGGGTAATTGATTATAAAAGGATAAAAATATAACCAATTGAAATTAAAACGACTAATTTCAAACAATTTTATGGAATAGAAAGGAATAATGAAAATGAGGATCCCTTACTTGGATGTGTGTCCCTAAATGTTTGGGAGAGGATTCTTGCGAGCTTAGGGGTTCCTTGAGAGGACTCTATGGAGAATGGGGTAGAGGAAGTTTGAGCTTCAAAGAGCTTTAGTGAAGAGGAATGAGTGCTTGGGTGGGTTTATATAGTAAAGGTGTGAATTCCTTATTATTTTAGTTTTGGACACTAATAACTAAAATATTCAAAACCAAAAACCATCCCATGGATATTTTCCATGTATTCTAGAAAAGAAGAGTGGTATAAAATATTTTAAACTTATAAGGTCTGAAGATATTAAAATATTTCGGTTTCTTATGTGGAGGTGTGTCACACATTCAAATAAATGATTTTAAAATCTAAAAATATTTTTTTTTATGTCTTGAAAGATTCACAAAGGCATTATAAAATAAATCAAATAAAACTAAAATTATATTATTTTAAAGGAAAAAATATTTTTATCCTAATATACCATTTATATTATTTTATTACATAACTATTGGGTTATTTATAATGTCATAAAAACATTATATATTTATACAATATTAAATTTTTACCCAAAAATTTGACTGCCTTTGAAAATTATGAAAAATTCACTGTTGGATAATTTTGACATCCTGATTTATAAAATAATTTTATAAATATGTGAAATTTAAATTTTAAAATAAAAACCGACATTTATTGAAAATTGACTAGTTATGATGAAAATAGTTTTCAAACTATAATAAAAATTACAACTGACTTCTTAAAAAAATATATGGTCATTTATATTTAATAAAAGTAATTTAATAATAATATTTTATTAAAATATTATTTATTTCAAATATTCATTAATTCATCAAAATAGATATTTTAAATAAATTATAATATTAACCAAAAAATACTATGAGGTCTTTAAACTTCCTTTACCAAGTAACAATAATAGAATGAAAGTATATTCATTATTCACTAAAAAAATAATGAACATAATCATAAATATATGGTATTGTAGCATATCCTTTTATTACACCAGCATACACCCTAAATGTACGGTGTGAAATAGTCGGGCTTTCTTGGGGCCGTTCGGTGAACATGGTTCAGGACATGATCTCGAGGAGATCTAAATTATCCTATAAATGGTTTCCATCATGCTTAAATTGTTAAATCTCATCTTTGGATTAGTTTAGGGAAAATACTAGAAATTCTATCTTCCACGAAATCTCTGATAAATGGGATTTGTAGGGTACAATCCTACTTATTGAGGCCATGACTTCCTTTTTTTGTGTTAAAAGGATTTGTTAAAACCCTACATTTATACTAGTCATATGATCAATATTTAATGAATATATTATCTATGGTAAGGATACTTAACCATCATTTAAATAAAATTTTATATAATAAAACAAAATGAGTGCATGTGTTTTATATATCAATAAAACTTTTAATTAAATGAAATGGAATTATATTCATAACAGTTTGGGTCGTTACACCCTTCCCCCCTTAAAAAATTTCACTCTCAAAATTTTATTTTCCAAAACTAAAATAGCTGAGGGTATCTATGTTGTATCACTTCTTTTGGTTCTCACATAGATTCTTCAAACATGTAGTTTATCCACAAAACATTTTCTAGGGGAATTGTATTATTTAGTAGAACTTCTTCTCTGTGATCTAAGATCTTCACCAGATTCTGTTTATAAGAGAGGTCATTCTACCATAGTACCACCTCAGGATTGAGTACATGTGATGAGTCTGGTATGTAATTCCTTAAGAGTGATACATAGAATACATTATATACTTGAGAAAGGTTAATTGTGAATTCTAGTGGATAGGACACTAATCTGATGTGATCAAGGATCTAAAAAGGTCTGATGTACCTTGGAATAAGCTTTACCTTCTTCCCAAATCTCATAAATCTCTTCCATGGAAGCATGTGGAGGAAACCATGTCTACAAAATCAGAATATAGGTCTCTTCAATGACTGTCAACATAGCGCTTTTGTCGACTCTAACAAACTTTGATTTTCTACTAGATGGTCTTATCATTCTCTTAAATTTATTCAACTATTTCCATAACTAGAAGTTTTCATTCCCCAAATTCATTGCAAAATGCTAGTGTTCTATGCCTCTTCCCATAAAGGGCTTCATAAGGATCCATTTAGATTCTTGATTGGGAACTGTTATTGTAAGAGTACTCCACCAAAGAAAGATTTTGTTCCCACACACCTTTGAAGTTTATTGAGAAAGATCTCAACATGTCCTCATGTGTGTGGATAGTATACAGATATTGGCCATCAGTTTTAGGGTGATAGGTTGTACTGATGTTCAACTTAGTGTTCAAAGCATATTGGAGACTCTTCTAGAACATAGAGGTGAATATTGGATCTTGATCAGACACAATTGATAGCGGTACTCCATACAACCTTACCACTTCTCTGATGTATATCCGTGATAGTTGATCTAGTGAGAGAACCTATCGAATTGTAATGAAGTGTGAAGTCTTTTTAAGGTGATCCAAAATAACCTAAATAGAAGTGTTTCATTTGGATGTATTTGGAAGTCCATTGGCAAAGTCTATAGTGATGTTATCCCATTTCTTTGTTAGTATGGGTAATGGTTGCATCATCCCCTTATACTTATTCCTCTTAGACTTCACTTACTAACATACCAGGTACATTGATTTATATTTAGCAATCTATTTTTTCATGTTATCCCACCAATAGTGCTCATGGAGATCTTGATACATCTTCTTGTTTTTGGGGTGAATGGAGAAATTCAAACTATCTGCATCATCCAAAAGTTCTTTCTTTAACTCTGGATTTTATGGAACACATAGTCTTAACCCAAATATCACAATTCATTCTTCATTAACATAGAACTTCTAGGATTTCCCTCTTCTGATAGTTTCCACTTTCTTCTGAATTCCCACATCATCTTTTTGAGAATCCTTTATCCTTTCAAAAAGAGACATTTGTGAAATCATATGGGAAAGTATTTATGATGTTCACTTATTTATGATTCCCATGTCCATCTTCATCAAATCTATGAATATTGTATCCTTTTCAATTCCCATCAATGATATAATTACTGGGTCCTTTCTACTTAGAGCATCTTCTAGCTTGTTCTCTTTCTTATAGTGGTAATGGAGTGAGAATTCGTAATCCTTGATAAGCTCTAACCATCTTCATTGGTGTATATTCATCTATTTCGGAGTGAATATATATTTAATACTTTTGGAATCTATATATATTTCACATTTCTCCCCAAATAGATAATGCCACAATATTTTCAATGCAACGATCACCGATTCGAACTCCATATCATGTATGGGATAGTTTTTCTCATGAATTTTCAACTACCTTGAGGCACATGCAATGACTTTTTCATTCTGTATCAATACACACCTCAGGACCTGCTTCGAAGAATCACTGAAGATTATGAAAAGCTCCTCACTTTTGGGTAGTGTGATAACATGGGAAATGATAAGGCTCTTATTCAACTCCATGAATATTTAATCACATTGATCAATCTAAGAAAATATGACTCTGTTTTGAGTTATCTTGGTAAGAGGGTTTGATAATCGTGAGAAATTTCTCAAAAATTGGAAATAATATCCAGCTAACCCCAGGAAGCTATGGATATCCATCACATATGTCTACCTCATCCATCCCTCAATTGTTTTTATTTTTTAAGGATCTATAGATATCCCATTTCTTAGGATGATATTCCCCAATAATGAACCAAAACACACACTTACTGTACTTTTCAAAGAGTTTCTCATTTTGCAAGGTCTCTAGTACATTTCATAGATATTCCTCATGCTCCTCCTTAGTTTGGGATTATATTAGAACATCTTCTATAAACACTTTCACAAATTTTGAGAGGTAATCTCTAAAGACACTATTCATCAAGTCCATGAATATTGTTGGAGAATTAGTGATTCCAAAAGGCATTACTATGAATTTATAGTTCCCATACCTTATACAAAAATATGTATCGGGGGTATCCTCCTTCTTCACCCTTTCTTGGAAATATCCTGACCACAGGTCCACCTTGGAGAAGAATTGTTCTCCACATAGCTGATTGAACAATTCATCAATTTCTGGCATAGGATACTTTTTTATCCTAATTTTGTTGTGCTCACGATAATCAATTAAAAGGTGAATTGACCCATCCTTCTTCCTAAGGAAGAGGAATGGTTCACCTCTTGGTGAACCAATTGGGTGTATAATCCCTTTATCCATATTCTCATTTAGTTATTTCTTTAACTCCTCAAGATCCAAAAAAGACATTATATATGGAGTCTTGGGTATTGAAAATTCCCCATGTATAATATCAATCGATAATTCAACATCCCTTCTAAGAGGATGACTAAAAAATTTCCGAAGAAAGATATCAGTGAATTCCCTCACAAAAAGATTGTCTTCGAGGATAGTTCCTTCATTATACTCAGTCATCCAAGAAATATATACATTCTCATAGGGATGTAATATCCATCCTCAAGATAAAGGTGCTAAAGAAGATTCATCATCCTCCTTTACTTGTATAGAATCGGGGGTATATTATATATATGGAGAGTGATTTCCCTTTCATGACAATTTTTGTTGTATCTATATAGGGAAAGAAAATCCATGCCATGAATTGCATCAAATTAAAACAAAGGAAGTATACGAGGATCATTGGTAAGTTTAACCCAGAAATTGTGATAGGAGACGAGTTATATTCATAAGATACCATAATTTAACCATTTTCCATTTTCATCAACTTCTCTACTTATATTATTTTTGTTGATATTTGGATTGTTCAACATAACTTTCAGGATATAAAATAATGCATAGAAACATAATAAAAAAGTACATTCACTATTCTGTAATGAATAACCAGTGTACCTATCACCCCTTGGTTGTGAGGATTCATTTCGGAGGTAGTGATGGAAAAAGTTATCCCTTTTTCCTTGTAGGTTATTGATTGCATCCAAAAACACTTAGCTTAGGGATCTATTTCGAAATGTGCACTGGTTCATTGTATTTGTAGAAGTGAACAATGCATTGAGGATCGAATGGAGCATTCTGTTCCTCTATCGTAGTAGCAGGGTTTTTTTCCCAACAATCACTAGAGAGGTGTGTAACACCCCAAGGTTTAAAAAAATTAAATGTTTTATGTAGATATTTATAACTATCCTTTAAATATATTTTTGCAGCTTCTATGTCTTGAATTTCAAAAAATAGTCATCTACAAAAGTGTTCAATAATTTATTTGGAGTTTGATGGAACCAACTTGTTTTTTTGTGAATAGTAACATACCCTTATGAATATTAATATGATCCTAATTAATAATAAAATTTTACTCTAATATTATTTTCTCAAGGCTTTAAGATAATAATATCTTGGTTAGTTTTTCAATGTGATATTAAAAGAGTTATAGTTTTAAAATTCTTTATTTATTAAATAATTATAATTTTATTTAAAATTGAAATTAATGATATTTAGAAAATTATTTTCAAAAAATGGACTTCATTTTTGAATTCTACATGTTAAAAAATGGTTAGGGTAAATTTTTGGGATTTTTCTGAAACAATTGATTTTCTGGTGAATAGAAAAAGTACACTTTTGAGTTTTAGCAGGTTAATGACATTATTAATGATGTAATAATGATGTAATAAATCTGGTAGACATATTTATAGTAAACTAAGATGTGAGGTTTCCCAAGTGGCAAATACCTTGTGAAAATACCGTGGGAAAGCCCATGGTTTTGCAAATACCTCTAATGAGGCATCCCTTGGAAATTATTAAAATATTCCCTCACTTGTGCTATAAATACTTACACATTACATCATTAACATCATTCCAATTTCTTCGTTAATGAATATCTAGCATCCTAACTTCAATATTATTACTCCCAAGGTTTCATAAATCCCCCAAGGTCCCAAAATTCACATTTTTGGAGTTACTCTATAAGGTAAGAGAATTCTCAACTTCTTTCTTTTTCCATTCAAGTTCTCTTTTATGTGGTATAACTTTTAAGTTTCTATAAAATGTTCTTATTTCCATCTTATTCATGAAATATTCTATATTATGATTCATTTCTATATGGGTGTCCTCTATCCCCTCTATTTTTAATATTTTTTAAAACCATGTTTCATAGTCGTTAGGTTGCCGAATTTTTGTAAGGGATTTCTAAATTATTATTTTATTTTGAGTTCATTTATTTTCCTTTTCATTCCTAATATACTATTACACAAGAGGAATTAAAGCTTCATAAATCATTTATATTCTGGATTTTTCATTTTCATGGAAAATTAATCATCATTCTTCTTCTCCTCCCCCACTTATTCAAGGAATAAAAACATTGTCTGTGATGTGTCGAATTACAGACATCATGGACGATGTGATTTCAATTTGCATTAATTATTTCAAGTATGGTCATGAAAAATTTTATTATTGAACTAGGTTATAATATATTTATTATGTATCATCCACGGATCTGGAAATCTTTTGTACTCATTGCTTTAATTTATAAGACAAAATGAGGTCGTTATTATCAAAGAACCACTAAAATGATCTAAACGAACATCATCAATGTTTTAACTTATGAATAATCATCATATAAAACATCAAAATGATAAATGGAATAAATTATTGTAATGAAAATATGTAAATACCTTTCCATTCTAATTCTGGAGTTTCACTTCCAATCGTCAATAATATCCATTACTAACCAATCAAGGAAAACATGTAATGAAAACACCCCAAAACAATGAAAGGAACCAAATACTAATAACAAAAGTGTGAAATGATGTAATTAAATGATCATTTAAGATATTATAAAGATGGTTATTTTTCTATAATATATTAATAACACTCTTTTAGCCATTATACTAGAATTGTAAACACATTTTAAGTAAGAATAACCGGAGGTAAGGGAATTCTTAACCCGATTTCCATTCGTTGGGTTAACCTTATTCTTTATTCATTATGTGGTATTAATATTATTGGTGTGATGAATTTTTATTTATATTACATTATATTATGTGTATTTAAAGTGTATACACATATCCTTTCAATTCTATTAATTCTCACTCAAATTATATTTTAAATGACTTTCCTTTTAAAATCCTTTTAAAACTCTATTTAATAAATTCCAAATGATTGGTTTTTTTCATAGCTCTATGGAATGGGTAGTTTCTACAGATTTAAAGATACTTTATTACCACAATATTTTCCTTAGAAATTATTTATGTTGGCTTGATCCCCTTGTAGCTCAATATATGTTGGGTGTTTCCCCTTTATAACTGATGATATGTTGGATTGAGCACATTATAGCTCAAGATATGATATTGAGCCCCATTATAGCTCTCCAATGAATTGGGTACTCCTGAGATGGAAGTTGACCAAATGGTTATTCCATATATAATGGGGAATGTAAGAGTGATATGGTAAATATGTCCCAAGGAAAAAACATGAGTATACTATGCATTCGAGTTTTTATGATATGGGTTTTATTGGTTTTTAGGTTATCACATGACTAACGCTTTCTATATTTATATCCCTTACTGAGTTTTATACTCATCCCATGTTTTGAAAATGTTTTTCAAAGGATACAAGGATTGGTAGGAGAAATAAGGGATTAATTATGTTTGATGTGGAGTATTGTCAATGAAATCATGCTTTATGTTTTAATGTCTAATATTTTGAAAAAAATGGAAATTGTTTTTAATAGTGTTCTCTTTGTGTGAATGTATTATGTTATGTATGTAAGTTATCATAATTATTTAAAACTATAAACCTTAAAACATCCTCAAAGAGTAATAATTTATGTTCTTGTGTAAAATTAAAGATCATGTAACGTTTTAAGGTCATGTCCTTATAGTTGGTATCAAAAGATTGTTTAGAGAACTTTAGGGGTTGGGATAAAATTAATGAATAACATAAATGATTTTTACTCTATGGTAATTTGAACTATTAAAGCATTTAAAGATTACCTTTTTTCTTCATCTATGTTATGGTTGTATATAATGGTTTTCTGCAGAAGAAATAAGGAAAAAGAAGTAGGAAGACACTGAGAGGCTGATGTCTGCCTGAATCTGCAGCCCGAAATGGTGGGAATCAGAACTGAGTAGTTTGTGACAAAAATGTCTCAGATGAATCAAGTGATAAACAATAGTGTTATCCATTCTAGATAGGAACATGATCAGCAATGAAAAAACATGTCTTTTGTGGAGAATTTTATGAGGTGGCACCTCTAATATTCAGTGGAACTGCAGATCCAGTGATAGCCGAAGGATGGAACAATGCTCTAGAAAAGATATTTGATCTCATGGGATGTTCAGAACTTCAAAAGGAAATACAATAAATTTATCGTTTGGATGGTGAAGTAGATAAATGGTGGTCTATAGTTAAGAATACGAGAGAAAGGGATGATCTTGACAGTTTGGAAAGGGATAATTTTAAGAGTCTCTTTTTAGAAAAATATTTTCCCAAAAATGATTGACTCAGAATGGAGAAGCAATTATTAGAACTGAAGTAGAAAGATGATGATTCTGTGGTTGCATATTAAGAAAATTTTAAAATACTATCTAGGCATGAACCTGATTTTACTTGGGATTTTGAAAATAAAACTAATAGATTTAACTCTGATTTGAAATCGTTTTTGCGAAGAGCTTTGACCTCATAAGAGTTTAAGAGCTATGAGAAGCTTGTTCATTATGATGAAAAAGTTGAGATGGAGTTTTCTAAAAAGTATTTTCATCATGATGACAATAAGAAGAAGCAATAAAATTTGTATGAAATGGGTAAGAACTAATCCAATA
Source organism: Viscum album (assembly GCA_963277665.1). Lineage (NCBI taxonomy): Eukaryota > Viridiplantae > Streptophyta > Magnoliopsida > Santalales > Viscaceae > Viscum > Viscum album. The sequence goes on from OY728136.1 coordinate 56,054,992, forward strand.
AGACAGAAGGTAAGAAAATGAATTTCCCTTCATGTGAAAAGTGTGGTAAAAGGAATCCTAGTGAATGTCTTGTAAATTATGGGAAATTATACTGATGTGGGAAGTTTAGAAAAGTGTCTGGTGAGTGGAAGGAAAATAATCTAAAAACTAAGGAGAAGCCGATGGTGAGATTCTTTAACTGTAAGGAATTGGGTTATTTTTCTAATGTTTGTCCGAATCTAGTTACTCAAGTAGTGAATCAGTGATATTGGAAGCAGAAGGGTTTGGTAAAATATTTTATAACCACATTAATAGATGTTAATCCATCAAATGAGGTGTTATGAGGTACATTTCTTGTTTTTATATATTTCTCAAATGTGTTGTTTGATTCAGGGTCTACACATTCCTTCATTTATGAGAAATTTTCAGAAAAATTAGAAATTCAACCTCATGAAATGAAACTAGATCTCATGGTAAAAACACCTGGAGGAAATATTGTGGAAAACATAAATTATAAGAACCTACCTATCCTTGTATATGGAAATAATCTACCTTCAAACCTTGTTGTTTTGCCTCTAGTAGAGATTGATGTTATTTTGGGTGTGGACTGGATTTTTGTATCATGATAAGATAGATTGTAGGGAAAAAGAAGTTGTTTTTTTAAATGAATTTTAGTTTGTGTACAAGAATGAACCCATACCATTAATAACATATCAGGGAGCTAAGAAATTGATTAAATACGGAAATTAAGGTTATCTTTATCATATTTTTGAATATAATGGAACTATCTAGATTAATGATGTACCAGTGGTAAATGAATACCTATATGTTTTTCCCAATTATTTTCCTGGTGTTATTCCTAATCGAGTGGTTGAGTTTACTACTGAATTAGTTCCTAATGCCAATCCAATTTCAAAATATTCAAATCAAATAGACCCAATGGAACTTCAAGAATTTAAAAACCAGTTGCAAGAATTATTAGATAAAGGCCTCATTCGACCCAGCACATCACCATAGGCCGCTCATATATTTTTTGTTAAGGAAAAAGATGTTTCAATGGGACTTTTCATCGATTATAGAGCCTTGAATAACTTTACTATTAAAAAAAAGTATTCTTTGCCTCATATTGATGATTTGTTTTATTAGCTCCTAGGAGGGCAGTATTTTTCAAAGGCTAACCTGAGGTCGGGGTACTTTCGGTTGAGTGTAAAGGACGAAGACATATCGAAGGCTTTGTTCCATACAAGATATGGTCAATATGAGTTTTTTGTTATGCCTTTTGGTTTAAATAATGATCCTGATATCTTCATGGAAATTATGAATATAATATTTCATGAGTTCTAGGATATGTTTGCGGTTATATTTATTTATGACATTCTCATATGTTCTAGAAGTAAAGAGGATCATGAAAAACATTTAACGGTTGTTTTTCATACATTAAACGAAAAGAAATGGTATGGAATATAAAACAAGTGTATTTTTTTGTGGGAAAAGATTTATTTTTCTTAGGAATATTGTAAATAATGATGGAAAAACAGTTGATCCATCAAAAAAAAGTGGTGGATGAATGGACAAGACCTACAAATGTTACAGAGATTCATAGATTTCTTATATTCACATCTTTTTACCGATGGTTAATTAAAAACTTTGTATTAATGTCTATCCTACTAACTAAGTTAACATGAAAATGGGTTAAATTTGTTTTGATAGAATAATGTGATGTTTTTTTAGGAACTGAAGAAGAGATTGATGAATGCTTTAGTTTTGTCCTTGCCTTCCTGAAATGGTGAGTTTTTCATCTACAGTGATGCTTCGTTGAAGGTACTTGGTTGTGTTTTAATGACAAATGATTATGTAATTTCTTATACATCAAGAAAACATAAAACTCAGGAGTTAAATTATCCCACAAATGATTTGGAATTGGCAGCTGTGGTTTTTTACATTGAAAATTTGAAGACATCATTTATACGGAGCCAAATGTCAAATATATACTGACCATACAAGTCTGAAGTATATATTCACTCATAAGGAATTAAACATGAGGTAGGGAAGACAGATTTAACTAATAAAAGATTATGATTGCATGATAAATTATCATCCTAGAAAATCTAACAAATTGGTGGATTCCTTGAGTTGAAAACTTCGTGTATCGTTAACCACGCTACATTTGGGAAATTATCCCTTGATCAATGATTTGATGAATTTTATCTTAGAAGTTTTTGGTACAGGGAATATATCTGTTTTGTTATAGGTTTAAGTGTAGTCATCATTATCATACAGAATTAAGAAAGCACAGAAAGAAGACTATGAGCTATAGAAAAATGTAGAATTTGTTAAAATGGGTAAGCAGCCAGAATTTAACATCGATAAAGATTGTGTTTTAAAATTTTGAAAATGGTTGTGCATGCCTTCTGATTCCCAATTGATAAAATATTTGTCTTGTAAATCTCATAGTTCTTCTTTTTCAGTTTATCCTGGTATTACTAAGTTTCACAGAGACCTACAAGAGTATTATTGGTGGAATGGAATGAAAAGGGATATTGCAGAATTTACTATGAAATGTTTGACATGTAAAAAGTTTAAATTAGAGTAGTAGTTACCAAATGGTATAATTCTTCCTTTTCCAGTTCTAGAGTGGAAATGGGAGAATGTATCCATATATATCATGGTGGTACTACCAAATACTTCTCTAGGTAACAACGCGATTTGGGTTATTGTTGATCGGCTGAAAAAATATATACATTTTGTTTCTATTCGAGATAAAATGTCTTTGGATCATCTTCCCTGACTATACCTCAAAGAGATTGCTAGGATACATAGAGTTCCTCTTTCTATTGTATATGATTGGGATCCCAGGTTAATTTCTAAATTTTGTAAGGGGATTTATAATTAGTTGGGAACACAATTAAATTTCAGTAGATCCTTTCATCCTTAATCAGATGGGAAGTCAGAACGAACGATTTATACTTTGAAGGATATTCTTCGAGCTTTTCCAATAAACTATTAGGGAATTTGGGATCAACATATTTCTTTATTTTAGTTTTCTTATAATAATAGTTTTCATTCCAGTATACAGATGATACCTTTCGAGGCTTTCTATGGGAAGAAGCATTGAACTCCAGCGTTTTGGAAAGAAGTTGGTGAAAGAAAGTTGATGGGGCCAAAATTAGATGAAGAAGTGGCTGAGAAAGTAAAGATAATTAATCAGCACATGAGGACAGCTTAGAGGATGCATAAAAGTTATGAAGATAACATAAGGAAACGCTTATCATTCGAGGTATGTGACTATATTTTACTTAAAATCTCTCATTGGAGAAGTGTGATGCGTTTCAGTAAGAAAGGGAAGCTAAGTACGCGGTTAATTGGTCCTTTTGAAATCCTAGAGAAAGATAGAATAATTTCATACCGAGTATCTTTGCCACAGATTTTTTCTCAGGTACACAATGTTTTTCATGTTTCGACGTTGAGGAAGTATGTGCTTGATTCATCACATGTATTGAGCCTAGAAGTAGTTTAGATGGAAGAGAAATTTTCTTATGAAGAGAAACCAGTTCAGATTCATGATTGATGAGAACATGTATTGCAGAATAAGGTAATCCCCCATGTAAAGGATTTGTGGAGAAACCAAATGGTTGAAGTAGCAACATGGGAGTCTGAAAATTCTATGAGGGAAAAGTACCATCACTTATTTAACAAATAAATAAAATTACGACGATGAAATTTCTAGAAGGTGGGGATAATGTAACACCCCAAGGTTAAAAAAACAAGTGAAATATTTTATGTAGATATTTATAACTATCCCTTAAACATAATTTTTCACCTTATATGTTTTGAATTTCAAAAAATGGTCATCTTTTATTGTGTTCAATTAGTTATTTGGAGTCTCATGGAACCAACATGTTTATTTGGTGAATTGTAACATACCTTTATTAATAGTAACATGAATAGTAATATGATCCTCATGAATAGTAAATTTTACTATTATTTTATTTTCATAAGGCTTTACGATAAAAATATATTTGTAAATTTTTCAATGTGATATAAAAGTAATTATAGTTTTAAAATTGTTTATTTTTTAATTAAGTATGATTTTATTTAAAAATAAAATTAATAATATATAGAAAATTATTTTCAAAAAATGGACTTAATTTTTGAATCTTACACGTCAAAAAATAGTTATGGTAATTTTTTGGGATTTTTCTGAAATAATTAATTTTTCGGTGAATAGTAAAAAAATATAGTTTTGAGTTCTAGTGTGTTAATGACATCATTAATGATGTAGTGGTTAAGTAATAAATCTAGTCCACTTTTGTATAGTAAAATAATATGTTAGGTGTCCTAAGTGGTTAATACATTGGGCAATCCCATGGTTTTGCAAATACCACTAATGAGAAGTCCCTTGGAAATTATTAAAATATTCCCTCACTTTTGCTATAAATTCCAAACAATTCACTCCTTAACTTCATTTTAATTCATTACTAAATAAATATCTAGCCTCCTTACCTCCCTAGTAGTACTCCCAAGGTTTTTAATGCCCCTAAGGTCCCAACCTTCATGTTTTGGGAGTTACTCTACAAGGTAAGAGAATTCTCATCTTTTTTCTTTTTTTCCATTCAAGTTCTCTTTTACGTGGTATAACTTTCATGTTTCCATACCATGTTCCTATTTCCTTCTTATTATTTATATATTATGTATTATGATTCATTTCTGGATGGGTTACCCTTGTCTCTTCTCTTTTCCATATTTTCTAAAACCATGTTGCATAGCTATTAGGCTGCTGAATTTTTGTAAGGGATTTCTCAATTATTCTTTCATTTTTAATTCATTTATTTTATTATTGTTTCCTCATCTACTATTACCGAAGAGGCATGAAATATCCAAAAAACGAAGTATATTTTAGTTGTTCTCATTTTCAAAGAAAATTCATCAACATTATTCTTCTCCTCTTCCACTTATTCAAGGAATAAAAACATTTCCTGTGATGTGTCGAATTACCGACACCAGAATGATGTGATTTCTAATTGCATTAATTATTTAAAGTCTAGTAATGAAACCATTTTTATGGGTTATCTAGGTTATAATATATTTATTATGTCTCATCCATGGTTTTGGAATTATTTTTTACTCATGGATTTAATTTATAAGACAAAATGAGGTCGTTATTATCAAATAACCACTAAAATGATCTAAACGAACATCATTAATGTTTTAACTTATTAATCATCCTTATATTTAAATTCAAAATAATAAATGATATAAATTATGGTACTAAAAATATGTAAATATCTTTAAATTCAAATTCTGGAGTTTCACTTCCAATCGATAAGAATATCCATCATTAACCAATCAAGGAAAACATGTAATGAAAACACCGTAAAACAATGCAAGGAGAGAAATACTAAAACATAAATGGTGAAATGATGTAATGAAATTATCATTAAAGATATTATAAAGATGGATATTTTTCAATAAGATATTAATAACAGTATTTTAACTATTATACAGGATGTTTAAACACATTTGAAGTAATAAGAACCAGAGGCAACAGAATTCTTAACCCGATTTCCATTCGTTGGGTTAGCCTTCTTCTTTATTCATTATGCGGTATTAAGATTATTAGTGTGATGAATATTTTTTTATATTATGTTGTATTACATGTATTTATAGTATATAATCATATCCTTTCCATTCTATTAATTCTCACTCCAATTATATTTTAAATGACTTTCCTTTTAAAATCATTTTAAAACTCTCTTTAATAAATTTAAAAAGGATTGTTTTTTATGTGTATGGAATGAGTAGTTTCTCCTAATTTCAAGTTACTTTATTACCATGGTATGTTCCTTGTACATTATTTTTGTTGGTTTGAGCCCATTATATCTCAATATAGGTTGGTTTGAGCCCCTTTATAGCTCAAGATATGTTGGGTTGATCCCATTAGAGCTCAAGATATGACAGGTGAGCCCCATTATAGCTCTCCAATGCATTGGGTACTCCAGAGATGGAAGTTGACCAAAAGGTTATTCCATATATAAGGGTGAATTTAAGAGTGGTGTAGTAAATATATTCCAGGGAAACAACATGAGTATAAAATTCATTTGAGTTTTTATGATATGAGTTTTATTGGTTTTTATGTTATCACTTGACTAATGATTTTTATCTTAATATCCCCTACTGAGTTTTATACTCATCCCATGATTTTAATTTTTTTCATAGGATATATTTATGAGTAATAGAAATAAGGGATTCTTGATGTTTGATATGGAGTGTTGTCAAATAAATCATTCTTTATGTTTTAAAGTCTTATATTTTGAGAAAAGGGAACTGTTTTTAATAGTGTCCTCTTTGTATGAATATGGTATGTTATGTATTTAAGTTATCCCAATTATTTAAAACTATAAAACTTAAAATATCTTAAATGTGTAATAAAGTATGTTCTTATTTAAAATTAAATATTTAGTAACGTTTTATGGTTGGGTCCTTATAAGGAGCCTATAGGGGCTCAACCTTAAACATTACTTAATCTTGAGTTAAGTTAAGAATTCACATTGAGGATCTTTTCAGGTTTAGAGTTTTAGAGAATTAGGCTATAATTATTATGTTACATCTAAAATATTAAAAAGTAGACACTTCTACTCAGTATCCATTTTTTCATAAAATAAAAACTCTTAATAGAAAACAAGAATTCTTTTCTTCATATAAATCTTCTTGAATTCTTCCTTTCTTTTACCTTGCCTTATATCCGATGAAAAATCTTTCAAAAACATGGGATAAGCATAAAAATCTTAGAAAGGGTTATAAAATAAAGAAAGGAAACATTAGTATATCATTCCATAAAAAACATAAGCTCTTTAGCATACCTCATGAAATTATAAGTTTTATGAATAACCCATAGTAATTATAAATCATAAATGTAACTTATGGTATCCATAAAAAACTTACATAGTAGCTATCATAGCTATATAGGGAGTTACAGTTCGAATTCCAATCATAGTATACTCACTAAATCTATTTGTAGAAACATTAACGTTTACCTATATCAAGTTACCCAATGCATTGGAGATCTATCTTGGGCTCACCCACCCTAGGTTTTTCACGAAACCACCTGTATATTTAAACAATGCCAAAGAACCATAACATATTTGTAACATATAAAAGAAACATACATGGAAGATAGAATTTCCACATTTCAATCACACTATATCATATAAATATATTGACATAATAAATCCATTATCAAAACCATTTTCAATACCAAAATACATAAAAGAGTATATGGTATCTATTTCCCTTTTAAAAAACATTACGTCTTGTTAAGGATTCCAAATATCAAATAACAATCGCGACATCAGAAAGGTCGTTGTCACCACATACGTTAAAAAGAAAAATTTATTTTTTTCTTTTAGTAAAATTATATATATAAAAATATTCTATTTGAATGAAATGAAAAGTCAAAGGGGTTTATACACTGTATAAAATAATGTCGTGTGTAAATATAAATATGCCTCAATGAAAGGAGATTATAAAGTTCCTTACTAAGATCGTATCATTACATTAAGGATAAATAAATGACATAATTATGTGTGAAAAACATAAATACACCAAATATAAGTGGATATTATGTGTAAAAAAATCAGAGGTCATTCACACATATTCATATCACCACATAATCAAGAAGTAGAAGTTTAGCCCAAATAATGGAAATTGAGTTAAGAAGTTCCATTACCTCGTGTATGACTTGACACGTTCATTATTTAATTTACTGAATAGTAAAATAAAGCTAGTTTATAATTACATAGGAACCTTATTCATGTTTATTATTCCTTTTATATTACTTATTACCATGTTATAAACATTACATAATCATTTAAGTTAATAACGGTCGTTTTGTCGATATTTGGTACCTGAGTCAAAAATGAACTTCTTATAATTAAAAGTTGTCCATGTGGTAAAAATTATATTATCCCCAGAATGATATTCATTATTTATATATCATATATATAAATATATTCACTATATATATTTATTTATAATAGTACATAAAATTTGGAGATAAGAAATGAAATGCACCGTTTAAGGAGAGGGTAAGCTGTACGTACGCATGAATGCTACTTCCATTTCTATTTTTTATTTAATGGAATGAAAAATTAATTATAAACAGGTATATTATAATTCCAATATAATATCATATATAATTTTTATAACTCCATCCTTTATATGTTCCACGTATGGCATGAACAAGTCATACCTCTTTGAGGGGGTGGTAGTCCACACTTCCTCAAATTAAATTACCGTATTTACCTATTATGGAAACCATACAGGTATACTATAAATTAAAAATGCATAAGCATGGAGATAATATAAATATTATATATATCATATATAAATACAGTTCCATCGTAATAGCCGCCATGAGAGGCAATAAGAGATAATCGAACAATCATCATTTTTTTGAGGCAGTAGTTCACCGTACACATAAACAGTATGTTCGTATCCATTAGATGGAGGTGTGTGTAAGTGTAGTTTTAATCCTCATAATAAAAAAAACCTAATATATTTAGGATACTATTGTTTTTATCTATACTAATTATAATAAGATCATAGGTAGTGAAGATGTAAAATAAAATATGAGAACTTGAGGGAAGACGGTACCTTTAAATCGGGTAACTCCCTTTGTTTTGAAACAAAAGGCTTCCTTGAAGTGACTTATGCCTAAGGTAAGGCTTATAAGAGGAATAGAGGGATATTGAGAGCTTATTTGGGCTGGGTTTGGTTGATAAAAGGGGCTTGAGAGGTGTGAGTAAAGGGTTAGAGGTGATGCATTTTTATAAGGGGGAGGAGGGGCTCTTTAGGAAGGTTTGCAAGTATTATTTTATTATAAAATTATATCCAATTTCAAAAGGTCCCATACATATTTCATTAGAATATAAGGTGAATATAATTCGAAATAAAATAATCCAATAACAATTGGACTGGTTTTGGATATTTTTTAATCCTTATCTTTTTTATTTAACCCTTTGTTAACTTATTTAACCTTTACCATGTCCTCTTATATATTCATACTATATGGTTAATATATTTACAATAAAATACCAAGAGATACAAAATGGTTCATTAATGAAAATTTTGACATTATATATGTCATTTAGAAGAATAATATAATTTTACGACTATTTTATCATTTAATAAAATATTAATTCACTTGAAAACTCATTTATGCCAATTTTTATACTGTTCATATCATTAATTTTTTAAAAAATCCAAAACAACTTGATTATTTTGGAAAACCTTCATTAATTCAAATATAAAAAGTTAACTTCATCTCTAAAATTCGTGTATTCCATAAAAAGTTTCAAAATAAAATTATTTTATTATTTATAAAATCATTTATTTGATTATTTAATAATGAAGAAACTACTACATACCCATTATGTCATAATTAAATTTATTTATTTATTTAATGTCTAAAAACTATAAATAAAATACCATGATGAAATAAATATTTTTATCTTTCAAATTAATATTTATAGTATAATAGATCACTTATATAACTTCATATAAAATTGTTTTACTAAAGGATATATGTTTATGTATTTTTGTCCTTACATTAAATTAATTAATATAAAGTGTCATTATCACTTGAAAGTGGCTCCATGGGGCCCCAAAACTGATCCAATGATGACCATGGTCAGAAATATATCATCCAATAGGATTACGACACATGTTAGGGTAATATAATATTATTATAATATTATTTTTTACCCTTATTTACCGGATTTATCCTTTAACCGTGGTAAATAAAATATTTACTGAAGTAAATATTCAGAACTTTTAAAAATAATAAGTTACCTATTTATAAAATTTGGACATTCTGATTCCAAATATGGAATCCATTTTCCAAATTAAAAATACAAAAGTGGCAGAAATTAATTTAAAATTAATTCCCGTTGTCAAAACAAATAACACATTTTTAAGAAATAATAACTATCCAAAGATTTACCTTTTTTTATGTCCAATTTAAGAGTGAAATTACTTCCAATGACCAAAATTGGATTAAATGGTAAAAAAATAATCCAATTAAACTTTAAAACCAATTAAAATGATAATCTAACTATATAAATAAATTTTATTGAAAGGTAGTTTTGAATTAAAATGCAGTTTTTTTACTATTCATAAAAAATGAACAATATAAAAAAAACAAAAATTTCATCCAAAGTAAATTTTGATGTCCCTATTCTAAAAAATAATATTATTTTGACAAATAGAACATATTAATGTGACAAAAACTAGATTAAAAAAGGGTTCTCCATCAAAAGGTAGTAAATTGACCTTTTAAAGAATATTAGAGTGTTTATGCTTAAAATTGGATTCGTTCACATTTGAAGCTTCTAAATTTTATTGGATAAATATAAATATATTTAATAAACATGTATAATAATATTGTAGTTAGTTCGGTTCATTCAATCCAATAAAACATCTATGAGTTAACTTCTATTTAAAATAATAATAATAATATTTTATTTTTTGGTATAACTCAACGTTGTGTGCAAAACGAGATTTCAAAGAAAACCGTTGTTGCGTATCGGGTATGCCATTAGACATAGCATCCCCATTAAAGTAAAATTAATATTTAGTTAATAAATATTAATAAATACATAAATATTATAACGTTTATTTACCAAGGATGTTGAATCCTTTTTCTTTTTGGAAATTGAGTCCTCACAATTTTATTCACTTTTAAAATAAATGGGGGTATTTATCCCTCATAGCATTTTCAGATTCCCACATTTCCTCATCAACCTAATGGTTTTTCTACAAAACTATTACATTATGAATTACCTTATTCCGCCACACTTACTGTATATGGTCAAGAATCTTGATTGGTTGTTCCTCATAAGAAAGATTGTCTTCCAACTAAACTACCTCTGGACTCAAAACATGAGATGGATCTAGAATATACTTTCTCAACATTGAAACATGTAAAACATTATGTACCTGGGATAAATTTGGAGGTATTGAAAATCTTTAGAAAACTAATCCAACTTTATCAAGGATTTTATGGGGTTCAATTAACCTTAGACTCAACTTTCTCTTCTTACCAAAAGTCATCACACTTTTCCATGGAAAAAACATTGAGAAAGACATGATCACCAACCAATAAAGAATTATCCTTCCTCTGGTTATCGGCATAAATTTTTTTCCTGCTCTGAGCTGTTCTCATGTGCTTCTGAATCAACTAAACTTTTTTCTACCATATCTTCTACCAATTATGGTCCCATCAGTTTTGTTTCACCTACTTCATCCCAAAAAGCTGGAGTTCGACACCACTTTCTATATAATGCCTCAAATGGAGCCATCTGTATACATGAATTAAAACTGTTACTATAATAAAATTCAACCAAAGAAATATGTTGGTCCGAACTTCCCTGGTAATCCATTGAGCATTCACATAGAATATCTTCCAAAGCCAGAAATGTTCATTCCTAATGCCCATCTAATTGTGGGTGAAAAAATGTACTAAAATTTAATTCAGTACCCAACGACTTCTGAAGGCCTTTCCAATAGTTAGAAGTAAACCTAGGATCACGATCAGATACAATGCAGAGGGGAACTCAATGCAACCTGAATATCTCTTTAACATACAACCTAGAAAGTAGATCTAGAGGCAAAGAATCTCTAATAGGAAGGAAATGAGCAGATTTAGTCAACTAATCAACAATAAAACAAATTGAATTACTACCATGAGATGTCTTTTGTAATACCACAACAGAGTCCAGGGATATATGTTCCCCTTTCCACTCTGGAACCCGTAAAGGCTGAAGAATCCCTTTCGGTAACTGTCACTCTACTTTAACCTATTGGCATGTAAAACACCTCATAGTAAAGTAAGAAATATCTCTTTTCATTCCATCCCACCAGTAATACTCCCAAATATCATTGTACATCTTAGTACTGCCAAGATGAACTGAAAATAGAGAACCATGAGTTTCACATAATAAATCTTTCTTCAACTGTCAATCACAAGGCACACATAATTTCTTCCCAAACCTCAAAACACAATAATTATCAATGTTAAAATTAGGCAACTTACCCTTCAAAACAAACTCTATCTTTTTCTGAAACTCACTGTCTACCCTCTACGCTTTCTTAATTCTATATGATAGAGATGATTTCACTAACACCTAAAACAAAACAGAGGAATTTACTGCACCAAAAAATTCTATGCCAATGTTCATAAAATAGTTAATCAAAGGATCTAGTTCCAAACATTACATGGTTAATGTTGCATTACTTTCGTAACACAAAGCATCAAACACTTTATTTTTTTCTGGATGGTAATGAATCGTGCAATCATAATCCTTTATTAATTCTAGACAGATCCTATGTCTCATTTTTAATTATTTATGATTGAATATATACTTCAAACTTTTGTGATTAGTATATATTTCACACTTTACTCCATATAAATCATGCCACCAATTTTTTAAAGAAAAAACAACAACTTCTAATTCCAAATCATGTGTAGGGTAATTTAACTCATAAGGTTTCAATTAACGTGAACCATAAGAAATTACATGATCATTCTGCATAAATATACAACCATGTTTATTAAACAAATCATCACGGAAGATAAAAAATTCACCATTTCTAGATGGTAATCCCAATACTAAATCATTCACCAATCTTATTTTCAATTTATGAAAACAATCATCACATTCTTTTTTCCAGATAAACTTATAACCATTTCAAGTTAACTTAGTCAGTGGGATAGATAACCATGAAACATTCTCAACCAACCTTCTCTAATAACCTGCTAAACTAAGAAAACTAAAGATCTACATTATATTTGTGTGTCTTGTCCATTTTTTAACAACTTTTGTTTTATAAGGATCAATAATTTTTCCATTTTTTGAAACAATGTGACCAAGGGGTGAAATTTTTTGTATCCAAAACTCACACTTGCTGAATTCCCCATACTATTTCTTTTCTTTTAAATTTTGGAAGAAAATTTTCAAATCACTATCATGCTCTTATTTACTTTTAGAATAAATGAAAATATATTCAATAAACACAACCACCATTTATCACCCAAGTCAACTTCACCATTACTGCAGTAAACTGTTCAATTATGATTATGACCATCTTTCGATCTTGAATTGAAAGGTCATTTCCTCCTGATTTCATGCTAATATAGCTGCCCTATTTCCTCCATGAAAAACCATTTTGAACAATCATGTCTTAGGAGAAGAAACATGGTAATCTTAAAATGGTATATCATTTCAATCTTACCATAAATCAATTTATGGTTATTAATTTAACAATATCCTAACTTCTAAATTTGTCTAAACTGACCTCTGATACCAACTATATGACCTCGACCTAAAACATTACTTAATATTGAGTTACGTCAATAATTCAAATTGAGTATCTTTTCAAGTTTAGAGTTTTATATAATTATGGAATAATTATTACATTACTTCTAAAATATTAAAAATATGACACTTCTACTCAGTGTCAAATTTTTTCATAAAATAAAAAATATTAACAGAAAATAAAAATTATTTTCTTGATAGAAATATTCTTGAATTATTCACTTCTCTTACCCTACCTTATATCCTGTGAAAAACATATCAAAAACATGGGATGAGCATAAAAGTCTCATGATAGTTTATAAAATAAATAAAGAAAACATTATTATATCATTACATACAAAACATAATATCTTTAATATATCTCATGAAATCATAATATTTATGAATAACACATATTAATCATAAATCATAAATATAACTTGTTGCATCCATAACATACTTACGTTATATCTTTCATAGTTATGTGGGGAGTTACCTTTGGAATACCCATCATAGTATATTCCCTAAATATATTAGGAGAAACATTAATATATTCCGCCTTCACATTACCCAATGCATTGGAGATCTATCTTAGGTTCACCCACCCTAGGTTTATCACAGAATCACCCATATACGTAAACAATTCATAAGAACCATAACATATTCATAACACCCAAAACAAACATAAAGGAGGGGTAACATTTCCACATTTCAATCAAACTATATCACTTAAATATATTCACATAAAAAATCCATTATCAAAACAATTTTCAATACCAAAATACGTAAGAGAGTATAAGGTATTTATTTTCCTTTTCAAAAAACATTATGGCGTGTCAAGGAAGGAAAATATCAAGTAACGCTCAAAGTGGCGGAAAGGTCATTGTCACCACGAACGTTAAAAAGAAAAATTCCCTTTTTAATTTAGTAAAATGATACGTAGAAAATGATTCCCCTTGAATGAAATGAAAATTAAAAGGGGTTTATACACTGTATAAAATAAAGTTTTGTGTAAATCAAAATATGCCTTAATGAAAGGAGATTGAGCCGAAGATCCTTACAATGATCATATCATTACATTAAGGATAAATCAATTACATAATTATGTGTGAAAAACATAAATACACCCAATATAAGTGGATATTAATTGTAAAACAATCATATTTAATTCACACATATTCATAGCACCACATAATCTAGAAGTAGAAGTTTACCCCAAAGAATGGAAATTGGGTTAAGAAGTTCCATTACCTCGTGTCCGACTTGACTCGTTAGTTCTTTAATATACTGAATAATAAAATAATGTTAATTTTTACTTTATTAAGAAACTTTTTCATGTTTATTATTCCCTTTATATTACTTATTATGACATTATAAACATTACAAAATCATTTAATTTAATAACGGTCCTTTTGTCGATATTTGGTAATTGAGTAAAAAATGAACTTCATATAATTTAATGTTATCCATGATATAAAAAGTCGATTGTCTACAGAATGATATGGATTATTTAGATATCATATATATCAATATATCAAGTATATATATTTATTTTTAATATTACAATACATTTAGAGAAAAGAAACGAAATGCACCGTTCAAGGAGAAGGTAAGCCGTACGTACGCATGAACGATACTTTAATTTATATTTCATATTTAATGGAAAGAAAAATAAATGATACATAGGTATATTAAAATTCTAGTATAATAAAATATATAATTTCCGAAACTCTATCCTTTATACATTCCACTTAAGGCATGAATGATTCATATCACTTTGACGGGGCGGTAATACACACTTCCTCAAATGAAATTATCATATTTACCCATTACGGAAACCATAAAGGTATCCTATAAATGAAAAATACAGAATCCTAGAGACAATATAAATATAATATATATCACATATAAATAAAGTTCCATCATAATGGCCACCATGAGAGGTGGTAGGAGATAATCGAACAATCATCCTTTCGTGAGGCTGCAATTCACCGTACACAGAAATAGTATGTTCATATCAATTAGATGGAGGTTTATGTAAGTGTAGTTGGAATCCTTATCATAAAAAACCTATTATATTGGGTATAATAGTGTTTTTATGTTAAAAAATAATAAGAAGAGCATAGGGAGTGAATAAGTAAAATAAAAGATGAGAACTTGGGGGAAGACGTTACCTTTTAATCGGGTAACTCCATTTGATTTGAACCAAAAGGATTCCATTAATTTCCTTCATCCTAATGTAAGGATTATAGGAAGAATATATGGATATTTAGAACTTATTTGGGAAGAGGTTATATGATAAGAGGGGATTGAGAGGTGTGAGTAAAGGGTTAGAGGTGATTTCTATTTATAAAGGGGAGGAGGGGCTCTTTTGGAATGTTTGAGAGTATTATTTTATTATAAAATAATTTTTATTTTCAAAAGGTCCAAAACTTATATAATTATAAGATAAGGTGAATATATGTTGAAATAAAATCATCCGATAAGAATTGGACAGATTTTGGATATTTTTTTAATCCTTAACATTTTTATTTAACCCTTTCTTAACTTATTTAACCTTTACCATGTCCTCTTATATATTCATACTATACGGTTAATAAATTTACTATAAAATACCAAGAGACCCAAAATGGATCATTAGTGAACATTTTAAAATTATATATGTCATTACGAAGATTATTATATTTTTAGAACTATTTTATTCATTTAATAAAATATTAATTTATTTCAAAACTCATTTATGCCAATTTTTATACTATTCATATCACTATTTTAAAAAAAAATTGAAACCAACTTGATTATTTCAAAAAACCTTTTATTAATTGAAATATAAAAAGTCATACGCATCTCTAAAATTCTAGGATGGTATAAAAAGTTTCAAAATAAATTTATTTTTTTTATTTATAAAATCATTTATTTGATTCTTTTATTAATGAAGCAATTACCGCATCACCATTGTGTCATAATTAGATTTATTTATTTAATTTATTAAAATTATAAATAAAATACTATGATATAGGAAATATTTTTATCTTTTAGATGTATATTTACAGTCGAATAGATCACTTATATTACCCCATATACTATTGTTTTACTAAAATATATAAGTTTATATTATTTTTTTCCTTACTTTAAATTAATTAATATAAAGTGTCATTATCACTTACAAGTGGCTAAATGGGGTCCCAAAATCGATCCAAGGATGCCCATGGTCAGACATGTATCATCCAATTGAATTAGGATACATGTTGTGGTAATTTAATATTATTAAAATATTATTTTTTACCGTTAATTACCAGATTTACCTTTTAACCATGTTAAATAAAATATTTACCGAAGTAAATATTTATAATGTCTAAAAATAAAAGTTACATATTTACAAAATTTGTACTTCATGATTCCAAATATGCAATACATTTTTTTTCAAATATAAATCATAGAAGTTTTAGAAATTAATTTAAAGTTAATTCTCATTGTCAAAACAAAAATAATGTTTTTAGGAATTATTAACTATCAAAAGATTTATCTTTGTTTATGTCCAATTTAAGAGTGAAATTACTTCAAATGATCAAAATTGGAATAAATGGTAAAAATATAATCTAATTACCCCTCAATACCAATTAAAATAATAACTTATCTATATAAATAAATAAGATTAAAGGGCAGTTTTGAATTAAAATGTAGTATTTTTCTCTATTCATTAAAAATGGACATTATCAGAAAAATACCAAAATTTCATCCAAAGTAAATTTTGATTCCCCAATTCTATAAAATAATATTATTTCTCAAATAAAACATATATATGTTACAAAAAAATATTTATAAAGGGTTCTCCATCAAAAGGCGGTAAATCGACTTTTTAAAGAATATTAGAGTGTTTATGCTTAAAATTGGATTCATTCACATTTTAAGCTTCTAAATTTTGTTGGATAAATGTAAAAACATTTAACTAACATATACAATCATATTTTAGTTATTTATTTTCATTCTCTCCAATATAACATCTATGTGTTATCTACCATTTAAAATAATAATAATAATATATTATTTTTCTGTAAAACTCAACATTGTGTGCAATATAAGATTTCAATGAAACCAGTTGTTGTGTATCTGGTACGCCATAAAAGATTTCATCCCCTTTAAAGTAAAATTAAAATTTAATTCACAAATATTAATAAATATGAAAATATCATATCCTATATTTAACTAGGATTTTACAGTTTCCTTCCTCCCAAACCGAAAACATTCCCTTGTCCCCTTTAGGCTTTTTCCAGGGTGTTTATTTCCACACTTTTGAAAAGTGGGGTGATGTAATTTTTTAATAAAACTGGATTAGTCCATAAAAATTACATAAATAAAGTCAACTTTCTTCTTATTATCTGAATGAGACCCCTAATATTTTCTGATCTCCATTTTTATTTTGAGGGAACAACGAAAAATCTACCCATAGCATTCAATGTCACAGGCCAACATGGATTTTCATAGGCTAGGTTTTAGACCACCAATGAAGCGGCCAGCCTTGCATTTGGTGGTAATGATAAAAATAGAGTTGTATCATGAAATTTTGGTGAATATTTCATCTTACACCCCAATAGATTCATCATCATTTTTCTTGAGTGCTTGGAAATCACTTTCTATATTAAGACGGAGGGTGGATGGAAAATATTTGTCAATTTTCTTTCAAGAATCCTTCCATCCCATCGCCTCGATCTCTTCTTTGGGATTCATATTTTTGATCAATGACCACTATTGATCAGATTTACCCTCTATATGATAAGAATCCAAAAGAACCTTCTCTTATTTGGAACATTAAAGGTTGAAGAATAACCTCTCAATGGAGTTGATCCATTGTTCGATGATTGAGGGATCATATGATCAATTGAAAGCAGGAGGCCTTTGTCTCATGAAGCTCTCAATTGCGAATTATTCTTTATTAGAGGGTGGGGGTGGGGTGGGGTTAGAATTCCTCTTGTTCTAGGTTTCTATTCAAAACGATATCTAATTGAGAGGGTATTGTGACAATGTTTTCCATTCTCGCTCCCATCAGATTGGGCATATCATTATAGTAGCCATCACATTGATCTACACATCAGTTGTTAGATCGGTTATTTTTATTACCATCTATTGGATAGAATAAAAGGAAAAGTTAGGGGTAAATATTTTAAACTATTAAACACATAAAAGGAAATATAACAAAAAATGTGATAACTTATAAATTACATTTATCTCTTTAACTTATAAATTTGTATGATTCGATCTATGTTATCCACTATCTACTTCATAATATATATTCATATGGAATTTTTTTGTTAACTTAATAGTGGTTCATACTAAGCATATGAATTTACTGAAGCATATACCTTAGGAGTGTTGAACAAAGAGTGCAGTAAGGCCCATTGTCAAGCACCAGTTCCAGTTCGAGTCTAGCTTAAATTGGTCTTTCTAGGTTTTACCCCTAGATACATCTATTCCAAAGCCACCTCTACTTGTTCTTATTTATACCAAGATATATTTTCTTAATAAACCACTTAATCTATAATTACCAAAATTTAGGGATTATTTTTTATACTTAGTCTTATCTCAATGTATTTCACTATAGTTTTTCTAATCAAAATACAAAAAAAAACTAAACCTATCCTATGATACCAACTATAATGACTCTGTTATTTATTGAACATTTATAAATTATTTATTACATAAAATTACACTTAATAGAACTCAAAATATCATGAGGACTAGTGTATTTGGGGATTAGGACCATTATATAAAAACTTAAAACATGAAATAAACATCTTTATTGAGAACTTCTTTTACATGACCAAAATATTCCTTCGAACTTAGCATTGAATGAGATAACATTAGGACATAAATAAGAATAGGGTGAGATATAATCCCAGCAAGGGAGTAAACAAGGTGTAACATGAAGAATACAATACATATTACACAATAATCAGATCAATGGACCATAAGAGAAACATGAACATAAAGGCATGATTAACATGATTATCATTACATGGAAATGTGGCAACAACATAAAACACTAAATCATTAACTTAAATGAATAAAGAAAACACCTTTCCCAACATGATGAAAAATTCATATAGAGGAACTAGGTAAAACATTGTCCCAACATGATGTATCATGATACTAGACATTACCCAATGTATTGGAGCGCTCTCAGTAAAACCCTTCAAAATATTTTCAATGTCATACTTATGAGTTCTACAGAAATCATATAACATGGATTCATTCAACATCATCATTTATTCCAAAATTGAAGAATGTGTAATACATATATTAATATACCCAATAAATAAGTATATGATCATAAAGGTTAATACCCTTGATAGAGGAATGGGTATGGTATTCACTACATGATGATTTTGGCATGGAAAATCATGGTGAAATTTTGACAGCATAACAACGTCATATGGAAATTCATAAAATGGTTATATGAGAGAAAACGAGGTATATCAACATTTATACATGAAATGGATAGTGAGGGGATCATATAAAATAATATCCAAACATATGAGATGTAACTTAGGATGAATAATTCAAATGAAGTGCTTGAAATGGAAATGAGAAGAGAGAAATCACTTATAGAATTTTAGAATAGTTACGACATAGGAAAGGGTCTAAATAGGGAAGGATAAATGATCCCTAATTGAAGTAAAATAAAATTTATATTAGGGAATTTATTGTAAAAGTATTATAATATTACAAATTTAAATTAAGAGGAGAAACTTCAAACAAGGTTCTTAAATTGAAAGGAAGAGAGAAATGTGAGGACCCCTTACTTGGACATGTGATTCCAAAGGTTTGGGAGAGGATTCTTGAAAGCATAGGGGATCCTTGGGAGGAATCTAGGGAGTATGGGGAAGAGTTTGGAAGATCTTCAAAGATATTTAGTGAAGTGGAATCAGTGCTTGGGTGGGTTAATATAGGAAAGGTGGGGGAATTATTTATTAGTTTGGTTTTGGACCCTACACACTAAAATATTCAATACTGAAAAGAATACAATTTTTTATCATGGTTTCTAGAAATGGGAGAAGTATACATTAATTTAAAAGTCTATGGTCCAAATATATTAAAATATTTTCCTTTATAATGTGGAGGTGTGTCACACTTTCAAGGAAATGGTTTTGAAATCTTAAAATATTTTAAATGTGTTGGAGGATTGACAATGGATTTATAAAATAAGTCAAATAAACCTAAAATTATATTATTTTAAAGTAAAAAATATATTAGGACAAATTTAAGCTTTATAGTATTTTATTAAATCACTATTGGATCATTTATAGTGTCATAAAACACATTATATATTTATATGGTATTTAATTTTTACCCAAAAAAGTTGAATGTCACAGAAAATTATGAAAAATTCACCATTGAATAATTTCGACATACTCATTCCAAAAATAGGATTCATTTTATCTAAATAATTTTCTAAATATGTTAATTCTCACTTTTAAAATAAAACTATCATTTATTAAAAATTGATGTGTTTTGATAAAAATAGTTTTCAAACTTTAATAAAAATTACAATTTACATCATAAAAATTATATGATCATTTATATTTAATAAAATCAATTTAATAATAATAAATTATTAAAATATAATTTAATTCAAAAATCCATTAATTCATAAAAATATATTTCCTAAATAAATTTGAATATTAACTAAAAAATACTATTTATGCCTTATAAATCATTTACAAAGTAACAATAGTAGAATGAAAGTATAATTATTATATACAAAAATAATTCACATAATAATAATGGAATGGTCTTGTTACATATCCTTTTATTACACAAGCATACCCCCTAAGAGTAAAATGTGTAATGGTGAGTCTTTCCAGGGGTCGTTCGATGAATATGGTTTGGGACGCGATCTTGATGAGTTTGAACTTCTACCGTAAATGGTTTCACTCATACTTAAGTTGATGGATATATTCTTGGGCTTGGTCTTAGAAAAAATATGATAAATGATATCTCCCTCGGATGCTCTGATAAATGGGATTCATAGGGTACGATCCTACTAGCTGAGGCCATCACTTCCATTGTCTATGTCAAAAGGATTTGTAAAACCCTTTATTTATACTAGTCATGTGATCATTATTCATTGACTATATCATCAATATAAAGGATACGAAATGGTAATTTAAATACAATTGTTTATAATAAAACAAAATAAGTGCATATGTTTTCTGTATCCATAAGACATTTAATTAAAAGAAAAAGAATTTTTTCTAAGAGTTTTGGTCCTTACAATGATATTATATTTTATTATTAGGTACAAATTCTGAATTATATGTATATATTATGTACTCATGTATCAAGATCCATTAATATTTCTTTTTTGGGCATATACATATTTTTAAAAGGTTCCATACTCAATTATTCCCAATAATAAAGCCCGATTTAAGGGAGCTACCAAAATTCTTACCAAATTTTTAAGTTCACTCTATAATCTATTTCAATCCACCTTTATTTTTCATAAAATCATTCATTTTAGTATGGAAACATTCTTGGTTCACTTATGGTTTTATATAAAATATTGTTCCATTTTCTTCTTTAAAATCTCTTTAATATTTTCCCTGAACCGTACTAAAATGTTTTAATTATAACGTTTCTTAAACCTTTTACATGTTATCACTTCCATTTGGAATCAATAATCATGATATATTACTGTTATCATTTATTAATGTCCATGTATTATTTAATTCATTTCTTTCTTTGACACTTTTTTGATACGCCAATTTATTATGCTTTTGGACATGATTATGGTACACAATTATTTCCATGGATAACCCTTTTGTTTATGTTTGATTGATTATGTATGCATATTTATGTGGAAAAAATATTCATGAACATATTTTTATGGGTTCACTAAGATATAGATCTTAATAATTAGTTAATGTTTAGTCTCATGAGACGTTATGTGAAATGGTCTTGGTCATTATCCTTGACTCATGATCTATGTACAACGGTCTTGGTGGTTAATGATGACTCATGCTACTCTATTTTCAATGAGACTTGACTCATGATAAAGTCATGTTTCATGATGCTACTATATTACTATGATTCCATTAATATATAATCCCATGTTCTATATGTTGTGATTCATAATGATTGATAATGTTCCATTTCTTTTTATATTATTCTATTATGACTTCTAAACCATGTACTAAGAATTAATTTAATTTTTATTCCCTTACTAGGATTTTTAGCTTATCATTTTTTGTGTTATCGTAAGGATATCCAAGGTATATGTAAATGCTCAAGGGAATTTAGGAGCTCATAATGGTTGATAAAAAAAGAATTTTTTTAGTCCCATGTTTTCATTTTTATCTACATAGTCTTCCAAGACACTAGACCATACAATCCTTGGATTTTAATTTGATATTTTATTATGTCTAAAATCCTATAATTATTTTCGAAAAAGTTTAGGGTTTCTATAAGATTGATAAAACATATATTATTTACCGAGCCCCAATATTTCTCATAAAAAACGAGTGACCCTGATACAGATTATATGAAGGGTGAGCCAACTTATAGCTCTACAATGCATTGGGTATTGTTACTTATGATAAAATGAAAGAAGGATGGGGTTAACAGATGTGGTTTCTTATATGGATTTAATTGGATCGTGTTATGTTTGACATGGGTTTAAAATAGGTTATGAATATGATGCACCATGTTGCAAAAGAAGTTTTCATTTTCTTGTTATGGGGTTTAATATTTTTTTTGTGAAAAAAATGTGTTTATTTATCATGTGGGAATGATTTATTTCTAGTACCCAAAGAATATTTTGGCAAAGGTAAGAATTTTAGGGGATTTTAAGGTTTTAATTGGAAAAATGGATTTCTTATCTTTATGTACCTTACTGATATTTTGTGCTCATCCCATGTTTTAAAATGTTTTTTCATAGGATTTTAAGGATAATATGGGAAAAAGATGATATCAAGATCCAATTTGTGAATATATGTCATTAAAATAAAGCACGTTTCTTTTTAACAAATTTATATTATGAAAAAATGGATACTAAGAGGAAGTGTCAAATTTACAATTTAATATGTATTTTTATAAGGGTGATGACCTAATTATCTACAATTCCAAACCTAAAAGATATTTGGTATTGAAAGAAAGTTACTTTTAGTCTAAAGACACTATATTATGTCCTTTTTATGGTTGAGTCCTTAAATTTGTTATTATAGAATTGTTTTATATAAATATAGAGATTATGATAATGTTAGAAATATATCCTTGAAATATTTTACATTATGGTTATGTTTAAATGATATAACATTTGAAGATTTCCATGTTGATTTATCTAATACATGTCTGTTTAGAGTGTTTTTTCATAGAGGAAATAGGGAAGCTATCATATAAAGGCACCAAAATAAATACATCCTTCTAAATTAGAAACAAAAAATTGTTGGAATTAGAATGGAGAAGTTGTTTTTGTGATGGATCAATTGACGAAATATATCAATAGTTATGGTATATATTTTACCTATAAAATCGATCTACTATGAAAGAAAATGTCAATAGTTGAGAATTTCATAGAATATAACCTGCTATATTTTGGGGAAAATTCAGATATAGTGGTGGTTGAAGGATATAACAATGACATATATAATATATTTTATGTCATGGGGTGTTCAGAACATCAAAAGGAAACCCTTTCCATCTATCATTTTGAATGTGAAGCTAATCAATAGTGGTATTTGGTTATGAATACCATAGAGAAAAATGATCATGAAACCATGGAGTGGGACACATTTGAGAATATTTTAATTGAGAAATATTTCCATATGGTTGTTTTTATTAGGATGGAGAAACAATTATTGGAATTGAAGAAAAAATAATACGATTTATTAGACATATATGAAGCTAATTTTACATGATTAGACAAGAATGTACTATATTTTATTTGGGATGATGATAGTAAAATTAATAGATTTAACTCAGGATTGATAACAATTTTAAAAATATATTTTTTCACAAAATAATTTAAATCTTATGAAATTTTTTTCATTATGTCAAGAATGTTGAGATGATGTTTGACAAAACTTTTATTCCACGAGATGACAAAAGTAAGAAATGATCAAGGTGGAAAGATGTGGAGATAAACCAACACAGAAGTCTAGAGGTAAGACATAGAAATTTTTTATGTGTGATAAAAACATTTAAGGTAATGTTTTAAAGGATTTGTAATGTTTCACCAGTTTATTATGGCTGGTCACATGGTTCATGATTTCAAAGAAAAGATTCATAATCTATCTAATATTAGAGTAACAAAAATCTAGTGTAATGACAAAAGATTTAAAAGTGGAAGATAATATTTGATAGAATATATGAAATAAAAAATAATACTAAGAATATAATATAACGCCCAAAAACTTTATGATATATTTATTTTTAAATAAGTTAAATATCCTCTATGGATTTTTATGCACACAACACCATATTAAACAAACCACAATACTCTAAAAAATATTATTATTTATAACCTTACCATTATAACCTAGCTATTAAGTTGGAGGGTAGGAATATGACTAAATAAATTGTTAATATTATATGTTTCACTCACTTATATACTAAATTAAACTGTAATATATTTATTATAAATAAAATAAGAACCATTTGAATGAAAAATGTTTTTTTCTGGAAAATTGTATTTTTTCTAAAAGATTATTTAGCCACGATTTGGACACATAATTTAAATTTTTTTACCTGTTTTAAAAACTAATTTTAGAAAATAAAATACATTTTTTAAATCTACATGTAAAAATTATCGTTGGGTGAATTTTTGGGATTATTATTACAAGATTAATTGTTTTGATGAATAGTTACAAATATTGATTTTATTGAAAACAACTTTTGTGTTTTAATTATTTATAGGGTTAGATTATATTTTAATTTTTATAAGGTAAAATTAGTTCATTTATATTAAAATTTAACAAATTTTGTTTATTTAGATAATTTTTTTAATTATAATTGAAAAACTTTTTAAACATTTGACAGTTTTCTTTGGAAAAACTAATTTTTCGATGGGTCTGCAGGATTATTTTTAAATTAGATTCTGGAACTTCTGTTAATTGAATTTATAAAAAAGAATTCCATATTTTTAATAGTCATTATTTATATTATATGATATAGTTAAATTAATTTTTTACCAAAATTATTTGTAAAAACTAGAAATATTAATTAACACAGTTATGGTAAAAACAGGTGTATCACGATGTTAAACAAAGAACATAAGAGTTAAAAATTACCTAATATTTTTTAGAAACACATTTAATGCCATATTTAGAACTTATAAACTCAAATATTTGATAATTACACATTTTGGTAATTTTTATGAGAAAAACATGTGTATCACTTTAGCTTTTCAAAAATTACATGTGCGTCCTCTCTCCCACTTATAAATGGACACCACTCTCCTCCCCTTATCACACTTCCAAAAAACATTTTTTTACAAGACCTACACAAATATATTCCTTAATTAACTCTGAATATCATATATTCCTTATATTTATTAGGAGTCCATCCTAATAAGGCTTTAGGTATAAACCCAAAGAGGCTCTCAGAATAAAAGGTAAAATTCATAAATTTTCGTATTTGTTTTATTTATTTTTACACCTCTTTATAATCATATAAAACTATGATATTTTTTTTATCACAAGTATCCCATATATAACTATACATTTTATGTTAATATAATAACCAATATCAATTTCCACTTCAATCAAATGGGAAATGAAACTTTTGATCACGAGTACGATAGACTACCGCCTCACAAACCGATGTAAATCATTTTCCATCACCACCTTTCAATTCTGGATATAATGATGGATTTAACTTATGTATATTATATTTATGAAATTATTATAATTCATAATTATTATAGTACATATATTTTTTTACTTTCCAATCTATGCGGGGATACGATAATGTCGCTCATGTGTACGGTGGATTACTGCCTCACAAAGCGATGTGATCCTTTTTTCTATTACACATTCCATGGAAGGTAGTAAGTATAAATTTAATGAATATTTGAAATATTTATGACCTAATAATACTTTTTTAAATATACTATCACATTTAAATTCTTACCTTCTAATATTTTAGAAAATAATAACGTCCCTTGTGCGTACATGTGGACTACCGTCTCCACATCCTGATGTCAAATGTTTTTCATTTAATTTTTAAATAGATTTTAATAAGTATGGATTTTAGTAATATATATCAAATATATAAAATAATAATCATTATTTAAAATTTAACCAAAATTTATTTTCTTTTTGTTCCATCCTTCGAGAAAATGGAATCAACGTTCCTGCCTATACACGACCTATCATCTCTATGAATAATATAATCCATTTTCTATCTCTAAATATTATTAATTAATCTAAATACATATATAATGAATATATATTATAATTATAATAGGGTAAAAATTAGTTATATTATGTAACCATTTTCAAATTAAAAGTACTGAAATTATCAAACAAAAAAATACATGAAAATGAAGGAATTATCACCCGAAACGATAATTTTAACAAATAATTATTAATAAACGGATAATAAAAGAATGTAAAAAAGTCATATTTTATACGAGATATAATAGTGTGGTTATTTAATTTATTTATAACAAGTATATATTTATTATATAGTAGGTTAGTAAAGATATCTTGGAATTCAAAATAGAGATAAAGGTTTCTAATCTAACTATTAATTCTCTGAGACATATGTCATATTCACTACTTATTCCTTGGTGTGGTCTCTATAATTCTCCATTTTATATTTTATATCATGAATATATTTCTATTCAAGGTATTTAATGTTTAATTTGATGTTATTCCTTTAATGGGGTTTACTAATCAAAAGTTACTAAGTGGTAAGAGTTTTATGTTTCAATCAAATTGTAATTGGTATGTTTTATACATGAATTTTCATGGAAGGAAATTATTTTATAATTATATAATAAAACCATTTAATTTTATATTCCTCTGGTTATTAATGATTTTTAAAGTATTAGTGACATATTACTGCCTTTGGTAGTTAAAATGATCTAGAAAATGTATTTAATAAAATTTGACTTTATTTCTCTCTTTGATCGAAAATCATTTTTCTTCCAAAACCATGTTTTCTAAAAATACTTTCTTTTTATTTTTTTAGAATTATAAAAATTATTTCTTAAATAAATTTGTACTTATTTTTTAATGATTACAAAAAAATTTAACAGAATAATTACATCGTTTCCGAATAAGTCTCATTTGGCTTTCACAGAAAAGGTGAAAAAATATTTATTTTAACATGCGTGACATGTATTTCACTTCCCCATGTCTTGAAAAATATATGTTTTAAATATTCCTTTTATAAAATTAAAAGGTAATTTTTAGAAAAAATTATTTTTAAAAATACTTTGTGAACTTTTAGTTTTAAAAATACTTTCAATGTGAAACAGATATTTTACTCTTGAAAATTTTTAATGGATTTTTATAGTTTTTCTATTTATCAAAAACATAAACCATTTTTTGTACTTATGATATGTTGGAAATATTTTTTAATTATTCCATAATTATAATTTCTCTAGATATTTTATGATCAGTTGACTGGGATGTACTATTTTGATACCATTCACCATATTACTCTGAAAGGGTTATGATTATGTTTATTTATTAAGGAAATTGTTAACATTTTGTATACTAGTTATTCCAATATGAATGTTTATATTGATTATTTTTTACACCTTTTATATGTTTAATTAATTTTTAATATTATGTGATGGGTGGGTATTATAATTACATCACCCCTTGATGCATTAGTAGGTATCAAGAGACAAAACTGTTGGACAAAATGGATTTTTACCCATTGTTTTAAACTGTCTTGTAATTTTATTAAAGATATGATTATGATATATGTAATTATAAATTCAATAATTATTATATTTTTTATTGATGTTATATTTGATTATTGTATTATTTATAATATCCATTGTTAATTTTCAAGCCCATGTGATTATTTATACAGAATTTTTTGATCATCATTTATTCTTTCCATATTATAATCAAGTAATTAATTCAATGACATGTATCTCAGTTATTTACCTTGAAAGATTGAATATGAATATTTATTTTTGATTGATTATTCTATACACTTACCCTTACTGAGAATTTAAGATCACCCCTTTCTTATGTTTTATTTTCCCTAGGAGACCATGAAGTGTTTTATGATTGATATGCAGAGATATGCTAAGGGGAATAATGTTGTTCTCAAAGAAAATACATTTTTGTATTTTATCTTTTCAAATGTAAGTGAAATTAAAGTATGTATCTAGTTTTACAAGACTAATAAACTAAAAATTCATTTAGGATGCGATTAATTGTATCTTATACCAATGTAATAAAGTAACCATCGTCTCTAAGATACTAAGGTTAGGGTATCTATAGTTGGTATCACAGAAGATTAGTATAAACCTTGAGAACTAGATTTATGGTAATATAGATTATGAAACATACACTTATGATAGATATTGAGGATAAGTATATAATAACACCATAATGTTTTGGTAAGGTATAAATAAAGTGGTTTCCCTAAAAATGCATCACTATCTATATGCTTCAAGTGGATGTGGATCTGGAATAGATGTTACTAGGGGTAATTATGTCAAAAATGGTGCATTAGGATTTAATCAAGTGTTAAATGGTATACAGTAATATGTCTTACTGTGTACTTATATTGGCACTTATGGGGGATATTCTTAGATTAATTCACATTTTTATTTGAAATCATTGTGAAGTATTTAAAAATATTTTATGATTGGGAATCTTCCCCCCCAAAAAAACCATGTTTTTGATTATGAGATTATCCATGAATATTTTTATCATTTTATGTTGAATGTTTCCCTAGTTTTGGGATTATACATTATGATACATGATTTAGTGGTCTAATATAATATATTACATGGTTTAGAAATGGAACCAAGAAGAAGGAATGAGGGATATATTAATGAATGTAATGACAAGAATAATGATACTAATTTCGTTAATAGGATAAGCTAGTATTTTGAAGGGAACTAGTGTCTGAAAATTCTCATCATATGAGTACATGGTATCATGTGTCATCAAGAAAAAAAAATATTTATCCAAGTATTATGACGTTTAAGGTAATTAAGAGAATAATAGGACAACTGAGAAAAAATAGAGAAGGGAAAGATGGAAAAAAATAGTTTTCCCACATGTGATAACTATGGAAAGAAACATCATTGACTTGATTGATGGGAATGAGTTTTTAATATAGGTATGGAGAGAAATACCATCATTCCCATGATTAAAGGGTAAATAAAGAAGGTTAAAATGTTCAATGATTCAACTGCAATGACATGAGGTTCTATGTAAATGAATTCCCCAAGTGTTAAGAGAATATACCTCAAAAGAAGTTAAGGGATCAAGGTCAAGTTTATGATATTACCCGAGATGAAGTTGAATGATTAATGTGATTATTTATGGATTATTTTATCAATGATATTCTAGTTATAAGAATAAATAAATGCATAAGTATTATATTATGGTACTATTTCTTAAAGGATTTTAGAACATATGTTGAATGGTACTAATGACATGGAAATGTGATTTAGTGGATATTTGAAATTCTTGAAAAACAAATGATCAAGGGTGGATAACCATTAATATGTACCTGATGCTGATATAATAATTAGATGTTTATGGGGTAGTATTAGTGAACATGAAATTTGTTAGAGTTTTGATGGTTTATTTCATATCTGTTGGAAATTACTGTATATTTGGAATTATAAAATAAATTCGATAATTTGAGATTTTATTTAAGGAATAAAGGAAAAGAATAAATTTTACAGGAATGAATGTTTTCATTATGGATTTATAATGATCATGATAATCAGATATTTCAAATGTGACATTAATAACCACTTTATTTTGTTTAAGGAATATAACATTATGTTTATTAGTGACCTCCCTTATAAATTTTTGGACTTTGAATTTGGTCAAATATATATTTGAAAGGTGTTAAGGTTAACAGTTTATAGAATAAATGAAGTAAAAAGTTGTTTTTTTGGAAAAATTGTGGAAACAATTTTGGTTTTCAAAAATATTAGAGGAAGGACTTGTTACTCTTTTATGGTTCTTATGGTACATTAAAAGTTAAATTTTGAGATTTATTTATAAAATATTCATTTTTGTGTTTTAATTTCATAGAGTAATAAATGAAGTGACAATTGATTGAAGCACAACCCAATGGTGAAAATGTTACTACGAAATAGAAATAAATTGTCTAATTATATTTTCTCGAGTACTCTATCATTATTTTCATATAGTTCTTTAACTTTAAGAAAAGAATCATGAAAAAAATACTATCATATTACCTGAATACTCAATGAATAAAATGAACTTTGAAATCATAAAAAAATTAATTTTTTTGAGGTCCTTAATTATCCAATAGTAATTTAATTTTTTATGATAAATAATCTCTACCACTCTCTATAATTTTTTATACTTTTCTTCAATATCTATATCTTCATTCCCCCCAATGTTCTCCTATATGGAAACCTAGTTATATGTTAGACTCTATGAACTTTGTAATTAATGTTCTCTCTTATGAAGATAATGTTTTATTAACCCTTTTAGGATGTGGGATTTAAAAAAATTGCATTTTCAAAAATCAAACACTTAATTTTTGAGATCCGAATTAAATTGTGATGATATAATTTACTTAAGGGGGTAGAATGTAATTCCCTGATATTTTAAAAGATGAACATCATCTTTGATAGTGTATGTGACATGTAATATCAACATTTGAATAGAATTTAACACCCCAATATTTAATGATATATTTATTTTAAATAAATTTAATCTCTTCAATAGCATGCGATGCACACAACACCAGGTTTAAACAAAACATGTTACAATATTAAAATATTACTATTTAAAACATGACCATTATAATCTAGCTGTTAAGTTGATGGTTATAAATTGAAATAAATAAATTATGAAAATTATATGTTTTTCACATGTATAAGATAAATTCAGTGGTTATATATTGATAATAAATAAAATAAGAACCATTTGAATGAAAAAAATTTTATGAAAAAAATATTTTCTAAAAGACAGGTTAGTTAGGATTTGCACACACAATTTGAAATTATTTTTTTGACCAGTTTTAGAAAATATATTTTAAAAAATAAATTTAATTTTTGAAATCTATATTTCAAAATTATCATTGAGTAATGTTTCTGGATTTTTCTAAAAGGTAATTTTTTTGATGAATAGTGAAATATATTGATTTTTAATGAAAAATGACTTTTATTTTAACTTATTTAGAAGGTAAAATTATATTTTCAATCAGTTTTAAAGTAAAATTTCATAATAATATTAAAATATAACTAATTCAGGTTATTAGAATCAATATCTTATTGAATTATAATATAATTTTTCAATATTTTGAAAGTTTTATTTGGAAAAACCATTTTTTCGCTGCTTCTATGGGTTTAATTTTAAATTGGATTCTGGAAGTTTTGTGAATTTAATTTGAGAAAATGGATTCAATATTTGTAATAATAAAAATTTATGTTATCTAATATGTCCAAATTAATTTTTGATCACAATGAATAGTGAAAACATTTAAAATTAATTACCACAGTCACTACTGGAAAATGGACCTATCCCCACAGTTTTCCCCAAAACTGTTGGGATAGACCCCCCTATACCCACAATTTTATAAAACCGTGGGTATAGGTCTTGAAAAGTCACATATACCCACAGTTTTCCAAAACTGTGGGTATAGGGAGTTTATCCCCATGGTTTTCCAAAACCGTGGGGATAGGTCTCGGCTAAAATACATATACCCACGGTTATGAAAAAACTTGAGTATATGTCACTTTTGTGTGCACGGGAAATTTTCTTTTCCGCGGGAAGGGAATTTTTTTGGCGGGAACCCTATACCCACATTTCTTCCCTCTATACCCACAGTTTTTATAAGTATATTTAACAAAAAATATATATTTATTTACATATAGGTGATGTTAGGGTAGTGGTTAGAAGCGGTGTTTGCAGTAAAGAGGTTGCGAGATCGAAACTCGCCACCTACATTATTTTAGGACCTATAACCACGGTTTTGAAACCGTGGGTAAAAGCCGTTGACACCATGGCAATTGGCTATGTTTCGGTGACACGGTGGTAGGACACCTATACCCACAGTTTTGGAAAACTGTGGACATAG
This sequence comes from Viscum album, assembly GCA_963277665.1. Lineage (NCBI taxonomy): Eukaryota > Viridiplantae > Streptophyta > Magnoliopsida > Santalales > Viscaceae > Viscum > Viscum album. Next base: position 56,087,589 of record OY728136.1, read on the forward strand.
GCTGGGGACCTATATCGACGCCGTTCCAGCCCACAGTTCCCAAAACCCTGGGTATAGGCTATACCCATGTTTTTGGGGGCTATACCCATGGTTTTGAACCGTGGGTATATGCCGTTTTTTCTATTAGTGAGTTATGGTAAAAATAGGATTACATGGAGGTTAAACTAATAATATAAGGGTTAAAATGATCTAATTTTTTAGAAAAACCATTTTATTATAATATTTCAACTTTATAACCTATAAGGTTTGTTAATTACCCCTTTTTATGGGTTTTGGAAAGAGAAAAAATATGGGAATTGCTTTATCTTCAAAAAAAATGCATTTGTATCCACTCCCCTACTTAAAAAAGGCCACCCCATATCATCCCCTCTTCAAACACCCAAAAAAATTTGGTTTGACGATGGAATACCCAAATATTTTTATTAATTCACTCCCTATATACTAGATGAATTATTTTAATTATTAATACCTCTTATGAAGGTTTTAGGTACAAACCTAAAGAGGCTCTCTAAAGAAGAGGTAAAATTCTTTAACTTGGATATTTTTTATTTCTTATTTCACCTCCTTAAAATAATATTAAACTATGATAATATTATATAATTATAAAACTATATATAATTATATTTTATTATTTTAATTAAAAACCAAGATCCATATCCACTCCAATCAAATGGGAAACAAAACTGTCTATCTTGTGTAAGAGAGACTACCACCTCGTGAACTGGTGCAATTAATTTTCCCGAAACACATTTTAAGGATGTATATAACGATGTATTTAACTTATATACAATATATTTATGATATTATTATTCTTTTGGAAATATTATATCACATATAATTTCATTCCTTCTATTCTGTGGGGGATATAATAATGTCACTCGTGTGTACGATGGACTGCCACCTCATAGAGTGATGTGATTCATTTTTAACTTAATATTTATATGGAAGGTAGTATAGATAAATTTATTGAATATATGCGATATTTATTACCTAAAAATACTTCTATAAAAATAACATCATATTTTTCTTCTTACCTTCCAAATCGTTGGAAAACAATATTTTCACTCATATGTGCGTATGGACTACATGCACCACGTGGCAATGTGAAATGTTTTTCATTTTATTTTTAGATGGATAATAATAAGTATGGATTATATATATATATATATATATAAATTCTATTCATGAAATAATAATTATTCTGGAAACTTGAATTATTATTTAATTTCTCTTCATTATTTTTATTGAGATGATGGAAAGAGAGTTCATGCGTGCGTATGGCATACCATATCCATGAACGATGTCATCAATTTTCAATATAAAACCATTATAGATTAATCTAAATACGTATACAATAAATATATTTTATATTTCATTAATATTTAATATTATTGATATTATTTATCCAGGATCAAAGTAAAATGAATGAAATTAAAAACCAAAACATACCTGACCAATTAATCAACTATCACACAAAAGAGTGATATTAACAAAGACTTATTATAAAGTGGTGATGAAAGACTAAAATTAAATTATATATTTTATCATATATATTAATATGATTCGATAATATATTTATAATAAACCAATATTATTATACAGTACATTCGAATATATAAGAAGGAAGAAAAACCCTAGGTAAGGGTTTCTCATCTAACTTTTAATTCCATGAGACAAATGTCATATTAAACACAAATTCCTTTATTTTGGGTTATATAATGCACCTTTTTATATGTAATATAACGAATCTATTTATCTTCTTGGTATTTAATTTTTTATTTTATCTTATTCCTTTCATGCTGCTTATGATTCAAAAGTTACCAAAGTGTTAAGAGATATATTATTAAATCTCATTTTAATTAGGATTGTTTATACTTGAATTTCCATTTAATGAAATTGTTTGATCATTTAAAATAAAATAATTTTACGTTATTATCATCTTTTTATTCATTAATTTTCATTTAAAATTACAATATTTGACTATTTGGATTATAAAATGATTTAAAAAATGTTTTTAATAAAATATGGCTTCATTTATCTCTTTGGTCAAAAATATTTTTTCTTTCAAAACCATGTTTTTTAATTTTAAAAAAAAGATTTTATCATTATCAAAATGATTTATCAAATACTTTTTTACCCATGTTTTAATTTTTTCAAAATGTGTTTGAAGGAATCTTGATGTTGTTTTCCAAATAAGGCTCGTTTTCCTTTTACCAAAAATGTTAAAACAATAATTATTTTAACATGTAAGACATGTATGGAATTTAATTCCATAATTACAAACCAATGTTTTAAATATTAATATAAATGTTTCGAAGTTTATTTTAAAAATATTTTTTTAACTTTTAGTTTTAAAAATATTTTTAAAATGGAAGGGATATTTTACTAAAGAAAGTTTTAATGGAATCTTTCTTGTACTTCTATTCATCAACAACATAAAATATTTATTGTACTTATGATCAATTGGAAATATGTTTTATTGATTCCATAATTATTATTTATCCCAATGGTTTATGATTTGTTGACTCAGGTGTATTATTTTGATACAATTTTCTATATTTCTCTGAATAGTTTATGATTAAGTTTATTGATTAGGGAAAGTATTAAAATTTTTAATTCTATTTTTTACTATAATAATGTTTATTTTGATTATATTTTAACTCATTAATACAATTATTGAATTATACTTATTACGTTATGAGTGGAGCTAGAAATTACATAGCCCTTATATGCATTAGTAGGTCTCATGAGACAAAATAGTTGTCCATATTCAATGGGGTTTTACGTATTGTTTTAAACTATCTTGTAAAAGGTCTTCACAGTATGATTATGATGTATGACATCATGAATTACCTTATCATGAGATCAGTTGTTGATGTTTCATGTGATAATTATATTAGTTATAATATCCATGTTTAAATTTCAATCCCATGTGATTATTTATACTGAATTATTTGGTCATCATTTATTCTTAGAATATTATACTCAAGCAATTAATTGGATGGAATGTGCGTCAATTATTTAACAGTTAATGTTGATTATTATTAATTATTAATTGTATATCCCACTGTATTATTACCCTTACTTAATATCTCTACTCATCCATTTATTATGTTTTTTCCCAAGATACTAGGAAGTGTTTTGATTTGTAATGGTTTGATAAAGAGAAAAATGGCATTCTAAAAGAAAATAATTTGTTATATGTTATGTTTTAAAATATTTATTAAATTCAGGTATGCATCTTGTTTAGAAAAAATAATAAACAATATGATACTTCAGGATTCAATTTTTTTGTATCTTATTTTAATGTAATAAAGTGACCACTGATTCTAGGACACTAGGGTCAGGGTATTTACAACCAGCTGGTGGTGTGGTGTTTTAATTTTAATGACTTTTATAATTATACTAACATGTTTCCAAAGTTAGTTACTCAGGTTTGAAAATATAAATATAAAAAACAGACTAGTAAATTCATTTTCTTACCACTACGGTTGATGTAGAACCATTTCATTAAGTGGTGAAAACATGTAACTTATTTATTTGAATTATTCCAATACAATATTTGAATTTGGATCGTTTCATTCCTTAATTTATGAGAAATTTGTATGAAAAAAGGTAATATCAGACAATTAATAGAAATATAATTTTTTTTAAAAATTACAGGTGGAAAAATTAAAGTAAAAAAGATTTATAAAAATCATCATATTGTTATTAGTGAGATTTTCTTTCCTGAAAATATTATTAAACTACCAATGATAGAGTTTGATATTATTTTGGGTATGGATTGGATTTCAATTTTTCATGCTAAGATAGATTTTAAATATAATAAAATTATGTTGAATGATTTCATACCATTGATAACCTATCAAAAATATTATATACTAATTAGTGATGGTTGTGAAAGCTACCAATATAATTTTTTTGAAATGAAAGAAATTGTTTAAATTTTTGATTTCCCTGTATTTAATGAATACGTGGATGTATTTTTTGCTATTTTTCTTGGTGTTATTTTGGATTAAGAGGGTGATTTTACTTAGTTGCTGACACTACCTCTATTATAAAACCCCTTAGAAGCGGTGTTTTCAGCGAAGAGGTTGCGGGATCGAAACTCACCACCTACATTATTTTAGGACCTATACCCATGGTTTTGAGACCGTGGGTAAAAGCCGTTGACACCGTGGAAATTGGCTATGTTTCGGTGACACAGTGGAAGGACACCTATACCCATGGTTTTGGAAAACCGTGGGTATACGCTTGGGACCTATACTGACTCCGTTCCAGCCCACAGTTCCGAAAATCGTGGGTATAGGCTATACCCCCGGTTTTTGGGGCTATACCCACGGTTTGGAACCGTGGGTATATGCCGTTTTTCTAGTAGTGAGTTATGGTAAAAACATGTTTACATAGAGGATAAACTAATAATATAAGGGTTAAAATGACCTAATATTTTTGAAAAACCATTTTATTATAATATTTCAACTTTATAACATATAAGGTTTGTTAATTACCCATTTTTAAGGCTTTTGGATAGAGAAAAAATGTGGGAATTTCTTTACCTTCAAAAAAATGCATTTGTATCCACTCCCCTGCTTAAAAAAGCCCACCCCATCTCATCCCCTATTCAAACACCCAAAAAAATTTGGTTCGGTGATGAAATACCCAAATATTTTTATTAATTCAGTCCCTATATACTAGATGAATTATTTTTATTATTCATACCTCCTATGAATGTTTTTGGTACAGACCTAAAGAGGCTCTCTAAAGAAGTGGAAAATTTCTTAAACATGCATATTTTTTATTTCTTATTTCACATCCTTAAAATAATATTAAACTATGATAATATTATATAATTATAAAACTATATATAATTATATTTTATTATTTTAATTAAAAAAAAGATCCATATCCACTCCCATCAAATGGGAAACAAAACTATCTATCATGTGTACGACAGACTACCACCTTGTGAACTAGTGCAATTAATTTTCCCGAAACACATTGTAAGGATTTATATAACGATGCATTTAACTTTTATACCATATATTTATGATATAATTATTCTTATGAAATTATTATATCACGTATACATTCTTTCCTTCTATTCTGTGGGGGTATAATAATGTCACTCATGTGTATGGTGGACTACCACCTCACAGAGTGATGTGATTCATTTTTAACTTAAGATTTATATGGAAGGTAATATAGATAATTTTTTTGAATATATGTGATATTTATTACCTAAAAATACTTCTATAAAAATAACATCACATCTATATTCTTACCTTCCAAATCATTGGAAAACAATATCTTCACTCGTATGTGCGTATGGACTACCTGAACCACGTGGCAATGTGAAATGTTTTTCATTTTATTTTTAGATGGATGGTAATAAGTATGGATTATATATATATATATATATAAATTCTATTCATGACATAATAATTATTCTGGAAACTTGAATTATTATTTATTTTCTCTTCATTATTTCTATTGAGAAGATGGAAAGAGAGTTCATGCGTACGTATGGCATACCATATCCATGAATGATGTCATCCATTTTCAATATAAAACCATTATAGATTACTCTAAATACGTATATAAGGAATATGTTTTATATTTTCTTAATATTTAATATTATTGATATTATTTATCCTCGATCAAAGTAAAATTAATGAAATTAAAAACCAAAACATACCTGACCAATTAAACAACTATCACACAAAATAGTGATATTAACAAAATCTTATTATAAAGTGGTGATGAAAGAATAAAATTAAATTATACATTTTATCATATATATTATTATGGTTCTATAATATATGTATAATAAGCCTATATTATTATACAATACATTGGAATATATAATAAGTAAGAAAAACCCTAGGTAAGGGTTTCTCATCTCACTTTTAATTCCATGAGACAAATGTCATATTCAACACATATTCCATTATTTTGGGATATATAATGCACTGTTTTATATGTAATATAATGAATCTATTTATCTTCTTGGTATTTAATTTTTGATTTTATCTTATTCCTTTCATGTTGCTTATGATTCAAATGTTACCAAAGTGTTATGAGATATATTATTAAATCTCATTTTAATCACGATTATTTATACTTGAATTTCCATTTAATGAAATTATTTTATCATTTAAAATAAAATAATTTTACGTTATTATCATATTTATATTGATTAATTTTCATTTAAAATTACAATATTTTACTATTTGGATTTTAAAATGATTTAATAATTTTTTTTAATAAAATATGGCTTCATTTCTCTCTTTGGTCAAATTTTTTTTTCTTTGAAAACCATGTTTTATAATTTTTTTAAAAAAAATATTTTATCATTCTAAAAATGATTTATTAAAAACTTTTTTACCCATGTTTTAATTTTTTCAAAATGTGTTTAAAGGAATCTTGATGTTGTTTTCCAAATAAGGCTCGTTTTTCTTTTACCGATAATGTTAAAACAATCAATATTTTAACATGTACGACATGTATGGAATTTAATTCCATCATTACCAACCAATGTTTTAAATATTAATATAAATGTTTCAAAGGTCATTTTAAAAATATTTTATTAACTTTTAGTTTTAAAAATATTTTTAAAATGGAAAGGATACTTTCTGCAAGAAATTATTAATGGAATCTTTGTTGTACTTCTATTCATCAACAACATAAAATATTTATTGTACTTATGATCCATTTGAAATATGTTTTATTGTTTCCATAATTATTATTTATCCCAATATTTTATGATTTGTTGAATCAGGTGTATTATTTTGATACAATTTTCTATATTTCTCTGAATAGTTTATGATTAAGTTTATTGATTGGGGAAAGTATTAACAAATTTAATTAAATTTTTTACTATAATAATGTTTATTTTGATTATATTTTACCCCATTAATACAATTATTGAATTATGCAATTTACGTTATGAGTGGAGCTAGAAATTACATAGCCCTTATATGCATTAGTAGGTCTCATGAGACAAATCAGTTGTCCATATTCAATGGGGTTTTACGTATTGTTTTAAACTATATTGTAAAATGTCTTCACAGTATGATTATGATGTATGACATCATGAATTACCTTATCATGAGATCACTTGTTGATGTTTCATGTGAAAATTATATTAGTTATAATATCCATGTTTAAATTTCAATCCCATGCGATTATTTATACTGAATTATTTGGTCATCATTTACTTTTAGAATATTATACTAAAGCAATTAATTGGATGGAATGTGCATCAATTATTTAACATTTAATATTGATTATTATTAATTATTAATTATATATCCCACTGTATTATTATCCTTACTTAATATCTCGACTCATCCATTTATTATGTTTTTTCCCAAGATAGTAGGAAGTGTTATGATTTGTAATGGTTTGATAAGGAGAAAAATGGAATTCTCAAAGAAAATAATTTTTTGTATGTTATGTTTTAAAATATTTATTAAATTCAGGTATGTATCTTTTTTAAAAAAAATAATAAACAATATGATACTTGAGGATTTAATTTTTTTGTATCTTATTTCAATGTAATAATGTGACCAATGATTTTAGGACACTAGGGTCAGGGTATTTACAACTAGTTGGTGGTGTGGTGTTTTAATTTTAATGACTTTTATAATTATACTAACATGTTTCCAAAGTTATTTACTCAGGTTTGAAAACATAAATATCAAAAACTGACAAGTAAATTCATTTTTTACCACTACGGTTGATGTAGAACAATTTCATTAAGTGGTGAAAATATGTAACTTGTTTATTTGAATTATTCCAATACCATATTTGACTTTGGATCGTTTCATTCCTTCATTTATGAGAAATTTGTATGAAAAAAGGTAATATCAATCAATTAATAGAAATATAAATTTTTGTGAAAATTCCAGGTGGAAATATTAATGTAAACAAGATTTATAAGAATATTCCTATTGTTATTAGTGGGATTTTATTTCCTGAAAATATTATTAAACTACCAATGATATCATTTGATATTATTTTGTGTATGGATTGGATTTCAATTTTTCATGCTAATATAGATTTAAAATATAATAAAATTATGTTGAATGATTTCATACCATTGATAAACTATCAAGAATATTATATACTAATTACTGATGGTTGTGAAAGGTACCAAGATAATGTTTTTGAAATGAAATAATGTGTTTAAATTTGTGATGTCCCTGTATTTAATGAATACGTGGATGTGTTGTTTGATATTTATCTTGGTGTTATTTCTAATTATAAGGGTGATTTTACTTAGCTGATGACGCTACCTCTATTATAAAACCCCTTACTGAATATATTAACAAAAACTTTTGGAATTAATTTTTTTTGGATTTTCCAGATAAAGGTTTCATTTGTCCAAGAACATCACCTTTAGATTCTTCTATTTTGTTTGTTAAAAATAAATATGGTTCCATGATACATTAAATTGATTATAGACCCTTTAATAACATAATTATTAAGAAAACGTATTCTTTTCTTCATATTGATAATTTTTTTAATCATCTCTAGGGATTAGTGTATTTTTCAAGACTAATCTCAGGATGGGGTACCATCATCTAAATGTGGAGGATGAAAATATTCTTAAAACTATGTTTTAGACCAGATATGGGAATTATGAGTATTTTTTTATGCTCTTTGTGTTTTATAATTCATCATATGTATTCATGGATCTTATGAATAAATTATTCCATGTATATTTATATAATTTGGTGGTTGTGTTCTTTGATGATATATTTGTATATTCTAAACTTCCTGAGGATTATTTAAAAAACCTGCATTTTTTTACAAACTTTAATGGAAATGAAACTATATAGAAAATTTAGTATGTTTAAATTTTGGATTATGAGATTTATTTCCATGGAAATATTATTTATAAATATAGAATAATTGTTTACCATGTTAATAATAAAGTTTTTAATGAATGTCCAAGACCATCAAATTTCATAGAGAATGGAATTTTTCTTAGATTAGCGGGCTACTATTGAAGGTTTATTAAAAAATTACATTTTTTTCTACACCATTGATTATTTTAACACAAAAAGTAGGTAAATTAATATGTTAAAAGTAATGTGATGATTGTTATCAAGATCTAAAAATTATATTGATAAATTCTCTAGTTTTTGCCTTACCATCTAGAAATCGTAAATTTTTCATCTACAATGATGCTTCATTGAAGGGTATTAGTTTATTTCTGATGTAAAATGATATGGGAATTTTTTATTTTTCATGAAAAATAAAACCCCAAGATTTAAATTATCTAATATATGATATATAATTATATAATATGGTTTTTGATTTAAAAAATTTGAGGCATCATTTATAAGGTGTAAATTGTGAAATATATACTGATCATAAATTTTTAACGTAATATTTACGCAGAATGATTTGAACATGAGGTAGATAATATGGATATAAGTGATTATGGATTATGTACTCATGATTCATTATCTTCTTGAAAAAGAAAACAATGTATTCAATGCTTTGAGTTAAGAAAAAAATGTTGCATTAACCTTGTTATGTTTAGAGTATGGACATTTAGTAAATTATTCAATGGATTGTTTCCTAGAAGATTTGGAGGTACTAACTTCCTTTATTTTTTTTCTAGTTTCTGTATAATTTTATATTTAAAAAACAATTAAATAAGATCTGAAGGAAGATCATGAGTTATAGTAAAATTTATAATTAATTAAGAAGGGAAAGTTGCATGAATTTATTATTAATAAAAAGATGTTTTGAGATTATGAAAGAGATTTTGTGTGACTTTTGATTCATATTTGATGAAATAATTTTTTAGTAAATCTCATAGTTCCTCATTTTCCATTCATCCTAGAAACAAAAATATGTACAAATACCTTTGGGAGTATTAATGGTTGGATGGAATGAAAAGATACATTGATAAATTTACCATGAAATTTTTAACTTCTCAACATGATAAAGTATAATTAAAATAATAAAAATGGATGATTCGACCTTTTATAATGAAATATTTGAAATAAAAAAATATATCAATGGATTTCATGGTAGGATTTCCAATAAAATATTGAGTTAATAATACAATTTCAATTATTATTGACCAATTAACTAAAAATGTGCATTTCCTTCCCATTCGAGATACAATGTCTTTAGATAATATTTATTGAATATATGTCAAGTATATTTTCCATTTACAAGGATATCCTCTTTTTATTTTATTTTATCATGATGTCAGCCCCAATTCTAATTTTTTGGAAGGACTTTAGAAGTCATTGGGCACTGAATTGAATTTCAATATAGTTTATCATCCTTAATCTAGTGGAAATTCTGGGTGAATGATTCAAACCCTAAAAGACATGATTCATGTTTTTTAAATGGGTTACTAGGGAACTTTGGATTAATATATTTCTCTTTTTGAGTTTTTTTATAATAATATTTTTCATTCTAGTATACAGGTGTCACGTTTTGAAGCATTATATGGGAGGTGGTTCTAGACTGCAGCTTTTTGTGATGAAATAGGAGAAAAGAATTTAATAGAATCAGAGATGGTAAATTAAATGGATGATAATGTGAATATTATTTAGAATTATATTAGGATGTCTCAAATTAGGCATTAAATTAATACAGATAATTGGTGGAATGATCTCCCTTTCAAGGTAAGTGATCATGTTTTTATTAAAGTATCTCTATAAAAAAATGTGATTTGTTTGGGTAAAAATAGGGAAATAATTCTATGGTTTATTGGATTGTATAAATTATTGGATAAATTTAGATCATTTTACGATAGAATAGCCTTTCCACTTAGTTTATCTCAAGTATGAAACATTTTATGTTTTGATGTTATGAAAATATATTTCAGATTCATATCTTGTTTTGAGCCCTAAGGTAGTTTAATTGGAAGGGAAACTTTATTATAAGGAATATCCTATTAATATTATTGACCATAGAAAGAAAATGTTGTAGAATAAGGTAATTTATAAAGTTATGGTTTTGTGTAAAATCCATATGGTTGAAGAAGCGACATGAGAATCTGAAAATTCCAAGTGGGATTGATATCCCCACTTGTTAAATAAGTGAAAAAATTACAAGGATGCAAATTACAATATGAGGAAGAATGGAAAGACCAATGTATTTATAGGATAAATCATTTTTATATTTATTAGTATCCATTATATAGATAGTTATTTTAATCATAAAAATATTAAGTGAATTTTTAAATAAAAAAGGAAATAGTTTTATTAAGCCCCCTTATTATAAGGATTTTTTAATGTACAATGTTTCAAACTATAGAATTTAAATTTGAAAAAATTAATTTCATTTTTGATTTATCATGAAAAATTATCCTGTGAATAAATTTTGAGAATTTTGTAAAAAGATTGATATTGAAATAAATAGTAAAAACTAATGATTTTTAGTGAAAAATGTATTTTATTTTCGAGTATTTTAAAAGATATATGTTATTTTGGATTAGTTATAATATTTTATTAGTTCCTATAATTAAAATAATAAAATTATGTTTTTTGAAATAAATTTTTAAGTTAAATTTAGTATATAAAATTTTATACTTAAAAAGGTTATTTTTTCTGAAAAACCATTTTCATCACGTTTTGTAAGTTTAATTTTAAATTAAATTATATCACTTATATGTATTGAATAATAAAAAATGGATTCCATATTTTTAATCATGAGGTCCAAATTTGTTAAATATTTTTCTTTTACTATTGGTCAATATGAATAGTAACCTTACTGATTTTGTTTCCTCCGTAATGGTTAAATCGAGTAATTAGGGTTTAAAATAAAATGGAAAGTACTAAATAATGACTCTTATACCTGAATTATTTTATTTCATGATTATATAATTTTTATAATCGTCTAAAATTAAAATATATGACCTTTTTTATGATTTGAACATGTTCTTGACCTTAATAATATTTAAGTGAATATAAATCCAAAAATTTCACACAATTTCTTTTGATAACAATAATATTTTTAAAATATTGATAAATAGAGGGTATTTTAGGTTAAACATTTTTATTTTAAATATAAATTATTTTTTATGATGGTAATTAATTTTAAATTTGTAGTGATTATATAATTTTCTTAAAATATTACGCAACATTGATGTAGTAGTTATTCAATTAATAGGAAAACAAGATAAATGATAATAAAAATATTAAAATAGTATAATTTGAGTAATTTTTTTGATTTAAATGATTTATATAGAAACATGAAATACTATATAGATGATAATGTAATAAATTATCATTAATTTTTTTATTGATGTTATTAAATTCAAAGAAAATATATAGTTTTAAAATAGACATTAATGATATTTATAATATATAATATTTATTAAACAATTTAAATTCCAAAAAATAATACATTTTCCCAATTGAATGGTATATGATTTAATAAAACAATAGTGGTCCATTTATGGGATGTTTTTCCTTTAATAGTATCGGTATGAACTCCTTAAGAGTAACAAAATTAATATCACCATAATTGTTAATGGGGTTAACAGAGGGTTAAAACAAAATGATAATGGTAAAAATGTGATATAAACTTGTCCAAATTTTATTTTATGAGGGTTTTTGGACTCATACTCATATTATATTAAAATATTATCAATTTTTATCCATTTATATATCATAATTAATTTATATTAACTTAATATTTTATGAAATTCAAAGAGTTCCCATCTCCTATTTTTAAAAGAGTACCTACTCTCCTATTTTTTTTCACAATTCAAAATACTTTTATATTATAATATCCCTTAAAAAGTCATTTTCTTACATACTAATGTATATCTTAGAGTTATTTTTTGATAATAATAACATCTTAGGGGAGATTTTGGTGTAAACCTTAATAGGTTATCTAATCAAGACACATCACTCTTAACTGAGCATTTTTGTTTTATTTCTTCTTCCACCTCCTTAAAATATTATCGAAAGGTGATGATATAATAAAATCAATATCTCACATATAATTAGATTTTATTATATTTGTCTAATAACTTATATCCATCACCAAAATCCATCAAATTTGAAAGGAATCCATCATTTGTGTATATGGTGGACGACAACCTCGCGAACTGACAAAATTCATTTTCCATAACCAACTCTCTTGACTTGTTATAATGATGAATTTAATGTATATAATATATTATTTTAATATTAATAATTATTTAAATATAATATTATACCAATTTTCTCACCTTTTCATTCACAAAAAAATTATAAAGCTATTCAGGAACACGTGTGAACTACCACCTCCATTAAGCGATGTGATTCTTTTTTCATCACCACATTAAATAGAATATATATAAGTATATTTAAAGAAATAATATTTTATTACTATATAATGATAATTATGAAAATTTAATGTAATTCATACATTCTTTCCACAATTTTCTTTGAAAAATGGAAATGTTACACATGTGTACGTTCAACCTACCATCTCCTTGATTTTAACGTAGTTCTTTTTTCATAACCATATTTCATAATTGAGTTTAAAAGTATAATGAATGTATAAGAATGATAATTGTTTCATTTTTTTATGGTGGAATGATGACAACTTTGAATATATTTAACCAAACAACGTTATTTTGGGCATACGACCTGAATATAATAAAACATTAGATATGAAATTAATTGATTAAGTAATTTTATATAACATGTTATTAAGTGAAATAAATGGAAGAATAATTTTTTTTAAAATTTATCATGAATTTAAATAATTAACTAATGTTTATTATTCATGAAGATAAGGAATTTAGGCCATAAGGTGGGTTCAAGGTAAATGACTTTATGTTTAAAAATACTCTTTTAAAGTTTCCCTAAAAACATGGTTTATTCATTGACTATTTTTTGAAAAAAATATTTTATTTTGGAAATTTTGTATCTATTTTAACTATATTTATAAGGTTTTAAAAAGACACATTTTTATAGAATGCTTTTAATTTATTTAGAAAAGACAAAAAGTATGTTCTATTTTAACGTATACAACGATCCCAACTTTTCGCGCCACCATAACCATTATTTTATTTCGGGAATCCTATAGAATATTTTATGTTTTATTCAAATAAAAATTAATTTACCTTTTTATGGGTATTTTTATTTTAAGAATGGAGTTTTTAAAATAAAATTATATTTTGATATCTGAAAGTGTTTTGTATACAATTTTAAAAGGGGTTTTCAATGGTTTTATAATGAAAAGGTCCAACCATAAAATGATTTATTCATGATATTGTACTTGAGAATTATATTTGAGAAATATGTGAATCCAATATAGTGTATATGAATGGTGAGCCCCATTATAGTTCTAAAATGCATTGGGTAATATTTCTTGTCATCAAAGTTAAGAAGGAGGGAGTTAACAATCGTGGTTTCTCATATATATTTTACTAGGATTCATTTATTTCTAACAAATTTTAAAAATAGGTTTTGAATATGATTATCCATGTTTTATATACATGGTTTTCAATTCAGTTCTATGAGTTTTAAAGGCTTTCATTGAGAAAATAGTTTGTGTGTTTTAATGTGGAAATGATATATTTCTTGTGCTCAAAGAATAATGTCATAACAATTACTATTTTATTGGTTTTAATGATTTTCACTAGACTAATATTTTTCTTATATTTAGATCACTTATTGATTTTTTTATCATACCATATTTTTCACATTGTTTTGGATGGGTAAAGAGAAGGATGAGATCATGATTAAATTCTTTATAATATTCCACGAAAAGAAAACTTGCTTATTTTTAAAAATTTTATATAATGAAAAAGTGGATACTAAGTGGAAGTGTCCACATTTTAATGGAATATTTATTTATTCTAGGGTAATGAACTAATTCTCTAAAAATATAAAAATAGAAGATATTTGGGAATTAAAGAAACTGAATTCTATTATAAAGACACTAGATTATGTTATTTTTAATTTGAAGTAGTTTAATTAGTGTCTAGAAATATGAAATAGATCCTATAGAGAAAGAATTTTATTTTAAATAACATTAAAACACCTAAAAATTATTACAACTCAATAAATACCTCTATCATGATATTTAAAATCAAGCAGGTTTCATGAGGGTGTTATCAACCTATATGCTCAATTTCTCCTTCTTTGACTTTTCTGAAATAAAATCACCAAATAAAAACCTTGGACAAGGATTTATACATGTAGTTTTATTCAACTAAAAGGTCCTAAGATATCAAATTCCATCAAATTATTGAAGGGATAAATATTTTCTCACATTATCTATTAATGAAACATCATTTGTGATGAGCCCAACATATCCTACCTCACCATGAATATATGTTATCATATTTTTCATCAATACATAAAAATACATGGTTCATGGTATCTATTAATGTTAATATTAAAATATAATAGTCAATACATACATATGTATAGTGGAATATCTAATGAATCCTAGAAATGTGGATTTATTATTAACGAGTCTATTATCATAATCTTTTATATTTGAGATTACCAAGGGTGAACACAATGAGAAGGTGCCTCAAAGTCTTATGAGACTCCTACCACTGATATCCTTTATCATATATGTCCCATCATATAATATTATATGATGATTGAGATATATTTAAGAATACTATCATTGAACCTCTAGGTTCCCATTAAAGCATCAAACTTCTATAACATTTCAATGCGACACATATTCTTAGGATATTACCAAATAAAAATGTCATGAAGAGGAATAATTATGATGTGATGTGAAAAATTCATTAACAATAAATGTAATCCAGTACTAAGGAATCCATTAATTATAAAGACCAAAACTTCTCATATATACATATTACATATTTTTATATGAATATTCAATACATTTCAAAAATATATGCTCGTTGATCATATAAGTTTAGTTTCTTTGGAGAATAGGTTCAATATATTATTATTTTAGAAAATATCTTCAATGTCTCCCAAAAATATCTTCCCATTTAGTACTCTTCACAAAAATAATCTACTTAAAAACATTCTTCATAACCCAGGTAATTGAAACATAAGAATGGGTGAGCTCAGATGCTCAATAAGTTTTAACATGAGATATGTTAACATAACATGAACATAAATATATGAGAATATGAGAATGAAATTTAAAAATTATACCCTAAATACCATATACCATGAATATGAGTCATGGAATAAATATTGGAATTTCATAAGACATGAATAAAAAATGAATCAAAGTACACAATTCATGGGATAGTCACATTGTAATAAGAAACTATTTTTGGAATACATATAAGAATATTAATTTTTTCTTGAAGGATATCCACCAAGACATTCATAGCATGTTAGTCTTGGGAAAACCCCCCATATACCTACTTCATACTTAGGATAACCTTCCTTGTACCCTCTTTAGGGCATGGTATAACCTCTTGTGTACCTTATGATCACATAAAACATTAATCATTACCAAATTAATTATAAGGAGATACATGTCCCACACTTACTATAATGTAAATCATACATATGTGTACCATAAGGTCATAAAAAATTCATCCAATAAGAACCCATGAAATGAAATGTGATTCATAAACATTTCAACATAGCATAACTTATGGAAATGAAATAGTTTTCCTAATCATATCATCAATTCATCATAACCTAACCCATGAAAGGGTAAGGGTTTCATGAAGATATCTTTATCATGATCATAAACCAACCATAGAATTAATAATGATTGTATCATTAGATTATATCCGTAGTAAATATTATGTTATATCAATCAATTCCATATTAGATAGAAAATGATTTTGAAATATCACTTGGAACATTTCTTGAGGAAAATAGTCTTTCCTCTTTTATTTTTTTTAAAACATAAAACATGTTTCAAAATCTTTTCTTTTAAATTATCATTAGAAACTTATAAAAGAATATTTAAAGACAATTTAAAACACTTCTTGAGGAAAATAACCATTTAACGTTTAAAATAATTTATTTTCAAACTAATAATTCATAAAATATTATGTGAATTATTTTATTTTAAAATATCCTTGAAAATCTATAAAATAATCTTTAAAAATAATTTAATTTTTTTAGGAAAATAACTTTTTATCTTTGAAAATAAACTTTTTAAAATTTAAAATTCTCAAAAAATTAAATTATTTTATTTGAAAATAAATTTTGACACTTATAGAAGAAAATGTAGAACATTAAATAGTCATTATAGTGAAAAATTCCATTTTTGCTATATGTTTTAAAATAAAGATTCCTTTCATGTTTTAAGTAAAACCCAAAATGCGATTATTTTGTTAAAGGGAAAGTATATTACTTTTAATTTTTTTGTAAAAAGTAAAAAATGGGAAAATAGATTTAATAATTACTTTGGATAATGTTAAAAAATGTGAAAATAATTTTAGAAAACATGGATTTATAAGAATACATATTTTTGATCGAAGAGTGAAATAAAGTGGTCTATTTAAAAGCATTCTTTTGGAATCATGAGTACATAAAGAGAATAAAATCAAGGTAAAACATGTCTTCAAAATAAATAACAATATAATAATAAGAATAATGAATTTATTGGTAAATATATCATAATATTTCATCATTTAAAAGTGACAATATGATATAATTTTATCATAGTATTGGTTAATATATATTAAAAATAATTAATTAAGTGTTGGTTTTTTTGTAATTCAAAAATATTTAGATACAATTTTATGACTAATTTAATAATTTAAATGAAATTTTATATTTTTAAAATATATTCAATAATCATTATTTTTTTGTTTTATTATTATAAGATAATTTTATTGTACCTTATTTAATTTTTCGAAGTGATATAAATGCTTCTATAATTTTAAAATATTCATTTTCCATATAAATGATGATTTTAATTAAAATAAAAAGGTCTCATATTTGAAAAATTATTTTAATAAAATTGAGTTCATTTTTTTAGACACATTCAAAAATGGTTAGGGTAAAATTTTGGGGTTTTTTTAATATACTTTAATTTGTGGTGAATACTACAATATGATAATTTACAGTATATATACATTATAAGTTAAATATTTTATTCATTAAGTCATGTATAATGAAATAGAAATTGGTTCAAACTCAAATGATATAATTAATGTATTTATTCTCAATAATCTAAACTAACTATTTTGTTGATAAAAATAATAAAATAACAAATTTTACAATGATAAAACACCCCTCCCCTCCACTATAAATACAAAACCTCACCACCTCTTCTCCTCACACCTCTCAAGCCTTGTGACTTGTCCAAATTATAATCAAATATCCTCCCAATCCCCTCCCCCAAGTATAAAACTTTTTTTTAATAAAATACCAAAACCAAAACCCTAAGGAGCTTCTCAAGAGGAAAGAATCAAGAGTTAAAACACTCTTAATTTTCTTTTAATTTATTTTCAAGCTCATTTATTTTTATTTTATCTCCTCACCTACCCTCATCCAAATGGTATGATAAATCTTATTTATTACATATATTGAAATTATTTTATTCAAATATAATATTTCATTATTATCTCTCATTCCCCATACTTTTATACTAATAATGAAAAAATCTTCCGTGAGGTGCTGATTTACCACGTTAGGGGATGGCATTCTTTCATATTTCAATTCCATCTTAAAGGATGGTTATGAAAACATTTTTATGGTTAAAACAGATTAATATATATATATATATAAATAATATCTTATGTAATGTTCAAGAATCATTTCATACACGTGATATTAATTTATAAAACAAAATGAGTTCGTTGTGATTGAAAATATCCAAAATAAACCAAAAATATTATCATTAGCTATTTATCTAATGCTTTACCCTCATTATATAAAACCAAAATGATATATATGAATAATTTAACCTTTGTAAGTTCATTAATAACATATTAGTTTAATTATGGAAAATTAACCTTACATTATAAGACCTTTGGTACATGTATACAAGTAAACTGATCGATAAAACTAGGGAAACTGATGCTCCCAAAAAATGAAATTGAATCTATTAACCCATCAAAAAGTCCATAAATTAAATTAATGATTTTATAATAAATGAAATAAATGCATAAATGTATCTGGGATTTTTAATTAATGTATCAAATTTGATATTGAGGAAATTATGATCAAGTTAAGAACACCTTTGGACTTAAGGTAACAAATTCTACCCGAACCTCCATTATTACTTCAGGTAACTATTTCTCTATTTTTAACCAAATGATTTAATGACCCATCTATTTATTAAACAATTAAAAATAATTTATTACATGAAAATTATCTTAATTAAGCTTAGATGGTCGAGATGTCTACTATCTTTGGGGCTTAGGAATATTACATAACAACTTAAAACATGAAATACACATCATTATTGAAAACATATTTTACATGGCCACAACATTCATTCATACTTTGAATTACATAGGATAACCTAAGGACATATATAATAAAAGTGACAGCTACAAAACCCAGCAAGGTATTAAAAAATTAATAACATGAAGAACGCAATACATTTTAGGAAATTTCCATATCAATTTAGCATAAGAGAAACATGAACATAACGCCATGATATAGCATGATTATCATAACATGCAAATGTGACAACAACTTAAAACACTACATCATTAACATAAATAAATTTGATAAACTCTCATGCCAACATAATGGAAAATAATTCTTATAAGGGAATCAGGTAAACCCCTATCCCAGCATGATGTATCACGATACTAAACATTACCCAATGCATTGGAGTGCTATTTGGGTGCACCATTCATAATCATTCAATCTCATGCTTAAGTTTTCCACATAGATCATATAACATGGATTAGTTCAACATCATCATTTATAGAATTATCTAAGAATGTAGAATGCAAAAATTTGTATCCCCAATCAATAAGTATATTTGTATAAAGGTGAATAACCTTGATTGAGGAATGGGTATGGTATTCCCTACAAGATTATTTTGGTATGGAAAATCATGGTATAATTTCTGCAGCATAACGACATCATATGGAAATTCATAAAATGGGTAAATGAGAGAGAAAGGAGTCTCTCATCATTTATACCTGAAAAGGATAGTGAGGGGATCATTGAACATACTATCCCAATATATGAGATATAATTTAAGATACATAATACAAATAAAGTGCTTGAAATGGAAATAAGAAGAGAGAATTCTTTTACAGAATTTCGGCATAGTAATGACATAAGTAATGGTATAAATGGGGGAAGGATAAATGATCCCTCATTTAAATAAAATCAAAAGGATAGAAGTTAATTGATTATAAAAGGATAAAAATATAACCAATTGAAATTAAAATGACTAATTTCAAACAATGTTCTTGAATAGAAAGGAATAATGAAAAGTGAGGATCTCTTACATTGATGTGTGTCCCCAAAGGCTTGGGAGATGAATCATGGGAGCTTAGGGGTTTCATAGGAGTACTCTAAGGATAATGGGGGTGAGGGTGTTTGAGCTTCAATGAGATTTAGTGAAGAGGAATGAGTTCTTCAGTGGGTTTATATAGGAAATGTAGGTGAATTCTTTATTATTTTGGATTTTTATACTAATCACTAAAATATTTAAAAACAGAAACCATCCCATGGGTTTTCCATGTATTCTGGAAAAGGAGAGTGGTAGACATTATTTTAAAAGTATAGGGGCTGAAGATATTAAAATATTTCCATTTCGTTTGTGGAGGTGTGTCACACTTTCAAGGAAATGATACTAAAATCTAAAAATATTTTTTTATGTCTTGGAGGATTCACTAAGGCTTTATAAAATAAATCAAATAAAACAAAAATTATTTTTTTTAATGGAAAAACTATATTTATCCAAATATACCATTTATATTATTTTATTACATAACTATTGGGTCATTTATAATGTCATAAAACACATTATATATTTATACGATATTTATTTTTTACCCAAAAATTTAACTGCCTTAGAAAATTATGAAAAATTCACTGTTGGATAAATTCAACTTCCTGATTCAATTTTTTTTATAAATATCTAAAATTTAAATTTTAAAATAAAAACCGTCATTTATTGAAAATTGATTGTTTATGACGAAAATAGTTTTCAAGCTGTAATAAAAATTACAATTGACTTCATAAAAAATATACGTTCATTTATATTTAATAAAAGAAATTTAATAATAATATTTTATTAAAATATTATTTATTTCAAAAATTCATTAATTCATCAAAATACATTTTTCAAATAAATTTTAATATTAACAAAAAAATACCATTAGTTATTTAAAATCATTTACCTTGTATCAATAATAGAATGAAATTATATTCATTATTCTATACAAAACTAATGAACATAATTATAAACATATGGTTTTGTTACATATCCTTTTATTACACCAACATACACCATAAAAGTAAGGTGTGTGATAATTGGGCTTTCATGGGGCCGTTCGGTGAACATGGTTGGGGAAATGATCTCGACGAGCAAGAAATTATCCCATAAAGGGTTACCATCATGCTTAAATTGTTAAATCTCATATTTGTCTTGGTTTAGGGAAAAATACTAGAAATGATATCTCCCATGAAAGCTCTGATAAATGGGATTCGTAGGGTACAATCCTACTTGTTGAGGCCATGAATTCCATTGTTTGTGTCGAAAGGATTTTTTAAAACCCTAAATTTATACTAGTCATATGATCACAATTTAAGGAATATATTATCTATGGTAAGGATACTTAAAATTTATTTAAATACAATTTGATATAATAAAAAAAAATGAGTGTATGTGTTTTATATATCCCCAAGAAATTTAATTAAAAGAAATGGAAATATATTCATAACAGTTTGGGTCGTAACAACCTCCCCCCCTTAAAAAATTTCACACTCAAAAGTTTGTTTTCCAAAACTAAAATAGATGAGGGTATCTACGTTGCATCACTTCCTTTGGTTCACACATATATTCTTCAAACTTGTAGTTTCTCCACAAAACTTTGACTAGGGGAATTGTATTATTTCGTAGAAATTATTCTCTATGATCTAATATCTTCACCAGATTCTCTTAATAGAAGAGGTCATTCTACCATAGTACCACCTCAGGATTGAGTACATGTGATGGGTCTGGTATGTTATTCCTTAAGATTGATACTTGGAATATATTATAGACTTGAGATAGCCTTAGGGAGAATTATAGTGGATGAGACACTAATCTGATGCGATCAAGGATCTCAAAAGGTCTGATGTACCTTGGAATAAACTTTTCCTTCTTCCCAAATCTCATAAATCTCTTCCATAGAAGCATGTGGAGTAATACCATGTCTACAAAATCATAATATATGTCTCTTAGATGAATGTCAACATAGCTCTTTTAGAGACTCCAACCAGCTTTGATTTTCTACTAGATGGCCTTATCCTTCCCCAAAATTTCTCCAACAATTTCAATAACTAGAAGTTTTCATTCCCAAAATTCATCCCAAAATGCCAGTGTTCTATACCTCTTCCCATAAAGGGATTCATAAGGATCCATTTAGATGCTTGATTGGAAGGTATTATTGTAAGTGTACTCCACCATAGAAAGCTTTTATTCCCACCAAACTTTGAAGTCCATTGAGAAAGATCTCAACATGTCGTCAATTGTGTGGATAGAATGCTCATATTGGCCATCAGTTTTAGGGTGATAACCTATGCTGAAGTTCAACTTAGTGTTCAAAGAATATTGGACACTCTTCTAGAACATAGAGGTGAATCTTGGATCTTGATCAGACACATTTGATAGCGGTACACCATACAACCTTTCCACTTCTCTGATGTTTATCCGTTCTAGTCGATCTAGTGAGAAATCATATCGAATTGTAATGAAGTGTGAATTCTTCTGAAGACGATCCACAAAAACCTAAAGAGCATTGTTTCTTTTGGATGTCTTTGTAAGTCCATTAACAAAGTCTATAGTGATGTTATCCCATTTCTTTGTTGGCATGAGTAATGGTTGCATCATCTGCTTATACTTCATCCTCTTATCCTTCACTTACTAACATAACAGGAAAATTTATTTATATTTAGCAATATTTTTTTTATGTTATCCCACCAATAGCACTCATGGATATCTTTACACATATTTGTGTTTTTGGGTGAATGGAGAAATTCAAACTTTGTGCATCATCCAAAAGATCTCTCTTTAACTCTGGATTTTATGGAACACATAGTATTAACTCAAGTATCCCAATTCATTCTTCATTACCATAGAACTTATAGGATTTCCCATTTTTGATTGTTTCCACTTTCTTCTGAATTCCCACATCATCTTTTTGAGAATCCTTTATCCTTTCTGAAAGAGACAATTGAGAAATCATATGTGAAAGCATTGAATATGTTCACTTCTTTATGATTCCCATGTCCATCTTCATCAAATATAATAATATTTTATCCTTTTCAATTCTCATCAATGATATAATTACTGGGTCCTTTCTACTTAGATAATCTTCAACCTTGTTCTCTTTCCTAGAGTGGTAATGGATTGAGAATTCTTAATCCTTGATGAGATCTAACCATCTTCATTGGCTCATATTCATATCTTTCGGTGTGAATATATATTTCATACTTTTGGGATCTATATATATTTTACACTTCACCTTAAATAGGTAATGCTGCTAGATTTTCAATGCAATGATCACCGATTCCAACTCCATATAATTAATGGGATAGTTTTTCTCATTAATTTTCAACTACCTTGAGGCATATGCAATGAATTTTTCATTCTGTATAAACACACACGTCAGGCCCTTCTTCGAATAATCATTGAAGATTATGAAAAGATCTACACTGTGGGTAGTGTGATCACATGGGCAATGATAAGACTCTTCTTCAACTCCATGAATCTTCCATCACATTTATGACTCTAAAAAAATTGACTCTGTTTTGAGTTATCTTGGTAAGAGGGTTTGATAATCGTGAAAAAGTTCTCCAAAATTGGAAATAATATCCAGCTAACCCCAGGAAGCTAATGATATCCCTCACATATGTCATCCTAAGCCATCCCTCAATTGTTTTTATTTTAGAATGATCCATAGATATCGAATTGCTTGTGATGATATTCCCCAATAATGAGACTTCCTTCAACCAGAACTCACACTTACTATACTTTTCATAGAGTTTCTCATTTCACAAGGTCTCTAGTACATTGCCTAGATATTCCTCATGATCCTCCTTGGTTTTGGATTATATTATAATATCTTCTATAAATACTTTAAAAAATTGGGAGAGGTAATTTCTAAAGACTTTATTAATCAAGTCCATAAAGATTTTAGAGAATTAGTGAGTCCCAAATTCATTAATATGAATTTATTGTTCCCAAACCTTATGCCAAAATATGTATTGGGGGTATCCTCCTTCTTCTCCCTTACTTGGAAATATCCTGACCATATGTCCACCTTGGAGAAGAATTGTTCTCCACATAGTTGATCAAAAAATTCAACAATTTCTGGAATATGATACTTTTTAATCCTAATATTGTCATGTTCCCGATAATCAATGAAAAGGTGCATTGACCCATCCTTCTTTCTGAGGAAGAGGAATGGTTTACCTCATGGTGAAGCAATTAGGCGTATAAAACCATTATCCATATTCTCCTATAGTTCTTTCATTAACTCTTCAAGATCCACAAAATCCATTATATATGGAGTCTTAGATATTGGAAATTCCCCATGTATAATATCAATCGATAATTCAACATCCCTTCTAAGAGGATGACCAGAAAATTCCCTGAGAAGGATATCAGTGAATTCCCTCACAATAAGAATGTCTTGGAGGACAATTACTTCATTAGACTCAATTATCTATGAACGATATACATGCTCATAGGGATGTAATATCCATCCTCAAGATAATGGTGCTTAGAAGATTCATCATCCTCCTTTAACTGGTATAGAATTGGGGGTAGATTCTATATATGGAGAGTGATTTCCCTTTCATGAAATTTTTTTAATATCTATATAGGGAAAGACAATCCATGACAATAATTTCATAAAATTACAACAAAGGAAGTATGACGAGGTTCACATGCAAGTTTAATCCAGAAATTGTGACAGGAGACGAGTTATATTCATGCAATGTAATAATTTCACCATTTTCCATTTTCACAAACTTCTCTACTTATATTATTTTTGGTGATGTTTTGATTTTTATACTAAACTTTCAGGATATAAAACAATGCATAGAAACATAATCAAAAAGTAATTTCAGTATTCTCTAATGAATAACCAGTGTACCTATCACCCCTTGGTTGTGAGGATTTATTTCGGAGGTAGTGATGGAAAAAAATATCCCTTGTTTCTTTGGAGGTTATTTTTTGCATCCAAAAACCCTTGGCTTAGGGAACTTTTTTGAAATGTGATTTGGTTCTTTGTAGTTGTAACAATGAATGATGCGTTGAGGATCGAATGGAGAATTCTGTTCCTCTATCGCAGTAGCATGGGTTTTTCCCTAGCAATCACTGGATAAATGTGTAATACCACAAGGTTAAAATAAATGAAATTTTTTATGTATATATTTATAACTATCCTTTAAATATAATTTTTTAGCTTCTATGTCTTGAATTTCAAAAAAAAGTCATCTAAAATTGTGTTCAATAATTTATTTGGAGTCTGATGGAACCAACTTGTTTATTTTGGTGAATAGTAACATACCTTTATAAATAGTAATATGACCCTAATGAATATTAAAATTTTACATTAATTTTATTTTCTAAAGGCTTTAAGATAATAATATCTTGGTTAATTTTTCAATGTGATATAAAAGAAGTTATAGTTTTAAAATTGTTTATTTATTAATTAAGTATAATTTTATTTAAAAATTAAATTAATGATATTTAGAAAATTATTTTCAAAAAAATGGACTTTATTTTTGAATTATACATGTTGAAAAATGGTTAGGGAAAATTTTGGGGATTTTTCTGAAAAAATTGATTTTTGGTGAATAGTAAAAGTACACTTTTGAGTTTCAGCGTGTTAATGACATCATTAATGATATAATAATGATGTAATAAATCTGGTCGTCTTGTGTATAGTATTCTAAGATTTAAGGTTTCCCAAGTGGCAAATACCTTGGGAAAATACTGTGGTCAAGCCCATGGTTTTTCAAAAACCACTAATGAGGTGTCCATTGGAAATTATTAAAATATTCCCCCACTTTTGCTATAAATACCTACCCATTCCATCATTAACATCATTCCAATTTCCTTGTTAATGAATATCTATCTTCCTTACCTCATTAGTTGTCCTACCAAGGTTTCCTAAATCCCCCATGGTCCCAAACTTGACGTTTTGGGAGTTTCTCTACAAGGTAAGAGAATTCTCAACGTCTTTCTTTTCAAATTCAAGTTCTCTTTTATGTGGTGTAACATTCTAGTTTCCATACCATGTTCTTATTTCCTTCATATTATTGATCTATTATATATTATGATTCATTTATAGATGGGTGACTCCTATCCACTCTATTTTTAATATTTTCTAAAACCATATTTCATAGTCGTTGGGTTGCCGAATTTTTGTTAGGGATTTCTCAATTATTCTTTTATTTTGAGTTCATTTATTTTCTTATTAATTACAAATATCCTCTTACCAAAGAGGAATGAAAGATTTATAAATCATGTATATTCTGGATTTTCTCTTTTTAATGGAAAATTCATCATCATTATTCTTCTCCTCTCCACTTCTTCAAAGAATAGAAACATTGTTTGCGATGTGTCGAATTACAGATATCATTGATGATGTGATTTCAATTTGCATTAATTATTTCAAGTTTGGTCATGAAATAATTTTATTGTTGAACCAGGTTAGAATATATTTATTATGTATCATCCATGGTTCTGGAATTCTTTTGTACTAATTGCTTTAATTTATAAGACAAAATGAGGTCTTTATTATCAAAGAACCCCTAAAATGATCTAAATGAACTTCATTAATGTTTTAACTTTTGTATCATCATCATATAGAACATCAAAATGAGAAATGGTATAAATTATTGTAATAGAAATATTTAAATACCTTTCTATTCCAATTCTGGAGTTTCACTTCCAATCGACAAGAATATCCATCATTAACCAATCAAGGAAAACATGTAAAGAAAACACCCCAGAAAAATACAAGGAACAAAATACTAACAAATAAAGGGTGAAATGATGTAATTAAATGATCACATACGATATTATAAAGATGGATATATTTCTGTAAGATATTAATAACACTCTTTTAGCCATTATACATGAATTTTAAATATATTTTAAGTAAGAATAACCTAAGGTAATGGAATTCTTAACCCGATTTCCATTCTTTGGGTTAACCTTCTTCTTTATTAACTATGTGGTATTAAGATTATTGGTGTGACGAATTTTTATTTATATTACATTTTATTATGTGCATTTATAGTGTATACACATATCCTTTAAATAATATTAATTCTCACTCCAATTATATCTTAAATGACTTTCCTTTTAAAATAATTTTAAAACTCTCTTTAATAAATTCCAAAGGATTGTTTTTTTCTTATCTATATGGAATGAGCAGTTTCTCTTATTTTCAAGATACT
Organism: Viscum album; assembly: GCA_963277665.1. NCBI lineage: Eukaryota > Viridiplantae > Streptophyta > Magnoliopsida > Santalales > Viscaceae > Viscum > Viscum album. The sequence goes on from OY728136.1 coordinate 56,115,131, forward strand.
TTATTATCATGATATGTTCCTTGGAAATTATTTATGTTGGCTTGATCCCATTATAGCTCAATATATGCAGGGTTATACCCCTTTATAACTCATGATATGTTGGGTTGAGCACATTATAGCTCAAGATATGACATTGAGACCCATTATAGCTCTCCAATGAATTGGGTAATCCATAGATAGAAGTTGACCAAAAGGTTATTTCATATATAATGGGGAATGTAAGAGTGATATGGTAAATATGTCCCAAGGAAAGAACATGAGTATACTATGCATTCGAGTTTTTATGATATGGGTTTTATTGGTTTTTAGGTTATCACATGACTAACTCTTTCTATCTTTATATCCCTTACCGAGTTTTATACTCATACCATGTTTTTAATTTTTTTTCCAAGGATATAAGGATTGGTTGGATTAATTAGGGGTTAATTTTGTTTGATATGGACTATTTTCAAATAAATCATGCTTTATGTTTTAATGTCTTATATTTTGAAAAAATGGAAATTATTTTTAATAGTGTTCTCTTTGTGTGAATGTGGTATGTTATGTATGTATGTTATCCTAATTCATTAAAAATATATACCCTAAAACATCCTCAATGTGTAATAATGTATGTTCTTGTGTAAAATTCAAGATTAAGTAATGTTTTAAGTTCGAGTCCTTATAGTTGGTGTACGAGGATTGTTTAGAGAACTTTAGGGGTTGGGATAATATCAAAGAATAAAATAAATGATTTTTACTCTATGGTAATTTGAACTTTTGTAGTATTTAAAGAGTACCGTGTTGCTTCATCTATGTTATGTTCGTATAGAATGGTTTTCTATAGAATAAATAAGTAAACAGAAGTAGGAAGGCACCAAGAGGTTGATGCCTGTCTGAATCTGCAGCCCGAAATGGTGGGAATTAGAACTGAGTAGTTTGTGATAACAATGTCTCTGTTGAATCAAGTTATAAACGATGGTGTTATCCTTGCTAGATAGGAACATGATCAACCACGAAGAATTTTTTTTTGTGGAGCATTTTATGAGGTGGAGTCCTCCAATATTCAGTGGAACTGCAGATCCAGTGATAGCCGAAGGATGGATCAATGCTCTAGAAAAGATAATTGATGTCATGGGATGTACAGAACGTCAAAAGGTAATACTAGAAATTTATCATTTGGAAGGTGAAGCTAATAAATGGTGGTCTCTAGTTAAGAATAAGAGAGAAAGGGATGATATTGATAGTTTGGAATGAGATAATTTTAAGAGTCTCTTTTTGGAAAAATATTTTCCAAAAAATGTTCGACTCAGAATGGAAAAAAAATTATTTGAACTGAAGCAAAAAGATAATGATTGTGTGGTTTCATATGAATCCAAATTGACAATATATTCTTGGTACGTACTTTATTTGACATGGGATTTTGAAAATAAAATTAATAGATTTTACTCTGATTTGAAACCGTTTTTGTGAAGAGCTTTGGCCTCACAAGAGTTTAAGCATTATGAGAATCTTGTTCGTTGTGATGAAAAAGTTGTGATGGAGTTTTCTAAAAAGTATGTGCATCGTGATTAAAATAATAAGAGGTAATAAAATTGGCAGGAAATGGGTACTATCTCATCAAATATGTCAGGAGGAGAGAAAATGAATTTCCCTTCTTTTGAAAAGTGTGGTAAAAGGAATCTTGGTGAATGTCTTGTAAATTATGGGAAATTCTACCGATATGACAAGTTTGGACACATGTCTTGGGAGTACAAGGAAAATAATCTAAACACTAATGAGAATCCAATGGTGAGATTCTTTAACTATAATGAATTGGTTCATTTTTCTAATGTTTGTCCGAATCTAGTTACTCAAGCAAAGAATCATCGAGATTTGAAGTAGAAGGGTTTGTTAAAATTCTTTATAACCACTTCAATAGATGTTAAAACGTCAAATGAGGTGGCATAAGGTACATTTATTGTTTTTACAAATTTCTCAAATGTTTTTTTGATTCAGGGTCTACACATTCCTTCATTTATGTGAAAATTTCAGAAAAATTGGGAATTTATCCTCATGAAATGAAACTAGATCTCATGGTAAAAACACTTAGAGGAAATATTATGGAAAAAATAAATTATAAGAATCTGCCTATCCTTCTCTATGGATAAAATATACCTTCAATCCTTTTTGTTTTTCCTCTAATAGAGATTGATGTCATTTTGGGTGTGGATTGGATTTCTTTTTTTCATGCTAAGATAGATTTTAGTGAAAAAGAAGTTGTTTTTAGAAAGAAATTTAGTTTGTGTACAAGAATTAACCCATACCATTAATAACATATTAGGAAGATAAGAAACTGATTAAGGATGGAAATGAATGTTTTCTTTATCATATTTTTGAATATAAGGGAACTATCCAGATTAATGATATACCAGTGGTAAATGAATACCTTTATGTTTTCCCGATGATTTTCCTGGTGTTATTCCTAATCGAGAGGTTGAGTTTACTATTGACTTAGTTCCGGATGCTAATCCAATTTCAAAATCACCGTATCAAATAGACCAAATGGAACTTTAGGAATTTAAAAACCAGTTACAAGAATTATTAGATAAAGGATTCATTCGACCCAGCACTTCACCATAGGCCACTCATATCCTGTTTATTAATAAAAAAGATGTTTAAATGATAATTTTCCTTGATTATAGAGACTTGAATAACATTAATATTAAAAAAAGTATCCTTTTCCTCATATCGATGATTTATTTGATCAGCTCTAGGGAGTGCAGTATTTTTCGTAGGTTAAATAAAGGTCAGGGTACTGTCAGTTTAAAGTAAAGGATGAATACATACTGAAGGCTATGATCCATACTAGATATTGTCATTATGATTTTGTTGGTATACCTTTTGGTTTAAATAAGGAACCTTCTATATTCATGGATATTATGAATAGAATATTTCATGAGTTTTTGGATAAGTTTGTGGTTTTATTTATTTATGACATTCTCATATATTCTATAAGTAAAGAGGAACATGAAAGACATTTAAGGGTTGTTTTTCAAACATTAAAAGAAAATAAATGGTATGGAAAATACAATAAGTGTGATTTTTGGTTACAAAAGATTTATTTTATTAGGAACATTGTATATAAGGATGGAACAATAGTTGATCCTTCCAAAAATAGTGGTTGATGAATGGAAAAGACCTACAAATGTTACAGAGATTCGTAGATTTCTTGGATTCACAGCTTATTACCAATGGTTTGTTAAAAAAATTGTATGATTATCTATCCCGCTAACTAATTTAACATGAAAATGGGTTAAATATGTTTTGAAAGAAGAATGTGATGTTTGTTTTAAGGAACTGAAAAAGAGATTGGTGAATGCTTTAGTTTTGGCCTTGCCTTCCTGAAATGGCGAGTTTGTCATCTACAGCGATTCTTTGTTGAATATACATGGTTTTTTTATAATGAAAAATGATTAGTTAATGGATTATGCTTCAAGAAAACTTAATCCTCATGAGTTAAATTATCCCACACAAGATTTGGAATTGCCTGCTGTGGTTTTTTACTTTGAAAATTTGGAGACATCATTTATACGGAGCCAAATGTCATATATATACTGACCATAAAAGTATGAAGAATATATTCACTCATAAGCAATTAAACATGAGGTAGGGAAGAAGGAATGAACTAATAAAATATTATGATTGCATGGTAAATTACTCTCCACGAAAGGAAAAAAATGGTAGATTCATTGAGTCAAAAACATCATGCATCATTGACCATGCTACGTTTGGAAAATGATCCCTTGATCAATGATTTGATGAATTTTATATTTGAAGTTTTTAGTACAGGGAATACATCTGTTTTGTTTTAGGTTTTTGTGTAGTCATCGTTATCAGAATGAATTAAGAAATCACAGAAATAAGACCATGAGCTACAGAAAAAGGTAGAATTGGTTAAAATGGGTAAGCTACCAGAACTTAACATTGATAATGATTGTGTTTTACGATTTTAAAAAAGGTTGTGTGTGCCTTGTGATTCCCAATTGAAGAAATATTTGTTGTGTGAAGCTCATAGTTCATCATTTTCAGTTTATCCTAGTAGTACTAAGATGCACAAAGATCTGTAGGAGTATTATTGGTGGGATGGAAGGAAAAGTGATATTACATAATTTACCATGAAATGTTTGACATGTCAATATGTTAAACTAGAGTGGTAGTTACTGAAGGGTATACTTCATCCTTTTCCAGTTCCAGAGTGTAAATGGGAGTATGTATCCATAGAATTCGTGGTGGGACGACCGAAGACTTCTCTAGGTAACAATGCGATTTGGGTTATTGTTGATCGGATGAATAAATCTACACATTTTCTTTATATTCGAGATAAAATGTCTTTGGATCATCTTACCTGACTATAACTCAAAGAGATTGTTAGGATACATAGATTTCCGCTTTCTATTGAATCTGACCGGGATCCCAGGTTAACTCAAAATTTTTTGAATGAGATTCTGAATTCGTTGGGAACAAAATTAAATTTCAGTAGATATTTACATCGTTAATCAGATGGGTAGTCAGAACGAACGATTTAGACTTTGGAGGATATGTTTCAAGATTCTTTAATGGACTATCAGGGAAGTTGGGATCAATATCTTTCTTTAGTTGAGTTTTCTTATAATAACATTTTTCATTCCAGTATACAGATGGTACCTTTCGAGGCTTTGTATGGGAAGTAGTGTCGAACTCCAGCATTTTGGGATGAAGTCGATGAAATAATGTTGATGGGGCTAAAATTAGTAGAAGAAGTGGTTGAGAAAGTGAAGATAATTCCGCAGCACATGAGGACAGCTCAGAGAAGGCAGAAAATTTATGCAGATAACATAAGGAAAGACTTCTCTTTCGAGGTATGTGACAATATTTTCCTTAAAATCTCTCCTTATAGAAGTGTGATGTGTTTCGGTAAGAAAGGGAAGCTAAGTCTGCGGTTCATTGGACCTTTTAAAATACTCGACAAAGACGGAATAGTTGCATACCAAGTATCTTTTCCTCTAATTTGTCCCAGGTACACAATGTTTTTCATGTTTCGATGTAGAGGATGTATGTGCTAGATTCATCACATGTCTTGAGCCCAGAAGCAGTTTAGCTGGAAGATAACCTTTCTTATGAAGAGAACCCAGTTCAGATTCTTGATCGACGAGAACAGGTATTGCAGAATAAGGTAATCTACTGGGTATAGGAATTTTGGATAAATCACATTGTTGAAGTAGCAACATGGGAGTCTGAAAATGCTATGGGGGAAAAGTACCACCACTTAATTAATAGGTAAATAAAATTGCGACGATGAAATTTCTAGAAGGTGGGTATAATTTAACACCCAAAGGTTAAAAAAACAAGTGAAATATTTTAATAATATATTTATAACTATCCTATAAACATAATTTTTCAGCTTCTATGTATTGAATTTCAAAAAACAGTCATATAAAATTATATTCAATATGTTATTTGGAGTTTGATGGAACTAAGTTGTTTTTTAGTGAATATTAACATACCCTTATTAATAGTAATATGAATAGTAATATAAAACTAATAAAAATTAAATTGTACTATTATTTTATTTTCGTAAGGCTTTTAGATAAAAATATATTTGTTAATTTTTCAATGTGATATAAAAGAAGTTATAATTTTAAAATTGTTTATTTTTTAATTAAGTATAATTTTCTTTAAAAACAAAATTAATGATATATAGAAAATTATTTTCAAAAAATGGACTTAATTTTTGAATTCTACACATCAAAAAATGTTAGGGAATTTTTTTGGGATTTTTCTGAAATAATTGATTTTTCAGTGAATAGTAAAAATATAAAGTTTTGAGTTCTAGTGTGTTAATGACATAAATAATGATGTAATAATTATGTAATAAATATAGTACACTTGTTTAAAGTAAAATAATATGTGAGGTGTCCCAAGTGGCTAATACCTTGGGCAAGCCCATGGTTTTGCAAATACCACTAATGAGATGTCCCTTGGAAATTATTAAAATATTCCCTCACTTTTGATATAAATTCCAAACCATTCATTCATTAACTTCATTTTAATTTATTCCTAAATGAATGTAGAACCTCCTTACCTCCCTAGTAGTCCTCCTAAGGTTTTCTAAAGCCCTTAAGGTCCCACCCTGTATGTTTTAGGAGTTACTCAACATGGTAAGAGAATTCTCAACTTGTTTCTTTTTTTCCATTCAAGTTCTCTTTTACGTGGTATAACTTTCATGTTTCCATAACATGTTCTTATTTCCATATTATTATTGATATATTCTATATTATGATTCATTTCTGTATGGGTTACACTTTTCTCCTTTATTTTTCATATTTTCTAAAACAAAGTTGCATAGCTCTTAGGCTGCCGAATTTTTGTAAGGGATTTCTCAATTATTCTTTTATTTTCTGTTCATTTCTTTTCTTATTATTTCCTCATATACTCTTACCCAAGAGGAAAGAAAGATCCAAAAATCATTTATATTATTTATTTTTTCATGTTCATTGAAAATTCATCATCCTTAGTTTTATCCTCTACCACTTATTCAAGGAATAAAAACATTTCCTGTGATGTGTCGAATTACTCACACCATGGATGATGTGATTTCCATTTGCATTAATTATTTAAAGTCTAGTAATGAAACCATTTTTATGGGTGATCCAGGTTATAATATATTTATTATGTCTCATCCATGGGTTTGGAATTATTTTTTACTCATGGATTGAATTTATAAGACAAAATGAGGTCGTTATTATCAAAGAACCACAAAAATGATCTAAACGAACATCATTAATGTTTTAACTTACGAATCATCCTCATATTAAAATTCAAAATGATAAATGGTATAAATTATGATACTGGAAATATTTAAATAACTTTAAATTCAAATTCTAGAGTTTTACTTTCCATCGACAAGAATATCCATCATTAACCAATCATGGATGACATGTAAAGAAAACACCCAAAACAATGAAAGGAACAAAATACTAAAAAATAAATGGTGAAATGATGTAATGAAATTATCATTAAAGATATTATAAAGATGGATATTTTTATATAAGATATTAATAACATACTTTTAACTTTTATACAGTATGTTTAAACACATTTGAAGTAAGAAGAACCTGAGGTAAGGGAATTATTAACCCGATTTCCATTCGTTGAGTTATCCTTCTTCTTTATTCATTATGAGGTATTAAGATTATTTGTGTGATGAATATTTTTTTATATTATGTTTTATTATGTTTATTTAAAGTTTATAAACATATCCTTTTCATTATATTAATTCTCACTCCAATTATATTTTAAATGACTTTCCTTTTAAAATCCTTTTAAATCTCTCTTTAATAAATTTAAAAAGGATTGTTTTTTTCTTATGTGTATGGCATAAGTAGTTTCTCCTGATTTAAAGTTACTTTATTTCCATGATATGTTTCTTTTACATTATTTATGTTGTTTTGAGCCCATTATAGCTCAAGATATGTTGGGTTGAGCCCATTATAGCTCAAGATATGACAGGTGAGCCCATTATAGCTCTCCAATGCATTGAGTACTCTAGAGATGGAAGTTGAAAAAAAGGTTGTTGCATATATAAGGGTGAATATAAGAGTGATATAGTAAATATGTTCCATGTCAACAACATGAGTATACTATTCATTAGAGTTTTTATGATATGGGTTTGATTGGTTTTTATGTTATCACTTGACTAATGCTTTCTATCTTTATATCCCCTACTGAGTTTTATACTCACCCCATGTTTTTAAATTTTTTTCATAGGATATATGTATGGGTAATAAAAATAAGGTATTCTTGATGTTTTATATGGAGTGTCGTCAAATAAATCATTCTTTATGTTTTAAAGTCATATATTTTGAAAAAAAGGAACTATTTTTAATAGTGTCCTCTTTGTATGAATGTGGTATGTTATGTATTTAAGTTATCCTAATTCATTAAAAATATAAACCTAAAAAGATCCTCAATGTGTAATAATGTTGTTCTTGTTTAAAATTTAATATTAAGCAATGTTTTAAGGCTGGGTCCTTATAATGCGCCTACAAGGCCTCGACCTTAGAAACTACTTAATATTGAGTTAAGTTAAGAATTAACATTTAGGATCTTTTCAGGATTAGAGTTTTAGAGAATTAGGCCATAATTATTATGTTACATCTCAAATATTAAAAATTAGACACTTCTACTAAGTATCAATTTTTTCATAAAATAAAAAATCATAACATAAAACTAAAATTCTTTTCTTGATATAAATATTTTTGAATTCTTTCTTTCTCTTACCTTGCCTTATATCTGATGAAAAACATTTCAAAAACATGGGATGAGCATAAAAATCTTAGTAAGGGTTATAAAATAAAGAAAGGAAACATTATTATATCATTACATACAAAACATAAGATCTTTAGCATACCTCATGATATCATTAGATTTATGAATAACACATAGTAATCATAAATCACAAATGTAACTTATGGAATCCATAAAAAACTCACGTTGTAGCTTTTATAGCTACGTAGGGAGTTACGGTTGGAATTCCCATCATAGTAGACTCACTATATCTATTTGTAGAAACATTAATGTTTACCTCCGTCATGTTACCCAATGCATTGGAGATCTATCTTGGGCTCAACCACCCTAGGTTTGTCATGAAACCACCTGTATATGTAAACAATTCCAAAGAACCATACCATATTCGTAACATATAAAAGAAACATACGTTGAAGATAACATTTCCATATTTCAATCACACTATATCATATAAATATATTGACATAACAAATCCGTTATCAATACAATTTTCAATACCAAAATATGTAATAGAGTATATGGTATCTATTTATCTTATAAAAAAACATTACGACTTGTTAGGGAAGCCAAATATCAAATAACGCTCGCAGAAACAGAAAGGTCGTTGTCACTGCATACGTTAAAAAGAAACATTCCTTTTTTTCATTTAGTAAAATTCTAAGTAGAAATATATTCCATTTGAATGAAATGAAAATTCAAAGTGTTTTATACACTGTATAAAATAATGTCGTGTGTAAATCAAAATATGCCTCAATGAAAGGAGATTATAAAGTTCCTTATAGAGATCATATCATTACATTAAGGATAAATCAATGACATTATTATGTGTGAAAAACATAAAAACACAAAATATAAGTATATATTATGTGTAAAACAATCAGAGGTCATTCACACATATTCATAGCACCACATAATCAAGAAGTAGAAGTTCAACCCAAATAATGGAAATTGAGTTAAGAAGTTCCCTTACCTTGTGTCTGACTTGACTCATTCATTATTTAATGTCCTGAATAATAAAATAAAGTTAGTTTATACTTACTTAAGAACCCTTTTCAAGTTTATTATTCCTTTTATATTACTTATAACAATGTTATAAACATTACATAATCATTTAAGTTAATACGGTCGTTTTGTCGATATTTGGTACCTGAGTAAAAAATGAACTTCTTATAATTAAAAGTTGTCCATGCGGTAAAAATTCCATTATCCCCATAATGATATTTATGATTTAGATATATTTTATATAAATATATTTACTATATATATTTATTTATAATAGTGCATAACATTTGGAGATAAGAAATGAAATGCACCGTTCTAGGAGATGGTAAGCCATACATACGCATGAACGCTACTTTCATTTCTATTTTTTATTTAAAGGAATTAAAAAGTAATGATACATAGGTATATTATAATTCCAATATAATATCAAATATAATTTTTGTAACTCCATCCTTTATACGTTCCATGTACGGCATGAACAAGTCATACCTCTTTGAGGGGGTGGTAGTCCGCACTTCCTCAAAAGAAATTATCGTATTTACCCATTATGGAAACCCTAAAGGTATCCTCTAAATTAAAAATACAGAAGCATATATATAATAAAAATATTATATATATCATAGATAAATACAGTTCCATCATAATATCCATGATGAGAGGCGGTAGGAGATAATCGAACAATCATCGTTGTGTGAGGCAGCAGTTCACCGTACACATAAACAGTATGTTCATATCCATTAGATGGAAGTGTGTGTAAGATAAGATTGAATACATATAAAAAAACATATTATATTGAGGATACTACTTTTTTATGTAAACTAATAATAATAAGATCATAGGGAGTGAAGAAGTAAAATAAAATTTGAGAACTTGAGGGACGACGTAACCTTTTAATCAGGTAACTCCCTTTGTTTTGAACCAAAAGGATTCCTTGAAGTGAATTATGGCTAAGGTAAGGCTTCTTAAGAGGATGATAGGGATATTGAGGGCTTATTTTTTCCGAGTTTGGATGATAAAAGGGGCTTGAGAGGTGTGAGTAATGGGTTAGAGGTGATGACTTTTTATAAGGGGGAGGAGGGGCTCTTTAGAAAAGTTTGAATGTAATATTTTATTATAAAATTATTTCCAATTAAAAATGGTCCAAAACTCATTTAATTAGAAGATAAGGTGAATATAAGTTGAAATAATATAATCCAATAATAATTGGACATGTTTTGGATATTTTTTTAATCCTTATATTTTTTTAACCCTTTGTTAACTTATTTGACCTTTACCATGTCCTCTTATATATTCATACTATTGTTAATATATATACTATAAAATACCAAGATACCAAAAATGGATCCTTAATGACATTTTTAACATTATATATGCTATTTAGAATAATAATATATATTAAAACTGTTTTATCATTTAATAAAATATTAATTGATTTGAAAACTCATTTATGTCAAATTTTATACTGTTCATATCATGACTTTAAAAAAAATCCAAAACAACATGATTATTTCAAATAAACTACATTAACTAAATGATAACAAGTCATAATGATCTCCAAAATTCGTGTATGGCTTAAAAAGTTTCAAAATAAAATTATTTTAATATTTATAATATTGTTTATTTGATTATTTATTAATGAAGAAATTAATACATCACCATTGTGTCATAATTAAATTTATTTATTTAATGTCTAAATATTATAAATAAAATACCATGATGTAAGAAATATTATTATATTTCAAATGAATATTTATATTACAATATATCACTTATATAACCGCATATAAAATTGTTTTACTAAATGATATATGTTTAAGTTATTTTTGTCCATACTTTAAATTAATTAATTTAAAGTGTCATTATCACATGAAAGTGGATCCATGGGGTCCCAAAATAGATCCAAGGATGACCATGGTCGTAAATGTGTCATCCAATAGTATTATGACACATTTTAGGGTAATTTAATATTATTATAATATTATTTTTTTACATTATTTACTGAATTTACCCTTTAACCATGATAAATAAAATATTTACTAAAGTAAATATTCATAATATATAATAATAATAAGTTACCTATTTACAAAATTTGGACATACTGATTCCAAATATGGAATCCATTTTTCCTAATTCAAAACACAAAAGTGGCAGAAATTAATTTAAAATTAATTTCCATTGTCAAAACAAAAAATGTGTTTTTAAGAAATAATAACTATCAAAGGATTTACCTTTGTTTATGTCCAATTTAAGAGTGAAATTACTTAAAATGACCCAAAATAGATTAAATGGTAAAAAAAATAATCCAATTAAACATTAAAACCAATTAAAATAATAATCTAACTATATAAATAAATTATATTATAAGTTAGTTTTGAATTAAAATATAGTTTTTTCAGTATTCATTAAAAAATGAACAATATCAGAAAATACAAAAATTCTATACAAAGTAAATTTTATGGCCCTATTCTAAAAAATAATATTATTTTGGAAAATAGAACATATGAATGTGACAAAAACTAGATTTAAAAAGGGTTCTCCATCAAAAGGTAGTAAATCGACCTTTTAAAGTATATTAGAGTGTTTAAGCTTAAAATTGGATTCATTCACACTTTAAGATTCTAAATTTTATTGGATACATAGAAATACATTTTAAAAACATGTATAATAGTATTGTAGTTAGTTTTGTTCGTTCACTTCAATACAACAACTATGAGTTAACTACCATTTAAAATAATAATAATATTATATTATTTTTCGGTATAACTCAACGTTGTGCGCAACATGAGATTTCAAAGAAACCCGTTGTTCAGTATCAGGTATTCCATAAAACATATCACTACAGCAGGTAACTGTAGCAGTACTATAGAAGCGGCAGATTGTAGCAGCAGAAACATTGTAGCGGCAGAGGGACTGTTGCAGGTACTGTAGCGGCGACGGTACTGGAGGAGGAACTGTAGCAGCGCGGGTACTGTAGAAGTATTGTTCACTAAGGGTCCTTTGGGACACAAAAATGGGCTTTCAGGGCCTCTATGCCGGACACTTGGCCTCAGGCCTTCATGATATGTAATGGGTCACCCTCTACCTAGTCTAAAGAGGTCTTTTCTTTAATAATAAATTGAGGCTTCCGCCCCAACCTTTAAAAAAATGTTTAATCCTTCCTCATTTTTGGAAATTGAGTCCTCACAATTTTATTCACTTTTCAAATAAATGTGGGTATTTATCCCTCACAACATTTTCAGATTCCCAAATTTCTTCTTCAACAAAATGGGTTTTCCACAAAACCATTACATGATGAATTACCTTATTCCGCAGAACTTACTGTCTATGGTCAAGAATCTGGACTGTTTGTTCCTCATAAGAAATATTGTATTCCAACTGAACTACCTCTGGACTCAAAACATGAAATGGATTCATAATATACTTTCTCAACATTGAAACATGTAAAAAATTATGTACCCGGGATAAAGTTGGATATAATTCCACTCTTTAGGAAACTGATCCAACTTTCTCTAGGATTTCATAGTGTTAAATTAACCTCAGACTCAACTTTCTCTTCTTACCAAAAGGAATCAAACTTTTCCAAGGAGAAAAATTGAGAAATACATGATCACCAACCTCTAAAGAAAGATCCTTCCTATGGTTATCTACATAAATTTTCGGCCTACTCTGAGCAGTTCTCATGTGCTTCTGAATCAACTGAACTTTTTCTACCATATCATCTTACCAATTCTGGTCCCATCAGTTTCCTTTCACCTACTTCATCCCAAAAAGCCTGAGTTCGATACCACTTTCCATATAATGGCTCAAATGGATGCATCTGTATATAGGAATTAAAACTGTTATTATAATAAAATTCAACCAAAGAATGATGTTGGTCCCAACTTCCCTAGTAATCCATTGAACATGCACGTAACATATCTTCCAAATTCAGAAATGTTAATTCCAAATTCCTATCTAATTGTGGATGAAAATCTGTACTAAAATTTAATTTAGTACCCAATGACTTCTGAAGGCCTTTCCAAAATTTAGAAGTAAACCTAGGATCACGATAAGATACAATAAAGAGGGAAACACAATGCAACCAGACTATCTTTTTGAAAAACAACCTAGAAAGAAAATTTAGAGGCAAAGAATCTCTAATAGGAAGGAAATGAGAAGATTTAGTCAACTAATCAATAATAACCCAAATTTCATTATTACCATGAGATGTCTTTTGTAATACCACAACAGATTCCATGGATATATTTTTCCATTTCCACTTTGGCACAAATAAAGGATGATGAATCCCTTTCGGTAACTGTCACTCTTCTTTAACATGTTGACAAGTAAAACACTTCATAGTAAAGTCAACAATATCTCTTTTCATTCCATCCCACCAGTAATACTCACGAAGATCTTTGTACATCTTAGTATTTGCTAGGATGAACTGAAAATAGAGAACCATGAGCTGCACATAATAACTCTTTCTTCAACTTTGAATCAAAAGGGACACATAATCTCTTCCCAAACCAAAAAACACAATCATTATCAATGTTAAAATTAGGCCACTTACCCTTAAAAACCTACTCTACCTTTTTATGAAACTCACTGTCTTCCCGCTATGCTTTCTTAATTATATCTGATAGAGATGATTCCACTGACACCTGAAACAAAACAGAGTAATTTCCTACACCAACAACTTATATTCCAATTTTCATCAAATAATTAATCAAAAGATCTTGTTACAAACATTACATGGTTAATGTTGCATTACTTTCTTGACTCAAAGCGTCATCCACTTTATTTTTTTTCTGGATGGTAATGAATCTTGCAATCATAATAATTAATTAATTATAGACATATCCTATGTCTCATTTTTAATTCTTTCTGAGTGAATATATACTTCAAAATTTTTTGATCAGTATATATTTCACACTTTACTCTATATAAATCATGCCTCCAATTTTTTAAATCAAACACCACAACCGCTAATTCTGAATCATTTGTAGGGTAATTTAACTCTTGAGGTTTCAATTGACATGAACAATAAGAAATTACCTAATCATTATGCATAAGGACACAACCAAGTTCATTAAAGGAAGCTTCACTGAAGATAAAAAATTCATCATTTCTGGAAGGTAATTCCAATACTGAAGCATTCACCAATCATCTTTTCAATTTCTGAATACAATCATCACATTGTTTTTTCCAGATAAACTTAACTCTTTTTCAATTTAACTTAGTCAGTAAGATAGATAACCAAAAAAATTATCAACAAACCTTCTGTAATAACCTGCTAATCGAAGAAAAATAATGATATCAGTTATATTTTTCAATCTTGTCCATTCTTCAACAAATTATGTTTTAGAAGGATCAACAATTATGCCATTTTTTTGAAACAATGTGACCAAGGAATGAAATTTTTTGTAACCAAAACTCACACGTGTTGAATTTCCCATACTATTTATTTTCTTTAAAATTTTGGAAGAAAATTTTCAAATGATTTTCATGCTCTTATTTACTTTTATAATAAACCAAACTATGGCGTTATAAACATTACATAATCATTTAAGTTAATAACTGTCGTTTTGTCGATATTTGGTACTTGATTCAAAAATGAACTCCTTATAACTAAAAGTTATCCATGTGGTAAAAATCACATTATCTCTAGAATGATATTTATTATTTATATATCATAAATATCAATATATCTAGTATATATAATTATTGTTAATAGTACAAAAAAATTTGGAGAAAAGAAATGAAATGCACCGTTCAAGGAGACGATAAGCCGTATGTACGCATGAACGATAATTTAATTTCTATTTCGTATTTAATGGAAATAAAAATTAATGATACATAGGTATAATATAATTACAGTATAATTTCAAATATAATTTTAGTAACTCCATCTTTTATACATTCCACTTAAGGAATGAACAAGTTATATCACTTTGAGGGGGTGGTAGTACGCACTTCCTTAAATGAAATTATCGTATTTACCCATTACAGAAATCATAAAGCTATCCTATAAATGAAAAATAAATAATCATAAAGAAAATATAAAAATAATATATATCACATATAAATACAGTTCCATCATAATGGCCACTATGAGAGGCGGTTGGAGATAATCGAACAATCATCCTTTTGTGAGGAAGCAGTTGACCATACACAGAAACAGTATGTTCGTATCAATTAGATGGAGGTGTGTGTAAGTGTAGTTTGGATCTTTATCATAACAAAAACATAGTATATTGAGGATACTAGTGTTTTTATGTAAAAAAATAATAATAATATCATAAGTAGTGAATACGTAGAATAAAAGATGAGAACTTGGGGGAAGATGTTACATTTTAATCGGGTAACTCCCTTTGATTGGAACCAAAAAGGCTTCCTTTAATTACCTTCTTCCTAAGGTAAGGATTATAAGAAGAATATATGGATCTTGAGAGCTTAATTTGTAAGATGTTGGATGATCAAAGGGTCTTGAGAGGTGTGAGTAAAGGTTTAGAGGTGATGGAATTTTTTAAGGGAGAGGAGGGGATCTTTGGGATAGTTTTAAAGTATTATTTTATTATAAAATAATTTTCATTTTCAAAAGGTCAAAAACTTATGTAATTATAAGATAAGGTAAATATAAGTCTAAATAAAATCATCCAATAATAATTGGATAGATTTTGGATATTTTTTTAATCCTTATCTTTTTTATTTAACCCTTTGTTAACGTATTTAACCTTTACCATGTCCTCTTATATATTCATACTATATGGTAAATATATTTACCATAAAATACCAAGAGACATAAAATGGATCATTAGTGAAAGTTTTTAACATTATATATTTCATTTTAACGAAAATTATATTTTTAGAACTATTTTATCCTTTAATAAAATATTAATTTATTTCAAAACTCATTTATGTCAATTTTTATACTATTAATATCATGAGTTTTTTTAAAAATAGAAACTAACATGATTATTTTAAGAAAACTTTATTAATTGAAAAATAAAAATTCATCCACATATATAAAATTCGTGTATGGCATAAAAAGTTTCAAAATAAATTAATTTTTAAATTTATAAAATTATTTATTTGATTCCTTTATTAATGAAGCAATTACCGCATCACCATTATGTCATAATTAAATTTATTTATTTAATTTCTTAAAATTATAAATAAAATAAAATGATGTAAGAAATTGTTTTATCTTTTACATGAATATTTACAATCAAATAGATCACTTATAGAACCCCAAATACAATTGTTTTACTAAAATATATAAGTTTATATTATTTTTGTCCTTACTTTATAGTAATTAATATAACGTGTCATTATCACTTACGAGGGGATCCATGGGGTCCCAAAATCAATACATGGATGGCCATGGTGATACTTGTATCATCCAATAGGATTAGGATACATGTTACGGTAATTTAATATTATTAAAATATTATTTTTTACCATTATTTACCAGATTTACCTTTTAAGCATGGTAAATAAAATATTTATTGATGTAAATATTTATAATGTCTAAAAATAGAATTTACCTAGTTCCAAAATTTAGACATCCTGATTCTAAATATGCAATCAATTTTTCCAAATTCAAAACGTAAAAGTTGCAGAAATTAATTTAAAATTAATTCCCATTGTCAAAAAAAATCTTGTTTTTAGGAAATAATAACTATCAAAAGATTTATCTTTGTTTATGTCTAATTTTAGAGTGAAATTACTTCCAATGATCAAAATTGGATTAAATATTAAAAATATAATCTAATTAAACCTTAATACCTATTAAAATAATAATCAAACTATATAAATAAATAATATTAAAGGGCAGTTTTGAATTAAAAAGCAGTATTTTTCAATATTCATTAAAAATGAATAGTATCAGAAAAATACCAAACTTTCATCCAAAGTAAATTTTGACGCCCCAATTCTATAAAAAAATATTATTTTTTCAAATAAAACTTATAAATGTGACAAAAAAATATTTAAAAAGGGTTCTCCAGCAAAAGGCGGTAAATCGACCTTTTAAAGAATATTAGAGTGTATATACATAAAAATGGATTCATTCACATTTTAAGCTTCTAATTTTTTTTGGATAAATGTAAAAACATATAACTAACATATATAATCATATTTTAGTTAATTATTATTATTCCAACCAATATAACATCTATTCATTAACTACTATTTAAAATAATAATAATATTATATTATTTTTCTGTATAACTCAACGTTGTGTGCAATATAAGATTTTAAAGAAACCCGTTGGTGTGTATCAGGTATGGCATAAAACAAAACATCCAATTTAAAGTAAAATTAATATTTAATTCACAAATATTAATAAATATGAAAATATCATATCCTTTATTTACCAAGGATTTTACTGTGTCCTTCCTCCCAAACCTAAACCTTTCCCTTGTCCCATTTAGGCTATTTCCCGGGTGCTTATTTCCACACTTTTGAAAAGTGGGGTGTTGGATTTTTTTAACACCATTGGATTAGTCCATAGAACTTCCACAATTAAAGTCCACTTTCTACTTATTATCTTTATGACACCCCTAATATTTTCTGATCTCTATTTTTATTTGAAGGGAACAACGAAAAATCGTCCCATATCTTTCAATGTCACAGACCAACATGGATTTTCATAGGCTAGGTTTTAGACCACCAAAGAAGCGGTCAGCCTTGCATTTGGTGGTATTGAAAAACATAGAGGTGTATCATGAATTTTTGGTGAATATTTTATCTTACACCCAAATATATTCATCATCATTTTTCTTGAGTTCCTATAAATCACTTTCTATATTAAGACAAAGGGTGGATTGAAAATAGTTATCAATTTTCCTTTAGAAATCCTTCCATCCCATCGCCACGATCTCTTCCTTGGGCTTCATATTTTTTTATCAATTCCCACCTTTGTTCATATTTACCCTCCATATGATAAGCAGCAAAAATAACCTTTTATTTTTGGAACATTGAAGGTTGAAGAAGATATTCTCAATGGAGTTGATCCATTGTTCAATTATTGAGGGATCATATGATCAATTGAAAGTAGGATGCATTTGTCTCATAAAGCTCTTGATTGCAAACTATTCTTTCTTAGGGGGTGGTGGTGGGGTGGGGTTGGAATTCCTTTTGTTCTATGATTATTTTCAAAACTATAGTTAATTGAGAGGGTATTGTGACAAAGCTTGCGATTCTCGCTCCCATCATATTGGGATTATCATTAGAGTAGCCATCACATTGATATTCACATCAGTTTTTAGCTCGATTACTTTTATTACCATCTATTTTCTAGAATAAAAGGAAAAGTTAGGGGTAAATATTTTAAACTATTAAACACATAATGGGGAATATAATGAAAAATGTGATAACGTATAAATTACATTTATCTATTTAACTTATGAATTTTTAAGATTCGATCTATGTTATCCACTATCTACTTCTTAATATATATTCATAGGGATTTCTTTGTTCACTTAAAAATGGTTCATACTAATCTTATGAATTTAATAAAACATATACCTTAAGAGTTTTGAACCAAGAGTGCAGTAAGGCCCATTGTCATGCACCAGTTTCAGTTCGAGTCTAGATCAAATTGGTTCTTTTAGGTTTTACCCCTAGATACATCTATGCCAGAGACACCTCTACTTGTTCTTATCTAGATTGAGATATATATTCCTGATAAACCACTTAATCTATAATTATCCAAATTTAGGGATTATTTTCTTATACTTAGTCTTATCCCTAAGGCTTTCAATATAGTTTTTCTAATCTTAATAGAAAAAACTAAACCTATCCTATGATACCAACTATAATGACTATGTTATTTATTGAACATTTAAACATGATTTATTACATAAAATTTCACTTAATTGAAATTTGAAGATCAATAGGACTAGTGTATTTGGGGATTAATAAAATTGCATAACATCTTAAAACATGAAATCAAAATCTTTATTGAAAACTTGTTTTACATGACCAAAATATTCCTCCGTACTTAGCATTGCATGAGATAACATGAGGAAATAAATAAGAAAAGGGTGAGCTATAATCCCAGTTAGGGAGTAAACAAGGCATAACATGAAGAATACAATACATGTTCGACCATAATCATATCAATAGACCATAAGAGAAACATGAACATAAAGGCATGATATAACATGATTATCTTTACATTGAAATGTGGCAACAACTTAAAACACTAAATCATTAACTTAAATGAATAAGGAAAAAACCTTTCCCAACATTATGAAAAAATTAATATAAAGGAACTAGGTAAAACATTGTAACAACATGATGTATCATGATACTAAACATCACCTAATGTATTGGAGCGCTATAAGGGAAAACCCTTCATAATCATTCCAATCTCATGCTTATGAGTTCTACATAAATCATATAACATGGATTCATTCAACATCATCATTTATTCCAAAATTAAATAATGTGTAATACATATATGAATATACCCAATAAATAAGTATATGTTCATAAAGGTGAATACCTTTGATAGAGGAATGGGTATGGTATTCACTATATCATGATTTTGGCATGGAAAATCGTGGTGCAATTTCGACAGCATAACAACGTCATATAAAAATTCATAAAATGGGTAAATGAGAGAAAACGAGGTATATTACCATTTATACAAGAAATTGATAGTGAGGGGATCATAGAAAATAATATTGAAACATATGAGATGTAACTTAGGATGCATAATACAAATGAAGTTCTTGAAATGGAAATGAGAAGAGAGAAACCGCTTACGGAATTTCAGAATAGTTACGACGTAGGAAAGGGTCTGAATAAGGAAGGATAAATGATCCCTAATTGAAATAAAATAAAATTTATAGTAGGGTATTGATTATAAAAGGATTAAAATATAACCAATTGAAATTAAGAAGCTTAATTTCAGACAAGCTTCTTAAATTGAAAGGAAGAGAGAAATGTGAGGACCCCTTTCTTGAATGTGTGATTCCAAAGGTTTTGGAGAGGCTTCATGAAAGCATAGTGGAGCCTTGGGAGGAATATATGGAGTATGGGGAAGAGGTTGGAATACCTTAAAATCTATTTAGTGAAGAGTAATCGGTGCTTGTGTGGGTTAATATAGGAAAGGTGGGGGAATTCTTTATTAGTTTTGTTTTGGACACTACACACTAAAATATTCAATATTGAAAAGCATACCACTGTTTTTTATCATGGTTTCTAGAAATAAGAGAGGTATAAATTATTTTTAAAGGATAAGGTCCAAATATATTAAAATATTTCACTTTATTATGTGGAGGTGTGTCACACTTTCAATAAAATGGTTTGAACATCCTAAAATATTTTAAATGTCTTGGAGGATTGACAAATGATTTATAAAATAAATAAAATAAACCTAAAATTATATTATTTTAAAGTAAAAAAATATATTATAACTAATATAACCTTTATAGTATTTTATTACATCACTATTGGGTCATTTATAGATTCATAAAACAGTTTATATATTTATATGGTATATAATTTTTACCCAAAAAATTCGAATGTCACAGAAAATTATAAAAAATTCACCATTGAGTAATTTCAACATCCTGATTCCAAAAATAAGATTCGTTTTGATCTAAATAGTTTTATAAATATGTGAATATTAACTTTTAAAATAAATAATGGCATTTATTAAAAATTGACGGGTTTTGATAAAAGTAGTTTTCAAACTTTAATAAAAATTACAATTTACATCATAAAAATAATACGATCATTTATATTTAATAAAAAAAATTTAATAATAATATTTTATTAAAATATAATTTAATTCAAAAATCCATTAATTCATAAAAATATATTTCTTAAATAATTTTGACTATTAACTAAAAAAATACTATATATGATTTATAAATCATTTACAAAGTCAAAATAGTATAATGAACGTATAATTATTATTCTATACCAAAATAATTTACCTAATAATAATGAAATGGTATTGTTTCATATCCTTTTATTATAGAAGCATACCCCCTAAAATTAATATGTGAAATGGTGGGTCTTTCTGGGGTTTGTTCGATGAATATGGTTTGGGGCGTGATATTGATGAGTTTGAACTTCTACCGTAAATGGTTTCACTCATACTTAAGTTTTTGGATATCTTCTTGGGCTTGGTCTGGGAAAAAATATGAGAAATGATATCTCCCTCTGATGCTCTGATAAATGGGATTTATAGGGTACGATTCTATTGGTTGTGGCCATCACTTCCATGATCTATGTCAAATGGATTTGTAAAAACCCTATATTTATACTAGTCATGTGATCATTATTCAATGACTATATAATCAATAGAAATGATACTAAATGGTAATTTAAATAAAATTGTATATAATAAAACAAAAGCAGTGCATGTGTTTTCTAAATCCATAAGACATTTAATTAAAAGAAAAAGATTTTTTATAACAGTTTTGGTCCTTACAATGATATTATATTTTATTCTTATGTACAAATTCTGAATTCTTTGTATATATTATGTATTCATGTATCAAGATCCATTAATATTTCATTTTTGGGCATATAAATGTTTTTAAAAGTTTCCATACTCAATTATTCCCAATAAGAAATCCCGATTTAAGGGAGCTTCTAAAATTCTTACCAAATTTTTAAGTGCACACTATAATCTATTTCAATCAACCTTTATTTTTCATAAAATCATTTATTTTAGTATGAAAACGTTCTTGGTTAACTTATGATTTTATATAAAATATTATTCCATTTTATTCTTTAAATGATCTTTAATATTTTCCTTGAACCGTACTAAAATGTTTTAATTCTAATGTTTCTTAACATTTTTACATGCTATCACTTCCATTTGGACTCAATAATCATGATATATTTCTATTATCCTTTATTAATTTCCATGTATGATTTAATTCCTGTTCTTTCATGGAAACGTTTTTTGATATGCCCATTTATTATGCCTTTGAACATGATTATGGTACACTATTCATTCCATGGCTAACCCTTATGTTTTTGTTTGATTGATTATGTGTTCTTATTTATGTGGAAAATATATTCATGAACATATATTCATGGGTGCACCAAGATAGAGATCTAAATAATTAGTTAATGTTTAGTCTCATGAGATGTTATGTAAAATGGTCTTAGTTGTTAGCCTTGACTCATGATCTATGTGCAATAGTCTTGGTTGTTAGAGATGACTCATGCTACTCTATGTGCAATGAGACTTGAATCATTCTAATTTCATTTTTCATGTTGCTACCATATTACTATGATTCCATTAATATATAATCCCATGTTCTATATGTTATGATTCATAATGACTGATAATGTTCCATTCCTTTTTATATTATCCTATTATGACTTCTAAACCATGTAATAAGAATTAATTTAATGTTTATTCCCTTACTAGGATTTTTAGCTCATAAATTTTTAGTGTTATCCTCAGGCTATCCTAGGTATATGAAAAGGCTCAAAGTAAGATAGGATCTCATAATTGTTGATATAAAAGAATTTTTTTAGTCCTATGTTTTCATTTTTATGTATATAGTCTTCCAAGACACTAGACTATACAATCCTTGGATTTTAATTTGATATTTAATTATTTATAAAATCATCTAATTATTTTTGAAAAAGTATAGGGTTTCCATAATATTGAT
Source organism: Viscum album (assembly GCA_963277665.1). Lineage (NCBI taxonomy): Eukaryota > Viridiplantae > Streptophyta > Magnoliopsida > Santalales > Viscaceae > Viscum > Viscum album. The sequence continues at coordinate 56,138,074 of OY728136.1, forward strand.
ACAATATATATTTTTTTATCTAGACCCAATATTTCTCATAAAAAACGAGTGAGCCTGATATAGATTACATGAAGGTTGAGCCCCATTATAGCTCTACAATGCATTGGGTAATGTTCCTTATCATAAAAGAAAATAAGGAGGGGGTTAAGAGATGTGGTTTATTATATGGATTTAACTAGGATCAAGTTATGTTTGACATGGGTTTAAAAGAGGTTATGAATATGATGCACCAAGTTGGGAAAACATGTTTTCATTTTATTGTTATGGGTTTTAATAATTTTTTTGAGTAAAAATGTGTTTATTTATCATGTGGGAATTATTTTTTTCTTGTGGCCAAAGAATAATGTGACAAAGGTAAGTATTTTAGGGGATTTCAAGGTTTTAATTAAAAAAATGGATTTCTTCTCTTTATGTAAATTACCGATATTTTGTGCTCATCCCATGTTTTATAATTTTTTTCATAGGATTTTAAGGATATTATAGGAAAAAGATGATGTAAAGATAAAATTTGTGAATATATGTCATGAAAATAAAGCACGTTTCTTTTTAACAGATTTATATTATTGAAAAAAAGGATACTAGGAGGAAGTGTCGAATTTAAAATGTAATATTTTTTTTATAAGGGTGCTGACCTAATTATCTACAATTCTAAACTTAAAAGATATTTGGGATTGAAAGAAAGTTACTTTTAGTCTAAAGACACTATATTATGTCATTTTTATGGCCGAGTCCTTAAATTTGTTATTATAGAAAAGGTTTATATAACTATAGAGATTAAGATAATGTTATAAATATACCCTTGAAATATTTTACATTATGGTTAAGTTGAAATGATATAACATTTACAGATTACCATGTTGATTCATCTAATACATGTCTGTTTAGAATGTTTTTCATAAAGGAAATAGGGAAGCTATCATATGAAAGCACTAAAATAACGATATCCTTCTAAATTAGAAACAATTTTTTTTATAATTAGAATGGGGAAGTTTTTTTTGTGATGGATCAATTGACACAAGCTATAAATAGTTTTGTTACACATTTAACCTATATAATCAATCTAATATGAAGGAAAATGTCAATAGTTGAGAATTTCATAGAATATAACACTTTTTATTTTGGGGGAAATTCAGATCTAGTGGTGGTTGAAGGATATAACAATGACCTATATAAGATATTTTATATCATGGGGTGTTCAGAGAATCAAAAGGAAACCCTTTCCATTTATTATTTTGAATGTGAAGCTAATCAATGGTAATATTTGGTTTTCATTACCATAAAGAAAAATGATCATGAAACCATGGAATGGGACACATTTGAGAATATTTTCCTTGAGAAATATTTCCATAAGGTTGTTTTTATTGGGATATAGAAACAATTCATGGAATTGAAGAAAAAATAATAAGATTTATTAGACACATATGAATATAGTTTTACAATATTAGAAAACAACGTTCTATATTTTATTTGGGAAAATGATAGTAAAATAAAATATTTAACTTAGGATTGATACCAATTTTAAAAATTTAATTTTTCACAAAAAAAATTAAATGTTATATTTTTTTTAATTATGTTGAGAAAGTTGAGATGATGTTTGATGACACTTTTGTTCCACGAGATGAAAAATGTAAGAAATGATCAAGGTGGAAAGATGTGGAGATAAACCAACTAAGAAGTCTAGAGGTAAGACATAGAAATTTTTTATGTGTGATAAAAAAAGTTAAGGGTATATTGGAAAGGATTTGTAATGTTTTACCAATTTAGTATGTTTGGTCACATTGTTCATGATTTCAATGAAAAGAGTCATAAACAATCTAATAATGGAGTAACATATATCTCATGTAATGCCCTATGATTTAAAATCGAAAAATAATATTTGATAGAATATATGAAATAAAAACTAATACTAATAAGATAATATAATTCCATGAAACATTATGATATATTTATTTTTAAATAAATTAAATCTCCTCTATGTATTTTGTCACACACAACAACATATTAATCAAACCACATTACTCTATAAAAATATTATTATTTAAAACCTAACCATTATAACCTAGCCATTAAGTTGGAGGGTACAAATATGACTAAATAAATTGTTAATATTATATGGTTTTATCACTTATAAAATAAATACAGTTGTTATATATTGATTATAAATAAAATAAGAACCATTTTAAAGAAAATAGATTTTTTTTTCTGAAAAATAGTATTTTTTCTAAAAGACAATTTAACCATGATTTGGAGACATAATTTAAAATTATTTTTTACCAGTTTTAAATAATAATTTTATAAAATAAAATAAATTTTTTAAATATACATGTCAAAATTATACTTGGGTGAATTTTTGGGATTATTCTTACAAGATTAGTTGTTTTGATGAATAGTTATAAATATTGATTTTATTGAAAACTGCCTTTTCTTTTAAATTATTTACAAGGATAGATTATGTTTTAAATTTTTTCAAAGTAAATTTAGTTCATTTATATTAAAATTTAACCAATTTTGTTCATTTAGATAAATTTTATATTGAATTATAATAGAAAAACGTTTTACACATTTGACAGTTTTTATTGGAAAAACTGTTTTTTCGATGGGTCTGCTGGATTATTTTTAAATTCGATTCTGGAAATTATGTGAATTGAATTTTTAAAAATGAATTCAATATTTTTAATATACATGATTTATATTATCTAATATGGTTAAATTAATTTTTTTACCAAAATTAGTTGTAAAAACTATAAAATATTAATTATCACAGTTAAGGTAAAAACACGTTTATCGCGACGTTAAACAAAGAACATAAGAGATAAAAATTACCTAATATTAGTTAAAAACACATTTAATGACATATTTAGAACTTAAGAACTCAAATTTTTGTTAATTACACATTTTTTAGATTTTTTTATGAGAAACACATGTGTATCACATTATCTTTTAAAAAATTACATGTGCGTCCTCTCCCCCACTTATAAATGGACACCCCTCTTCTCCCTTTAGCACACTTCCAAAAAAAAAATTCTTCAAGACCTACAAAAATAAATTCCTTAACGAACTCCCAAAATACTGTGTTCCTTATATTTATTAGTAATTTATCCTAATAAGGCTTTAGGTATAAACCCAAAGAGGATCTCGGAAAAAAGGTAAAATTCATAAATTTGCGTATTTTATTTATTTATTATTACACCACATTATAATCATATTAAACTATGATAATATTATATCAATAATATATCATATATAATTATACATTTTTATGTTAATGTAATAACCAATATCAATTTCCACTTCCATCAACTGGGAAACAAAACTATCGATCATGAGTACGGCAGATTACCGCCTCGCAAACCGATGTAAATAATTTTCCATCACCCCCTTTCAATGATGGATATAATGATGGTTTTATCTTATGTATATTATATTTAAGAAATTATTATACTTTTATAATTATTATAGTACATATATGTTTTTACTTTCCAATCTATGCGGGGATATGATAATGTCACTCGTGTGTACGGTGGATTACTGCCTTGCAAAGCAATGTGATCCTTTTTTCTCTTACATATTCCATGTAAGGTAGCATGTATAAATTTAATGAATATATGAAATATTTATGACCTAATAATACTTTTTTAAATATACTATCACATTTAAATTCTTACCTTCAAATATTTTAGAAAATAATAACGTCCCTTGTGCGTACCTATGGACTACCATCTCTACGTCCCGATGTAAAATGTTTTTCATTTCATTTTTAAATAGATTGTAATAGGTATATATTTTATTAATATATATGAAATATATAAAATAATAATAATTATTTAAATTTTAATTAAAATTTATTTTCTTTTCATTCCATCCTTCGAGAAAATGGAAACAATGTTCATGCCTATGCACGACCTATCGTCTCTATGAATAATATAATCCATTTTCTATCTCTAAATATTATAGATTAAACTATATATATATATATAATTAATTTATATTATAATTATATTAGGGTAAAAATTATTTATATTATGTAACCATGTTCAAATTAAAATTTCATAAATTACCAAAAAAATACATGAAAAACGAAGCAATTATCACCCGAAATGACAATTTTAACAAATAATTCTTAATAAACAAATGAGAAAAGACTATAATTAAATCATATTTGATATGAGATATAATAGTGTGGTTATTTAATTTATTTATAATAAAACTATATTTATTTTATAGTAGGTTAGTACAAATATCTTGGAAGTCAAAATTGAGATAAATGTTTCTAATCCCACTATTAATTATCTAAGACATATGTGATATTCAGTACTTATTCCTTTGGTGTGGTCTCTATACTGCTCCTTTTTATTTTTCATATCATGAATATATTTCTACTCATGGTATTTAATGTTTCATTTGATGTTATTCCTTCAATGAGGGTTATAATTCAAAAGTTACTAAGTGGTAAGAGTTTTATGTTTCAATCACATTTTAATTGGTATGTTTTATACTTGAATTTTCATGGAAGGAAATTATTTTATCATTATATATTAAAACCATTTTATTATATATTCCTATGGTTATTAATGATTTTTCCAGTATTAGTGACATATTCCTGCCTTTGGTACTTAAAATGATTCAGAAAATTTATTTAATAAAATATGACATCATTTCTCTCTTTGATCGGAAAGACTTTTTCTTCCAAAACCACGTTTTCTAAAAATACATTTTTTTATTTTTTTATAATTATAAAAATAATTTGTTAAATAAAATTTTACTTATTTTTTAATGTTTACAAAAAAATTTAACGGAATAATTATATCATTTCCAAATAATTCCCATTTGGCTTTCACCAAATATGCGAAAAAATATTTATTTTAACATGCCTAACATGTATTGAACATACCTATGTCATGAAAAATAAATGTTTTAAATATTCCTTTTATAATATTAAAAGGTAATTTTTAGATAAAATTATTTTTAAAAATACTTTGTGAACTTTTAGTTTTAAAAATATTTTCAAAGTGAAAAGGATATTTTACTCAAGAAAAGTTTTAATGGATTTTTATAGTTTTTTTATTTATCAACAACATAAACCATTTTTTGTACCTATGATCTATTGGGAATATATTTTAATTATTGCATAAATATAATTTCTCTAGATTGTTTATGATCACTTGACTGGGATGTGCTATTTTTATACCATTCACCATATTACTCTGAAAGGGTTTTGATTATGTTTATTTATTAAGGAAATTATTAACATTTTGTATACTAGTTATTCGAATATAAATTTTTATATTGATTATTTTCACCCCTTTTATATGATTAATTAACTGTAAATATTATGTGATGGGTTGGTATTATAATTAAAAAACCCCTTGTTCCATTAGTAGGTATCATGAGACAAATCTGTTGGCCAAAATGGGGTTTTACCCATAGTTTTAAACTGTCTTGTGAATGGTCTTGAGGATATGATTATGATATACGTAATTATGAATTAAATAATTATTATATTGTTTATTGATGTTCCATGTGATTATTCTATTATTTATAATATCCATGGTTAATTTTCAAGACCATGTGATTATTTATATAGAGTTATTGGATGCACATTTATTCTTTCCCTATTATAATCAAGTAATTCGTTCAATGACATGTATCTCAGTTATTTACCTTGAAAGATTGTTTATGAATATTTATTTTTGATTTATTATTCTATACACTTACCCTTACTGAGAATTTAAGATCACCCATTTCTTATGTTTAATTTTCCCCAGGAGACCAGGAAGTGTTTTACGATTGATATGTAGAGATATTCTAAGGGGGATAATGTTGTTCTCAAAGAAAATACATTTTCGTATTTTATATTTTTAAATATATATGAAATTCAGTTATGTATCTATTATAACAAGACTAATTAACTAAGAAGTCATTTAGGTTGTGATTAATTGTATCTTATACCAATGTAATAATGAAACCATCATCTCCAAGATACTAAGGGTTGGGTTTCTACAGCTGGTATCACAGAAGTTTAGTATAAACCTTGAGAACTAGATTTATTGTAATATAGATTACAGACCATAAAGTTATGATAGATATTGAGGATAAGTAGATAAGAACACCATAATGTTATGGTATGGTATAGATAAAGTAGATTCCATAAAAAACCTCACTATCTAGATAGTTCAAGTGGATGTAGTTCTGGAATAGATGTAACTAGGGGTAATTACCTCAAAAAAGGTGCATTAGGATTTACTAAAGAGTTAAATGGTATACAGTAATATGTCTTACTATGTACCTATATTGACACTTATAGGGGATATTCTTGATTAATTCACATTTTCATTTTAAATCATTATGAAGTATTTAAAAATATTTTATGATTGGGAATCTTCCCCAAAGAAACCGTGTTTTTTATTATGAGATTATCCATGAATAGTTTTCTCATTTTATGTTGAATGTTTCACTAGTTCTGGGACTATACATTATGATACATGATTTAATGGTCTAATATATTATATTCCAATGTTTAGAAATAGCACCAAGAAGAAGGAAAGAGAGACATTTTAATGAATGTAATGCCAAGAATAATGATGATCATTTCTTTAATAGGATAAGAAAATATTTTTAAGGGAACTAGTGTCTGAAAATTTTCATCATATGAGGACATGGTATCATGTGTAATCAAGAAAGATAAATATTTATCCAAGTGTTATGAAATTAAAGGTAATTAATAGAATAATAGGACAACTGAGAAAAAACAGATAAGGGAAAGATGTGAAAAAGGGTTTTCTCACATGTGATAACTTTGGAAAGAAACATCATTGACTTGATTGAAGGGAATGAGTGTTTAATATAGGTATGGAAATAAATACCATCATTCCCATGATTACAAGGTAAATAAAGAAGTTTACAATGTTCAATGATTCAATTGCAATGATATGGGGTGCTATGTAAATGAATTCCATAAGTATTAATAGAATATACCTCAAATGAAGTTAAGGGATCAAGGTCAAGCTTATGATATTAACCCAGAAGAAGGTGAATGATTAAGGTGCTTATTTATGGATTATTTTATCAATGATATTCTAGTAATAAGAATCATTAAATGTACATGTATTTTTTATGGTATAATTTCTTAAAGGATTTGAGAACATATGTTGAATGGTACTAATGACTTGTAAAAGTTATTCAATGGATATTTGAAAATCTTGAAAAAAACATGATCAAGGGTGGATAACCATTAATATGTACATGATGTTGATATAATAATGAGATGTTTTTGGGGTAGTATTAGTGAACATGAAATTTGTTAGAGTTTTTATGGTTTATTTCATTTCTGTTCGAAATTATTGTAAACTTGGAATTATAAAATAAATTCGATAATTTGAGATTTTATTTAAGGAATAAAGGAAAAAAATAACTTTTATAGGAATGAATGTTTTCAGTAAGGATTTATGGTGATCATGATATTCAGATATTTCGAATGTGACAATAATAACCACTTTATTTTGTTTATGTAATATAATTTTATTTTTACTAGTGATCTCTATTATAACTTTTTGGACTTTGAATTTGGTCAAATATATATTTGAAAGGTGTTAAGGTTAACAACTAATGGTATAAATGAAGTTAAAATTAATTTTTTTGGATAAATTGTGCTAACAATTTTGGTTTTCAAAAATATCAGAGGAAGGAGTTGCTACTCTTTAATCGATCTTATGGTACATTAAAAGTTAATTTTCGTGATTCAGGTATAAAAAATTCATTTTTGTATTTTAATTTCTTAGTGTAATAAATGAAGTGGAAATTGATTAAAGCACAATGAAATGGTGAAAATGTTACTACAAAATAGAAATAAATTGTGTAATTATATTTTCTTGAGTTCTCTATCATGATTTTCAAAGAATTCCTTATCTTTAATAAATGAATCATGAAACAAATGTTATCACATTACCCAAATACTCAATGAATAAAATGAGATTTGAAATCATAAAAACTTAATGTTTTTAGGTCCTTAATTATCCACTAGTCAATTAATTTTTTATGATAAATAATCTCTACAACTCTCAATAATTATTTATACTTTTCTTCCAAACCTATATCTTCATTCCCCCCAATTTTCTCCTATATAGAAACCTAGTTATATGTTAATCTCGATGACCTTTGTAATTAATGTTCTCTCTTACAAAGATAAATTTTTATTAACCCTTTTAGGATGTGGGATTAAAAAAACATATTTTCAAATATCAAACCCTTATTTTTTGAGATCCGAATTAAATTGTGAGGATATAATTTACTTAATGCGGTAGAATGTAATACCCCGATATTTTAAAATATGAAAATCATCTTTAATAGTGTATATGACATGAAACATCAAGATTTGAATAGAATTCAACACCCTAATATTTTATGATATATTTATTTTAAATAAATTTAATATCATCAAAAGAATGTGATGCACACAACACCATGTTTAAACAAATCATGATACACTATTAAAATATTACTATTTAAAACATGACCATTATAATCTAGCTATTAAGTGGATGGGTACAAATTGAAATAAATAAATTATAAAAATTATATGTTTCACACATGTATAAGATAAATTCAATGTTTATATATTGATAATAAATAAAATAAGAACCATTTGACTAAAAAAGAAATGTTTTATGAAAAAATATTTTCTAAAAGACTGGTTAGTTAGGCTTTGCACACACAATTTGAAATTATTTTTTTTCACCAATTTTAGCAAATATATTTTAAAAAATAAATTTTATTTTTGAAATATATATTTTAAAATTATCCATGAGTAATGTTTTTAGATTTTTCTAAAAGGTTATTTTTTTATGAATAGTGAAATATATTGATTTTTAATGAAAAATGACTTCTATTGAATTAAAATAATATTAAGATAATATTATTATATGAGTAATTATGGTTATTAGAATCGATTTCATATTGAATTCCTATATAATTATTTTAATATTTTGAACGTTTTCTTTGGAAAAACCATTTTTTCAACGCTTCTATGAGTTTAATTTAAAATTGGAATGTGCATGTTTTGTGAATTTAATTTCAGAAAATGGATTCAATATTTGGAATAATAAAACTTTATATTATCTAATATGTCCAAACTCAATTTTCATCACAATGAATAATGAACACTCCAAAAATTAATTACTATAGTTAAGGTAAAAAATGGTTTACATGGAGGTTAAACTAATAATATAAGGGTTAAAATAACCTAAGTTTTTTATAAAAACCATTTTATTATAATATTTCAACTTTATATCCTGTAAGGTTTGTTAATGACCCATTTTAAGGATTTTGGAAAGAGAAAAAATGTGGAAACTGCTTTATCTTCAAAAAATGCATTTGTATCCACTCACATGCTTATAAAAGGCCACCCCATCTCATCCCCTCTTCACAAACCCAAAAAAATTGGTTTATTAATGAAATACCAAAATATTTTCATTAATTAACTCCTTATATACTAGATGAATTATTTTTATTATTAATACCTCCTATGAAGGTCTTAGGTAAAATCCTAAAGAGGCTCTCTAAAGAAGAGGTAAAATTTCTAAACATGCCTATTTTTTATTTCTTATTTCACCTTCTTAAAATAATATTAAACTATGATAATATTATATAATTATAAAACTATATATAATTATTTTTTATTATTTTAATTAAAAACCAAGATCCATATCCACTACCATCAAATGGGAAACAAAACTGTCTATTGTGTGTACGACAGACTACCACCTCGTGAACTAGTGCTATTAATTTTCCATAAACACATTTTAAGGATGTATATAATTATTTATTTAACTTTTATACCATATTTTTATGATATTATTATTCTTATGGAATTATTATATCACATATACATTCTTTCCATCTATTATGTGGGGGATATGATAATGTTGCTCGTGTGTACGGTGGTCTACCACCTCACGAAGTGATGTGATCATTTTTAACTTATGATTTATATGGAAGGTAGTATAGATAAATTTATTAAATATATGTGATATTTATTACCTTAAAATACTTCTATAAAAATAATATCACACTTATCTTCTTACCTTCCAAAATGTTGGAAAACAATGTCTTCACTCATATGTGCGAATGGACTACCTCCACCACGTGGCAATGTGAAATGTTTTTCATTTTATTTTTAGATGGATGGTAATAAGTATGGATTATATATATATAAATTATATTCATAAGATAATAATTATTCTGGAAACTTGAATTATTATTTATTTTCTCTTCATTATTTCCATTGAGAAGATGGAAAGAGAGTTCATACGTACATATGACATACCATATCCATGAACGATGTTATCCATTTTCAATATACAACCATTATAGATGACTATAAATACATATATAATGAATATGTTTTATATTGATTTAATATTTAATATTATTGATATTATTTATCAATGATCCAAGTAAAATGAATGAAATTAAAAACCAAAATATACCTAAAAAATTAATCAACTATCACACAAAAGAATTATATTAACAAATAATTATTATAAAGTGGTGATGAAATACTACAATTAAATTATATATTATATCATATATATTATTATGGTTCTATAATATATGTATAATAAACTTATATTATTATACAGTACATTCGAATATATAAGAAGAAAGTAAAACCTAAGGTAACAGTTTCTCATCTCACTTTTACTTCCATGAGAAAAATGTCATATTCAACACCTATTACATTATTTTGGATTATATAATGCACCTTTTTATATGTAATATAATTAATATATTTATCTTCTTAGTATTTAATTTTTTATTTTATCTTATTCCTTTCATGGGGTTTATGACTCAAAAGTTAACAAAGTGTTAAGAAATATATGATTCAATATCATTTTAATCAGGATTGTTTATACTTTAATTTCCATTTAAGGAAATTATTTTATCATTTAAAATAAAATAATTTTATGTTATTATCATCTTTATATTCATTAATTTTCATTTAAAATTAGAGTATTCAACTATTTTGAATATTAAATGATTTAACAAATGTTTTTAATAAAATATGGCTTCATTTCTCTCTTTGGTCAAAAATATTTTTTCTTTCAAAATCACGTTTTAAATTTTTTTTCAAAAATATTTATCATTCTCAAAATGATTAATTAAATACATTTTTACACATGTTTGATTTTTTTTAAAATGTGTTTAAAGGAATCTTGATGTTTTTTTCAAAATAAGGCTCGTTTTTCTTTTACCGAAAATGTTAAAAAAATCATTATTTTAACATGTACGACATGTATGGAATTTCATTCCATAATTACCAACCAATGTTTTAAATATTAATATAATATTTTCAAAGGTTATTTTAAAAATATTTTATTAACTTTTAGTTGAAAAAATATTTTCAAAATGGAAAGGATATTTTCCTAAAGAAATTTTTAATGGAATCTTTCTGGTTCTTCTATTCATCAACAACATAGAATATTTATTATACTTATGAACCATTGGAAACATGTTTTATTGATTCCATAATTATTATTTATCCCAATTATTTATGATTTGTTGACTCAGGTGTATTATTTTGATACAATTTTCTATATTTCTCTGAATAGTTTATGATTATGTTTATTGGTTGGGGAGAGTATTAACATTTTTAATGCTATTCTTTACTATAAGAGTGTTTATTTTGATTATATTTTACCCCATTAATACAATTATGGAAGTATACTTATTACATTATTAGTGGAGCTAGATATTAGATAGCCCCTAAATGCATTAGTAGGTCTCATGAGACAAATAAGTTGTCCTTGTTAAATGGGGTTTTACGTATAGTTTTAAACTATATTGTAAAAGGTCTTCACAGTATGATTATGATGTATGACATCATGAACTACCTTATCCTGATATTATTAGTTGATGTTTCATGTGATTATTATATTAGTTATAATATCCATGTTTAAATTTCAACCCCATGTGATTATTTATACCGAATTATTTGATCATCATTTATTTTTAAAATATTATACTCAGGAAATTAATTGGATGGAATGTGCGTAAATTATTTAACTTTCCATATTGATTATTATTAATTATTAATTGTATATCGTGTTGTATTATTACCCTTTCGGAATATCTATACTCACCCTTTTATTATGTTTTTCTCCAAGATACTAGGAAGTGTTTTGATTTGTAATGGTTTGATAAGGAGAAAAATGGAATTCTAAAATAAAATAATTTGTTGTATTTTATGTTTTAAAATATGTATTAAATTCAGGTATGTATCTTGTTTAAAAAGAATAATAAACAATATGATACTTCTGGAATCAATTTTTTTGTATCTTATTTCAATGTAATAATGGGACCACTGATTCTAGTACACTAGGGTTAGGGTATTTACAACCAGCAAGTAGTGAGGTTTTTTTAATTTTAATGACTTTTAAAATTATACTAACATGTTTCCAAAGTCAGTTACTCATGTTTGAAATCATAAATATAAAAAAATGACTAGAAAATTCATTTTTTACCACTGTAGTTGATGTAGAACCATTTAATTATGTGGTGAAAATATGTTACTTGTTTATTTGAATTATTCCAATACCATTTTTGACTTTGGATATTTTCATTCATTAATTTATGAGAAATTTGTATGAAAAAAGGTAATATCAAAAAATTAATAGAAATATAATTTTTTTAAAAATTCCAGTTGAAAATATTAAAGTAAACAAGATTTATAGGAATCTTCCAATTTTTATTCGTGGGATGTTCTTTCCTAAAAATCTTATTAAACTACCAATGATAGAGTTTGATATTATTTTGTGTATGGATTGGATTTAAGTTCTTCATGATAAGATAGATTTAAACTATAATACATTTATATTGAATGATTTCATACCATTGATAACCTATCAAGAATACTATATACTAGTTAGTGATGGTTGTGAATGGTTCCAAGATAATGTTTTTGAAATGAAAGAAATTGTTCAAATTTTGATGTCCCTGTATTTAATGAATACGTGGATGTATTATTTGATATTTTTCTTGAGGTTATTTCTAATTAAGAGGGTTATTTTACTTAGTTGCTGACACTACCTCTATTATAAAACCCCCTTACTGAATATATTATCTAACATTTTTGGAATTTAATTTTTTTGGGGTTTTCTAGATAAAGGTTTCATTTTTCCATGAACTTCACCTTTAGATACTCATATTTTTTTTGTTAAAAATAAATATGGTTCCATGAGACTTTAAATTCATTATTGACCCTTGAATTACATAATTATAAAGAACACGTATTATTTTCCTCTTATATAAGATTTTTTTGATCATATCTCAGTAGTAGTGTATTTCTCAAGACTAATATCAAGTTGGGGGACCATCATCTAAAGGTGGAGGATGAATATATTTTAAGCTATGTTTTAGACTAGATATGGGAATTATGAGTTTATGTTTATGCTCGTTGTGTTTTATAAATCACCATTGTATTCATAGATATTATGAATATATTTTTCCATGGATATTTATATAATTTGTTGGTTGTGTTCATTGATGATATATTGTTATATTCTAAACTTTTTGAGGATTATTTAAAAAACCTGCAATTTGTTTTACAAACCCTAATGGAAATGATACTATAATAAAATTTGGTAAATTAAAATTTTGGATTATGAGATTTATTTCTTTGGTAATATTATTTCTAAATATGGAATAATTTTTTACCCTATTAATACTAATGTTGTTAAAGAATGTCCAAGACCTCCAAATTTCATAGCGAATGGAATTTTTCTAAGATTAGCGGGCTACTACTGGAGGTTTCTTAAAAAATTAATTTTTTATACACTAATGATTATTTTAACTCCAAAATCATGTAAATTAATATTTAAAAAGTAATTTGATGGTTTCTATCAAGAAATAACAATTATATTGGGAAATTCCCGAGTTTTGGCCTTACCATCTAGAAATAGTGAATTTTTCATCTACAATGATGCTTCATTGAAGTGTATTGGTTTATTTCTGATATAGAATGATAAGGTAATTTTTTATTTTTCATGAAAAATAAAACCCCAAGAGTTAAATTATCTAATACATGATATATAATTATATAATATGGTTTTTGATTTAGAAAATTTGAGGCATCATTTATATAGTGTAAATTGTGAAATATCTATAGATCATAAGAGTTTAAAGTAATATTTACTCATAATGATTTGAACATGAGGTATATATGATGTATATAAGTTATTAAGGATTATGTATTCATGATTCATTATCTTTTTGAAAAAGAAAACGTAGTAGGCGATGCTTTGAGTTATGAAAAAATGTTGCATTAACCTTGTTATGTTTAGAATATGGACATTTAGTAAATTATTCAATGAAATTTTTCCTAGAAGATTTGAAGGTACTATCTTCTTTTATTTTGGTTCTAGTGTTAATATATTTTTATATTTAAAAAACAATTAAATAATATCTGAATGAATATTTTGAGTTGTAGAAAAAGATAGAATTTATTAAGAAGGGAATGTTGCATGAATTTATTATTAATAAAATGGTGTTTTGAGATTAGGAAAGAGATTATGTGTGAATTCTGATTCATATTTGAAGAAATAATTGTTTAGTGAATCTAATAGTTCCTTATGTTCCATTTATCATAGAAGAAAAAATATGTACAAAGACCATTGGGAGTATTAATGGTGGGATAGAATGAAAAGATACATTGATAAATTTACCATGAAATGTTTAACTTATCAACATGTCAAAGTAGAATTAAAATAAAAAAAAGGGATTATTAAACCTTTTATAATGATATATTTTAAATAAAAAAATATATCCATGGATTTCATGGTGGGATTGCCAATAAAATCTTGAGGTAATAATATAATTTGAGTTATTATTGATCAATTAACTAAAAATGTGCATATCCTTCCCATTCATGATAATATGTCTTTAGATAATATTTGTTTAATATATCTCAAGGATATTTTCAATTTACAAGGATATCCTATTTTTATTTTATTTTATCAAGATCTCAGCTCCAATTCGAATTTTATAGAAGGAATTTAGAAGTCATTGGGTTCTGAATTAAATTTCATTATAGTTTGTCATCATTAATCTTATGGAAAATCTGGGTGAATTGTTCAAACCCTATAAGACATGATTCATATTTTTTAAATGGATGAATAGGAAACTTGGGATTAATATATTTCCTTTTTTGAGTTTTCTTATAATAATAGTTTTCATTCTAGTATATAGATGTCACGTTTTGAAGCTTTATATGGGAGGTGGTTCTAGACTGCAACTTTTTGGGATGAAGGAGGAGAAAAGAATATAATGGAATTAGAGATGGTCAATGAAATGGTTGATAATGTGAATATTCTTTAGTATTATATGAGGATGGCTCAAATTAGGTATTGAATTAGTACAGATAATTGGTGGAATGATCTCTCTTTCGAGGTCGGTGATCATGTTTTTCTAAAATTATCTATATAGAAAAATGTGACTTGTTTGGGTAAAAATAGGGAGATAATTCCATGGTTCATTGGATTGTATAAATTATTGGATAAATTTAGATCATTTTCCTATTGAATGACCTTTCCTCTAAGTTTATCCCATGTATGAAACCTGGTTTTTATGTTATGAAAATAAATTTCAGATTCATCTCTTGCTTTGAGCCCTAAGGTAGTATAATTGGAAGGGAAAGTTTCTTATAAGGAAACTCCTATTCATATTCTTGACCATAGAGAGAAAATGTTTCAGAATAATGTAATTTATCAAGTTATGGTTTTGTGTAAAATCTTTATGGTTGAAGAAGGGACATTGGAATCTGAAAATTCCAAGAGGGAATAATATCCCCACTTGTTAAATAAGTGAAAAAATTGCAAGGATGAAAATTACAATTGGAGGAAGAATGAAAAAATCAATGTATTTAGAGGATAAATAATTTCTATATTTATTAGTATCCATGATATAGATATTTATTTTAATCATAAAATTATTAAGTGAATTTTTAAATCAAAAAGGAAATAATTTTATTAAGCACCCTTCTTATAAGGATTTATTTAAAAGTACAATGTTTCAAAATATAGAATTTAAATTTGAAAAAATTACTTCATTTTTTTATTTATCATTAAAAAATATCATATTATTAAATTTTGAGGATTTTATTAAAAGATTGATATTCAAATGAATAGTAAAAAATAATGATTTATAGTGAAAAATGTATTTTCTTTTCTAGTATTTTAAAAGTAAGATTTTATTTTGGATTAGTTTTAATATTTAATTAGTTCCTTTGAATTAAAATATTACAATTATTATTTTTTGAAATAAATTTTAAACTTGAATTTAGTATAAAAAAGTTTATACTTAAAAAATTATTTTTTTATCAAAAACCATTTTTCATCATGTTTTTTCTGTTTAATTTTAAATTATATTAGATCACTTCTATGTATTGAATAATGAAAAATGGATTCCATATTTTTAATCCTGAGGTCCAAATTTGTTAAATATTTTTATTTTTCTTTTGGTCAACATGAATAGTAACCTTAGTGATTTTTTTAACTCCGTAAAGGGTAAATCGAGTAATTAGGGTTTAAAATAAAATGGAAAGTACAAAAGAATGAATCTTATACATGAATTATTTTATTTCATGATTATATAATTTCCAAAATCGTCTAAAATTCAAATATATGTCCTTTTTTACGATTTGTACATGATCTTTACCTTTATAATATTTAAGTGAATATAAATCCAAAAATGTCACACAATTTCTTTTAATAATTATAATTTTTTTAAAATATTAATAAATAGAGGATATTTTATGTTAAAAATATTTATTTTAAATATAAATAATTTTCTATGATGGTAATTAATTTTCAATTTGTAGTGATTAGATAATTTTCTTAAAAGATTACGCAACATTCGTGTAGTAGTTATTCAATTAATAAGAAAAAAAGATAAATGATATTAAAAATATTAAATTAATATAATTTGAGTAAATTTTTGATTTAAATAATTTTTTATAGAAACATGAAATAATATATTGTTGTTAATGTAAAACATTATAATTAATTTTTGGTATTGATGTTATTAAATTCAATGTAAATTTATAGTATTAAAATATACATTAATGATATTTATAATAAATAATTTTTATTAAACAATTTAAATTCCTAAAAATAATATATTTTCCCAATTGAATGGTATATGATTTAATAAAACAATAGTGGTACATTTATGGGAGGTTTTTTCTTTAATAGCATCTGTATGAACTCCTTAAGAGTAACAAAATTAATATCACCATAATCATCAAAAGGTTTAACAGAGGGTTAAAACAAAACGATAATGGTAAAAATGTGATATAAACTTGTCTAAATTTTATTTTA
This sequence comes from Viscum album, assembly GCA_963277665.1. Classification (NCBI taxonomy): domain Eukaryota; kingdom Viridiplantae; phylum Streptophyta; class Magnoliopsida; order Santalales; family Viscaceae; genus Viscum; species Viscum album. Next base: position 56,155,443 of record OY728136.1, read on the forward strand.
TGAGAGTTTTTGGACTCATAATCATATTATATTACAATATTATCATTTTTTATCCATTTATATGTTATAATTAATTATAATTAATTTAATATTTTATGAAATTCAAAGAGTGGCCCTCTCCTCTTTTTAAACGGGTACCTCCTCTCCTCTTATTTTCACAATTCAAAAGACTTTTCTTTTAGAATATCCCTTCAAAAATCATTTTATTACATACTTATGTAAATCTTAGAGTTATGTTTTGACCATAATAACATCTTAGGGGAGTTTTTGGTGTAAAACATATTAGGTTATCTGATCAAGATGCATCACTCTTAACTGAGCATTTTTGTTTTATTTCTTCTTCCACCTCCTTAAAATATTCTCGAAATGTGATGATATAATAAAATAATTGTCTCCCATATAATTATATGTTATTATATTTGTGTAATTACCTATATCCATCTCCAACCACCATCAAATTTGAAAGTAATCCATCATTTATGTATATGGTGGACTACAACCTCAGGAACTAACAGAATTATATTTCCATAACCAAATCTCCCGACTTTTTATAATGATGAATTTAATTTATATAATATATTATTGTAATATTAAAAATTATTTAAATACAATATTACACCAATTTTTTAACCTTTTCATTCAAGGAAAAATGATAACACCATTCGGGAACACGTGTGAACTACCACCACCATTAAGCGATGCGATTCTTTTTTCATCATCACATCACATGGAATATATATAATTATATTTAAAGAAATAATATTTCATTAGTATATAATGATAATTATGAAAATTTAATGTAATTCATACAATCTTTCCACAATGTTCTTTGAAAAATGGAAATGTTACACATGTGTACGTTCGACCTACCATCTCCATGATTTAAACGTAGTTCTTTGTTCACAACCATGTTTCGTAATTGAGTTTAAAATTATAATGAATGTATAAGAATGATAATTATTTCATTTTTTATATGATGGAATAATGACCACTTTGACTATAGTCAACATTACAATGTTATTTTGGACATATTACCCGAATATAATCAAAACATCATATATGAACTTAATTGATTAAGTAATTTTATATAACATTTAAATAAGTGAAATTAAAGGAATAATAATTTTTTTAAAAATTTCCCATTAATTTAAATAATTAACCAATGTTTATTATTCATGAAGATAAGGAATTCACGCCACAAGGTGGGTTCAAGGTAAAAGACTTTATGTTTAAAAATACACTTTTAAAGTTTCCCTTAAAACTTGTTTTCTTCATTATCTATATTTTGAAAAAAATATTTTATTTTGGAAATTTTATATTATTTTAAATTTATTTATAAGGTTTTAAAAAGGAATATTTTTATTGAATGTTTTTAATTTATTTACAAAACACAAAAAGAATGTTATATTTTAACATATGCGACGATCCTAACTTTTCCCGCCACTATAACCATTATTTTATTTTTGGATTCCTATAGAATATTTTATGTTTTACTCAAATAAAAAATTGATTTACCTTTTTATGGGTATTTTTGTAATCAAATGGGGTTTTTAAAACAAAATGATATTTTGATATCTAAAAGAGGTTTGTATACAATTTTAAAATGGGTTCTCAATGGTTTTATAATGAAAAGGTCAAACCATAAAATGATTTATTAATGATATTACACTTTGGAATTATATATGAGAAATAGGTGAAACCAATATAGCGTGTTTAAATGGTGTTCCCCATTATAGATCTAAAATTCATTGGGTAATATTTCATATCATCAAAGTTAAGAAGGAAGGATTTAACAGTCGTGGTTTCTCATATATATTTTACTAGGATCTATTTATTTCTAACATGGTTTAAAAAAAGGTTTTGAATATGATTATCCAAGTTTTCAAATCATGGGTTTCAATTGAGTTCTATGAGTTTTAAAGGCATTCATTGGAAAATAGTTTTTGTGTTTTCATGTGGAAATTATTTATTTCTTAAGCTCAAAGAATAATGTTATAATAATGTCTATTTTATGGGTATTAAATTTTTTCAATAGACTAATAGTTTTCTTATATTTATATCTCTTACTGATTTTTTATCAGCCAACATTTTAGAATAATTTTCACAGAGTTTTAGATGGGAAAGGAAAATGATGAGATCATGATGGAATTCATTATTATATTCCATGAAAAGCAAACTTGTTTATTTTTTAATGTTTTATATAATGAAAAAGTGGATACTAAGTGGAAGTGTCTACATTTTAATGGAATATTTATTTATTCTTGGGTAATGAACTAATTCACTAAAAATATAAAAATAGATGATGTTTGGGAATTAAAGAAAGTGAATTCTAGGATAAAGACACTAGATTATTTTATATTTAATTCAAAGTTGTTGTATTAGTGTCTTGAAACATGAAAAGGATCCTATTACGAAATAATTTCATTTTTAAATAACATTAAACCACCTAAAAATTCATACAACTCAATAAAGACCTCTATCATGATATTTAAAATCAAGCAGGTTTCATGTTAGTGTTATCAACCTATATTCTCAATGTCTCCTTCTTTGACTTTTGAAAAATGAAATCACCAAATTTATACCATGGAATGGATTTATACATGTAGTTTTATTCACCTCAAATGTACTAAGATATCAACTTCCATCAAATGATTGAAGGGATAAATCCTTTCTCACATTATCTATTAATGCAACATCATTTGTGATGATCCTGACCGCGTTGTCATGACACGTCAAATTGATTATGATTTAATGATTTATTTATAGTCTAGGGAAGACCATAGGTCGTCTCTCAAGGAGCGTTGGTGGCTTACAGTGCGTATTTTTAATGAGGATTACAAAAAGAGGGGGGTGATTTTGAAAACAGTTTTAAGAAAATAACATAACTTTAAGAGTTTAATATTTGATAGAATAAGGTGTATGATTAATAATTATGAGATAATGAGATCACTTCAAGTTCACTACACATCTTGGATAGTTCATTGTTCTGAAAATTTCACATGGTTTTGTTTAATTCTTTCATTGAGGGTTGTCAAGATCTTGATTCCCCTCTTACCTCTCTAATCGTTGCACAAAGTACAAACCCTTAAAACAACAATCATGTTGTAATGGTTTGGAATTCAAGAACAGATTAAAGGATACCAAAACATACTAATATCTTTTGTATGTGTGAGAGATATAGGATCCTTGTGTTGCCCAATTGGAACAACTCAAGTTTCCCATTTGAAATTTCAACCTAATCGGTGTTGAAATGAAAAGAGGTTCACTAAATTAAACCCAAGAAATAAACTCAGAGGAGAATCATGTTTAGATAAAACATAAGTGAAATAATCCACACAAAAATAACACAAAACCAGTAGAGTATCAAGTGCCGAAACTCCCTCCCATGTATGTGTAGCTCCCTTGAAATGATTGTCCACCATTTAGCTTGCTATCGAGAGGAGGAGAAGGCTCGGGTGGAACTCCTTATTCATTGATGATCCCCCTATGTTTATAGGGGCCTCCAAAACCTCAATTATGAGGAGAGAACTCCGTTGGGTCTCCAAGATACCAGAGCTTTGCCTCCTGGTCGAACTTACAAATGAGAAGCCCAATGTTCCATTTTATAGGGAAATGGGAAGGTGGTTTTGAGCACACAGAATTATTGAAACCAATTTTCACCAGTGTTTCGACCTCCAGAAAGCATTATCTAGATTTGTATAAAATAATAAAGTTGTATATCCACCTCTTGGCTCTCTCCACCGAAATTGTGGCTCACGGTTGAAACCTATATCCCGATATAGAGACAGATCACCGCACACCACTTTTGAATCTGTGTAGATTTGGTGTGTTGTACATATCAGGTTAGAAAGGCCATCAGATGGACGAATCAGTCTTGGGTGTCTTCCTTTGAAATGTATCACAATGAGTTTCAGACCATTCCACAAAATATCAGCCCAATTGGATGCACGGTCGAGTAGCAGTGTGCGGATTAACCGACTTAGGTGCTTGGATCCTGCGCAGTTTGGCCCATTTTTCTTGCACATCATCAAGGGCCCTCCAAATCACCTTCAACTTCAATGAAATTTTCAAGACAAGTAACATTGGAATTCTTAATATCAATAAACACAAAATAAATGATTCAAACATGTAATTAAATATGTTATTATTTTTGTAATTTACAATACAAATACTGTTTAATACAATGGTCTAAGGGTCAAAATGACATAGTGAATCGTGGTACGATCACACCCCCACACCTAATCATTTGCACTCATGGGCAAAGTCACATATCCAAATAATATGATGCATATATATATATATTCCCCAAGTAATGAGAATGTAACATTTGAGGAAATTTTAATTCACTAAAGTAATGTGATCAATACACGAACCACACCAAGGAGTTTCTCCTAGTGAAAATTAAAAAAGATGTCTCATATATCATATCACAATAAAATTCAAAGAGATTCATGACACCAACATGATCATGGAATTAAAAAGTCACCATTCCACTAAATCTCTATGCTTGTTTGTGAAAAACATCCCATGCTATTCTTTCCACTTTCCATCAAATAAATATAGGCTATTTTAACATTATTAAGCTTTAAATTATTTTTCACCAAAACCATCCTACATCCTTTGCAATCATATTTCAAGACCCACTAACTTAAGAATTCCCAGAAGACAAAACATAATCTCTTGACCTAGATATCCCAATATGTTTCACATTTCATCACTCCCCTCATTTATTATATTATTTTTTTGAAGTTTCATTTGGAACAAATCTCACACTCATCTCTCAACCCTTGTTTTATCTACTCACGACACTAATTGCAATAGTTATAACATGATAAAAGGTTGAGGAGGAGTAGTTTTTGACCTTCCTAAGATACAATTTTTTTGAGGGCGTACAATAGTAGGACATTAGGTACACGCACATAGGTCAATCTGGTACAGTAATGAAATAGATCGGATAAGGAACGAACTAATGAAAATATCATTTTAAGATGAAAAATATTAACCTAACATATATTTACCTTATATTATATAACAAATATTCATACTTCTTGGTTTTGTGCAAAAATTTATGGAGATATTAGTGAAACAGTTTTCCCAAAACTACTCACACAAGGGGAATCAATCATCTCAAATGTTTCACAGTGATACAACCATTTATATCATTGACTGAAAACCAATTCACTAAAAATCACTCTTTGATGTTAAATTCATACAGAAACTCTTTTTCACTAGTCTTTATGGTATTTTTACTTTCCCCACTTCATGGTCACTGAATCATGGAACTTTGGAATTTTTGATGGGGAAAAATGAAAATACCATAAAGAAGGTGAAAAAGAGAAAATGATGAAAATTCCTATCTATCCCAGTAATGTAACCATCCCCCCACACCTAGAATGTGCAGTGTCCTCATAGAAAGAAAAGAGGGTCTGGAAAGTAAAGATAAAACCTGGTGATTTTCATTCATATATTGCTTCTTGAATATGGAGTTCCTCCCTTGGGGACTCCGGAATGGATTCATGGAAGTGCTTCAGGTGCTGCCCATTGACAGTGAATGTTTTCTTGGTATCTTCATTTTGAACCTAGAAAACAACAAATAGAGAGACGTCAGTAACAGTGTATGGTCCAAACTAGCAGGAACGAAGCTTACCAGGATGTAACATTAACCTTTCATTATAAAGGAGGACCTTATGCCCAATATGGAACTGACAATGAAGGATAAGATGGTCATGGGCAACCTTGGATATCTCCTTATAAATCCAAAAGTTTTCATATGCATCTCTTCTCATTTCCTCTAGCTCCTCAATCTTCAACTTCCTTTTATCACTTGCACCAGAATGATTACAGTTTCATTGTTTGATGGCCCAGTAGGCCCAATGCTCAATCTCAGCAGGGAGGTGACAACACTTTCCAAACACAAGATGATAGGGTGACATTTCAATGGGAGTTTTGAAAGCAGTACAGTAGGCCCATAATGAATCATCAAGTCAAAGACTCCAATATTTTCTATTGGGTTGAACCATTTTTTCAAGAATTTGTTTTACCTGTCTATTTGACACCTCAGCAGGACCATTCTTCTGTGGATGATATGTAGTAGAAACTTGATAACCGACCCCATACCTATGTAAAAGTGATTTCATTGTTTGGTTGTAGAAATGAGAACCCTGGTCACTGATGATGAACTTAGGTAAGCCAAACCTACAAAATATTTGGGTTCTCAAAAATTCTACAACTACCATAGAATCATCATTCCTTGTAGCTGATGCCTCTACCAATTATGAAAAATAATCAACTGCTAGAAGAATGTACAAGTCTCCAAAGGAATTGGGAAATGGCCCCACAAAGTCAATACCCCAAACATCAAAAATTTCATGAAAGAGAAACAATTGTTGTTGCAATTCATTTCTTTTAAAGAAATTCCCCATTCTTTGACAATGAGTACAAGATTTGAAAAAATCATGGGCATCCTGAAAAAGTGTTGGTCAAAAGAGACCAGAATCGAGGACCTTGCGAGCAGTCTATTGGGGACCAAAGTGGCCCCCACAATCAAGAGTGTGGTAGAATCTAAGGATGGAATAAAACTCACGATCCGGAACACAACACCTAAGGACTTGATCACTATATGTGCGCTAAAGGTAGGGGTCATCCCAAATATATCAATGAGACTCATGTTTTAGACGACTGGCTTGGTTTTTGTTGAAATCAGTTTGAATGCATGATGCTACCAAATAATTTACAATTTCAACATACCACGGAATAACATCTTGCACTAGGTATAGTTTCTCATCAGGAAACATTTCATTTATGGGAATACCAGGGTATGAGTCAATGTATGAGGATGGTTGAATCCTACTGATATGGTCAGCCACAAAATTCTCTACTCCTTTTTTATCTCTAATTTCTAGATTGAATTCTTGATGGAGGAGCATCTAGAGAATGAGACATGGCTTGGATTCTGGTTTCTTAAGGAAATACTGTGGGGCTTCATGGTCTGAGAACACAATGACTTTAGACCCCAAAAGATTTGACCTGAATTTGTACAAGGAAAACACAATGGAAAGGAATTATTTTTCAGTTGTGGTGTAGTTTCCTTGTGCAGGGTCCAAAGTACGTGAGGCATAGGCTATGACATGTGGAGCTCGGTCGACCCTTTGTGACAAAACTGTCCCCACTGCATAGTTAGAGGCGTCACACATGAGCTCAAATGGTAAATCCCACCGAGGTGGTTGGATTACAGGGGGTGAGGTGAGTCTTCATTTTAACTTATTAAAAGCATCCTCACATTCTTTATCAAAAACAAATTATTTTTCCTTTTGGAGTAATCCGGAGAGGGGGAGTGCAATTTTACTAAAGTCACAAATGAAAAGACGATAAAATCCAGCATGACCATGGAAATATCGCACATCCCGTAAATTTTTGGGGAATAGTAAGGAAGAAATGACATCTAATTTTGATTTATCTACTAGGATACCATCCCCATAAATGACATGCCCTAAGACTATACCTTGTCGCACCATGAAATGGAATTTATCATAATTTAATACAAGATTCTTTTCAATATAGCAACGTAGGAATAAACCAAGACTACTCAAACATTCATGAAAAGAAGATACATAAACAGTGAAATCATCCATGAATACTTCCATGAAATTCTATGAAATCCAAAAAAATACTAACCATGCATCGTTGGAAAGTACCTGGAGCATTGCACAGACCAAATGACATCCTTTTATAAGAAAATGTGCCAAAGGGGAAAGTGAAGGTTGTCTTTTCCTGATCCTCAGGGGAAATATGGATCTAAAAGTATCCAAAATACCCATCAAGGACACAGTAGTGGGAATTACCTGCTAGCCTCTCTCGAATATGGTCAATGAATGGAAAAGGGAAATGGTCCTTCCTCGTGTGTTGGTTTATTCGGTGATAGTCTATATAGACACACCAACTATTCTGCACACGAGTTGGAACCAATTAATTGTTTTCATTTTTAATTACTGTAAGTCCAGTCTTGTCAGGAACAACTTGAACGGTACTGACCCATTGGCTGTCAGAGACGGGGTAAATGATTAAAGCTGCCAAAAATTTTGTTACCTCATTTTTCACAACTTCTAGGAGGTTTGGGTTCAGTCGATGCTGTGGATGCCTCACTGGTTTAGCCTCATCATTTAACAAAATATGATGTGTACAAATTTATGGGATAATACCAGCAATGTCAGCTAGTGTCCACCCCAAATCTTGTTTCTACTCCCTCAAAAGTTCAAGGAGTCGCAATTCATGCTCAGGAGGGAGTGAACTATCAATGATGATAGTCAACTTGTTTCCATTCTCAAGATATGAATATTTTAAATATTGAGGCCGTTGTTTTAGTTCCAATTCAGGTGGATTTTATATTGATGGGAGTGTGTGTGAGAGTTCACGGATCTCATCTAACTGCTCAATGGTATCATCCTCAGATGACGAATGAGCTTTTACAAGCTTAGCAGTATCATCGATGGTCAGTGGATCATCTGTGTTCAAGAAATAATCAATCAATGAACATGCATGACACTTTTCTAGACCACAACAACAATCAATGCATGAATAATTTCCTAGAATTTCTATCAGTGAAAAAAACTCAAGAAAGGGGATAAGGGGAAAGAAATTTTGTTTTTTCAAGGGAAGCGAGTACATCTATAGAATTAATAGAGAGAGAGGAATGTTCTTCTGAGGGGTGCGTCATGGCTTCAAGGATGTTGAAATGGACTATATCACCAAAAAATTCCATAGATAATGTACCATTTTGGACATTAATTATGGTTTTGGCAGTTTTCAAGAAGTGTATCCCCAATATAATTGGGGCATGTCCATTCATCCTATCATCCTCCATTTTAAGCATATAAAAGTCAGTAGGAAAAATTAAATTTTTGACCCGCACAAGAACATCCTCTAACACACTAGAGGGGTGTGCAATACTCCAGTTAGCTAGTTGAAAAATAATTCCAGTGGGCTTCAGTTACCTGACCTAAAATGTAGAGTAAATGGAGTGAGGAATCACATTTATAGAGGCACCTAAATCAAGCATATAATTAGAAAAAGAATACTCCCCTATGGTGCATGGAATTAAGAATGTTCCAGGATCATTTCACTTGGTGGGAAGTGATGGATCTATCAATGCTGAAACATTCCTCCCCAAAATCACCTTCTCATCTCCACAAAGCCGCCTTCGGTGTGTACACATATCCTTTAGAAACTTTGAGTACCGTGGAATTTGCTTCCCAACATCAATCAATTGGATGTTAACCTGCACTTTCTTGAAAATATACAATATTTCTCTATCAAGAATAGTTTTCTTTAGTTTTCTTGGTTGGGTGGACCTTTTAGGAAATGGAAGAGGAATGGTTGGGCTAGGTGACTCATCAATTTACACAATCTTTCCTTTGGAAGGGATTCTCTCAGGACAAGGTTCATCAACATTTGGAACATTTTTAATGGTTGGGATGGAGGTTTCCTCTTGAGGGGATGACTCTAATAGAGGACTCATCTTACTTTTTAGTTGTTTTCCACTCCTAAGGGTGATGGCACTAACATTTCCTTTATCCCTAGGGTTATCTATTGGTTGAGAGAGATGTTTACCTGACCCCTGACTTTGAATTTCACCCACTGAGTTAGCTAGTTGTACTAATTGGGTTTTGAGGTCTTGTATGGCTGCCTGAGTAGTTTGTTGGAATTGGATATTATTGGCAGCCATTTGTTTCATCACATCTTCTAGGCTAGGCTCGGGTTTTTGAGGGGTTTGTTGGAAAGGCCTTTGGGGTGGTTGAGGATTTCTGGGTGGTGGTGGTGGATGAATACTCTGCCCCGATTGGTTCCATTGTTGTTGAGGTTGGTTTGAATACCCCCTTGCATATAGTCTTGGTTCTCTTTCCACCCAGGGTTGGATGGATAGTATGGTTCTTGGCTAAAGGGTTGGTTATAGAGACATCCTTGAAATATTGCCTCACAACTCTCAGATGATTCCCTCAATTGAGAACATTGGTCAAAGTAGTGGGTGCTAGAAGAACATATACCACAATGGATAGGAGGGGGATATTGGGGATTCCCTTTGGAAAGAGAAAGTTTTCAAAGAAGGGTACTTACCTCTTTGAACATTGTGTCCACCTTCTTCTTGAATTCAGTACTTTGTACCTCATGAACACCTCGAATGGGTATGATGGAGCTTGTACCGAATTGTTGAGTGTATTGTTCAATGTTCTTGATTAAGGTCCTTGCAGCAATTGGGGTCTTATCTACAAGTGCACCACCTACAACAACATCGATCTTATTTCTATCAATAGGGATTAAACCTTCATAAAAATATTTTATTAAATGTTGGTCACTTATTTGGTGGTGTGGGAAACTTGAACATAATCTTTGAAAGCGTTCCCAATATTCATGTAATGTTTCCCCCTAAGATTGTCTTATCCCACAAATTTCTTTCATTATTGTTGTAGTTCGAGAGGCTGGGAAATACTTTTCAAGAAAAAGGTGTTTCATGTCTTCCCAACCTCTTATTGGGGAATTAACAAAATATAACCAATCATTCGCAGTGTCTTCCAAAGAAAATGGGAATGATCTAATCTTTACTTGTTCCTCATGTACATTAGCAAGTTTTAATGTTTTTCAAACAGTATGAAAGTATTTTAACTGCTTGTGTGGATCCTCTCCAGGATGTCCATGGAATCTTGGAAATAGATGAATTAAACCTGATTTTAGTTCAAAAGTGGGTGCCTCACCTTGCATTTGAATATAGGTGGGATGGATATCAACATCAGGTGAGGTTATTTATTTTAGTGTTCATTTGTTTTAAACCATTTTATTCACATTAATTTCTGTTTTTATGTTGGTTCTCGATGAAGAAGAAGAAGGATCAAGATGGGTGTTGATGTTTTGTGCGTCCTCCTTCAAAGTGTTGTCTTGTCTATCTCGGTGTCGTTGACATAGGGTCCTCTCCGGTTCGGGTTCGAAAGGTTGTAAGTCTCCCAGAGTAGAATGTGTCATTCCCCAAACCTACACAACAAATAGATCAGAACAAAAAGCTATAGGTAAAGGTATAATACATATAAATATTCACAAAATTTCTAAAATTGTTTTTAAAAACACGCACTAAAAATCAAGCGCTCCCTGGAAACGGTGCCAAAATTTGACAGCGTTGTCATGACATGTCAAATTGATTATGATTTAATAATTTATTCATAGTCTAGGTAATACCCTAGGTCATCTCTCATGGAGTGTTGGTGGCTTATAGTGAGTATTTTTAATAAAGATTACAAAAATAGGGTGAGGGGTATTTTGAAAACATTTTTAAGAAAATAACATAACTTAAAGAGTTTAATAGTTGATAGAATAAGGTGGATGATTAAGAATTATGAGATAAGGAGATCACTTCATTTTCACTACACATCTTTGATAGTTCACTATTCTGAAAATTTCACATGATTTTGTTTAATTCATTGGTTGAGGGTTGTCAAGATCTTGATTCCCCTCTTACATCTCTAATCGTTGCACAAAGTACCAACCCTTAACACAAAAATCGTGTTGTCAAGGTTTGGAAATCAAGAACATATTAAAGGATACCAAAACATACTAATATCTTTTTTATGTGTGAGAGAAAGAGGATCCTTGTGTTTCCCAATCGGAACAACTCAAGTTTCCCAATTGAAATTCATCCCAATCGGCGTTGAAATGAAAAGCGGTTCACTAAATTAAACCCAAGAAATGAACTCAGAGGAGAAGCATGTTTAGATAAAATATAAGTGAAATAATACACATAAAAATCACACAAAACCAGTAGAGTATCAAGTGCCAGTACTCCCTCCAAAATATGTGTAGCTCCCTCGAAATGATCGTCCACCGTTTAGCTCCCCATGGAGAGGAGGAGAAGGCTCAGGTGGAACTCCTTATTCATTGATGATCCCCCTATGATGATATGTGCCTCCAAAACCTCAAGTATGATGAGAGAACTCTTTTGGGTCTCCAAAAAACCAAATATTTTCCTCCTGGTCGAACGTACGAATGAGGAGCATAAGGTTCCATTTTATAGGGAAATGGGAAGGTGGTTTTGAGCACACAGAATTATTGAAACCAATTGGCACAAGTGTTTCGACCTCCAGACAGTATTATCTCGATTTTTATAAAACAAAAAGTTGTATTCCCGCATCTCAGATGTCTCCACCAAATGTGTGGCTCACTTTGGACACCTATAGCCTGATATAGAGACAGATCACCGCACAACACGTTTGAATCCGTGTAGATTTGGTGTGTTGGACAGATCAGGTTGGAAAGGCCATCAGATGGCTGAATCAGACTTGGGTTTCTTCATATAAAATGTAGCACAATGGGTTTCAGACCAGACAAAAAAATACCAGTCCAATTGGATTCTCGGTCGAGTACCAGTGTGCAGATTAACCCATTGATGTGCTTGGATCTTGCGCAGTTTGGCCCATTTTTCTTGGACATCATCATGGTCCCTCCAAATCACCTTCACCTTCAACGAAATTTTCAAGAAAAGTAACATTGGACTTTTTAATATAAATAAAAAAATAAATAAATGATTCAAACAAGTAATTAAATATGTTATTATTTATTTAATTTATAATACAAATTTAGTTTAATACAGTGGTATAAGGGTGAAAATGACATAGTGAATCGTGGTACGATCAGAGCCCAACATATCCTAGCTCACCATGAATATATGTCATCATTTTTTTCATGAATACATAAAAATACATGGTTTATGATATCTATTAATCATAATATTAAATTATAACGGGAAATACATACATCTATATAGTGGAACGTCCATTGAAACATGGAAATGTGGATTTATTATTAATGGGACTATTCTCATAATCTTCTATATTAGAGATTACCAAGGGTGAACACCATGAGAAGGTTCCTCAATGTCTTATGAGCCTCCTAACACTGATATACTTTATCATATACGTCCCATCATATAATATTATCTAATGATAGAGGTATATTTATGAATACTATCATGGATCCTCTAGGTTCCCATTAAAGCATCAAACATCTATAACCTTTCAATGCGACAAATATTCGTAGGATATTACCAAATACAAATGTCATGAAGAGGAATAATTATTATGTGATAAGAAAAATTTATTAACATGAAATGTAATACCATACTAATGAATCCATTTATTATAAAGACCCAAACTTCTAAAATATAAATATTACATCTTTTTATATGAATATTCAACACATTTGAAAAATACATGCTCGTTGATCATATATGCTTAGTTTCTATGGAGAATAGGTTCACTATATTCTTATTTTATAAAATATCTTCAATGTATCCCAAAAAAGTTTTCCCATTTAGTACTCTTCACAAAAATAATCTACTTAAAAACATTCTTCATAACCCAGGTAATTGAAACATAAGAAAGGGTGAGCTCAGATGCTCAATATGGTTAAACATGAGAGATGTTAACATAACATGAACATGAATGTATATGAATATGAGAATGAAATTTAAAAACTATACCCTAAATACCATAGACCATGAACATGAGTCATGGAATAAATATTGGAATTTCATAAGACATGAATCCTAAATGAATCAAAGTTCATAATTCATGAGAGAATCACATTGGAATAGGAAATTATTTTTGGAATACATATAAGCATATAAAATTTTTCTTCAAGGATATCCACCAAGACATTCATAGCATGTCAGTCTTGGAAAGACCACCCATGTACCTACTTTTGGCTTAGGATAACCTTCCATATACACTCTTTAGTGAATGGAATAGCCTCTTGTGTACCCTATGATCACATAAAACATTAATAATTACCAAATTCATTATAAGGAGTTGCAGGTCCCACATATACTATAATGTAAATCATACATATGTGTACCATAAGGTCATAAAAAATTCATCCTATAAGAACCCATGAAATGAAATGGGATTCATAAATTGTTCAACATAGTATAACCTATGGAAAAGAAATAGTTTTCATAATCATATCATCAATTCATCATAACCTAACCCATGAAAGGGAAAGGGTTTCATGAAGATATCTTCATCATGATCATAAACTAACCATAGAATGAATAAGGATGGTATCATTGGATTATATCCCTAGTAAATATTATGTTACATCAATGAATGCCATGTTTGATAGAAAATGATTTTGAAATTTCACTTGGAACATTTCTTGAGGAAAATATTCTTTCCACATTGAATAATAATTTATTAAAACACAAAAAACTTTCAAAATAATTTTCTTTGAAATTAACATTAGAAACTTATAAAGAAATATTTAAAGACCATTTAAAACAATTCTTGAGGAAAATAACCATTTCACTTTTAAAATAATTTATTTTAAAACTAATGATTCATAAAATATTATGTGAATTATTTTATCTTAAAATATCCTTGAAAATTTATAAAATAATCTTTTAGAATAATTTAATTTTTTTTAGGAAAACAACATTTTAACTTTGAAACTAAACTTTTTAAAATTAAAAATACTCAAAAAAATTAAATTTGATTTTTTGAAAATATAATTTGACACTTATAGAGGAAAATTTATAACATTAAATAGTCAAGATAGTGAAAATATCAATTGTTCTGTATGTTTTAAAATAAATATTTCTTTCATGTTTTTAGTAAAACCCAAAATGGACTAATTTTTTAAAAGGGAAAGTATATTAAATTTAATTTTTTTTGTAAAAAGTAAAACATGGGAAAAAATAGATTTAATAATTTCTTTGGATAATGTTAAAAAACTGTGAAAATATTTGTAGAACACATGGATTTGTAAGAAAAAATATTTTTGATCAAGGTGAGAAATAATGTGGTTTTCTTTAAAAGAATTCTGTTTGAATCATGAGTACATAAAGAAAATAAAATTAAGGTAAAACATGTATTCTAAATAAATAATAATATAATAATAAAAATAATGAAATTATTGGTAAATATATCATAATATTTCCTCATTTCAAGGATAATCATAAAAAATCTAGATAAATATTGAAATTTAACATCAAACCCTTAACACATTGATAAATTTTGAATTGAAATACCCATGAAACATAAAATAAAATGAAACTTTAAATATCATTAATAAAATTAGATTAATGATATATCATGTAAAAGGGGAATTATATAAACATTATAATATAATATAGGTGCATAACATAATGTATATCTCAAAGAAGGAAAATTTAGACAAAAATCTCTTACCGTGTTGGTACTATTTTTAATCATAAGTGTCAATAATAATAGATAAAATGATATATTAAATTTCATTAAAAAATGAGGTGAATTATAAATCATTTCATATTGGTGGTAAATACACCACACAAAATAATGAAATGGTGAATATAACATATGTATACCAGAAATAATAGAGGGACAAGAAATACATTACCATAAGTCCAGAATTCCTTCGTTTGAGATGATAACTACTTTATTTTTCAAGTATGTTTTGATTTACTATTTTTGATCATTTAACATTAATCATGGTTAAAAAACCAAAGAATTCTGAACATGATATAAATATAATATTTATTAAATATATATTTATTTTTATTAGTCCATAAAATATAGAGATTAAAAAATGAAATTCACCATTAATGGGGATGGTAGGTCGTTTGTATGCATGGACACTATTTCATTTTTTAATGGTGGAAAATTAAAGGTAAAAAATAATTAAAATTTATATTATAATTATAATATTTTATATATCACATATATTTATTAACTTCATCATTATTACCTTCCATGAAAAGCGTTAGTGAGAAATGAATCACATCACTTCACGAGGTGGTAATCTGCAATATACAGGAGTGAAATTATCGTATCCCCTATAGTTAGGTGATTTATTTATTCAAAATCTAATTTAACTAAAAATATTATATATATCAATTAAATCAATCTTTATTAAAATCCTTGTAAAAGGGAAATGAAAAAAATACATGACATCAGTTCACGAGGCAGTAGTTTGTCTTACACATGAGTGATGTAATTGTTTTCTAACTTGTTGGAAGGTAAAAAGGTAATAATGATATTGTAATTAAATAAGTATAATTAAATCATATATTTTTTATATAAACATTAAATCCATTATTATATCCATCTACGAGAGGATGTGATGGAAACAAATAACATCGGCTTGCGAGGAGGTATTCCTCCATACAGATATTTATAGTTTCATTTCCCATTTGATTGAATTAGAGATGGTTATAGGTTATGAAATTTAAATAATAAAATTTGAGAATATTTTTTATACTGATGTTATTAAATAATAATAATTTAATAATATTTAGAGGAGTTATTTGAATGAATAAAATGAAAAAACAAGTTTATGAACTATAAAAATTATGCAGAGTACCTTTTAGATTCAGAACTAAATCTTTATTAGGAGGGATTACTTAAAAAATAAGTCTAATATGAAGTTGGTAGGGAATTAGAAAATATATTTGGGTAGGTCTTGTCTGAACCAAATATTTTTTAACTGTGAATTAGAGAGGAGAGTGGTGACCTTTTATAAGTGGAGTAGAGGGCACACATGGGATATTTGAGAAGGGTAAAGTGTAACCACATTTTTCACTAGTCCAAAATATCATAAAATGGGTAATTATATAAACTTATAAGTTATAATTTCAAAATATGGTCATAAAATTCTTTTTGGAAAAGTTTATAGGTTATTATACACTTATCCATTTATCTTTACCCTAGTAAACTCATTTTAACCTTAGCGAAAATAATTAATTTTTATTGTTTTTACAATTAATTTTGGGAAAAAATTAAGACGAGATTATTATATAATATTAAATATTCTTATTCCAAAAATTGAATCCATTTTTACAAGTTCAATTCACAAAAGTGGAATTTGTTTTTAAAATCAGACCTGCAGGCACGATGAGAAAGCGATTTTCCAAAGAGAAAAAGTTCAAAAGTTTAAAAAGTGTTTATAAAAAAATTCAACATGAAATTGATTCAAATGAAATAAATTATACTAATATATATATAGTTGAAATAATTTTACTTTTAAAACCACATTGAAATAAATTTTTGATGGTCAATTTTTTGATTGAAAATTTATTTGTTTATTAAAAACAAATATTTTTCATTATTCACTAAACAAATTAACTTCTCAAAAAATTAAAATATATTAACTCAAATAAAATTTTGACATGATTATTTAAAATATTAAATTAATTTCTTCAAATTAATTTTCTTAAATTGGAAAAAATTAATTTTAAAATAAGTTCTCAAAATCTAACAAAAGTTTTTTTTAAAATTCTGATATTAACTATAAAATTAGATTTATTCGTATCTCATGCATAGAAAACACATGAGTTTAATGTAAATTTTTTTAATAAATATATAATATATAAATTTCATAAAAATAATTCACAAAAATTGGTTATTTTATTTATTGAGATAAAACAAGTATGTTTGCATAAAAATAAATTTTCAAAAAAATATTTACTCTATCTTCAAATAGTCTCTTTTATTATAATTTATTATAAAATTTGTCGAAAAATAATTGATTTTATATATAATTTTAAAACATATATTTTCATAATTTAGTTAATCTTATTTATAAACACTATTTCAAAATCTTAAAGATAACGATCATATTAAATATATTTTTTGATTGTATGTCTTATTTCCATGAAAATAGATATTGTGCGTAAGGAATGATATCAAATAATTTAAATTTATTTCAAAAAAATAATTCGTATAGATATGGGTTTTAAAATTATCGGTAAAAAATTCAAAATACTCTCTGTTGTACTAGATTCAAATTACAACTTCTTTCAATCAACTAGCACTCACATTATACTCTTGCCTCTTCTGAGATAGATCCATTGTTAAGGGGTCCACAATTTTTCCCTCCATAGATACTATACATAAAAAAATTCACTTCGTTGATAAGAATTACTTAAGTGATGAACCCTTTAATGTATGTAATTTATCATTTGGTGTGACCTCTACTCTTTAGAGTGAGACACTGAAATAGTGTTATGATAATAAAATGTGATAATTAATTGACTTCTATGTACCATATCAAGTTATTGGAAAAGACCCAAATTTAAATTATTCTTTGAATGAATCATAAGATGAAATATAATCAAAGTCTATAGTATATTTTGAGACAAATTGATACTTTTAACTCTTCTATCTCCAATATTCACTATTTGAACAAAATAAATATCCTAACTACAAATTCATATCATTATAATATTTCTAAAATATATAATTTTTATAACTATTGATGACTATATCTTCATCTCCTCTATAAAATAGGAATATATCCCTAGTAAGCCTATGAAACATAAGAACAAACATAATTGTATCCCATTTTTGTTCACATAGATCATCTTGATATCTACCTACCATGATAAAAGCATAGGAAACATCAATTTTCATTTATAATATGACATACATGATAGATCCTATAATAGAAGAGTATGATATGATGCTCATTATCTCATTTTTTCTTGTTTCCAAGGAAAAAAATTCTTATAAAGATGTATACTATGTGATACTAGAACCAATGCCCTCATGGATTGTTCCATACTAAACGGCTTCAGTATTTGGATAATGTATATACCTTGACATAGCCCAAGCAGCCTCTTGGATATATCACACATGATCTTAATCCCTAGAATATAGGCCACTTTACCTAAGTCCTTTATATAAAAGCACATTATAAACCATCCTTTATCCTCATTTAATGATGGCATATTTTTTCCAGTTAGTAATTTTTCATCAAAATATACTACTATGAAAAAACTAAACTCCCATTAAACTACTTTGAAGCACATGGATCATATTCATTCTTAATGAAACTAAATTATATTATGGCCTACCATGACTATGAAATTTGGAAAATGGCTGTCAAAACTACTTTCCTTAATATAAACCTTAAGGTGCATATTCATATGACACAACCAAAATAGATTGTTACTATTAGAAATGATGATTTATAGGTATTTAATTTACCTTTCATGTACAGTTTTCTTTGGAATACACATTTACACCGAACAGGCTTTACATCAACTGAATGATTGATCTAAACCCAAAATTGTGTTTTATAAATGAAATATTTCAAATAATTGATTTCTTCCTTAAATCTTGCAGCTTATGAGCTCTCTAATATCTCCTTATAGTAGAGTGGGTCATTATTTTCAATTATTAACAAGTCACTATCATTATTGAAAAGAAAATCATATCTCTATTTCTCTATTACCACTATATAACTTCTACAAATAACATTTTTAGAAACTTATTCTATGGGTACCTTTTGATTTTGTTCTTATAACATATATCATGTAAATTGAGCAACAAATTGATCTTACAAAATATTGCACCCATTATTATCCTTTTTGATGTGATCCCTCTCATGAAAGATGATTTTTCTTGTGATGGTTACATGATTTTATTTAGTGTTGTAATGATTGTATCCATTTTTTTCTTGGTATAACCTTTAAATATACACTTTGTGCCCTGGAATTATAATTTGTTTCTTGAGCTAGCCATAAAAAATGCCTCACAACCCCATCCATACACATGCGACAAAACGAGTCTCTTTACAGTTCATAACTCGAAAAGAATACCATTTTCCACTTTTATTGGTAAAAGGTTTATTAAGTATGGTATCATATGTAATGAATATTTTAATTACTCAATGTTTTATAAATTAATCTACTTTTTAAAATGAAAATTTGGACTTTAAGAAATGATGTTATAGAAAACACATGCACTAATTTGGTTATTTTTAACCATTATAAGTTATATCATTTTGCATTTAAAATACCATGAATAATCCAAACCATTTATAATTTATCCATTATATAGTGACCATTAATATTTTTACATATTACGGTTTATGATAAATTCTAATTGACATAGACGAAAGATGTGATGTCCTCAACCAGTAAGATCGTACCCCACGAAGACCATTTATTGTAGATTTTGAGGGAGATGAAATCAGTTGTATTTTACCTTGACCAAGTCCAATATGGTATCCAATAACTAAATCATGAGAAAAATGTTTTATCAGAGAAGTTTAATATGTTTAATATCCTAGACCAAACCCTGTTCATCAAACCACCCATGAAAGTGTCACCATCACACACCATACCCATAAGGAACACAATGGTGTAATAAAGGGTTATGTATATAAATCCTAATAGTATGAATTTGTATATTTTTATTCTTAAAAAAATAATGATAATATTTAACCATTATTATTATTAATTTATAAATTATTAAATAACAATTTTGATAAAAATAATATTTTTATACGATGAGACACAAATTGAATTTTTTTTGAAAATATATAGCTTCATTCAAGAAACTCTTTTTGATGAATTCAATATTTTTCAAATAAATTTTATTTAATAAAATATTATTATTATACAATATGTATTTAAATATAAATGTTGATATAATTTTATGAAGACAAATGTTATTTTTATAAGGGCCAGATTACTATTATCACAGTATAAAACTATATTTTTCAATAAATGGGTATTTTTTATTTAAAATTATGATGTTTTATATTTATAGAATTATTTTGATTAAATAAATATTATTTTCTAAATTATAATTTTTAATTATTCAATGGTAAATTTTTCATTATTTTTTGAAGAAATTAAATATTCAAGAAAAAAATAAATACATTGAAAATATATGATATGTATAATGACATAATAAAATCCTAAAAGTGATATAGTAACTACTATAAAGTGTATACACCACCAAAATGATGTTTTAAATTTAATATAATTTGTTTTTTAAGTTATTTTATTAATTTTTTGAACCCTTAAAAAATACTCCAAAACATATGTTATATTTTTTGGTTTTAAAATTAATTCATTATGAATATGAGTCACTTCCGCATTACCAAGGGTATTACTTTTTTTGATTTAGGTTATAATAATTTATAATATATTTAAAATAATCCTATTTTGATGAAACCATGGGAAAAAACCCTCGAAGGATTTCATTTTTTATTATTTTATCATGTAGATTCCAAAACACATAGTTTAGAAATTAATAGATAACTCCCCTCTCTTTTTATATAAAAAATCACCCGAAATCTCATTCCACTTTATTAAAAAATCACGGAGCATAAATGTACTAAAAATATTATTATCTATATCCCTCACAAAGTTACCCAAAGATATCAAGAATATAAGGACCCAGCCTTAAACCTTACTTAATCTTGAGTTATTGCAAGATTACATATTGAGGATCTTTTCGGGTTTAGAGTTTTAGATAATTAGATCGTAAAACTTGCATTACATTCCACATATAAACAAAGTGGTTACATAAAGATAGTATTCTTCTTTCCCATCAATGGAAACATATTTAAAATAAAACATGGATTCTTTCTTGACACTTCCTTGACAATATCATCATATCATATACCTTTCCCTTGACCTGTGAAAAACATTTCAAAAAAACTTCGGATGAGCATAAAAAGCTCAGTAAGGGATATAAAAATATGGAAAGGAAACATGGGTATATATATACATAATAATGAAATCATACTTTACCCATAAAACATAAGCACTTTAACATACCTCATCAAATCACGAATAAATCATAGAAATCATAAGACATAAAGGTAACTTGAGCCATTCATAACATTCTTACGTAGGGAGTAACCCTCTTAGTTACGTTTGGAATACCCATCACAGTATATTCCCTAAATCTCTTCGGGGAAACCTTAACGTTTCACTCCTTCGCATTACCCAATGCATTGGAGAGCTATATCGGGCTCACCCGCCCTTAGTCTATCACGGAACCACCCGTCTTCATAATAATGCCCAAGAACCTCAACATAATTGTATCACATAAAACATGCATAAAGGAAACATAACATTTCCACCTATCAATCACCAGATATCACTACAACACATTGATATAAAAACATTATGAAAACCATTAGCAATACCAAAATAAAAGAAAAGTAAAACAAGGTATTTATTTTTCTTTAAAAAAAGGTATGGCTTGTAGAGGAAGCCGAAACTCAAATAATGGTCACGGCGGCAGAGAAGTCGTTGTCACTGCATACGTACGACAAAAACATTCCCTTTTGTCATTTAGTAAATTCTTCGTATAAAAAATATTCCTTTTGGATAAACGTAAAATTCAAAGGGGTTTATACACCGTATAAAAGAAGGTTGTGTATAAAACAAAATATGCCTCAATGAAAGGAGATTGAGACGAAGTCCCATACCTCAGGTCCGACTTGACTCGGTCGTTCTTTAATCTCCTGAATAATAAACTTGAGTTAATTTCTACTTGTTTAAGAACCTTTTTCAAGTTCATTATTCCTTTTATATAACTTATTGCGATGTCATGAACACTATGTAATTATTAAAGTTAATAACGTTCGTTTTAACGATCATTGGTACTTGAGTAAATATAATAAACCCTTTATAATTACAAGTTGTTCATGTATCCATTATATCCAGAATTTTATTCATGATGTAGATATCATATATGTCATATATATCCAGTACATTCATGCATTTTTAATATTACATAATCATTTAGAGGTAAGAAATGAAATGCACCGTTCATG
This sequence comes from Viscum album, assembly GCA_963277665.1. Lineage (NCBI taxonomy): Eukaryota > Viridiplantae > Streptophyta > Magnoliopsida > Santalales > Viscaceae > Viscum > Viscum album. The sequence continues at coordinate 56,178,033 of OY728136.1, forward strand.
GAGACGGTAAGCCGTACGTACGCAGGAACGCTACCTTCATTTCTATTTCGTATTTTATAGAATGGAATAATAATGATATAAAGGTATATTATAATTCCAGTCTAATATCATATATAATATCATAGTTCCACCCTTTATACATCCCACGTATGGTATTTAACGAATCAAATCACTTTGAGGGGGCGGTAGTCTACACTTCCTTAAATGAAGATATCGCGTTTACCCATAATGGAAACCATAATGGAATGCCCAAAATGAAAAATACAGAAGATTAAGGAAAACATAAGAATATTATATATCATATATAAATATAGTGTCATCATAATGGCCACCTTTTATGGTGTTAAAATAATTTTGAACAATCATCGTTTCGGGAGGCATAAATTCACCATCCACGGAAACAGTATGTCCATTAACCGTTAGATGTAGGTGTGTGTAAGTGTAGCTCTAATCCTTATTATAAAAACATCCTAGTATATTTAAGATACTTGATTTGTTACAAAAGAAATGAATAAAAAGAGTTTAGGGTGTTGGAGAAGCAAAATAACACCAAAGGACTCAAGTGAAGACATTACCTTAAAATCGGGTAACTCCCTTTGGTTTGATCTCAAAGGCTTGCTTGGGAAGAATTCTTCCCAAATTGAGGCTTCAAGGAATAATAGAGGTAAGTGTATAGAGAAAATGGGCAGGGGTTGGCCGAGCCAAAGGCTTTGGGAGTGTGGGTAAGGAGGTAGAGGTTGGGGCCTTTTATAAGAGGAGAGGAGGGGCACTCTTGTAAAGTTACAAAATGTTACCTTATTTTCAAAAGAGTTTCAGATTTTAAAGGACCCACATTGATGTATTTCGAGTATAAGGTGATGAGGGTTAGAAATAAACACATACAATAGGTTTTGGACATGTGTATGTCTTATATTTTACATTATCTTTCCATTTTATTTAAATCGTTAAATAATGAGGTCATCGTTGCATCATCATGATGTCATATATAATTTAATTTATTTAATGTCTAAAAATTATAAAAAAATTACTATTATGTAGGAAATAGTTTTATCTTTCCAATTACTATTTATAGTCAAAAATATGACTTGTATAACCCCATTTAAAAATTGTTTTAGTAAAACATTTCATGTGTGTGTCATTTTTACTTTAACATTAAATGAAAAATTATTTATGTAATTTCCCAACCAAAGTGGCTCCATTGGGTCCCCAAGTTGACCCATGGATTGTCTTGGTCAGCCATGACACATCCAATGAGGGTAGGACATGTGTCAATCTCATCTCATATTATTAAAACATTATTTTTACCTTAAACTACACTAATTACCACTAATTGCGATTAAGAACATAAAAGTTACTATTCACCAAAAAATTATTTTAATCTCATTGAACCACATTTTACTTCTTAATGACAACCATGTATTTCGGATTTTTGAAAATCAAATCAGAGAAGTGGTAAAATTTCATTTAAACGAAAAATCAGTTTTTTATAAGTACCACTTAGTGGTTTCACTATTCATCAAAAATTGATGTTTTTCAGAAAAATACCAAAACATCACCCTAAGCTATATTTGATATTATGAATTCAAAAATGAAGTCCATTTTAAAAAATTCAAAACATATAAGTCAAATTAATTAATTTAATAATTAGTTCCTGCTGTCAGAGCAAATAGCGTGTTTTTATGAAACAATAAGTATCAAAAGATTGACACTAGTTTAAGTCCGATATCAAAGTGAAATTAATTCTAATGACAACCATTGGATTAAATGCTAAAAATATATTCAGATTAAACTTTAAGACCAATTCAAAAGATAATCTAATCATATAAATAAAGTATATTAAAGAGCAGTTTTGATATAAAATGCAGTATTTTTCACTATTCATTAAAAAATGAACATTGTCAGAAAAATACCAAAAATTTATCCAATGTAAATTTAAATGTCCCAATCATAATAAATATGTTTATTTTGACAAATATAGATTACAAAATTGTGAAATGTTTGATTTAAAAAGGATCTTCCATCAAAAGGCAGTAAAGCAATCTTTTATGAATATTAGTGTATTCCATGCTTAAGATTGTATTAATTTTCATTTTAACCTTCTAAAACATTATCTTAATCAAAAATATTTATTATTCATTACTTACTTGGGATGTTACATCCTTCCCCCCTTTAGAAAATTGCGTCCCCGCAATCTATTTACTTATCGAATAAGTGGGGGTACTTATCCCTCATTGCATTTTCAGATTCCCATGTTGCCGCTTCCATCATGTGGTTTTTCCACAAAACCTTTACCTGATTAATCAGCTTATTTCGTAACACTTTCTCCCTGTGGTCAAGAATCTGGACTGGTTGTTCCTCATAAGATAGGTTCTCTTCCAGCTGAACTACCTCTAGACTCAAAACATGAGATGGATCTGGCATATACTTTCTCAGCATCGAAACATGAAAAACATTGTGTACCTGAGATAAACTCGGAGGTAAAGCCACCCGGTATGCAACTGATCCAACTCTCTCCAGAATTTCATATGGTCCAATGAACCTTGGAATCACCTTTCCTTTCTTACCAAATCGCATCACACTTTTCCATGGTGATACTTTGAGAAAAACATGATCACATACCTCAAAAGAGAGATCCTTCCTCCTATTGTCCGCATAACTCTTCTGCCTGCTCTGAGCAGTTCTCATGTGTTTCTGAATCAGCTGAACTTTTTCTGCCATCTCTTCTACCAATTCTGGTCCCATCAACTTCCTTTCACCTACTTCATCCCAGAAAGCTGGAGTTCGACACCACTTACTATATAACGCCTCAAATGGCGCCATCTGTATACTAGAATGAAAACTGTTATTATATGAAAATTTAACCAAAGAAAGATGTTGGTCCCAAATTCCCTGATAATCCATAGATCAAGAACGTAGCATATCCTCCACGGTATGAATTGTTCGTTCTGACTGCCCATCTGATTGAGGATGAAATGTTGTACTAAAATTTAATTCAGTACCCAACGACTTCTGAAGGACCTTCCAAAAGTTAGAAGTAAACCTGAGATCACGATCGAATACAATGGAGAGAGGAACTCCATGTAACATGACTATCTCTTTAAGATACAAATGGGAAAGTTGATCTAGAGAGAAAGTATCTCATATAGCAAGGAAATGAGCAGATTTGGTCAAGTGATCAACAATAACCTAGATTGCATTATTACCTCGAGATTTCTTCAGTAATCCCACAACAAAGTCCATTGATATATTCTTCCATTTCCACTCTGGCACTGGTAAAGGCTGAAGCATACCTTTCGGTAACTGCCGCTCTGCTTTAACCTGTTGACATGTCAAACACTTCACAGTAAAATCAGCAATATCTCTTTCCATTCCATCCCACCAGTTATACTCCTGCAGATCTCTATACATCTTAGTACTGCCATGATGAACTGAAAACAGAGAACTATGAGCTTCACATAAAAACTCTCTTATCAACTGTGAATCACGAGTCACACACAATCTCTTCCCAAATCTCAAAACACAATCATTATCAATGTTGAATTCAAGAAACTTACCTTTCTGAACCAGCTCTACCTTTTTCTACAACTCACTCTCTTGGTTCTATGCTTTCTTGATTCTATCTGATAGAGATGATCTCACTGATACCTAAAACAAAACAGAATAACTTCCTGCACTAACAACTTCTATGACAAAGTTTATCAAATCATTAACCAAAGGATCACGTTCCAAATGAAACATTGTTAATGAAGCATTACTTTTTCGACTCAAAGCATCAACCACTCTATTTGCTTTTCCCGGATGGTAATGAATTGTAAAATCGTAATCCTTGATTAATTCCAGCCATCTCCTCTGTCTCATGTTTAACTCTTTTTGAGTGAATATATACTTTAAACTTTTGTGAGCAGTATATATTTCACACTTTACTCCATACAAATGATGTCTCCAAATTTTTAAAGCGAAAACAACAGCAACTAATTCCAAATCATGTGTAGGGTAATTTACCTCATGAGTTTTCAACTGTCGTGAAGCATAAGAAATTACCTGATCATTCTGCATTAGGACGCAACCAATTCTGTTCAATAAAGCATCAATGTATATAACTAAGTCACTATTCCTAGAAGGTAGTGCCAAAACTGGAGCATTCACCAATATTCTTTTCAGTTCCTGAAAACAATCATCATATTCTTTTGTCCAGATAAACTTAACACCCTTCTGATTTAGCTTAGTCATTGGACTAGATAACCGTGAAAAATTTCTAACAAACCTTCGGTAATAGCCTCCCAAACCAAGGAAACTACGAATCTCTGTTACATTTGTGGGTCTTGGCCATTCTTCAACAACCTTTGTTTTTGCAGGATCAATAGTTATCCCATCTTTAGAAACAATATGACCAAGGAAAGAAATTTGTTACAACCAAAACTCACACTTTCTGAACTTCCCATACAATTTCTTTTCTTTCAAGGTTTGCAAAATGACCCTTAAATTTCTTTCATGTTCTTCTTTACTTTTAGAAAACACCAAAATATAATCAATGAAAACCACCAAAAACGTATCCAAGAACTCATGGAAAATTCTATTCATCAAGTCCATGAATAAAGTCGATGCATTGGTTAGATCAAAAGGCATTACTAAAAATTCATAATGTCCATATCATGTACAAAATGCAGTCTTCAGAACATCTGCTTCCTTTAACTTCAGCTGATGGTACCCCGATCTCAAGTCAATCTTTGAAAAATACTGAGCTCCCTGGAGCTGATCAAACAAATCATCGATATGAGGAAAATGATATTTGTTCTTAACAGTGATATTATTCAAGGCTCTATAATCAATCCATAGTCTCATAGAACCATCATTATTTTTTACAAATAAAACAGGAGCACCCCATGGTGATGTGCTAGGTCGAATGAAACCTTTCTCTAATAAATCTTGCAATTGCTCCTTCAACTTTAAAAGTTCAATTTGATCCATTCGATAAGGGGGTTTTGAAATTGGCTTAGCATCAGAAACTAAGTCAACAGTAAACTCAACTTCCCGATCTGGTATTATTCCAGGAAACTCATCAAGAAAAACATCAGGATACTCATTTACCACTGGCACATCATTAATCTGAACTATTCCTTTATTTTCAACGATGTGTGCAAGGTAACATTCATTTCCATCTTTTACAAGTTTCTCAACCTCTTGACATGTTATCAAAAGTAAGGGTTCATTCTTTTAAACAAACTGAAAGTCTTTCGGAAAAGAAACATCTTTAGCTCTACATTCAATCTTATCATGGTAAATAAGGATCCCATCCATACCCAGGATAACATCAAACTCTACTAGAGGTAGAACAATAAGGTTTGCAAGTAGGTTCTTTCCATAGATAAGGATAGGAAGATTCTTATAAATTCTTTTTGCCTCAACATTTCCCCCAGGTGTCTTTACCACAAGTTCAGGAGTCATTTCTTGAGGTGGTATTCCCATTTTACTAGAAAAGTTTTCAGAGATGAAAGAATGTGTAGACCCCGAATCAAACAACACACTGGCATAATCTGAACAAACAAACAAAGTACCTCATACAACTTCAATTGATGGCCTGACATCTGCTGAAGTAGTTGCAAAGGATTTAACCACCCCTTTCTTCTTGTAGTCTAACTTCTTCCCATCACTCAAGCACTTTGTCGGACACTCGTTTGCATAGTGACCCATCTCATTGCACTTATAACATTTCACTAACTGTAAATAAAAGTTGGTCTTACCTTCACCTTGATCCTTTTCAGTGCAATCACGAGCCTTATGTCCCATCTTACCACATCGGTAGCACTTTCCAGAATTCAGAAGATATTCCCCAGCATGCCTTTTGCCACATTTATCCCAAACTGGAAACTTTGTTTTCTTACCATCAGACTTTTTGGAAGAATTCTTACCTTTCTCCTACCACCTCGGTCTCTTCTTATGTTGGTTGTTATAGAACACTTGATCATCAGCAAACTCCATTTCCACCTTCTCAGCACATCGAACAAGCTTTTCATAACTTTTAAACTCACAAGAAGCTAATTCCCTTCGATATTTTGGCTTTAATCCTAAGTAAAAATGATTGATTTTACTATCAAGGTCTCGGATAAAATTTGGGGCATACCTTGCCAATCGAGTTAACCTTTCTTCATAGGTAGCCACTGAGTCTTCCTCTTGCCTCAATTCCAAGAATTTCTTTTCCATCCTTAGTCGAACAGCCCTAGGAAAATACTTCTCAAGAAACATACCTTTGAATTCATCCCAGTCAAGAGCACCAATCTCATCAGCGTCCCTGATATTTTTAACCATAGACTACCACTGATATACTTCACCCTCCAAACTGTAAATAGCAAGACTAACCTTTTGATTGTCTGAACACCCCATGATATCAAAAATCTTCTCCAGTTCTTTAATCCACCCTTCAGCTAGCACAGGGTCAGATGATCCTCTGAATGATGGGGGATGTTGCCTCATGAAATGTTCCACCACTGACATGTTCCTCTGCAGTTGATCTAGATGATCTCGTGCATGGATACCAACACCATTTATCACTTGAGTCAACTGCGCCATTACTGCAACAAACTGTTCAGTTCCAATTCTGACCATCTCAGGATGCTGATTCGGAAGGTTATTTCCTTCTGCATGCCTTCCTAGCACTTCTTCCCTGTTTCCTATGTGGAAAACCATTCTGAACAAACATGTCTTAGATGAAGCAACATGGTAATCTTCAAATACTATATCACTTCAATTTGACCATAAAAAATATATTTTCGGATAATCATTTAAAAGAATTCTAACTCCTAAAGTTTTCTAAACCGACCTTTGATACCAACTATAAGGCCCCAGCCTTAAACCTTACTTAATCTTGAGTTATTACAAGATCACACATTGAGGATCTTTTCTGGTTTAGAGTTTTAGAGAATTAGATCATAAAACATGCATTACATTCCACATATAAACAAAGTGGTTACATAAAGATAGTATTCTTCTTTCCCAACAATGGAAACATATTTAAAATAAAACATGGATTCTTTCTTGACACTTCCTTGACACTATAATCATATCATGTACCTTTCCCTTGACCTGTGAAAAACATTTTAAAAAACTTGGGATGAGCATAAAAAGCTCAGTAAGGGATATAAAAATATGGAAAGGAAACATGGGTACATATATACATAAGAATGAAATCATACTTTACCCATAAAACATAAGCACTTTAACATACCTCATAAAATCATGAATAAATCATATAAATCATAAGACATAAAGGTAACTTGAGGCATTCATAACATTCTTACGTAGGGAGTAACCCTCTTGGTTACGTTTGGAATACCCATCACAGTATATTCCCTAAATCTCTTCGGAGAAACCTTATCATTTCACTCCTTAGCGTTACCCAATTCCTTGGAGAGCTATATTGGGCTCACCCACCCTAGTCTATCACGGAACCACCCGTCTTCATAATAATGCCCAAGAACCTCAACATAATCGTATCACATAAAACATGCATAAAGGGAACATAAAATTTCCAACTTTCAATCACAAGATATCTATACAATACATTGATATAAAAAAATTATGAAAACCATTTTCAATACCAAAATAAAAGAAAAGTAAAACATGGTATTTATTTTTCTTTTTAAAAAAAGTATGGCTTGTAGAGGAAGCCGAAACTCAAATAATGGTCACGGCGGCAGAGAAGTCGTTGTCGCTGCATACGTATGACAAAAACATTCCCTTTTGTCATTTAGTAAACGCTTCGTATAAAAAAGTTTCTATTTTGGATAAATTTAAAAGTCAAATGGGTTATACACCATATAAAAGAAGGTTGTTTATAAAATAAAATATGCCTCAATGAAAGGATATTGAGACGAAGTCCCATACCTCAGGTTCGACTTGACTCGGTCGTTCTTTAATATCCTGAATAATAAACATGAGTTAATTTATACTTGTTTAAGAACCTTTTTCAAGTTCATTATTCCTTTTATATCACTTATTGCCATGTCATGATCACTATGTAATTATTTATGTTAATAACGTTTGTTTTAACGATCATTGGTACTTGAGTAAAAAAATAAACCCTTTATAATTACAAGTTGTTCATGTATCCATTTTATCCAGAATGGTATTAATGATGTAGATATCATATATGTCATATATATCCAGTACATGCATGCATTTATAATATTACATAATCATTTAGAGGTAAGAAATGAAATGCACCATTCATGGAGACGGTAAGCCGTACGTACGCATGAACACTACTTTCATTTCTATTTCGTATTTTATAGAATGGAATCATAATTATATAAAGATATATTATAATTCCAGTATAATATCATATATAATATCATAGTTTCTTCTTTTATACGTCCCACATATGGTATTTAACAAATCAAATCACTTTGAGGGGGCGGTAGTCCGCACTTCCTTAAATGAAGATATCGTGTCTACCCATAATGGAAACCATAAATAAATGCACAAAATGAAAAATAAAGAATCTTAAGGAACCATAAACATATTATATATCATATATAAATATAGTTTCATCATAATGGCCACCTTTGAAGGTGTTAAAATAATGTTGAACAATCTTCGTTTCGAGAGGCATAAATTCACCATCCACGGAAACAGTATGTCCATTAACCATTAGATGTAGGTGTGTGTAAGTGTAGCTAGAATAATTCTTATAAAAACATCCTAGTATATTGAAGATACTGGATTTGTTACAAAAGAAATGAATATAAAGAGTTTAGGGGGTTGGAGAAACAAAATAAAACAAAAGGACTCAAGTGAAGACATTACCTTTAAATCGGGTAACTCCCTTTGGTTTGAGCTCAAAGGATTTCTTGGGAAGACTTCTGCAAAAAGTGAGGCTTCAAGGAGTAAGAGAGGGAAGTGGAGAGACAAAATGGGCAGGTTTTTTCCGAGCCAACGGATTTGGGAGTGTGGGTAAGGAGGTAGAGGTGGGGGCCTTTTATAAGAGGAGAGGAGGGGCACTTTTGTAAAGTTACAAAATGTTACTTTATTTTCAAAAGAGTTTCGGATTTTAAAGGTCCCACATAGATGTATTTCGAGGATAAGGTGATGAGGGTTCTAAATCCACTCATCCTATAGGTTTTGGACATGTTTTGGTCTTATATTTGACATTATCTTTCCATTTTATTTAAATCGTTAAATAATGAGGTCATCGCTGCATCATCATGATGTCATAAATAATTTAATTTATTTAATGTCTAAAAATTATAAAAAATTACTATGATGCAGGAAATATTTTTAGCTTTCCAATGACTACTTATAGTCAAAAATATGACTTGTATAACCCCATGTAAAGTTTTTTTATTAAAACATTTCATGTTTGTGTCATTTTTACTTTAACATTAAATAAAAAATTATTTATGTCATTTCCCAACAAAAGTGGCTCCATTGGGTCCCCAAGTTGACCCATGTATTTTCATGGTCGGCCATGACACATACAATGATGGTAGGACATGTTTCATGCTCATCTCATATTATTAAAACATTATTTTTTCCTTAAACTACACTAATTACCACTAATCGCGATTAAGAACTTAAAAGTTACTATTCACCAAAAAATTATTTTAATCTCATTGAACCAAATTTTACATCTTAATGACAACCATGTATGTCGGATTTTTGAAAATCAAATCATAGAAGTGGTAAAATTTCATTTAAACGAAAAATCAGTTTTTATAAGTACCACTTAGTGGTTTCACTATTCATCAAAAATTGAAGTTTTTCAGAAAAATACCAAAACTTCACCCTAAGATATATTTGATATTCCAAATTAAAAAATGAAGTCCATTTTAAAAAATTCAAAACATATAATTCACATTAATTAATATAATAATTAATTCCCGCTATCAGAGCAAATAGCGTGTTTTTATGAAACAATAAGTATCAAAAGATTGACACTAGTTTAAGTCTGATTTCAAAGTGAAATTAATTATAATGACCACCATTGGATTAAATGGTAAAAATATATTCAGATTAAACTTTAAGAACAATTCAAAAGATAATCTAATCATATAAATAAATTAGATTAAAAATCATTTTTGATGTAAAATGTAGTATTTTTCACTATTCATTAAAAAATGGACATTGTCAGAAAAATACCAAAAATCTATCCAATGTAAATTTCAATGTCCCAATCATAATAAATATGTTTATTTTGACAAATATAGATTATAAAATTGTCAAAAGTTTTATTTAAAAAGGGTTTTCCATCAAAAGGCAATAAAACAATCTTTTAAGAATATTAGTGTATTCCATGCTTAAGATTGTATTTATTTTCATTTTAACCCTCTAAAACATTATCTTAATCAAAAATATTTATTATTAATTACTTACTTGGGATGTTACAAAGAAGCTCCTACCAATATTTTAGAAGCTGCCTCCCAAGGTAAGGGATCCTCTCCTTCTCCTCTTAATTCAAGAAACTTCTTTGTATTAGGACTTATTATTTCAAATAGTTTATGTTGGTTTAATTTTTTACACATACCTCATACTTTACTTGTTATTTCAAAGTGATTATATACACTTTTAACTTTCAAGTATATATTCACACAAAACTATCTCAACATTCACTAATTATGGTTTTTAGAGATGATCATGGATTAATATTGTTTAATCCATTAATATATATGGAAGGTGAAAATAGTCGAAGATTCTATGTGTAGAAAGGATCCTAAAACACTTCCCAAGTTAAGTACTGAAAGGGATCCAATATTCTTGGACATGAAATTGATAGAAATGTGAATAATAAATGAATATTTATTCTACCTTTCTCAAAAAAAAATGAACCATATATTTTTGAGAGTATCAAGGAGATCCAAAAAAATGAAGAAGTGGTATAGAAAAAGGTAGTAGATATTCGAGAGTTGAAATTTTCTAAGATGGAGATAAAAGGTTTTGAACTTGGAAATGTGTCCCATAAAAAAAACTAAAGAACTAACTTCAAGATGATTTTCATAGCACATCTTTCTCTATTCATACATTAATCATGATGATGTATAGATATATGAAAAAAAATTTATTTTGTGAAAACATTAAGAGAAATATTATAGAATTTGTATTTTGATTATTAGTATCGAAAAATAATAATTCTGAGTGACATAATAATAATGTTTTTATGAAACCATTTCTTATACCTATATAGAAATATGAAAATATGACCTGAAATTTCATTATAGGACTCCCCAAGAAATATAATGGTTATAATTCCATTTGGGTGGTAGTCGATGACCTTATAAAGTCAGTGTGTTTAATTTATATCAATTAATATTCCTCTCCTAGACAACTCAACATTATATACATAAGGGAAGTGGTAATAATATATTTAGTTCCACACTTCATTGTATCTAGTTGAGACCCGAGGATTACATCGAGGCTTTGGATAATCCTTCAGAAAATGTTAGATTCAGAGTCAATTTTCAATAATCCTTATCATTGTTAGACATATGATCATTCTGAGGGAAAATTTCACAATCTTGAGGATATTATAAGATCTTTTTATCAACACCTTCCCATAGTGAAGTTCTAATATAACAACATTTAAATTCCATCATTGTGGAGGAACATTATAATGCTCTATATGGGAAGCAGTTCCAAACTCCATTATGATGGAATGTAGTAAGAGAGTATAAGATGATGGATCATAATATTATCCAAGAGATGATAGAGAAGGTTAAAACCATTCCATCACACATGAAATCCTCCGAAATTTTTCATAAGGCTATGTATAAAATCGTTAATGATACCTAGTATTTTATGTTAAAGATAAAGTGTTCCTCAATATATCATTGTGGAATAAATTCATGATGTTTGGGATGAAGTAAAATCTTAGTCTTAGATACATTTTCACCTTTTATATCCTTAATGTCATTGAATCTTTGGCCTATCAACTAGAACTATCACCTAACCTATCTCAAGTACAAGATGTTTTCAATGCATACCTATTAAATATGCACATACAATACCCCACACATATATATTGAATTCAGTGGTGATACCACTAGAAAATGATCTTTCATATGAGGAGCAATTAGTGAAGATATTAGATCACTGACACAATGTTTTAAAAAACAAGAAAACTCACCTACTCAATGTACATTGGTGGAACCACAAATTTGTGGAAGCAAATTAGGAACCAAAGGAGTTGAGGAAATTGAAGTACCATAATCTATTATAGTGTATGAAATGAAATTTTGAGGATACATTTATGAATGGGGGAATAATGTAATGACCCAAAATGTTATTAATAAAATTCCATTATTAAATGAATAAATTCATTTTTATAGAATGATGTTATAGAAACAATTATCACTATTTTTGTTATTTTACAATGTTATAAGTTATATCCTAAGAGATTTAAAATACAATTAAGCATCATAACTGTTGATAATATACCCATTTAATAATAACCATTAATATTAGTATATATTATGGTCTATGATAATGTAAAATTGCATATACGAAAGAAATGATGGCCTTGACCAATAGGATCATAATATAGGAAGAAAATGTATCAAAAATTATGAGGGAGATGGAATCATTATTATTTTCCCTTAACCTATCCCTAGATATGATTCAATCACTAATTCACAAGGGAAATATTTTAAGTGATATGTTCAAGATCATCAATATCAGAACAAAAACCATTTTATTCAAACATCCTAAGAAAGTGTCGCTATGAGACACGTTACCCTTAGGTAATACAATAGTGTAATAAGGGGTTATATTTCTGAACCAAAGTAGTATGAATTTTTATATATATTTTTAGTAAAATAATTATTATATTTATCCATTTTTTAATACTTTATAAATTATTAAATAATGATTTATATAAAAATTATAATTTTCTATAATGAAACACAAATTTTATTTTTGAGAAATATATAGTTTCAATGAAGAATTTTTTTGATGAATTTAAGAATTTTTAAAATAAACTTTTCATTAATAAAGTATTTTTAGTAAATAATATTTAATTTAATATAAAATATGAGTCCCAGTGTGTCTCATATCTGATATATGACCTAGGGAATCAAATTTGATGCAAACTCCAAGGTTACACGACATGTAAATTGGAAAACACATCATGTAACAATAACTCTCCCATGATAGGGAACATGCCTAGTCCCAAGATGTGTGATATAGACTAAGGAAAAAAACAGTACTCATAGTGTAATTATGTACAATCCGTATAATGAGTAGTTATTCAAGCAATGTTCCATTCTATCCAAATCTACACATTGATCCACTTTGTTCAGTTCTTACATCTGATTACCTCAGATCTATCTGACATTATCATGATATAAAATATGAAAAAACTAGTATAAGATGAATAATTATAAAATACTCACAATATTCTATGGTTTTGTCCAGGAAGATCCTTTGGCACCCTAGATGGTGTTTTTCATATGTTTGTTTATTTTTTAAACTATAATTTTTTCGGTTTTATTAGAGAAAACAAAAAAGGGAAGACATAAAAAAGTATGATATTAAAATGAATTGATAAAAGATAAAAAAATAAAATTCATTAAAATAATCAATGAATAATAAATAATTATAAATTAAACATGTGAACAATTTGATGCCACTTGTAGATTCTAAATATAAATTTTTTTCCTTTTCATGGCATGCCCAAATCAAATTTTAGTCTTAATTTAGGAAAAATAATTGTTGTACATGAAAAATAACATCATTTACAGAAAAAATATATTACTTGACCAAAGAAAATGTCAAATCTAGAAGATTAGGATTGTTACACGTAATTTATAATTAATTTATTAGCATATATAGAATACCGAATCATATAATTCTATCTTTATCTATGATATGGTTGAATAGATTTCATTATAAATTCTTGTCAATATAGTATTCTAGGGTATACTTCATCTATATTTTATACAGATGTGTACATATATCTTTAAACGTCACTATAAAATCCCCAAGTGCTAGCATGTCTTCTCATGGATGCTTGCGCTATTTGTGGTTGATGGTAGCCGAATTATTCTTAATGGGGAATTAGTCTTGATGTTCTTTCATTGGATAGATAGAGTAGGAGGAGAGATAATGGTAGAGATTTCTATGTCTATATCTAGGTATTGAGAAAGTATCTCTATATCTGTTGTGCACAACAAGAGTGACAGTATGAAGTGTTATAATTATATATTTATTAGGGAATGTTTAGGGTAGGAAAATGACAAACAATCCCCTAACCAACTTTAATATTCTTAGTTGACCCTATGTCCATTAAAAATATTATTATTATTATTATTATTATTATTTTTCTAAAATAAATAAAAATTTATGTATATAAATAAATATCATTTACACCATTTCAAATCAGACCATTAAGGCTGATATTCTTTACCTCATCGATATTTACTGATCCTTGAATACTGATTATTTATTAGTAAATAAAAATCACTTCATTTTTTAATGATAAATATAGTAATTATTATACTCTATAAACATTGAAAAAAATAACAATAATAATTATTTAAGTCACTTAATATTTTTAATAAATTTTTATTAAATTATTGTTGTCAACCAAATATAAATAATTACTATTTCTTCTAACTTGTTAAATTCAATACTTGAATTTTACGGAGATTGCATATACACTAAGTGTGTGATCCTATTGGCCCCTTTCTCATTAGAACCTATCATATACACCAAAATTCCACAGTTATCATCTAGAAAAAAGCACATAAATAAACAAGTTAGGGTTTCAATGAAATTAAACCTCTTACGAATTCTTACCATGTAATACAATATCTTTATCATGATATCTCAAACAAAGAAGGTTTTATACTGATGTCATTAACCTATATGCTCTATGTATCTTTATTTGACTTTATAAAAATGAATGAACCCACCAAACACTATATACATGGATTTGTGTAGGATGTTTCATTCCCATCATAGTCCCTGAGATACAAACTTACGTCAAGGGACAAAAGTGATAAATCCTTTATCATATTATCCATTATTGGAATATCACTCATGATGCACCCAATGTTTCTTACCTCATCGTGAGCATATTTATTCATTATTTTCATCAATATATAAAAGTAAACATGTCATGATATCTATTAATGGTAATCGTAAAGTCTATGGATCAATACATACATTCATAAATAGGGAAATCCAATGAAACATTGAAATTTAGACATCCTATTAATGATTATGTTATCATAACCTCCAATATTGGAGAATACCCCTGGAGAATAGCATGAGAAGGAGTCCGAATGTCATATAATCCCCCAAACCCTAATATACAATATTATTTCTATCCTATCAGACAATATCATTCAGACATAAAACAATATTCAAGAATAATATCATGGCACCTCTAAGATATCATCATTGTGGTGAACTGATATGACCTTTCATTACGACATATATTATTACTATATTTTGACATAAAAAATTTATTTAGAGAAACAATTATGATCTGATAACATTAATTATTTAATAAAGAATGTAATCAAGTAATATGTAAGCAATTTCTAGGCCATCAACTCCAATATTTTCATTCTGTTGTTATATAATATTTTCTTAGTCATTCTTGTGTTGTGTTTTACTATAATCATTTTAATTCATATGTTTACTATAAACAAATATAAGGGTATTATATATATAAAATGGAGCTATTATCCACTTGAAATAAATACTTTTAGTTATGGATTTTATGATATTTTTGGTCTTATTTATTTTTCAGTTATGAAAAAATAAAGTAGTGAGATCCATCACATTAAAGACAACACCAAGCAGTTTCCCCCTTTCAAAAATATAACATTTAGGTTATATCTTCTATTCTTATGTGTTTTTCATTGTCAAATTTCTTATCATATAATACAAGAAACATGCGGGGAGGGGTATACTTTTTAACTACTTATATATCTTTCTTGAGGTTTAAAATTCGTGAATAATAAAATTAGTAACAGAAATATTTAATCTTATTTGAAAGTTAACATTATCACATGAATTGACTGAAATTTTATGTTTTCATTATGAAACATGTTTTTAAATGTAGAATTTTATTTTTTCATTTTATTATATTATTACATGGGTTTTATACATGTGTTATGTATATTTTATTGAAAATAATTATGAACCATAATTATAGTCATTCATGAGCACCATAAAAATTTTCCGAGAGAATATAGAAAATGTGGGAAAATATCGTTTTATGAGACCTATTGGGATAATTGTTCCTACTATTAATAATATAGAAAAATAATATTTTTGAAACTTGTTTTTAAATATTATTCACCACCTTAGGAACAACATTGGGTATAATATTGAAAATGAGTGTTGTAAAATTATCATAGTTGGGGGTAAGATGGAATTCATTGAGATACACATCCAAGTTTCCAATTTTTATAAAAAAAATTATATAATTAACGCTATGGTTTAATGTTTATTTTAGTAGATATTTCATTAAAATTTAAATATATTTTTTATTCATTAAACTAGTCAATACAATTATTTTCTCCTTGGAATTAATATGGTGCAATTTTTTATTACTCTCTTGAACATACTTTCATGGTTTATATTTAGGAAAAATATTTAACAAATTTAAATTAAATTTTAAATCATTATTTTTACTAAATATTAAAGAAACATTCAATTGACTCTAAATATTCATTCATAATCAATGATAGAGATGTGTGAGTCTGTAAACATGATTAATAAAGTTTTTTTATTTACACTGAACCAATATTTATTATTAGAAATACATACCCATTTTATTTGTTTTTTAATTAATTATTTATATTTATATACTAATTTATTTTAATATTAAATTTTTCTATGTTTCATATAAGAATTAATAAAGGCTTCTTAAATAAATAATTGAATATAGAATAATTATTATGTAATGATAGTAATGAATTTTATATCTAATCATTAATTTTAAAGCAGAAAAATAATTTGTTCCCAAATAATTTCATTTTTAGGGAGAAATAATGTTTTCCTCAACATTGAATTTCATGATAAGAAATTACTTTTTGTAATTTCATCACTATTTTTATTATTTGGATCAGTTTTTATATGTATTATCATTAATATAATGATTACATATTTATTCATTAAGGAACAGAAAGGATCTAGTGTGGGTGAAATTTGAAATTTTTGGATTCTATCATTTTTCACATTTTTTAGGATTATTTACGGATTATTTTGGGATATAATAATTATTCAATTATTAATTCATAATTTCTATAAATTCGAATTGAAATGTATTTTCCCTATATTATGGTGTGAAACTTGGGTTTTTTTCTCTAATGAATGACTATTTTATGTTTCCATTTTTAAATATTTTGGGTATATCATTTATTGATGTGTTTGATTATTTTTAGCTATAATACCCGTTTTAGACTCTATGTGTTGTTTTAAATTTTAATGAAATATGAAAAAATTGAATTATTTTTTATTAAATTTGATAATTGGGTTTTAATTTATGTTAATTTTTTAGTGGAAGGAAAACTTTTAGATACTACTATAAATGACAGTTCAAGAATAATTAATACATTTTTTAGATTAATTGTTTCTTATATAAAATTATGTATGTTTTTGAGAAGGTTGTGTAATAAAAAATTAATGATGTGTATGAAAAAACTGAAGGGGATGATGATTTGAATTTGAATATATCTCATTTAGGGTATTTTTTAATTATCATGTTTTTTACATATAATAATATACTATCTAGGTATTTGTTTACAAAATAATTAATTAGAGTGGATTAGGCATATGGGAAACAAACAAGAGAATCCCTCATATAAAAAAACGTTTCCTTGAAAATATGAAAAATAATTATGAATATGAATAATGATATAGGGGTTATTAAGTCAGTAATAGGACTTGTACTCATGTAATATTATCACTAAAATTATGAATTTGTTTTAGAATGATAGTATGTTTTGTAAGAATTGACATATAGGTTTACTAGTTTAAGTAAGAGAAACATAACCTTAACTATCCCAGAAAACACATTATGTAATATTGACTCGAAGCTCAAAATTACCCATGTATGAATAAACGATTGAGTTTATATGAGTAAGTTGTAATACATTAATGTAATTAATGTGTTGATGTTAAATATAAAGACAGAAAATGAGCTATATTGGCTATTAAAGAATGTAATCTATATTGATCCATGTTTTAACAATATTTGTAAGGCTACATTAATTAATGATGAAGTATCGAGGTAAAATAAATTTAAGTGAGTTGAAAGAGTATTAAACCATGAATTGATTTCATAAAACTAAAGGATACTTAAAAAATAAGAATCTATAATGGATGGATAATTTGTGCATTCTCTATTTTAATTTACATTGATGGTTTAAGCTGATTATGTTTATTGGAGTTTTGGTTCTCATAGTTTTCATATGAAATGAATAATAGTTTTGAAAGAAATATGTTTAATGAAATTATTTTTAGTGTTAGTAGATTATATCATGATACAAACTGATAGAATACATGAATGAATTTTATTTTGGGGAAATTACTGTAGTATTGAGTTGTTGTGATATAATATGAGGTCCTTAGTCCTCTATGCCAAATTGAGCATGATGTAAGTGTTCTATGCTTCATGATCATAATATGAACTTCTGTTGATGAGTGTATAGTTTAAGATATATTTTTTGAGTAGTTTTTACCTGAAGGATGTGGTTGTATATACCATGGAACAAGATAAATTCAAACATAATAGAAGGAACATAACATACCTAAAGATTAGTCCAATAATATGCCAATATTATTTATAAAGTGGAGAAAAAATATACATAATTTTATGTTTTATATACTCTTAAAATAACTATATGTTCAATTATATAAAGCTAAAAATAGTTGTAGGTGTAAACACATAGATCCAGCTATGGTAATGAAGTTAGCATTTTTCCTGTACAAATTTTGGTTGAGTGGAATATATGAAATATCATAATATTTTTTAGACTTGTTAAAAAACCCAAAATTTTCATACTTAGATATTAAATTTAAATACAATCGTATTTCTTAAATATAATAAAGAAACCATGCCATAACCATAATGGTTTAGTGTCTTTAGAAACTTGTAAACGTAAAAAACTGATTCATAAAACAAATACATCGTCTTCCGCTTATTCCTTGGTGACTAGAACTATGTTTTCCACATATTTCATAATACATTTCTGTATATACTCATGAAAATGAAGAAAAAAGAAAATTGTTTTCTAAGATGATCAATATGGATAATCAAGGGAGATAACATAAGCATAACATTATAAAGAGCTAAAAATAACATCTAAAGACTCTATATCAAAGATCATGATACCATGTCATGGAATAAATCATATAAGTTCATAAATAATCAAAAAACATATATCATTAGTTAATATCATAAGGCATGTATTTTGGAATACACATAATTATAATTAATTATTTCCATACTAGTCAACTCTCATTTGAAGACCATCATAGTGGAAAACTACCTTTACTGGACTGAGTTCATTCTTCATTCCATTACTATATTACTGAACTGAGTTCACTCATCATTATGGTCTTCTCTATATCATGAGATTTAAATATATAAACAATTAGTTGGAGGGAGATATAGGTCTCAAATGTCACATAAAGAAAACTGTACATATGTGTTCTATAGGAACATAATTCATTCATCATATCATAGCCAATAAAAATAAATGAGTTTTATAAAAACCGATCCATCATAAAATAACCCATGAAAAAATGAGTTTCATAAATATCATTAAATAATAAACACAAAACAAACATGGAAACAATATAGATAATGTCTTTAAGAAATATCCTTAATAAGGAATAAGTAACATCGAATAATGTTATCGTAAATGGTAACTAATTTTGAGTGATAACTTGAAAATTATTCTTGAGGAGGATTTCATTTCTAATTTGAAAATGTTTTCATTTCATAAAAATATACACAATTTAAAAAGAAAAGATTTTCTTTGAATAAAACATTGTACTATTTTAAGGGATGTTTCGAGTCCTTAAGGTTTTCTAAAAGAAGAAAAATATATTAATTCCATATAAGTTAAAAAAACATTCATTTCATACTTTTGTTAGATAATTCACAATATACCTCATTTAGAAAATGAAAAACAGATTCCATTAAAACTGGTTAGTAAAAAATCAAACATAGGAAAAAATAAATTTAATCCATTATATATGAATAGTAAAAATATTTTGTAAAACATTTTTATGGAACATGGACATGGAAGATAAATATTCTCCAGTAGTTACTTACATATAAATAATCCTGAATAATAATGAGATAGTGAAATTAACCTTTACCTTAGGTTTTATTTCCTTTTTATATATCTAAACCTCTATTAGAATGGGTAAATAATATTATATATTTATACCATAAAAAAATTTATAATTATGATATCATATATGATCCTCCTATACCATCTTATCACCCATTTGTTAATAAGATTTCATTATTACCCTTTTTTCGGGTGTTAACTGCTTCATTTCCCTATGCATGTTTTGTCATGTAAGTCCTAGTTCTTGTGAATAGGATATAGTTACATCCTCTTCATAATGATATTAAGTTAATATATATCATATTAATTCATTAGATACATTTATACAATCATTATTGTATAGTGAACATGGAAAATGAATCACATCACATGGTGAAGATGGTTGTCCATATATACAAACAAACGATGGTATGATTCCATTAATGTTACAAGGATAAGAAATTTGATAGAGTATATATTTTTCAATAATTAATATCAAATTATAATTTATATATACACCTATTCTTTCGATAAGTATACATATCCTAACAAAGTGGTGATAAAAAATATATTACACCATGGTGTGTAGAAGGTAAGTCGTACGTACCAATGCGCGATACTTTTCTTTTTCATAGGATGAATAAAAGGTAGAATAATTTTGTTACATAATAATAATATCTTATAATATAGTTGAAACCGTATTTACTACTTTATAATGGAAAAACACTTTAATAGGAAGTAGAATAAGAAATAATCATAAAAGAGTCCGTAAAGACAATAACATCTTCTTTGGTGAACTTCTTTTAGATATCCTCTTAGGGATAATAGGGTTCATATTTTGAGAATAAAAAAACCTCTATACCATTTATAGGGAAGTTTAGAAGATAAATATTTAGGGTATGGTATAGATTTAATGCTCATGATGTGAAGGAGTGATAGAGGAAGTTTCCTTATATAATTTAGGCGAGGGGTGATTTTCGAATTTTTAAAAATTTATTTGTTTATAATAAATTCAATCACAAAATAAAAACATCTAAAAAGTAAATTTATTCAATGGTAATATGAGATAATTATTTAATTTCATACACTAATATATTTTAGAAAAGTTTTGTTATTATTATAACCCACATCATTTTGATTAACCGTTAGTGACCCTATTTTCATTTTAAAAAATGTAACAAGTTTTTCAATATTAAATGGTTGTAATTTTTACTTTTGTGAAGTCAATTAGAACATAAATAAAAAATTAATAACATTTTAATCCATATTATAATTATTTTTTATTTTTTAAATTGTTTTACAATTTTTAAATAACTTACTAAAATATCATCTTGATAAAATATCATTAGTGTTAATTTTTACCCTATTCATTATTTGGACTTTTAAAAATATTAATATAACAAGTGAACTCAAAAATAAATATTTTATTATATTCTTAAGAATCCAAGGTCATCTATAGTTTTCTTTGATCACATTAATTATTTAAAATTTTATTTAATTTAATATTTTTATTAACATTTCTTTTAAATTTTCATTAATAAAATAATTACTACATTAGTGTTGAATAATTATTTAATATAATTATATATTCACTAATAAAAAATAAATGGATGAAAAAAATATTATACATTTAAGGATGATATTTATAGTCGAATATATCTTTTGGGCATCCTTATATAAAAAATGATATATTATTTCAAACATGAGTGCGACATCTTAGAATTTTTATTAAATAAAATATCATAAATATAATAATCTCATCTAAGTGGCCCAAAAAAGAAAAAAACAGTTTATATCCTGAAAATAGTTTATTAATTAAATAATCTACATTTATATTCGTTCAAAACATATATTTGTCCCTTTGTGGACACGTAAAGTATATTTAAGACTAAGAAAGTGATATTTTGTGACATTCTTTGATTTAAATATTATATAATCCATTTTCTAGGGCAAGTGTTCATTTGATCATTTAGTGTTTAGGGTCAAATTATATTCATATAATAAAATTTGGGCATGTGTTGGGGTCATTTTATATCCTTCAACATTCTATTTTAACGTAAATTAACCAATTTACCCTTTACCGTGGTCACAAAATTTACCATAGTTACTATTTATATTGGCAAAAAATAAATGGGTCCTATTAAC
The DNA here is from genome assembly GCA_963277665.1 of Viscum album. Taxonomy (NCBI): domain Eukaryota; kingdom Viridiplantae; phylum Streptophyta; class Magnoliopsida; order Santalales; family Viscaceae; genus Viscum; species Viscum album. The sequence continues at coordinate 56,200,466 of OY728136.1, forward strand.
AAAATTTAGGCCTTGTAAATATGAATTTTTTATCCAATTTTTAACTTTCAAAATAGATATGATTTCAAATTTTATTTATAATAAAACCAGAAATATTTCATGAAAACCCATTTTTTGGAAAAATTACCTTTTAAAACATTAAATGTTTTTATAATAAATTCATGTATATAATACTTTAAAAAACATAATTTTATTATTCTAAAAAAAACTATATAACTAAAATTTAAAAAAAAATAAAAAATCTAATTGGACCTTGTAATTACTTTAAAAGAAAATATAGTTTTAAAAAATTCAACATTTTCACTATTCCAAAAAAAATGTTTTCAGAAATTAATAATTTATTGATAATTTTGATTTAATTAATTCAAAAATTAAATTATTTTTTATATATTCATTTTCAAGAACTTCTTAAAATTAATATAAAATAAGAAAAGATAATTTTTAAACAAAACACTCATTTGAAGAAAAATGTCATTTTACTAAAATTATGTAATTATTTTTTAAGAACATACCAATACATTAATATTTATTTCAATCTTTATAATTTTTTTTATAAATTAGTTATTCATATTTATTTATAATTATTTAATTGCTAGTTTATAATAATAGTGCCTTGCAGTTCTTTTAATCTCATAGTTGTGCGCAACAAAAAATATTTAAGAATTAAAATTATTTAATGAGAAATATTTCATAAAAATATCTGGGTGTTACATTCTACCCCCTTAAAATATATTTATCCCTCACAGTTAATCAAATAGATAAAAAAAATTAGGGTAACTTGGCCTCATTACATCCTCAAGTTCCCACACAACTTCTTAATAAGAAATATGTTAATCTAGAATTTTGAATTTTGAATTTGTTATATTTTAAGGATTAGGTATGTTATTTATCAAATGATATATATGGAAAACATGATAAACTTGCGAGATATTTAGTAGAAGTGCTAATATATAAGTTACCATCCCAACATTATCCATAAATTTAAAAGAAATGATATTCCTATGTATTAGCTTTACCATCATTCCAAATCTCATTACTCTCTTATAGAGAGATATTCGTAGAATTACTTTTTCACCCACTTCAATCTCTAAGTCTTTTACTCAATTTTCAGCATAATTTTTGTGTCGACTCTAATATACTATTATGTGTTGTTCAATATATCTATCCTTCTCTTCTATTTCATAAACTAGATAATGTCGCAATAGCTTTATTTCCCCAACTTCATTACATAATGTTGGGTCTTTACACTTATTACCATGGGTGTATTTATAAGGATCCATATGAAAACTAGAGGGAAAGCTGTTGTTGCATAAAAATTATAGCAAAGGTAGGTGTTGGTCCCAACTACCTTTGTAATAACTTGAGAAATCCCTCCATATGTCTTCTATATTTTGAATTTTCTTCTCAAACTAACTCTCTATATAACGATGATAAGTAATGATGAAACTTAAATCTATATCCAGAGCCTATAGTATACTTCTCTAGAGCTTCGAGGTAAACCTTAGGCCCTGATCAGATATAGTGGGAAGAGGTACTCTATTAAATCTTACCACTTCCATTATATATATCCTAGAAATGTGATCAAGAGATAAATATTATCTAATAGAAACAAATTGTCCCAAATTCATACCATGATCAACTATAACCCATATATCATTATGGAATTTATATGTTTTGGGAATTTTGATGAAAATATTCATAGTGGTGTTCATTCATTTCCATTCTTGTATGAGTAATATTTTTAACCTCCAATTGGACTTTTATTCTTAGCCTTAACTTACTAGAAAAATAATCTCTGGGAAACATGTTTTGTATTATCTCTTTTCATTACATCCAACATGAAATATTCTTTCAAGTCCCTATACATATTTATGCTTCTATGATGAATAGAGAATGATGATCTATGAGCCTCATCAAACATCTCATTAGTTAATTATGGTATGGGTGTGATATAATAATGGTTCTCAAAACTTATTATTCCATCACGATCAATGTCGAACTCAGGAACATTTCTCACCATCTTTTATATCTCTAAGTGCATCCTTAATCTTAACTTTTATAGATGGTTTATCATTTATTTGATAAATATATAATTTACCCCCTTCCCTTCATATTTCCAGATCCATCCTTTGAATATACATAAATATTCAATGTTTTTTGATCCTCATCATAGATATGAAATCATGGTCCTTTAAAATCAAATCATATTTCACCTTGTTCACTTTTTTAGGGTGGTAATGTATTGAGTACTCATAAAAATTAATCAAATATAACCATATTTTATGGTTCATGTTTAGATCCATTTTAGTTAAAATCTAATTTAAACATTTATAATCATTATATACATCACATATTTATTCGTAAATAAAATTCCTTCATATTTTTAATGAAAAAATTAACGTTGATAACATCAAATAATGTGTTGAGTAATTTTTATCATGTATTTTTAAATTTCATGAGGCATAATTGTCACTATATAACTTTTTGTGAGAAAAATTCCCATACCTTTATTTGATTCATAACTATAGATCACAAATTATTCTCCACTATAGGGTAGTGTGAGCACAGGTGCACTGTCTACCCTTTTTTTAGCTCCTTGAAATTCACTTAGCATTCCTCTATCCATATGAACATAACTCATATTGATTTAACTTTTAGAGTTTATTATATAATCATGTGAAATAGTGGAAAAAATGTTGAAAATATTTCAAAAACCAAAAAATTACAGATTTCAGTTACTATTATTAGTCCATGACAATTTTCAATAACTTCTATCTTTTCTAGATCCATAGATATCCCCTCCATTGAAATTATAGGACCCAATAATGAAACTTTCATAATCCAAAATTCACCTAAGGTAAATTTGTCATAAACCTTTTCCTTTTTCAGGGTCTTTAATATAATCCTCAAGTGATCTTCATGTTCTTTCTTATTCTTTGAATATATAAGAACTTCATATATAAAGACTACTAAAAACAAATCAATATATTATCTAAATACTCAATTTATCAAATACTTGAATATAGTGGGGAAATTAGTAAGACCAAAATATATCACTACAAATTCATAGTGTCTATACTTTGTATAAAATTTCTTATTGGGTATATCTTCCTTATTGACCCATTAATTAATCATATATATAATGAAGATCAATCTTATAAAGGTATTGAGATATTAGTTGATAATAAAGTCATGAATATGGGGGAGGGGATATATTTCCTTGATATTGATCTTGTTAAGTACTAGATAATAAATATAGAGTCTCATTGATCCATATTCCTTCTTAAAAAATAGAAAATGTGCTCCTGAAGGTGATGAAATGGGGACTATGAATCCCTTGTTAATATTCTATTGATGTTTATTCTTCAATTCCTGAAACTCAATTGGGGTCATTATGTAAGGAGTATTTGAAATAGGTATAGCACTCAGTATGATTTCTATTAAAAAATAAACATCAAGATTCGGTGGAAGAACTGTAAATTATTCCAAAAATACATTAATAAACTCTAAAACTATAGGTGTATCTTTAATTATGAGTATCTCTCTAACTGAGTGAGATATATAAACATCATTTATAAGAATTAAGACCCACAATATGGATTTAATTTCCATTGGAAGTTCATTTTCATAATTGCATTGATAGATGATCATAGATTCATTTAGAATATGAAATGCTACTTTCCTTCCTCGAAAATTGATATGAGCTCCGTATAATCAAATACAATATAGTATTATAGTTACATCCATTTCAATTAAATGAAGGATCAGAAGATTTTATGGAAGTCAATTCCCAAAAACATTAAAAGGAGAATAATTATAAACTTGAGATGTGACTATTATGCCATTAAGAGTTTTCACAGGTAACTCAACATCTAAATATTGAGGTAATTTGGAAATACCCTTAGAAAATTAATTAGAAATAAAAGAGCGGGAAATCAGAATAAAATAAATCATTTGATTCTTTAGAGTGGATGGTAAGTGTACCTTTTACCTGTTCATTGTCATACTCAACATCATGAGTAGTGACCACATAATATTTTCGTTTTTTCTTGAGCCTTAATAAGTTGTTGATGTTTATTATCATCGATTGTAATTAGATTTTAGAATTTAATAGAACAATGAAAATTTTCTTTTCACTTGAAGCATTGATGTGGGGGAGGTTCAATCTTGGAAACCTTTTCTCTATTCTCATTATATTTTTCAAGCACTTATAACATTTACTAGTCCCATTAAGAAATTTTTTTCCATATTTCTTTCCACACATTGATAATAATGAAAATATCACATTATTTTCACACTGGTCTTTAAATTTTCCATTGAATTCCATTATTCTCTTTTTATAGAACCAATACTACTGATGGGTTACTCCAATCTCCATCTCAACCTTAAGAGCACATTATATTATTATTTCCTAGCTACTAAGTTCCCTTAAGGATAATGCACTTTAGAGAATTGGTTTTAAGACAATAATAAATAAATCAACCTTACTTTTAGGTTTGAGGATAATTCCAGAACCGTATCTTACACGTCATGTAAAATTTTCATCGTAGGAACCAACTAATTCATTATCATATTTCTTAAGCATAAGATACTCTTTCACCATCTATATTTTAAGAATTTGAGGAAATTAATTATTGAAAAATATGTTCTTTAACTCATCCCATTTTATTTAGTCAATTTTATCTCATTGACTCATATTCCTGAGGAGTATCCACCCTTAATCCTATTCATCTAGCAAAAGATATACATCCAAAATTACTTTCTCATGTTCTGAACAGTAGAGAACCAAAAATAAAATTTTAGTGGTGATGATCCATTTTTCATCCTCTAGTGGATCAGAAGGCCCACTAAAAGAAGGGGGAAACTACCTCATAGTCGACTTAATTAAATGTTGTTCCCTCCATTGCCCATTTGGAATTCCTACATGATTAGTAGCTTGAGGAAGGTGTGTGATCGTTGAAATAATATTTTTTATTCCAGATACCATAACATTTGGTTGTTGAGGAGAAAAGTAGTTCCATTTCGAATTTCATTAAGTATTAACACGGTTCTTTTAGGTTCCAACCATTTACTAAAAGAAAATAATATATTGTGAGTAACAATAATAATAATAGGTAAAACCACATAATAAACGAAAATTACTTATAAAATTTCAATTCAGGATGCCTTAAGTTTTTCCAAGGTTATCTATTATCATCACAAAAAATATAGGATTTTATCCTAAACATTGTCTTATCCTTATGGTTGTAATGAAGTTTTTCTCATCCATGCTTCTAAAGGCTAACTAAGCCTTTCTATGATATCAACTAGAATGAAGTATAATTTTCATACATAGATATTACATCTGAATAGAAGAGTATTCATAACATAACATAAAAACCTACACTAGAAGTAAATATGTTTAGTGTTTTTGGAAACATGGAAGTATAAAAAATTAATTTATAAAACATCTACATCATCTCCCACTTATTCCATCATAATTATAACCCTTTTTGACACATCATAATAAATACATTTCTTCATATCCTAGGGAAAGGAAACAAAAAATGGAGAGATCAGATGATAGGTAAGGGTATCTTAGGGTGATAACATATGTATATGGGCCAAATAATATGAAAATAACTTTTGAAAATTTCATCATACATATCAAAGATCATGATATCATATCATGGAATAAATCATTGATGTTCGTAAAAAATAAAAGAACATATTTCATGAGAGGATAACCTAAGACATGGAACTACATAAAAATATTAAGCATAAAAAATCTTTTACATATTAGTAAAGGATCATTTCAAAGACTATGATAGTGTACACATTCCTTTACTGAACCTGGTTCATTCCCTGTTCTCGCTATGTATTACTAAATTGATGTCACTCCCCATTCCAGTCCTTTGTATCTCTAAAGATATAAATCTTTACCCAATTCATTTTAGGGGTACATAGGTCCCAAAAATTACATAATTAAAACCATACATATGTGTTACACCATAACATAATTCATTCACCATACCAAAACTCATAAAAATAAATGAGTTTCCTAAACATGATTCCATCATAACATAATCTGTGGATAGGAAATCAGTTTCTTAAATATATTTCCATCATAAACATAAAAAAACTATAGAAATAACATGAATAGTATCCTTGAAAAATATCCCTAATAAACCTTAAGTGATATCATATAGTTTTTTCTTAAATGGAAAATAATTTTGAGAGATCATTTGACAATAATTCTTGAGGAATATATCTTTTCTGCATTGATAAAGTTATATTTTCATAAAACATAACACAATTTAAAAATAGAATTTTATTTGAAAAAAAACATGTAATATTTTAAGGAAATATTCAAGGAATTAAAATTTTAGTAAAGTATAGAAATATTTTTATGCTGTATAAGTTAAACAAATTCCTTTCATACTTTTTCTGGAAAAGTCTCAAAGCACCTCATTTGGAAAATGAAAAAAAAATCCTTTAAAAAACTTTAGTAAAAATTGACACATGGGTAAAAATAAATTTAAAAACTTTTAGAATAATAGTAAAAATAATTTGGAAAATATTTTTAATAATCATGGACATGGTAGTAAAATATTCCCTAATAGATACAGATGTACCTAAAATCCTAAATAATAACGTAATTGTGAAATTACCCCTTACGTTAGGTTTGATTTACCTTGTAAATATATGAACCTTATATATAATCGATAAATAAAGTTTTTAAATTTATACCATAATCATATTCATACTTAAGATGACATATATGATCCTATTATATCATATTGGCACTCATTTGTTAATAATTTTTTATTATTACCCTTCTTTTGGGGGTCACCTGCTTCATTTTCTTATACATGTTTTTTTGTATAAGTCCCGGTTATTATGAATAATGTATAGTTATGTCATATAAATAATTATATATCAGTAATTTATATCATATTTATTCAATATATGCATTTATATAATCATTCTTTAATGGTGAACACTAAAAATGAATCTCATCAAATCAAGGGGACAATAGGCCATTCATACACATGATCGATTGTATCACTCCATTAATGGTAAAAGGGTAAGAAAGTGGATAGTGTATATATTTTTCCATAATAAATTTCATGTCATAATTATTATATATAACTATTATTTCTATTAGTATAGCCATCAAAATAAAGTGGTGATGAAAAAAAGATTACCCCAAGATGTTGAGATTGAAAGTCGTATGTACGCACATACAATACTTTTGTTTTTTATAAAATGGATAAAATGTGGAAAAGTATTATTAAATAATAATAATAAAATATCATAATATAATTTATATAGTATTTGTTACTTTATTATTTAAACAACACATGAATAGAATGTAGGAGGATAAATAAGCATGAAATATTTGGTAATGACGATTACTACTTCTTTGGAAAACATCCTTTAGATAACCTCTTAGTAAACTATGGTCGATCTTTTGAGACGAGAAAAACCTCTAAAATGTATCTAAGAAATTTTAAAAGTGATTTTTTTGGGGGATGTTCAGTCTTGAATGTTCAATGTGATGTGAATATGTGAGAGGATACACCCATTTATAATTTAGGTAAGAGGCACTTTTTGAATTTCTAAAAATATTAATTTATTATAAATTAAATCACAATATAGATACCTCTAAAAGTAATTTTATTAAAATATAATATTATATATGGTATTAATATCATCAGAAAATATATTTTAGAAATGTTTTTATATTATTGTAAACCATATGATTTTTAATAACCATTAGTTACAGTATTTTAATTTTAACTAATGTAACATGTTTTTCTATTTTAAAAGGATATAATTTTTAATAATGTGATCTGAGTTTGAACAGAAACGAATAATTAATAAAATTTTAGACAATAATATAATTATTTTTTATTTTTAAATATGTTTTTTTATTTTTAAATAATTTTATAAAATATTATTTTCATAAAATATCATTATTGTCAATTTTGACACTATTAATTATTTAGACTTTTAAAAATATAAAGATAACAATTTTACTTGTAGAAAATATTTAATTATATACCTAATAAGTCAAGGTCATATAAAAAAATCATTGATCACATTAATCATCTCAAATTATAACTATTTTAATATTTTTATTATCATTTCCTTGATATTTCCATTGCCTGCAATTAAATTTTTGTTATTTTCAAGACACTGTTGAGGATAAAGTGAGAAACCAAGAGTGTATGGACAAAAAAATATCATAATAGCCATACAAACCATCACATCCTCTATAAGGTTCTTCCTCCTTAGTTTCTGATTCCCACTCAGAAGCCGGGTTATAATTCCACAAGATATTAGCATACTGGTTGTTATGCTTTGGATGCTCCAACGAACTCACTTCCAAAAATATCTGGTTGACTACATGAACTTTCCAAAAAGAAAGGATAACCCATCATCCCCTATTAGAAGTGGACCTTGTTCTTATTGGTTTTGGAAAGTAAGAATAATCCTTCCTCATCCTTCTCTGAGCTGGAGCTGACATAACTTCTTCACACATGGGTATCCCATATTTTCCACCTTACACAATATCACTATAGGAGAGTATGGCCATACCGATCACATTATCCTTTCCATAACCCCCATTTTTAATGTTAGGCCCAAATTCATTACCCTTGCATCCATCCTTTTACATCAGTAGGGGATTCAGGTTAGAATCAATCAGAGTAAGTCATTAGGCCACATTTCCATGGCTGTAAATATATTATTTTCCAATTCAACCACCCTCAATAACTTCCTTTTTAACGCTGGACTCCTTTTGCCTGCTAAAAACATAATATTCTTGATTTTTACCTGACTGAGGTCCCATCTGTTTTGGTATGTGCTGGTAATACTTGTGTCCCCTTCTTTACTTCTTCTTGATCATACCTTCCTCAAGAACCTTAGATAATTCTGAAACCTCCTCAAACCCCACACCTTCTGAACTGATTCCATCAAGATCATAGGACACCTCACGAGGGAACACCTCGGTATCCATACAATCAAAATAATTATGAGTTTGAACACCCCCTAAACCAAACATGGATCAATTGCTTGCTGGTTGACCCCCAAAGAAGAAGCTGCCAGGGGGTCTCTCACCATGTCACCTGTCCAAACCACAACCTCCTTTCCAGATATCCTCCCACCTACAGATTGAGGCAATGTCAGAGAATGCCCCTAAACCCGAACATATAATGTTTTAACCCTGTCCTAACCCCTCAAATCCCTTTTTCTCCAATCCACAGCCCCTGACATATGAAGTTCGGAACCCGATTGTCCATTGTCATTGCGCCGTATTGCTCGCCCGGTGAGCCTGATTTCCACCCGCAACCTTCCTCTCTTGGTTAATCGCCTTCCCTTTCATTCACCCTGCCTGTAGACATCACTGGAATGACCAAGCTAACGGCAAGATGGATAGTACTCCAATCATTTCTCAAAAACCACTGGTTGTTTCCACATGACCTCCTCGCCAGCTTCAATCCACACAAACTCTACCAGAGATTTTGAAACATCAACCTCCATACACATGTGGGGGTTAACCAGATAGAAAACTGAAGCAGTACGAGAATAAACACAAAAGAATCATCCAACCAAATTCCTTAACATATGAATAATTTTAGGGTTCTCGAATGGAAGAGGGAGATGACGAAGGGTAACTCAAATAGGAACTATAGAAGAATAACGATTCAGATATTAGTTGAAGCTCCACCGAGACAGGTTAAATCGGAAACCACCCCACCTCCTAGGAGAAAAGTCCAGAGCACGAGCCAGATCTTCTGATGATGAACATCACACCATCACATGTCTTCTATCTAATAGTCTAATAACCGATCGATCGTGCATCCCCCAAGAATAAAAAATGAACCTATGAAATTCTTCCACCAACAGTAACATATTTCTGAAACTTGCAACCAAAGTGAGGTTCAGAAGCCACTAAACCTCTATTAACACCAAAGACGATAGCGGGACCATGGGAGCACCATCACAGAGACTAGGGACTTTTGGAGAACATTAATTGATGGAAATGAAAGAAGAAAATTATGGTTGGTGAAAGGGGAAAACCGCAAGTCTGGATACGAGCATACCGAGGATCCTCCCCCCTCGCGTCGACAAGTGGGGGAGGGGGGAATTACATTAATCCCATTAGGGTTACACCATCACCGTTTCCTGGAAGGAAAACCTAGAGCTCCTGTCCCTCTTGATATTTACATTAATTAAACAATTACAACATTTGTGTTGTGTAATTATTTAATAAAATTATTTATCACTAAAAATAAAATACCTAAATGAGGATAAATCTTAAAAATTTATAAATATTATATATAGTGGAATATATATATATATATTAACGCTAAGTTAAAAATGATATATTATTTAGAACATGAATGTGATATATTTGATTTTTTTATTAAATAGAATACTATAAATATCAAAATCTCATATAAGTGGACCAAAAATTAAAAAATAAATTTATATCATGAAAATATGATTATTATTTTGAAAATATAAATATATATTCATTCATTACATATCTTTTTCCCATGTGGACACATAAAGGATATTTAAGATAAAGAAAGTGGCATTTTTCACTTTTTTTATTTAAATACTATATATGTCATTTTACAGGAGAAGATTATATTATACAAATTAATTTGGATACACAGATGTCAAGGGTTGAATTATATGAATCGAATAAAATTTTAACATCTATTAGGGTCATTTTAGAATCATTATCATTTTAATTTTAACCTGAATTACACAATTTACCTTTTACCATGGTGAAACAATTTACCAAGATTACTATTCATAATGAAAATAAATAAAAGGGAACTATTCCCTAAATTTATATATTATGAATATAAATTTGGTATCCATTTTAATAAAATCATATCACATAATTTGAATAATTAAATTTAGAATAAAACTTATAACATTCCATGAGAAATAATTATTCGAAATAACATACTATCAAAAAATAAAATATTTTTATAATAAATTCATGTATATAATCCTTTAAAAAAATATTAATTGTATTATTTTAATATAAGATGAACTAATTAAAATTTTAAACTAATCTAAAACAGAATTTTACTGTATAATGATTTTAAAAGATAATATTATTTGAAATAAAAATCAGTATTTTCACTATTCCTTAAAAAATGTTTTAAAAAAACCAATTTTAAGATAATTTTGACGAGTTGAATTCAAAAATGAAATTAATTTTTTCAAATAAAATTTATATACCATCTTAAAAACTAATAAAAATCTTGAAGAAATAATTTGTGTAGAAAACATACTTTTAAAGAATAAAGTTTTTCTTTTAAATCGTGTGATTATTTTCAAATAACATACGAATACATTCATATTGAGTTGGGGATCTATATTTATTTCATAAATTAGTTATTCATATTTATTCTCACCAATTTAATGTCTAGGTTATAATAATAGTACCTCATGGTTTATTTAAACTCAAGTTTACATGCAACGCAAGCTATTGAATAATTAAAATTATGTAAAAGAGAAATGTTTTATATAAATGTCTAGGTGTTACACTCATATTTTTTTTCTTCACTCTATATATAATTAATTTCATTAATTTTAATAAATTTCATGTGATATTTTTTTAATTTATTTTTTATGGTGATATCATATGTTATATAGAGAGAAAATTCATTTCATTTTCATAGGGATGTAATAGTAAACGTTTTTATATTTTTTTATATTTTATCATTCATATTACTTTTAATCCAAAAATAATATTAAAATTTTAAATTATGTTTTGGATATATTACCAAGAAATATTTTATTATACCTTTTAATTTTTCTTGATCATACATTCTAATTCACTTCATATGCGTAGTTTAATATAAAATGGAATTGAACTATGTAACTATTGAATTTGGTTGAAGAGTTTCAAATCTACATCCTAGAAGAAATTATATAGGATATTGAGGTATAGAATGTTGTTTTATTTTTTTATATTGGAATAAGTGTTTTTATAATTTTATTGAATATTACACTATGAAATTATAATGAGTCTTATTCATATTTTTTGAACAATGACTAATAAAACTAAAATCTAGCATGGGCAACAACTTCCTTGATAATTTCCTTATTATTTCCATCATTATTAATTTTGTTTCATTGAATTATAAATTTATTCATATTTATACACATATAATATATTTTTAAATTACATCCTACACTATTTATATGGTCGTAAAATTAATTTATTCAAAAAAATGCTAACATTAAGAAAATGGGGTTTGTTAAGGGACTCTTTTAGAGTTTGTAAGTAGATCATGAACCAATATAGTTAATTAATGGTAATAAGAAATACTTTTGATTATGTATTTATAAAGAATATATAGTGTCAGAAACTAATAGTAAAACATGTTTCTTATTTAATGAATCAAAATTGGGTGGTCTTCTACTCTTTGTATGATTTCCTTTCCTAAGATAAATGAAAATAACCATGTTAAGATACATGTAGTGAAGTTTTTTGAGAACCTGTAATATTACAATATAATGTAAGAAGTTAACATATCTAATGTTTTACATATGTTATCATAGATCACTAAGACATACAAATTTATAAGAATTAATAAAAGTCTAAATGAAAACTAATAAAGAAAAACAAAGAAATAATAAAATAAATAAGACTCATTTCAATGAAAAAAAGTTCAATGAAGAAATGACAAAATATTTCAAATGCTACCAATTTATTGGATCTAATTTTAGGATACAAATCCCCATCAATGGGTAAACATAAATATCATTGAAAAATTTAATTATTAAGAGTAATCCTAGGATATTCAAAACTAGGGATGAATATTGAAGTAAAAACGTGAAAATAGACAATGTAATGTTTGTTAATAATGAGTTTACTGGGTTAATAATTGCTAAATTCTGAATACAATGAGAATAAAATTATCTGAAATTATATCTCTATCTAGTAATGTGAAATTTTTATCTATTTATTCATAGATTAATTGTGAACATGGAGTCATTATATTTTTAAATATAATGGCTTAAAAAAAGATAAATGTGAGATGAGTATTTTTCTAAATTATGTATATTCCAATTAAGAACATTTTAAAATAAAGATAATTATGGATATTATAAAAATTCTATGGGATTTTAAGGGTTATAATAGATGTGCAATATAGTTTTCCATAATTATTTAACTTTAATTAAATCATTAGTTGAGTATAGATCAAATTTTATGTTTTGTTTTAAGGTAATGTTAAATTGAATGACACTCTTCATTGAGTGAAATATTCATATATTGATTTGATAGATCATATTATTATGTTCTGTTAATATAGTGTATGAACCATTTTAGCCTAAAAATTAGATAATGAGATAAAATTGAGTTATATTTTAATTTAATTAAAGGATCGTTTATATATATTAAAGAAATTTTCTATATAATGACCTTATTGGTTGGGTAATGTTGGTTCACTTTCATTTTTAATGTTGTAAAGGTAAACTATGTTGCACTAATGGGTTTATAAAAATATAAGATATTTTAGTTATGAATATATCATTTAAAATGCTATCAATGACAGAGTATAGTCTTGTTTTTTAGGATATATTCTAGATATCTCAATATTTTATTGAGAATTCACTAATGTGTTCTGTGTGAATTTTATTATAATGGTGTTTTGATGTTAAAATGGGTATATCAATTTTAATAAATGACAATCTATCTATATATTTTACTTATTATTGAATGTAATTGTATAATCTATTACTATAATTATGTAATTTCAAATGGAAGTGGAATTTTTGGATTTTTTCAATAATATTGATACTATCATGGATTTTACTGAATATTATATGAGGACTAGATATAAAAGTATTGGGTGTAATGTTGGAATTTTTACAATATGTGAATATAAAATATTATTCATTTTTATATAGGAAATTTAAAGGGTTTAATGACTTACATGGGTATTAATTTGGGAGATGTCTTACAGAAACTTATTTTAAGAAACTAAGATGAGGAATAATTTGATGTGCTATTTTTTAAATTTATAGAAATTTATTCAACCTATGTATGGGAATGAGATGTTGACATGTGATATCAGTGGAATGATATTTTCACAAGATATTTTTAGTAATGATTCACTATAATAAGAAGAATTATAGTGTGGAGTTTGTATCTTCTCAAAATATATCATGTTTATGATGAATGTAAATGTTTTATTTGATAAATAAACCTTGGATTTTGGATTTAAATGTTTAATATAGAAGGAAAGAGAGAAGGTATGGGAAAGTCATTTGAATGGATTTCATACTATAATGTTTCTACAAAGTTTTATTTCCAGGTCAATGATATGTTGGTTGGAATAACTATGATTTTAGGGGTACACAAAGAGGGAGTTCCTTCCATCAATTACTACTGAAAGGTCAATCATGGCCCAGCAGTTACTCATTAAGTAATTAAGAGTTTGGTGTGGGTGTTTAATACTGTTTTGTTAATCAAACCATAATTATGTGTTTAACAATAGGGATTGAATTTTCATAACTTCCCAAGATCACTTAGGTTTTTCGTTTTGATAATTAGGAAAAACTCTTACATATCAATCCCTTAGAAAACAAAGTGGAAACTTCATCCTAATATCCATTTTTCTATAAAAACAAGATTCTTAAATTTAAAATCATTTTCATTCAAAACAAAATAAATTATCCAAATATAAATACCCATAGTGAAAATATATAACTATTTATAGTTTACACTGATAGGAATATTCATATAAATATTTTTATCTTTAATACTTCCACTAGGATTTTTACAAAAATATAATTCTCTATTTCACAAGAGGATATTTCTATTTTACTCAAAAGTTTATATAAAAAAATAAAAATATGTAGACCACTAATTAAACAAAAATTTAGAACAATATGATTAAAAAATTAATGTACCAATCACCACTTCATTCGATGGTCTTTCATTTATTAAGGTTCTCATGAATGAATTTTCCACACATGTTTTCTTTTGGTATTGGCGATTCTTATCATTCATTATTTTATGTAAACATGAATTAGTATGATGGATCATCTTATTTCATTTAAAACAACACTTTTTATTATTATAATTTTCCTGACCATTACTATGATTAATTTAATTGTAATAAAATGAAAAATTTATCAAAACACCTCATCGATAACACTCTACAAATTTCATAGGACACTCCATATGTTTTGTTTTAACAAAATTATCAGAAGAATGAAATTTTGGACCTCTTACATTTAAATTTCATTAACGAAATGTTTACAATTTATTATTTACTAGAACACATCAAATTTATATAATTGTAAAAGTAAACAAACTATATTTTAACCTTTTAGAAAACCAAATTGTTTTATCATAGATTTTAAATTCATGAGATGATAAATAAATTTGCAAACATGGTCCAATAATATATAAAACTTATCAATTATATTATTATAATAAAGAATTAAATTTGGGGAATACCTAGCCAATGTAGTTAAATGGGCTCCATAGATGAAAAAAGTGTCCTAATTTTGATTATATTAAAAAAATTTACTTTAAATCCTTAGTTAAGAAACCTTAAGAATATAGTTCTAAATGTAAAGATACTTAAATACCTTCCACTCTATTGAATCAATCTCTGGGTTCCCATAGTTTTCTTAACCAATGACCACCACTAATCGAATTCACTGTCAAAATATATAAATGGAAATAATTATGTTTTAATGTCTAGAGTAACTATAAACCAATAATATAATTTCCATATAATTGATATATCATTTGGATTCAACTATATCTAAATCTCCACTAAAATATTGAGGGTGTTTCTTCCTAAAATGATTCATTATAGACATTTCCATCTGTGGAGAGTTCAGACTCTCTATATCTTAGAAAACACACTTAATTTCTTAAATCAACTAATTTGACCTGACAAAACACTTATCTATTCCATTTACAACAACTATAGGTTTCTTATTCAGAAGGATATTTTCCTATTGATGCCTTTCCTCATTATTCACCTTTTTTCCTCTATCAAAAACCATTTTGAAAGGGACAAATATTAGTTGAAAAAACAAGGAAACCCTTAGAATTTTTACATGGTAATTTAATCCATATATTTAAATCCATTTAATGTATTTTCTTAATAACATCCAAATTTATAAATATTTGTAAAACCTTTTTATCACTCCATATTTAAGGATTTATGCCTTAATCAACCAATAATTATGATTTTAATAAAAATGATTTTGTTTTATTGCATTCCCCTGATATTTTATGTTTAGAGTTTATAGGGTTAGTAAAGCTATTTAACATTAAACCCTTAAAAAAAATAATACTCTTCCACTCAATATCCAATTTTTTCTAAAAAAACTTGATTATTAAATTTAAACTCATATTTATTTCAAAAAATGATTAATTATTTTATAATGAATAGTGATAGTGGAATGATAGACTTCATTATAGTTCTTACTCATCCTTAAGCCATATAAAAATCATTTAAAAATGTGTTATGAAAAAAATATTACTAAGGGATAAAAAATAAAAAAATATGTTAGTCCATTTTAAAAATTATAAAGTTCCATAGAAAATGTTCCTTTTTTATAAAATTTCATGAGCATAGAATAATATATTATATACTAAAAAATAAATTTCACTTAATTATTATTTTCATAAAAAATATCATATTAAGTCTTAACTTAAAAATCATAATTACGAGGTTTTCTAACTATACGTGAGTACTCATGATAAAACTTTCTTGAAAAATATACTTTTCCTTATTAAAGAGGGAATATTTTTTCCTTTAATCGTAAGCTCGTTAGATAACCTTTTGAAATAAAAATCCTTCTATAAAAACTCATTTACAACCATATAATACATTGAGAAATTATATTGACATTACTCTTAAAATAATTCTTATAAGCACTATTAAAAATGTAATAAATCACACAGTTAATTCCAACATATATTTCTTAGAGAAAAAAATCATTACCCAATGAATTAGAGAGATAAATTGAGATCACCTATTATCATAAGATATATCAAGATTACCCATAATCAAAAATAATTTACAAGGACCATAACATGTATAAAAATTAAGTATCCTTCATTTATATCATAAAATATCATTAAATATCCTCCTTAACATATATGTTGAAATAGTTTTGGTATTTTCATAAAATTAAGGATAAAAAATCAATTTTCATTGAAAACTCATAAAATGAAAATTTTGTAGAAGTATAGTAAATAATATTTGAATCTAAAAACCATGATAACTTATAGAGGAAACCACTTAAACAATGATGATAATAACTCCTATAAATTTTGACCATGCTACATGAATTTATATAAGGTTCTTATCACACTTTTTAAAAAATAACCCATATTGAATATGTTAAAAAGATTCCTTTGATTAAAACACTATAGGGAATGTGAAAGGGAGTATAAAATTAATATAACCAATAATTTGACTATAAGACTTATATTGTTAAAAATATTAAAAAATAAGTATGTAGAAGAAATATTGACAAAAGAAAACATTAAAACATTTAAAATAAGGTTTTTAAAGAAAACCCACTACAACATTGATAAATTCTAAAAAAAGTCATAGAAAAAGATCATGAAATGGATTTTTTAATTTAATTAAATGATAAATTTAATGAATATAGAAATATATGAGACAAATAAATGAAAATAATGGTGAAAAATGCCTATGTATCAACGAAATTAAATTGAGATGAAAAATCCCTTGCCTCGAGTTTGACTCAACACATATGTTGTTTAACTCCTATATAAAAACTTATATTAATTATTACTTCTATAAGAACATTTTTAAGTTTTATTACCATATCATTATACATTTTTTTCATTTATTACTAGGTCTTATATAATTACTAAATTAGTTAAGTTCATTGGGGTTGTATTGAGAATATTTGGTTCATAGTCCTAGAACTACTTTGGTAGGGATGCTCCTCTGGATGGAATGATGGAATTCAAGGAGTACCTGGTGCATGCGGGGCTGCTGGACTTAGGCTACGGAGGGTCTAGGTACACGTGGTGTAATAACAGGAGAGGCCAGAATAGGATTTGGTGTCGTCTGGACCGGTGGCTTACCAACTTGCATGGGCTCGATATGTTCTCAAAGTCCTCGGTCATGCATCTTCCTCTCATTTTATCCGATCATGAACCACTTTTGTTGGATTTAAGACGCGAAGCTGTGGTTGGACATGGATTTTATTATTTGAGTGAATGGAATAGGGACTCGGTTTTCATGTAAATGGTTAAGGCCTCTTGGATGATGGAGGAGAGGGAGGAGTCTTGGGGAGGGCTGGTTAATCGTCTCAGGAGGTTAAAACAGAGCATCAAGCGGTGGCCTGTGGAGCAACCCGACGGGCACAATGGGGTGACCAGCTTATAGTAGGAAGTTGGAAGGCTTGAGGAAAGGCTTCAGGCTTCCTGGGATGAGAGCACTTTTACTACCCTTTGTGATAAAAATGCGGTGCTGGCAGAGAAACTTCTGGATATGGAGAGGGTGTATCTGCAACGCTCCCGTGTGCGTTGGTTGAGAGAGGGGGATTGAAAAAATGCGTTCTTCCAGGCTTGTATTAAAGAAAGGAGGAGCTAGAAGATCAACATCAAAGGTGAATATGGAGAGTTTACTTCGGATGTTATGGTGGCCGGGGGAATTGCATTAAAGCACTTTGAGGGTATATGGGCAGGAGAAGTCTCGTCTGGCTTCCGCAGAGAATCTCTAAGGGACCCTAGTTTTTTGGAGGGTCTTCCCTCCCTGATCTCCCAGTCTGAGAACGTATGAATGTGCAGGATCCCAGACGAGGGGGAGATTAAAGAGGCCCTGGGGAGCATGCCGAAGGAGGGCGCACCTGGTCCTGACGGCTTCCCGGTGTCTTTTTATAGGGCTACTTGGGATGTCGTGGGGCCATCTGTCGCGGAGGCCATTGGTGATTTCGTTCGTGGAGCTCCTTTAAGTAGGGGGATCTCCTCTTCGAGGGTGGTGCTGGTTCCGAAGATCAAAGATCCCACTCTGGTTATCCATTTCATGCCGATATGCCTGTGCAACATGTCTTACAAGATTCTGGCAATGATCATAAACAGAAGATTGGCCAATGTGATTCCTAAGTTAGTCTCTGAAGAACAACAAGGCTTCATTCAAGGGAGGGGTATACATGGAGTGGTTGGCATAGAGAGCGAGTTGGTGCATGATCTGAACAAGCGGTCTGTGGGTTCCAATATTATTTGGAAGGTGGATATGAACAAAGCTTTCGACAATCTGGAATGGGGTTTCATCTTGTAGGTAATGAGAGGGTTTGGTTTCCAGGAGTCCCTCTCCGATCTATTTTTCTGGTGCTTTGCGTCTCCCTGGATCTCTATATCACTGCTCAGGAAATGCTTCTGTTTCTTCAAATCGGTGAGGGGAGTCCGCCAAGGGGACCCGATTTCTCCTTTTCTGTTTGTTCTTTCACATGATGCCCTATCCAGAAACATGAAGAAGGGCTTAACAGAGGGAAGATTGAGACCTTTTCTTGGCCGTAGAAACTCTCTCAGAGTTTCTCACTTGATGTATGCTGATGACATTTTTCTATTTCTGAACGGAGGGAGGAGATCGATAAATAATCTTAAGGCCATTATGTCTGAGTATGGGGAGATAAGTGGCCAGGAAATCAACCGGTCTAATAGCCACTTGTTCATCTCCAACAAATGTTCAGGGAATAGGTGAAAACATATTCAGGAGGCTTTGGGCTGTGGACAAAGACAACTCCCTATTCATTACTTAGGAGTTCCTCTTTCTTGTGGGAGGATCATGAAGGTCCACTTCAACGAGATTGTGGACCACATACTGGGAAGGATATTCAACTGGAAGAACAAGCTACTATCCTTTGGTGGTAGGATCATGCTGATCAACAGTGTACTGCTATCGATTCCCATGCATGTTTTTGCTGTCATCAAACCCCCGAACGGAACGGTGGAGAGGATCGAGCGCATTCTCTCGTCATTTCTCTGGGATGCGAAAAGGGAGGGGAGATGCCACTGGGCGTCTTGGAAGAGGATGGCCAGACCAGTGGAAGAGGGTGGGGTTGGTCTTCGCGATATACTTGGAACGATTCGGGGACTGCAGGCAAAACTGGCTTGGGAGGTGATAGCAGGTAAGTCCCTCTGGGCCATGTTTTTCAGAACGAGATATGGAGGGCTTGGTGAAAGCAGCGCGCGCAGTGCAACAG
The DNA here is from genome assembly GCA_963277665.1 of Viscum album. Lineage (NCBI taxonomy): Eukaryota > Viridiplantae > Streptophyta > Magnoliopsida > Santalales > Viscaceae > Viscum > Viscum album. The sequence goes on from OY728136.1 coordinate 56,220,707, forward strand.
ATCTCGGAAGTTTCATTGTATCACATCTGGAGGTGCTACATGGTCATGTCAGATGGGTGATTGGTCGTGGAGAGATCAGCTTCTGGGAGGATGCATGGTTGGAAGAAAGGCTTGGCTATGAGGGCTTCCCCCTCCCAGATATCTATTTCAGGGATTCGTGTGAGAGATACGAGTTCGTGCATGAGAACATCAACTCACCGCAACTGAATACCTTCAACAGTGTTGTTATGAGCAACGAACTAGACAGGTGCTGTTATTCTCTAAGTGAGTTGGGGCGATTCAACTTGAATGGCTACAGGAGAATTGGACAAAGGGTTACTTCCGGAGAAACAGAGCAGGGACCCATGTGGTGTAAGCCAATCCCGACGCGAATGAACTTTCTGGTGTTGTGGGTTCAGAACCGAGCTGTACCCACAGAGGAGAACATCCAGAAGAGGGGGGTCTGCATGGCCTCGCGCTACTTCTGTTGCAAGAGCCCAATGTCGGAAACTATGCTCCATCTGTTCTTTCAGGGGCGGTGGGCTGTGTTTCTTTGGTCCCAATTCTCTCAGTTCAGGATACCATATGGGGAGTGTATTTCTGTTCGAGAGTATCTCCGGGCATGTTTCTCGGGTTTCAGCATGAGAGTTGATGATCGTTCAACAGGTATGATCATTCTAGTATCGGTATGCTGGACTCTTTGGGAAGCTCACAATCAGGTAAGGCGAGGTGGCAAGAGATCGTTATTAGCACTCCAGATCCGTATGAGATTGTTAATTGCAGAATTGCCTACCCTCTTCAAGAATGGTTTACAGGCAGGTATTCTGGGGTCCTCTGTGGGTGGACAGTTGGCTCAGGCCCTACAGCGAGGGAGATGGGTTTGATGGAAACCCCCGACTGGAGGGTTAAAATTGAACGTGGATGGTTCTTGTTCGGGGTGGGGGGGATCATGAGGGGTGGTGGTGTCCTCCGGGATCACTGGGGTTCAGTCCACATTGCCTTCAACGCCTTTTATGGGCCAGGCACTTCTATAAGTACAGAGTTTAGATCCCTCCTTATGTGTCTCACTCGAGAGGTCTCTAGGTGACGGAGGTTGAATCAGATTCAGAAGTTCTGGTTAGATCTCTTCAGGGTTCTCGTGATGTGGCTTGGAATATGGTGTACGTTTTTAGAAGGTGCAATGTGGAGACCAATCAGGGCAGGTTGATCCATCATAGTGTGAGAGAATCTAACTTTGCGGCTGATTCATTGGCTCGCGAGGGCAGACCATTGGAGACATTAATAGTGTATGACAGACTTAATTCTCTTCCTTCCGAGTGTGTCAATGTGATCCAAAAGGACTCACTTGGTCTTCACTACTTTCGACCTCTGTGATTTGTATCCTTTGATTTTCCTGTCTTCTTAATAAAAAAATAACTTTCAGTCCATTATTAAATGTGTGAAAAAACTAATCCCTTCACTGTGTGGAGTTGGTAGTCCACATATACACATAAGGGATGTAATCATTTGTCAATAGAGGGAAGGGTATGAAGGCAAGAAAAATTTTATCTATCCAAGATAATAATTATTTCAAAAATATAATATATATTAATTTGAACCATCGTTCTAACCTGTAATCTGTGGTGGTGGTGAAAAAAAGACATTGCTTTGTGGTGGTGGTAGTCCACATGTCAGCACAAGCAATGTTTTCATTTCTGATAGGATGGAATGGAAGAAAAAATGGGTTGTACCATAAAAGTATTAACATTTTTGTATTTTTTAGATATAGATTTTATTATATCAACGTTATTACGATACTTTTTAAGAATTTAGAAGATGAAAATAAACATCAAAAAACTTTGTTAAGAGTTATACCACTTCACTAGAAAACCTCCTCAGACTTACAACTTATGCTTTATAGGTTGTAATTTTGGTGAGACTAAAACCCATAGGATATGTCTGGTCATATTGGGGAGGTATTTTTAATTCGTTCTTAAATCATTATTTTTTCATAAAAGTTACATTATATGTAAATATAATATTCTTTTACCATTAAAAAAAGCCATCTTTTGGAGAAAAATCACAAAAAATCACTGTAGGGTAATTTTTTCATGATGAATTCAAAAATGAAGATAATTTTATATATTTAAAATTCTAAAGTTAAAACATTTAAATTCTATGTAAAACCAAAGGATTCATTGAAAACAATTTATTTGGAATATAATTATTTCTCTCGATTGAAAAATTACTTAAAAATTATTATAGTGAAAATGACTATATAAAATTAAATAATGAAAATTAATACATTATGAAAATTATTTATTATTAATATTAGCTATGTTGTCATAGGGTGGTATTGAAATTCAGGTATTGATGCCCCACCCCATTTTTAATTGTATCATCTCGAAATTTTCTAATCACAAATTAATGAGTATAACTATGAAGTGGGGATTTATTTAAAATTATCCTAAAGAAAACTATTCTAAATATCTTTATAATAATTATATATTATTTTGTTAGTTTCTCATTTAATTTATTTTGGATTTTTTTCTTTTTGTTAGACTTGTGATGGTATGAAAATTATCACCCCTATGATTTATTTAAATGGTGATGTGGTTTCATCCTTGATTGATTCTAATTTTTCAATTTCCTTATATATTGGTATAATCAAATATATTATTTATGATCAATGATATATTTTATGTATTTTCCATTTTATGTATTGATTAATTTATTTATTAGTGGAATAATATTTTCTCATGGGATTAATTAAATAATTTCTTGTGGAATATTTTCTCACTATGTGGAAATTTAGAATTGAGTGAGACAAATGGGTTAAATATAAAATTTATATTAATATAGAATTAATTAGAGTAATTTACAATAAGAATATATAATTAATTATAAAAATTGAATTTATAATTTACTGTGATTTTATTAAAGAGATAATTAGTTGGATCTTTGAGTTACTGGAACTAAAATGAGATATAGTATTTTAATTAGTGAAGACTTTGTTTTTTAATGTATCAATTTCAGAAAACTATTGTTAAATATTATTCATGTGATTTTTTAAATGGTTATGATTCTATAATATATCCATAATGATAATGTGTAATTTATAATCAATTAAATATGTAAGCTAATGAGATTTATAATGAAATAAATTTTTCATCATGCTTAAATTAGATAATTAATAATTTAATAGTACTGAAGGAATGATTGAATAATATTTTTCATTTTAAATAATTTTAATCACTATATAATGATTTTTGAAATGATTGAATTGTGAATGATATTATTTTCTTATAATAAAAAATTTATGTTTTAAAGTAACTATAATATTTTTTAATCAAAAAATACATTTTTTTTAATTTGAAATATTTCTTGAAAAAGTGATATGTCACATCTTGGCTTCTTATAAAGAGATTTACCAAATATTACCTTTATTATATAATATTTTAATTACTTAACAAGAAAATGGTTGTAGGTGGGGGTGAAATGTTGAAATATCTTATTGGTATAGGTGTTGTGGGGCGTTTTGGGGTGCCTTTGAGCATTGAAAATAATCCTTTTCTTATTTTTATCAATTAGGTGAAATTAAACATTATTTAAACTTTTTTGGGTTGATTACTGGTTTATTTCACAAATTTATTACCGTAAAAACCGATAAAATATTATTGAACAATTCATTTATTGACATATGATGAGTAAAATCAGTTAGAAACATGTGTTGGAAAATATATTCAATTTTACTTCTTAATGTTATGAAACAAACTATTTACTTTGATGTGATGGGATATTTATGGAATTAAGAATAATAAATATTTAAATCATATTAACCTCATTTTTAGATGTTATTTATTTCGCGGACTTCCTTGATGTGATGTAGATGAATTAACTCCGAATGGTGTTGTAAAAACTATGAAGAACTCAAAAAACATTATAGTAGATCATGGTTATAATGTGAAATTAATTGTGATAAAAATGAATAGCAATATTATATGGTTTAGGATTAGTTTGATTACACATTTCTATGATGCAAAATGTAGTACAGAGATTAATGGATATGGAGTGAAAAGATACCCCATATTTTTTATTCATATTTTCTCCTCTACTATAGGATTGAAACCAATGATTAAAAATTCTTGATTATAAACATTTTCACCAAGATATAGATTTTGAAGTAGATGACTCCCTAGGGTTCACACAATTCCTCCCATATATCTTTAGGAATGGGGTAGATAATAACATTTTACAACAAATAATTATTATATCTCAAATTTATCTAGGATAAAGGCAGAAAAACCATTTATCTACTTATCTAACATGATGGTATATCATTTATATTAGTGTTTTGAGGAAAATGTTATTTTTAATATTTAGTGTCATAGTATCTATCATATGTTATGTTATTTTGGAAAATTTTTCCTCCTCTAGGTGGCAAACATTTTCTGGTGGAGAATATGAGTTCCAATATCAATTGGGGAGGTGTGTCATGGGATATTATGTAAATTAATATTGGTGTGTGAATGATACCCTTATCCAGTTCTTAAAGTTGTTGATCGTAGCATAGTTTGTCAAACTCTGTTCTTATTAGTATATAGAATAATATTTTTTATAGGGCATATTATATATATTTACAGTTACCCACATATATATATGACTACGTATATCTTATCCTCATATGAGTGATGAAATAAGGGTTCGAGGATTAAATAAAAAAGTATATATCTCATACTTTAATAATTTTGTCACACCCTAACCATTAATTTCCATTCTATTTTACTTAATTATTGATTTTATTATTCACATTGTGTTTTGATCATGTATGTTTAATTTCTTTTGAAAAATATAAGACTGTTTTCTTATCACATAGTTAGTTCATTTTTATTGTTAACCATTTGACGATTGTACAATAGGATCTACAGTAATTAGTAGAATTATTTACATGGTTAGAGAACAATTTTCCTAACTATGTATCTAGACCAGGCGACACTCCTTTTATTATCAGTTGAGATTAATGCGATTTGGAAAACATTGTGACTTACATAGTTATATAAAATTGGATGTTTCCAATTTTTACTTCTTTCAATTTGAGACCCTAAATATGCACCCCTACCATAATTTCAATGCAGAATATGGATCCCTAGGTGTGAGTCACCCTTTATTACCCTTCAATTCTTTGTTTTTATATTCTACTTAAAGTAAAATTTTCCAATTAAGTCCATCATATATACTATTTTGTCTTCTCCTTCAATTTTTATGTTTTTTCTCAAACATTAGCTCACATTGGCCAAAACCTAAGGGATTCCACCTGATTTTTTTTCATGTAATGTTAGAAGGTGGAGATTTATACTCATGGACTTATTCATATGTATTCATGGGTTCCCTATAATATGAATTTTTTAAGGAGGTGTTTTGATTATTTTACTTTTTCTTGATGTTGCATGAGATGACCAGATTTTATAATATTGTTTCCTTAAAATTATTTATGTATTGTGAGTTTTTGTGATTTATTACAATAGGGTTAAAGGATATATATGGGTTTTAATTGTAATTTACATGGTTTTTTGGATTATATAGTTTTATACTAAAATTTTATGCATGTATATGTTTGATAAAAATTTTATAAGGGTCATCTTAAGTGATTTCAATTTTTATATAATTCTTTGAACTTATATATATGTTTATGAAGAGTTTTTTAGATGTTTAATAAACAGTTGAACATAGGGTATTTATTTTTTAAGGGGATCTATGAGTACTATTGACGAGTTTATGTGTTTTCCAAATGGTATTCATGTTTATGATTATTCAAATGTCATTATGTGTTTTTTAATACATGTTCCTATATTAAGTGAAACATATTTCGATAGAATTATTGGTTATTATAAATCTAAGAGGATCGGAAATTTTATTATTATTCTATTTTTTCTTCAAAGATGGTTTCATAAGGTGATTTATAAAATGAAACCTTGAGGCCTATCGGGAACATTAAAAATGGATTTTCAAATGACATTGATTTATAAATGTATTTCAGTGGAATTTAAAAAAACATATTACTAGTTTCAAATATAAAGCTTAGTTTTCACCTTCTAAATAGTTTCCTCAAATGAGATACACCCTCAATGAAATCACATATCCTCAATTTGTTTTTTTTTGATCATGTAATTTCATGTGATTTTGTTTTTGATAAATATAACCTAGAGGGTAATCACATTTTTTTATTTTTAGAGGTGGAATGATGTTATGATATTACGATGTGTTGATTATATTTGAATATTGATTAATGTTACCTAACCTCATGTCACTATTACATTGGGGATCCTAGGTTTCTTAGTGATATATTGAGATATGAATAATATTCAATCATATTGAGACCCAATAGATCCCACATGTTATAGGATTTTCCTTGTCTATTAGGGAGTACCATTGACAATGCCAGGTTAAATTAGATGGGGGCATTATTGACTAGGGATGCGTCGATATGCCCACATATGGTTCCAATAGAGTACATCTATGATTTCTTTATGATATTTTGGGGAATTTCCCATGATTACCTAGAAATTATTATTTCCTACTTACTAACATTAATTTTATTAGTATTTAAATTTACTAATATTATTATTGTCTCATGTCTTCTTCTAATAGTTTCAAACTTATATTACCATTAATAAATTCTTTTTCTATTTCTTAATGATACCTTTTTTCCTTTTTGTCATAGTAATGGACTTATTACATTGTTTAATTTTTTAATATTATTTATCTTATTTACTTATTTAATAGATGTTGTTTTTGGTAAATTAGGACTTATTAAGTGTCGTTTTAAAATTGAATATTGAAGGGGGAGTTTCATATACAAGTTTTAATGGGTTATTTAATAGAATTTTAAAATATTATCTCATATCTAGAATCAGTCATAAAACAAGTATTTAGAACTAGAATCATAGTTGTTTTTTAAAATAAAAAAATATTATTTTTCAAGTATTTTATTTTAGATTAGAAATAATTATATGTTTTTTAAAAGGACATACATGAAATATTTCGTGAAATCCTACTGAAGTGCTTATTCTCAAATCCCAAGATCACCATTAAGTGTTTATAGAACAATTTGTTTTTATAGTTTTAGGTTCCAAAATCAAGGAGTTACATTCAGTGAACTACTTTTTTAGGATGAAATTGGAGAAACTTTTAGTTAAAGTCTCGAGGTTGACCTTAGGGTCACATGAAGATCGCAATTTTCAATTTTAATTTTATTTTACATTACAGATGTTTCAACCATGTTGACCGCTTATTTATTATGGTTCCTATCTATTTTTAATATTTATTTCGAGTTTTATGATTATGTATTATTATTCCTTGTATATTTTATTCTATTAGGTAATTTTTTATTTGGTTGTGCTTGGACATATAGTTTATAAATGATCTATGGTAGAAATATATTTAAAATTACATAGTGTGATTGATATTATTTATTAGAAAAAATAATTCCATTTGTGTGTCTTTGATTACTGGGAATTAGTTTCAACCGAGTTGGGATCTAGAATAACCTTTGGGAGTTCCTACATACTAGTTCAAGTGCCCAGTGGAGGGGTGGATGAGGTTAGTTTCAAAAAAAATTGATATTCTTTGTTGGTTCAAAATAATAATTTTATGTATGTTTATCCATTTATATATAGGGATCCGTTCATTAGATCGAGTTACAATACTATATATAATAACTCACATATAGATACATTCAATGTAATTATAGTCGTGTATCTATAAATATTAGATGGTTCTAATTGGAGGTGTTATTCGACGTCATTAGATTATAAGTGTAAGGATTATAAACTACTCATAGAGTTTTTTTGTTATTGCTTGAGTTATTTTTTTCAGTGGGGATGGGAAATTTTTAATGTTATAAATTTTATAAGTGATAAGTAAAATAAAATAATTTTTTACATTTCATTTCATTGGATTATTTCATTAATAAAATTTATCTTTTGAAGATATTATATTTATATTATATAAGTTAAATAATTAGGTGTCGCCTATTTATGGTTAGATACATCAATACTAGTTATAAGACACTATACTAGCAGAGTTATTCTTGGAAACACTTAATTAAAGTTCCAATCATCATAGAATGGTATGAAAACATTGATTAGAGATTAGATTAGGGACATGTGTTTTTTACTTGGGGTAACATTATATAATTATAATTAATGAAATATAATGCATTTTGTTATAATACGGTACTTTTTAAGGATACTGACTACCAATGTATTTCTGGGAATGAATCTTATTAATGAATAATGATTTAGAATCTTATTATATGAAACATTTTTCATAAAATAAAGAATAATGAACTATACACAACTACCCCATAAAATAATTTTAGGTAAAATTATCTGAGGGAGTGAATTATAGTTAAAGGGAAAACAAAAATTTTATATGATACTCAAGGATTCAATTTACCAGATGTTACTACATTCCTACAAAATTATTGGATAGATTAATTAAATTTAGAGAGAATTGAAAAATCAATAAAATTTAATTAATCATAGTGAAAATAAATCATATATAAGATTCAAGAAAAATAGTGTACGTTGAAAAAAATATATGATGTACTGGTTAAAAAACAAATAAATATTTAAGGGACATTATTAAAGGATAACACCATAAACTTCTGGAGGTATTATATTTAACATGGAGTGATAAGGGATACATTGACATAACCCAAGGAATCCATTTTAATAGATTAAATTTCTTAACTATAATTATTAGAAACACCAATATTCAATTACCCTAAGATTACTCAACACCATACTCACCACTTGTTTCTTAACCTTAGAATATCATCATCAACCTGATAAAAATACCATACATCCTAGCCCTAGAATATCCTTGAAACCACTATCATAAAATTCATCTTCCAAAGAATAAATATACTTGAAAAATATTTAATAAACACATTCATTACAATATGAAATCATAAAACTCTTTAAATAAGAACCTCATAAGAATATTTTCTAGGAGGAAACACTAAAACAAATACTATAATTGGAAGTTAACTTAACAAAAATATGTTGTAATATTCAAAATTAAAAGTGTAATTACCCCACCCAAGATTACTATGTCCACTAATAACACTATGTAACCATGAGAACATAGACACAACTACCCATATTCTAGAGGATTTCCAATAGCAGTGGGGGTCTAGGGTATACCATAGAGAGGAGATACCAACATTTTAAAGTACAAAATCATAATTAAATATACTAAGTATCATCCAAAATAATATAACATCCATTAGAGTACAATGATAAAATAAACCTATCCCTCAATATCAAATATAGCATGGAATAATACAGTTAAAAAACTTTAATATCTAGCTATCATCCAGGATGATCACATATACAAAATAATTATATGTATAAAATAAATACACAAGAGGGTATACAAAACATTTTATCCTCACATCATCTAGATATATAATATCATTCAAGATATCTAGCGGAATGATCCAATCCCAGTCCTATTCCCATCCTAAACATGTGAACAGTGATAGCTGATCAGGTACATAAGTGTGATGGCCACCCAATTAGGGTGTGGGTACAACTTAGTAGAGAACCACCAATGTGCTCCCATACATAACTAGTAAATATTGCTATAAAAATTTGATATAGTCCAAATATAATTACAACATCAATGTGGACGTATATATAAATAGACACTATCGATCCTTAGGTCTTGTGTAATACCCATGATTGACCTAAACCCACTTCATCTAACTTCATCTAGTTTTAGAGTGTCTCGATACACATTATGTAATAATTCCAAAAAAATTCCATTTCAGTCCATAATAAAATTTTATGATGTTTCGAACCTATAAAGGAATCTATGTTAACCCAAGATCCATTATATCCTATTGACTTGAGGGATTAAATTCAAGGTATCCAAAATCACGGTACATCGTATAGACACACAATATCAAATTAAAGTTGCATAAATCATATAACTCCTAGATCAAAACCCATGTGTTCAAAAACCATTATATCCAATCTCTAACACATGGTATCCCAAATCTTTTTCCTTCCAAATACAATACATATATTACCAAATCATGGTAGTCCAAACTCCAATACATGGAATCCCAAAACACACCTGTAGGCCTCATCCAACTCCTAGGTGCATAATCTAGGTAGCCTAAAACATTCTCATAGGCATCATGCAACTACTAAGAGAATATTCTAGATACCCAAAATATATCATCATATCAGCTCTAAACTATGGCAGCCTAAATCATGTATCATTATTTTAGTGGATGGTGCATCCCACCCAACTCTTCTCATATAGCACATCTTCATTGGTCCGACCAGCCACCTTATCCAACCTAAAACCTAAGGCTAGCTACACTAGTGCATGACTTATCCTTGTCACTACCATAACGTGATCCAATCATTGATTCATGGTCTATAGCATCACTCATAATCATAATTACCCGTTTTCAATATACTCCCTCTCACTAGGGCCAAAATGTCATAAGGGAACCTATCGTGGAATCCTAAGTCTCATCTTAGTCAGAAAACCATACCAAGGAATTCTTATGTTAAGGAAATATCTCATGATGAAACTCATCACTAAGAAATAATAAAGTCCCACAGTATCAGTAAATCCACATAGAGGCCTCATTAGTCACCCAGTCAAACCATAATTACATCTATATCAATAGATTACACAAAGACAATATCACATCTAAAGTCATCATAAGGCTGGTCTTAACACCCAACCAGTCATCACACTATCTAAGGCCTAACCAACTATGTAATCACATCTTAGTGTGGGAGAACTACTCACCCCATGACTATATCTCTAGCTGGAGGACATTATGACATCATAATGGTCCATATGAACACTTACCTAGCCAACCATTTCAGTTCATCACTCACCTCTACATAGAGTTCTATAGGGAATATAACATGAAGGACATTAAATTATGATCACATGAATTATTTGGAACTCCATAGGATCCATGATTCTCAACAATTTCATTTTAATCAAGGCCTAGACCATGGACAGGGGATCTAATCAAGTTAGTTCCCATATTAAAATGTTCCCTTGGCACTTTTTGTAGTTCATTTAGGGGAATAAAATTTTAATTAAACAATTTAATTAGTTTTACTAGTTAAAACACCCTCATTTTCTATACCTCACATCACATGACTCATAAATAATATGTGTAAAGACCTGGAATTTCAGTGGAAATTTATTTTCTGAAATTCATGTAATTTTATGAATCCGCAAAAAATTACAGTGCCTGATTCCGAGGCTCGATGTGCCCGGAATCAATTTCTGATGTTTTGTTCAGGTACTTTTAGTAATCGTAAGAGCGGGATTTTATAACATTTGAACAAGTGGTTGGAATTGAAATCTGAGGGCACCGTTGAACTTGCAGCACCAATATTCTCATAAGAAGACCTTCACTGCAGTTGCATTCTAATGATAATGGACGTTAGTTTTTGGGGTTTTGAATTATAATTGAATAAAAATAAAGTGTTAGATATATTTTTATTTTTGGTGGTTAAATATCCAAGAGGAGGTTAGTGGTGGGGCCCACCCTCACATAACCTCCCTTGGTAGGATATTACTAGGTGGGCCCACACAAGCATTAATCCTCCTTGAACTCCCCATCACTGGCGGAAGGCTCTTGAACTCCCCTCATTCAAGTGCCACCCCCCTCTAATAATTAATTTAGCTCCTACAATTAATTAATTAAAACCCATTTGTATTCTTTTGAATTATTTGGAGAACAAATTAAATAATGGATTATCATAAAACATTATTCTTGGTTGGTTATTCTTTTGGTGGAATCGTTGGTAGAGGAAGAAGAACATGGATGAACGTGGAGTAACAAATTCTCCTAACAAAGAATGTCTCTTCCACCAACAAAGGATGATGGACATCTCTCCCTCTTCAACCGAGGCAAGAAGTGGAAGCACTGCCTCCCACGAAGAATGCCGACGATGTCATCTTCGACTTGTCTTCTCTGAACTCTTCCTCTTCCAACGTTGATGAAACGACGCCGCCTTCCAGCGACTTCGTCAACGATCATCATCATTCAAGGTAGGGGATTTAAGTTTATTTTGTTCCCGTTCTACATCGTTGAATTTATGGAATATGAATTGTTGAATGATGAAACCATAACGAGGAGGTCTCAGACCGCACGAACAGGGCCTGAACCTCCCCCTTTGTTGATTTTGTTTGTTGATGATGGAGACGGAGCAAGGATGGACGACGTCGGGCTGGCCGCAAGGAAAACCAACGACGCAAGGCCGCCGGGTAGCCGGAAGGGCGTGGCGCCATCGAGCTGCATAGAAGAGGAGGCCGTGGATGGGCTGGGCCACGACTGTGCAGCGCGGTAGTGACGCGCCACACAGGTGGTGCGGAACTACAGCCATGCCGAGCCATAATGGTGAGATGATGAGCGTGGCGCCGTCACGCCGTACAGAGGAGCGGGAGGCTGCGGCTAGGCCGGGCCGCAGCGGATGGGGCGCGGTGCCGCCGCACTGCACAGAGAAGGGGAGACGCGGCCGGGGCGGGCCACGTAGGAGTAGGCAAGTGGCTGGCTGGTCGGCAAGCCGGGCGGAGTGGGACCCCGTCAGGTCCCGCGTGTGCTGGACCAGCACCACATGGCACTGGTTAAAGCTCTACCCGGATGACAAAGCCGTTTGGAAGCCAGGGGCACGCGGCTTACCCCTGGCCACGGAATAGGTAGACCCCACGAGCCGTCAGGCTGCTGGGACACCGGGCTGCTGGACCGGGCTGCCCTCAGGCCGGACCGCCCCTCCGGGCAGGGCCGCCATCGGGTCGGACCGCCATCGGGTCGGGCCACCATCGGGCCAGGCCGCCCCTTCGGGTCGGGCCTCCCACTCGAGTCGCGCTGCCCACTCGGTTCGGGCTGCCCCATTAGACTGGGTCAGACTCGTGGATTGAGTCGGACTCCAGTCTAGACCCGGGTTGTGCCAGGTCAGTCCTACTGAGTCGGACCGGACACGGACACGCTTTTGCCCGTTTACACATTTTCGCCCATATCTTGGGCTATGGGTGTCCGATCGACGTACCATCTACGAAGAAAAAATACTTAGTTTCAGATGGTTTTTTTGGAATACCCCACTTTAGGTTTGGAAATAGTTGGGGTACGGTTGGGTTGTTTTGAACCTAAAAGCCAACTGGGCCCCTAGAACGGAAACACCAATAACTCATAGACCGGGCGTCCGATTGACATGTCGTCTGTTGCGTTGAAATTCACATGACAAGGTGGACCTTTGATATAGTTCTAATTGGGGCTTTGTGATAATTGGAGTATCAACCAGTAGCTCATGGAGCGGATCCTCTCGGAGACAAGCAAGCGGAGTACATAGACCTAATAGCTGGTTGGTACCTGACGATTGCTGACCTTTTGACTCGGAGTGTTTCGACTAGCTCAGTAGGGGAACTCTTATATGTGAACGTGTCATACCCATAGTAGGGAGCACCTCTGTGTGACGTGGCAGTCCCATGGTACTCGACAGGAGGAGTACCTCAGCAGGCTACGAGGGGGAGCACCTCGGTGTGAATGCGACAGACCCACAGGGGGAAGCGCCTCTGTGTGACGCCGCAGACCAATGGTACTCGACAGGAGGAGTACCATAACAGTCCAGGAAATTGGGAAACGCCTCTGTGTGATGCGACAGGCCCACAATACTCTATATAAGAGGAGTATAGCAGTAGTCAAGATTTTTATATTTTGACTGGGAGTGTTATATGTTACCACCCATAGAATAAAATCCTGGCTTTGAGCTAAGTTAGTGACTTTTGTGTTTACCTCATGATTGAGATGGGTTACTAAATAACATAGGTATATGTATGGGCATATACCTATGTAAGGGTTATCCATGGAATCTTTACATTTTCGTTATCCTTGTTGGATATTGTGAGACATTGAGGGTCTTAGGGTCCCTACTGAGTATCGTTATACTCACCCCTATACAGGATATTCCCACACCTTGTTGTGTTGGATGTAGACAAAGAAAAGTGCTAACAGAGGCCGAGAGCGCTACGACAGGATGGTACCCAAAGGTGGACCGTACAATGAGTCAGTACATAGAGAAGTCTGACAGACGTGGAGTGCTGAGGTGGCCATCTGTACCTACCCTTCAGGTAGGAACCCCGGAGGACGATCCATGAGTTTCAATTTACCTTTCAACTATTTGTCCAATTTTAGTTGTACTTGCTTTCAATTGTACCTTCACTTTACTATTGGTCTTGTATTTACGACCCCTTTTTACTTTCCATAACTTCTTCAGAATACAATATTGCTCAGTGTTTTTCTTCCAGTCGTGTACTCTGTTTGTTTGTGTTTTCTTTTTATAAAGGCAATGCCTTCCCAGCTTAGGGATTTACGCCTTTGGTGCTAGTCTCCCTCCCCCGAACTATGGAATGCGGGATTGGGGTAGTCATAGTACGGGTCCCAATGATGGGTCATGAAACATTGGTATCAGAGGATTTAGTTCTACTGTAGAACTTTGGACTTTGGTCTTTATTTTCTGGGAAGCAATAATGTTGAGGGTACTGAGTGTGGTTTTCAGTTTTGGGAGTCCAGTGTTGGTACGGCGGCCAACGTATCCATACACCAGGACACTGACTAATGATTTCTGACATAGTGCATGAAAACATTGATTACGTGCATGTCTTTTAAAGTTTTCTTAAGTCAACTCAACCAGGTCAGATCACCAGGTATAATCTTTTGACCGTGTCACATATATTTCTTTCAGGATGCCTCCCCACAGATCCCTGAGAGTCATACCCTTGGATAGCTCACTAAGCGATGAGGCCTCGATGCAGGGCACTTTTCCAGTAGAGGCACCAGCAGTACCATTTTTCATTGGGCCACTGATTCCACCAGCCCCAGCAGCAGACGATGCACGCCGCTTGAGGGCACTGCATGAGTTCCAGTGCCAAAGGCTACCCAGGTTCCTGCGAGAGACGGACCCACAGGCGGCTGAGGATTGGTTGTATGCTGTGGTGAGAGTCTTCAGGCTGGTGGGGACATAAGCAGACCTCATGGTGATCGTTGCTGTGAGGCTTCTTCAAGAAGTAGTAGGTAGATGGTGGATCCTGATGCTTTAGGTCCACGATGAGGCGACACTACTCTGGATAGAATTCGAGAGCCTGTTCCGAGAGGAGTTTGTTCCAGCTACCATTCGAGCTGTATAGATAAATGAGCTACTTCATCTATAACATGGTAGCATGATAGTAGCACAGTACTCAGCGAGGTTCACCGACCTCTCACGCTACTCCACGGATATGGTACAAGACCCATTCTTCAGGGACCGGACCTTCAAGAAGGGGCTCAGGAAAGAGATTAGATCCTTGATGATCTCCCTCAGCATCCCAATCTAGGCAGGGGTGTTGGAGAGATCCCTCCTAGTGGAGAGTTTCCTAGTTTAGCAGACACCAGCAATGATACTTACTACTAGTCGACATTCTATAGAGTCTTCTGCAGCTTGCAGTAGACAGATGACGTAGAGGTCCAAGAGGACTAGACCCATGGGTGGACGACCGCATGACTCATGATATTTTGTGTGGGGCACCAAAGGAAGTGAATTACCTACCAAGAGCAGGCTGTGTTAATCATGCGGCGGGAAGGTTCACATGGCTCGTGACTTTCTGACCCACTGTTCAAATGATCAGTAGGTAGTTGAGGGACCTTCCATGTAGAAGCAGAGGTTTGATCGAGGCGGTCCGTAGGGCGCAGACAGATGTGGAAGAGGATCTGGTCGAGAAACTTACGGTGGATGATGTTTCGCGGTGTTTCCACCACCGCCACCAAGAGGACCACCCCGACCGCAGGGAGCGGGTGGACAGGGGAGAGCTTAGCTTCAGGCAGTTGAGGCCTACAACCATGAACCTCCGGAGATTATTCGAAGTACGATCTATGTCTACTCCACCTTAGTTTTAGTTCTTATTGACACAGGTTCCAATCACACTTTTATTTCCATTGCCCTCGTTCAGAGCTCAGAGATTCCGACAGAGCCATTGGATCGATCCTTATGTCTAGAGACTTCTACGAGAGTAGAATCGATGATTAAGCACTGGTTCCAGAAGTGTGAGATTACTCTAGAAGGTGAGAGCTTCATCTGGGATATCCTCTTAGAGGTGTCGAGGCCTTACAACGTCATCTTGGGTATGGACTGGTTATCTAAAGTCCATGCTTAGATTGATTGTATAAGGTACAAAGTGCAGTGTGTCCGCATGGATGGGAACATGTTTACCTTCACCAGCTAGAAGGGAGCCTTTGCAGCGTAGGACGAACTTAATCAGAGGACAGTGCAGCAGATCACTCACCAGTTGGCTTGCCTTACCCTCAGAGTAGTAGATGTGGAGAGTCCGACTTATCCTGTAGTGGTGGACCAGTACACAGATGTTTTCCCTGATGATGTTCCAGGACTACCACCTTGTAGAGAGATGGAATTCTACATTGAAATGTACCACTAGACGTCACCAATATCTACTCCAGCATATCAGATGGATCCAGTTAAGCATCGTGAGCTACGGGTACAGATAGAGGACTTTCAGGGGAAGGGATTCATCCATCCTAGTGTTTCTCCCTGGGCAGCCCTGATTCTGTTCTCCAAAAAGGAGGATGGGAGCATAAGGCTCTGTGTTGACTACCGTCGCCTGAACACAGTGACCGTGATGAACAAGTACCCACTCATGAGGATTGACGACCTCTTTGATCAGATCATGGGAGGATGATGGTTCTCGAAGATGGACCTCATATCAGGCTATCACCAGCTCAGTGTTTGAGACGAGGATGTGCAGAAGATGACTTTCAGGTGTCGGTATGGAAACAAAAAGTTCATGGTAATTCTCATCGGTGTAACCAATGATCTAGTAGTGTTCATGTGTCTCATGGACATGATCATCCAGCCTCACCTCGATCGCTTTATCGTGGTCTTCATCAATGACATGTTGATCTAATCGACTATTGAGGAGGAGAATGCCTACCATTTACAGGTAGAACCGATTACACTCCAAGAGAACCAGCTTTATGGTAAGCTCTCGAAGTGCCAGTTTTGGATTTAAGAGGTTGACTTCTTGGGACATGTCATCTTAGATACTGGAGTAGCAATGGATCCAGTGAAGATTGAGGTAGTACTTTCTTAGGAGCCACCCAGGAGTGTGACGGAGGTACCATGTTTTCTGGGCTTGGCTGCATACTATCAAAGATTCGTCCCAGACTTCTCCATTGTTGCAGCACCACTATCAGCCTTGACAAAGAAGGGGAAACCCTTCGTGTGGTCGGAGAGAACCCGGCAGAGCTTTCAGGAGCTGAGGTAGAGGGTGACTAGTGCCCCCATATTGAGGCTTCCATAGGAGGGCGTAGGGTACATAGTTTACTGTGATGCATCAGGGACTAGACTTGGGTGTGTCAAAATGCAGGAGCGAGTAGTGATTGCATAAGGTTCTTTGTAGCTGAAACATTATGAGCAGAACTACGCTACCCATGACCTGGAGTTAGCATAAGTGGTCTTCACATTGATGACGTGGTGGCACTATCTGATTCTTGAACATTTTACCATGGACTCTGATCACAAGAGTCTCAGGTATATCTTCCCTCAGAAGGACCTGAACCTGAGACATCGATGATGGCTTGAGTTCCTCCAAGACTATAACTTTGAGATAGTCTATACTCTTGGGAAAGAGAACATTGTTGTGGATGATCTCAATAGGAGGACTGGTATTCAGCTACTAGGAGAGGCGACAGAGAAGCTAACTACCTTACAGATATAATTTGTATATAGGGATGGAGCAGCCTATCTACAGTCTCTTATAGTTACTCCTGCACTTCTTCATCGAGTTAGGGAGGTGCAGTTTGGGGACCCTGACTACGAGACACGATGTGCTCAGATATCCACAGGGTAGGCACCTGATGGATTTTCTGAAGGTGGGGAGTCTGTCATCCTCTTAAGAGGACATACTATGGTAATAATAGTACTTCAGGAGGATGTGTTGAGGGAGTTCCACACTTCCCCTTTAGCGCCAAATCCAGGAGTGGAAAAGATGTACTAGGAACTTCGATGACAGCCCTGGTGGCTAGGTATAAAGAAGGCAGTAGCAGAGTTTGTCTCACGATGCCTCACTTGTCAACATGTGAAGGTAGAGTACAAGGTACCAGCAGTCTTGGAACATCCCTTAGAGGTCCCATAGTGGAAGTGGGATGGAATATCCAAGGACATTGTGATGGGTATTCTATGTACATCTTGGATTCATGACTCGATTTGGGTGATCGTTGACCGACTCACCAAGTCTACCAACTTTTTACCGATCAGAGAGCATGGATTAGTAGAGAGCTTGGGATGCCTCTATGTGCAGGATATTATGCCTTTACATGGAGTTCCTTCTTCTATTGTATCCGACCTTGATGCAAGATTTACTTCCCAGCTATGTAAGGGGTTTCAAGAAGATTTCGGGACACAGCTTCGCTTGAGCACCGCCTTCCATCCTTAGATAGATGGTCAGACCGAGCAGACCATCCAGACCCTCAAGGACATGTTCCACGCATGTGTCCTCGACTTTGGTCGCAACTGGGAGGATCACTTTCCTTTGGTGGAGTTCACCTATAACAACAGCTATCACTCCACCATCGGTATGGAACCATTTGAGGCATTGTATGGTCGACCTTGCAAATCGCCATTGTGCTGGACATACCCAGGAGAGTCAGCACTAGTGGGACCAAAGATGGTACGCGCTTCCACGGAGAAGGCACAGGTTATCTAGGAGTGGATTAAAACTGCACAGAGTAGACAAAAGTCGTATGATGATAGGAGGCAGATACCACTGGAGTTCGAGGATGGTGACCACGTCTTTCTACGAGTGTCACCACGATGAGGTATACGAAGATTCGGTCGAGGCGGCAAGTTATCTCTGCGATTCATCAGACCTTTCTAGGTCCTCAGCAGAGTAGGCGAGGTGGATTACTGTCTATCTCTTCCACCTCAGTTGCATTGGGTGCACGACGTCCTCCACGTATCTCAGTAGAGGAGATACGTTCTTGACCCATCCCACGTCATCGACCACAGGGAGATGGACATCGATGACAGGGAGAATTTCACGGAGGTTCCAGTGGAGATTGAGGATCGAAAGGAGTGGATCCTGTGTGGATGGTCGATACCTCTGGTGCACATTCACTGGCAGTACGAGAACCTCCAGGAGAGCACATGATAGTGGGAGGCTCAGATTCATGCTCAGTACCCCCATTTTTTCCCTTAGTGTGAGTTGTAGCTTATGGGGATGTAAAGCCCGGAGGTGTGGAGAATTTAAAGACCCGGAATTTCTGTGGATTTTTTTTCTTAAATTCATGGAATTTTACGAGTCTGCAAAAAATTACAGTGCTTGATTCTGAGGCCCGCTGTTCCCAGAATCAAATTCTGAAGTTTTGTTTGGGTACGTTCAGTAAATGTACGAGCATGATTTTATAACATTTGAACCAGTGCTCATAATTGAAATATGAGGCCACCGTTCAACTCGTAGCCCCTGTATTGACTTAAGAAGACCTTCATCGCAGTTGCGTTCTAATGAGAATGGAAGTTAGTTTTTTGGGATTTTAAATTAAAATTGAATAAAAATAAAGTGTTAGCTTTATTTTTATTTTTGGTGGTTAATGCTCCAAGAGGAGGTTAGTGGTGGGGGCTACCACACCATAACTTCCCATGAGAGGTTATGGTGGTGGGGGCCACCCGCACATAACCTCCCTTGGGAGGATATTATTATGTGGGGCACACACAAGATTTTAACCTCCTTGAACTCCCCATATGTGGGGGAAGGATCTTGAACTCCAATCATTAAAGTGAAAACCCGGTCTATTAATTAATTTAGCTCCTACAATTAATTAATTAAAACCCATTTGAATTATTTTGAATTCTTTGGACAAAAAATTAAATAATGGGTTATCATAACCCATTATTTTTGGTTGGATATTCTTTTGGTGGAACATTTGGGAGAGGAGGAAGAACTTGGAAGAACTTGGCAGAATGAATTCACCAAAAAAATAACATCTCTTCCGCCAATGAAGGACGACAGACATATCTCCCTCTTCAACCGGGGCAAGAAGTGGAAGCACCACCACCCATGAAGAATGCCGACGACGTCATCTTTGACTCGTCTTCTCCGAACTCTTCCTCTCCCGACGTTGAAGAAACAACGCCGCCTTCCGGTGACTTCGTCAACAATCATCATCATTCGAGGTAGGGGGATTTGATTTGATTTTGTTCTAGTTATACATCTTTGAATTTATTGAATATGAATTTCTGAATGATGACACCATAATAAGGAGTGCTCGGACCGCACAAACATGGCCCGAACCTCCCCCTTTTTTAATTTCATTTGTTGATGATGGAGACGGAGCATGGACGGCTGGTGTCGGGCCTGCCATAAGGAAAACTGGCGGCGCGAGGCCGCTGGGGAGCGAGAAGGCTGCGGCGCCGTCCCACCATGGGGAAGAGGAGGCCGCAGCTAGGACGGGCCATGGCAGAGGGGTGCGGTGCTGTCGAGCCGTGCTGGTGGTGCAGAACCGCGGCCGGGGCGGGCCGCGATGGTCAGACTGTGAGCGCATCGACGTCATGCCGCGCTGAGGAGCGGGACCCCGTCGGGTCCCGCATGTGCTCGACCAGTGCAACCTGGCGCCAGTTAGTGCTCTACCCAAACTGAATATCCGTTCAAGAACCAGGGGCACACGGCTTATCCCCTAGCCGCGGCTTAAGCGGACCCCGTGAGCCACCGGGCCGCCAGGCCGCCGGGTCGGGCCGCCCTCAGGACGGACCACCGTTCAGGGCCGGACCACCATTGGGCCAGGCCACCCTCAGGATGGGATTCCCTCGGGCCAGGTCGCCCCTTTGGGTGGGGCCACCCACTTGGGCTGGGATGACCACTCAGGTCGGGCCGCCCCCTCGGACCGGGTGAGACCTGAGGATCGAGTCGGACCCTAGTCCGGACCTGGACCCGCTTTGTCTTGTTTACACCTTTTCTCCCATATCATGGGCTATGGGTGGTCTGATAGACGAACCGTCCATGGAAAATGAAAGCTTAGTGTAAGATGGTTCTTTTGGAATACCCCACATGAGGTTTTGTTATAGTTGTGGTATGGTCGATATGGTTTGAACCTAAAAACCAACCTATCCCCTGGAATGGAAAATCCAATAACTCATCGACCGGACGTCCGATTGACTTGATGTTTTTTGTGTCTAGATTATTATGATGAGGCGGAAATTTGAGATACTTATACCTGGAACGTTGCAAAAGTTGGAGTGTTGAACAGTAGCTCATGGAGCGGATCCTCCCGGAGAAAAGCAAGCAGAGTACGTAGACCTAGTAGTAGGTTGATACCTGACGACTGCTGACCTTTCGACTTAGAGTGTTTCAACTAGCCCAGTAGGGGAGTGCCTCTGTGTGAGCACGGAATATCCACTATGTGGAGCGCCTCTGTGTGATGTGGCAGACCCAGGGTACTCGACTGGAGGAGTACCTCAGCAGGCTACGAGGGGGAGCACCTCTATGTGAGTGCGGTAGACCCACAGTGGGGAGCGCCTCTATGTGACACAACATACCAATGGTACTCGACAGGAGGAGTACCACAGTAGTCCATGAAAGTGTAAAGCACCTATGTGTGACGCAGCAGGCCCACAATACTCTATAGAGGAGGAGTACACCAGCAGCTGAGGTTTCGACAGTTTGACTGGGAGTGATACATGTTACCGCCCCTAGAATAAAATCCTAGTTTTGAGCTCAGTCAGTGACTTTTGTGTTTAACTTAAGATTGATATGGGTTACTAGATAACTTAGGTATATGTATGGCCATATACCTAAGTAAGGGTTATCCGTTGAATCTTAAATTTTTGGTTATCCTTATTGGATATTGTGATACCTTGAGGGTATCAGGGTCCCTACTGAGTATCGTTATACTCACCCCTGCATGAGCTTTGTTCGCACCTCATTGTGTTGTATGCAGACGACAGACAATGCTGACAGAGGACGATAGCACCAGGACTGGACGGTTCCCAGGGGTGGACCTTATGACGAGTTGGTATATAGAGGAGTCTTATGGGTGTGGAGTGCTGAGGTGGCCATCTGTACCAACCCTTCAGGTAGGAACCCCGGCGGATGATCGAGGAGCTGCTATTTACCTTTCAACTATTTGTCCCTTTTTCAGTTGTACATGCTTTTAGTTGTACCTGTACATTAATGTTGGGCTTTTATTTCCAGCCTCTTTTTACTTTCCAACACTTCTTATATATACAGTATTGCTTAGTGTTTTTATTCCAGTGGTGTACTCTATTTGTGTGTGTTTACTTTTTATAAAGGCAATGCCTTTCCAGCTTAGGGATTTATGCCTTTGGTGCTAGTCGCCAGCCCCTAGCCCATGGAAGTCAGGCTTGGGGTAGTCACGACATGGGTCCTGAGGACGGGGCATGACAATATGCATTACCAAAGGGTTTATACAAGGGGATGCTAACCAAAAAACAAGTTGTTTCCTACATTAAGAATATCCTAAAAACTCTCAACCTAGATCTTCTATGTTCTTTTAGCCATCACATATCACTATCAGACCCTAACTAATGGGAATAAATTCATTATTATCTTTTATAATTAAATATATTTTTTCAATAAGTTAATTAATTTAATTTAAATAGGCTTAAATCCTAAAATCTCATTGGTTTATCCCATAATTATGAAACCATAAAAAACATGGAATGATCCACTCCCAAAGCACCCTAAGATTAAGATTAAAAAAATATCCGAGTAAATTAATTGATTCAATATCCAAATGAACAAATTTTTTGGACAAAGCCCTTGAAAAATTGAAATTGTGACATACCCTTTTCGAAATAGATTACAATGACAAAAATAAATTGTATCAGGTTCTCCACAATATATATTAATAAAAATCCCATTAATAAATGGATGACTCCACATGTTCTAGTGGAACCAATTCCAATTCATAAAATGGATCACACCAAAATCAATGACTAACCAAGGATGAACAAGAACATAGGGTGGAATCAACAACTATACATGGAAATGCCGTTGATTCTCACCTACGGACTCCCTAAATAGAGGATGAATGAGGGAAGAATATAATGGAATGAAAAAATCATAAGGCCTTATTCATGCACCTATTTGATACAAATGTTATGGGGGTTAGGAAAGAACCATTTTAAATGTTTTTAGAAAACCCACCAGAACAATTTCTGCACTATCCAAGTGTTTTGGAAGTGGCATGATAGTATAAAAAACTCATATTTTATTTTTAATTTACATGTAATTATTACTGACCATGAAAAATAACATCATGTACAATGAAAAATGTCTATTACTTGACTAAATTAAAATGTTAGAACTAGAAGCGGAGGATCATTACAAGTAATTTATAATTAATTTATGAACATATATTGAATTACATAAACTTGTATTTCTCTCTTCATCGATGACCTGCTGATCTAGATCTCATTATTCAATCATATCACTAAATGATTCTGGTGAATAATATCTATAGAAGGTATCCACCCATACACCCCAATATATGAACATCATCATAGAATCACAACACGATGGAATGACTGATATTTTCTGCTTGTGTTGTTCTTGGTTGATCACAATTGATATCTTCTTGAAAGAGTAATAACTATTGATGTTCACTCAATGTCTTGAGAGAGGAGGAAGATAGAGTCTATTCTAGATCTCTAGATATATCTCTAAGTCATGAGAGTTTCTCCCTTTATCCATTGTGAATAAAAAATGTGATTAATGAAAGTGGTATAATTAGATATTTATTATAGATGGTTTAGGGTTGGAAAATCACACACAAGACCCTTACCAGCTTTATGATTCTTACTTGACCCCATGTACAATAATAATAATATTTTTATTATTATTAATCATATTACAAGTTCATAAATTTAAGAATATAAATAAAAATCAGTTATACCATTTCTAATCAGTCCATTAATCTCATCTTTATTTCCCTCTTCAATGTTTTCCTATCCATGAATAATGATTATTTATTTAATAAATAAATACAACTACATTATTCATTAATTTTTTTAGTAAATATCATATTCACCCATCCTTTAAAATAATATTTATTATTTTTATTTAACTCACTTATTATATCGAATAACTTGTGATTAAATTACGGTGATCAACCCAATCTGAATAAATATTATTTATTATACCTTGTTAAATTCAATACATGCATTTTACTGAGATTATAGATATACTTACTGTTTGACCCTATTGGCCTCTTTCTCTCTGAAATTAGAAATAACTACATAAATTTAAAATATAGAATATATCAATAATTCAAGGCACCCATAGAGAAAAAAAGATAACATCACAATGAAATATAACCTCCAATGAACTCTTACCCTGTAATATAATCCCTTTATCAAAAGATCTAAAATAAATAAAGTTTATTTTTTTGTCATGAACATATATGATCTATGTATATTTCATTGAATTTATGGAAATTAACTCTCCCACAAAATTGTGTGGCCATGGATTTATATAGGAAGATCCGTTCTCATCAATGGACCTAAGATATCAACTTTGATAAACGTATATAAGGGATAAATCCTTTCCCACATTATCCATTAATTAAATATCACTCATGACACACCAAACATATCCTACCTCACCATGAACATGTATCATCATGGTTTTCATCAATTCATCAATGTAAGAGATTCATGATATCCATTAATGATAATATAAATGTCCAAGGATCAATATAAACATCTTTAGGTAGGAACATCCATGACACATGAAAATTTATATTTTATATTGGAAAGTCTATTTTCAAAACATCATATCTTGGATATTACAAAGGGTGAATACCTTGAGAAAGTGTATCAATGTCTTATGATCCACTTGCCTCTAATAGCCTATATCCTTTTTATCCTATTAGAAAATAGCAGAAATCCATATAACATATATTCAATAATATTATCATGGAACTTATAAGTTATAAATATGATAGGGAACTGATATAACCAATAAATATGACATATATTCATTAGAATTTTTTTGGAGGAAAATTTCATAAATATAAAAAAAAATTATATGGTAATAAAACTTCAAAAATAACAAGTTCATGAAACTTAGTGCTAATAAAGTTATTTCCAAGAAAGAAACTCCAATAGACTCCCACATTCACTAGTTCCATCTAAAAAAACGTTTATTACACTAATTATCACATGATAATCATGCCTCTAATGAGATAAATCCTTCATAAAGGGTTATGATATGTTTTTCTTCATCGATAGTCTACATAATACAACTTCACCTCACTAAAAAATAACTCTCAAGAGAGTAAACATCAAAATTATATTCCTTATCCATTATCAGGACATCAAATCTTGGGAGAGTGATATCACTGCTGTGTTATCATAGTAAACTAAGATAGGGCCTTGACTACTAGGTACCACATCAAGATCTTGGAAAAATTTATGAATCCAAAATACTTCCTTGGTTTCATCAGAAGATTAAATATACTTAGACTACACTATAGAATCAGTGAAAAATGGATGCTTTGAAATCTTCCAACTCATAGATCCTCCATTTATACAAAAAAAATATCCTGATTGTGAATTTATATCATTTAGATCTATCTTAAAGCTAGCATATGTATAACCCCTGATTCTTTATATCCTCTATCTACTAGGAACATATACTTAGTTAACCTCAGATACTTAAGAATATCCTTAATATAAGTATAGTGTTTCTCACCAAGATCTTCTTGATATATACTTACCATGATCAAATCATAGTAATTACCAATACTCTTACATAACATGGAATACATGATAGATCTCATAAAAAAGTATATGGGTTCTTACAAATTTTCTATCTTTTGTATTGGGTTTGAGGAAACATTTTCAGAGAATGATATATAACTTGTGACACTAGAACCAATCCCCTCTTATATTGTTCTATTCAGAACTTCTTCGATATGTAGTCAAATTATGTACTTTGTCTTAGTCCAAGGATCCTATTGGTTCTATCATGCTAGATAATGATCAATAGAATATAGGACACTTCACTTAAGTATTTGGAGAAGCACTTTCTTACCATGGTTTAACCTTCAATAAGTTTAGTATCTCATTTTAAATGAGTAATATGTCATCAATATACAATATTGTGAAAACAACCACACCCCCACAAAACTGTTTGCAAATATATGGATCACATTAATTCTTAATGAAACACAATTCTTTTATGGATTGATTCAAGAAAATTTTATTTGAAATAGTTGATTAATTTAATTTATAAATGGATCTCCACAACTTGAATACCTTTTTCGAATTTCCTAGAGTCACAAAACCTTTTGGTTGTATCATATACTCATCCTCCTACATGTTACCATTTAAAAAATAGTTTTGATAACCATTTTATAGATCTCATTATCATAGAATGATGTAATGGAAAGAAAAATTATGATGGATCTAAAAATTGAAACAGGAGAAAAGGGTTCATCATTGTCAATGAATTAACATTATGTAGACCTTTATTTCACTAGTTTCACTTTATAGGTATTTACTTTACATTTCATTTCAAGTTATATCTTGAATACCCATTTACACCTAATAGGATTTACATCTATAGGAGGATCGATAAAAACCCAAAATTGGTTCAGATTCATAAAATCCATCTCAAAATTCATGGCTTCATTCCATCTTATACTTATAAGATATCTACTACCTCGTTAGAGGACATATGATCAATATTTTCGAGCAATAATGAGTCACCTTCATCAGTTACATTAAAACTATATCATTCTGGTTAACTTTCATCTCTAGCGTTCCTATGAAATACTTGTGTTTTAGGAACAATGTCTTCCATGGGGACCAGTGAAATATTTTCCTGTACTAACTATTGTGTATATTGAGAATTAAATTCATTAAAGTTAATCTTACTCCCACTATCTTACTTGATAATGTTCTCTCTCTCAATAAATAAATCATGAATTATGGAATATACTTTCTTGTATGAAAGGATGTATAGATAGTATCCCCTTGTTTCCTTGGGATACCCTATAAATATAAACTTCATGTCTTTGGGTACTAATTTTTTTCTTGATACAACCTTAAAAAAATTTACACCCAACCCCATTCTTGAATGTGAGGTAGTTGTTTTCCTTCCATTCCATAATATGAAGGGGATACCATTTTATTCTTTGGTTAGTACCCAGTTTAGTAAGTATGATGTCATATGTAATGTTTACCCAAAAAATAAAAATGGATTGATTATGTGACCCATCATTAACCATACCATGTAATGTTTTTCAGGTTTCTTCCTTTAACTAACGTTATTCCAATGTGGTATATATAGTGTAGCAAGTTGAGATAAAACCGTATGCTCCTATAAAAAGTAGATAATGTCTTGGTTATGATATTTAACACCTCAATCAATAAATGTTTATTTATATGCATACCCAATAGAGAAAATATTTTCAATTATTTTACTTTTAAATTAAATGTATTAATCCCAATAAAGTGTTATTTTAAGGGAAATTGAAACATTTTCTAGTTTCAGTAGCATTTTGAGATTAATTGAAAAAATGACCTAATTTGGTATTTAAACTATTTTAATTTATTCATTTATTTCAACTATAAAATTTTCACAAAGATCAAAATTTTTAAAATTATACTTTTGAGATAAAATTAATATTTGACTTCATTTCATTCTTCTGGAACCAAATACTATTCCATCATCGTAAGCCCCAAAACCATCTCCCAAATCAATTTTTCAAATATGTGAATAGATATTTAGTTTTTTGATGTTAGGCCTATATATTGAATATGGATGGACATATTTATCTTAAATTATACACTGATAAATATAAAATCTATAGGAACAAGTTGTATTACTATTTAAATGTGTGATTCCTTGGTTTTCAATGACATAGCATCATGGGAAATCAAATATGTGGAATACTAATATTTTTCCAAGGTAGAGTAAATTTCATAGTAAATTATCAATTACTATATCCAAACATCACCAATGAAGCTGAAATTTAGTGGCTCGATAGATGATACAATGGAGAAAATTTTTAAGAATAACAATTTACAGTATTTGGTCATTAAATATGTATGACATGCATAAAATATTGTAATATGATTTTGGATCAAAGATATTTCAATCCTCTCCCTAAAAATAATTAATTTGAAAACCTTTTAAGGGATTAGCCACTATATTGAAGATTTGGATGAATTTATTCTATATTTTAGTCGCATGTTTTTATTTTCTTTTCATTCTGTATTTTCATTTCTTGTTTTAATTTTATTGTTCTCCTTTCTATATTATTCAACCGCTCTTTCATTTTCACTCCCCATTTTCTTCTTCCCTATGAAATCTCATGCTCATGACAATGAGTAGATAACTAGAGTAAGATCCTAAGGGAGTAATGAAGTGATGAACCCAAGTCTTGAAAAATTATATCTTAATGTATCTTATTTTTTTAGTGATAACCCGAGGGGGATCTTTGCAGGAAATGCATCTTTGTATCTCAACCTACCACCCGAGGATTAGCTTTTTCTTCTGTAATATTTTTCCTTGATCAAGGAGTTGGATATGTGGTCTCTTGATGAACATTGAGTGAACTATATATTTAATACCATAGGAAGAATAGGATTTTCACACATATAATAGAGTTCATTCATTATGTAAATTTGAAAATAATAATAGATAATGAAGGTTCGCTCGGGGTGATTCTCTTGGGAATATCATCTTTGTTTCTAACATCATTGTATTTACGTTCATTATTTTTTTCATTTTGCCTACATATTTAATTTTTTGTTTCATCCTCAATTCTTAAACCAACATTTATTTTAGTTTTATTTCCTTAATAAATAAAATTTAAAAAATAAAAAGTGAATTAGAAGTAGAGAGCGATTGAACATAACAACTTATCAAGAGATAAACCTATGTTACCCGTATGATGAACATATTTAATGTATTTTGAGGGAACACATGAATAATATTTATCAAATTGGTTCCACTATAGGAGATCCAGTTGTTCATGAATAACTAATTTTATTCACATTTTTTAAATAATTTCATTTACTTTCATTTTAAAAATCTAAAAATCCTTTTTTCATGATGTATTTCAATTCAAATTATTATATACGCATATATTTACCAATTAGAGGTGAAGGTATAAGCTCAAAATAATCTTTAATCCCAGATCAAATATCATAAATACAATATAAAAACCAAAGATAAAATATAAAAACAAATAAAAATACATTCATGCACTGATAGAGAAACCTAAACCAGAACCACAACCTGAACCAGAACAAAAAAAAGTGGTGGAAGAGATTTTACTAATATCATTTTATGTTAAAGAACCTGAGTGGGTTGAGAAAGAGATACTAAAATAATTAATAACATCTTCCCTCACTCAACCATTTCACAATGAGGTACCTAAAGAATACATGCAATATGATTCATTAATGGGAGATTTTCATTATTTGTAAGAATTGTAGAATTTCTCTATTGAATATAACCTGAAAATCCATCTTCCCATTGTTGATAATGAAAATTCAGAACCTATATATCCATCCCTTTATTTGGAATATTGTGATGAAGATAAACATGTTGAGATTTAGTATACAATGGTCCTACCAGAAGAGACCAATTTTCAAGATTACATACATGAAAGGGATTATTTATTTATTTACTCTTCATGTTTTAATATTATTAAAGATGAATTATTTTATGAATTTTATCTTTCGAAAAATTCTGAAACAGTAAAAATGGATAAGGCCTTGAATGTTATGGAAGAGACCAAATAAGTGGAGTTGATCAATTAATAGGTATACTTGAATAATCTGGTGGTGGTGTGACTGTCTTATCTACATTAACCTATTTTCTATAAGGAGGAAACCATGAAAGTCAATAGGGAGCACCCCTATCTTATTTTTCATCCCACTCTAGAGATTAAATTCTCTACTTCTTATTTCAGGGGTTGATAATTTCTACTATTCATTGGGGTTTGGCATTCTCAGTATTTACTCATTAACAATAAGAATATTCCCATGTGGTGATTTATCTCAAAGAAACTACATGTGCCTCTTGATTGGGGATAAAATTCTATAACTTCTTGACTATGGTCAGTAAAATCCTAACACTCGGTTGGGGGTCTAAACTGACCACTATCTATTTTATTTATAATTTGTTTTTATTTTTTTATTTTTATTCTGTATTTTCTCATTCTATATTTTATTTTTTCTATGATTTCATTTCATTTTTCATGTATATTTATTGAATTTTTATTGTTTTCCCTTTCTATTTGAAGATTGTTTTTAGAATTCTAGAGTTGAATTTAATTCTTTGGGAAATTAAAATTATATATATTTTTTTATCATTGTTGAATTTCATTAATTTTGTTATTTAAATTATTGTTGAAAGGATTTTATTCTTTATTTGTTATATTTTATTTTAATTAATATTTTTTTATTGTGAAATTCATGTGCACAAGTACTACCATGATTTAAAATGTTTCCCTACCTGAGAGGTTTATGAACCATTTTGACATCTTCTATATATTTATATTTTTTATTTAGAGTATTGAGACATTTTTTTGATTGATTAGTTTATATTTTACAATTTTTCAAATATTTTATAGTTCATGTAATTTGTCAAGTATGATTGGGGTGCCTCTTTGAAAACCCTTTTTACATTGAACTCTAATTTTGGACTATGTTTTAATTTGAAATTATTTAATCCCATTGTAGCCATGATATTCCTAGTTAAGAAGATACATTATAATCTATTTATTCCATTGGAACCTTATCTATAATTTAAATGCAATATTATTGTCAAACTCAAGTATGGGGAATGGATAATATGGGGTGTATTTTGTTTTATTGATTAATGTGTTTGAGAAAAAATGATTTTTTTCAATATTTATTACTAATTTTTTGGAAGAGCACTAATGATGGATAGAAGGATATGTGTCCCAAATATCATTAAAAATATAGGTTTAGTGTTCACCAATACTTGAATATCAAAAGATGCCTCTATTTTCCTCAAAATTATGATTTTGAGAGAATTCCATATCTAAATTCAAGCTGAAACAATGATTCTAATAGGGGTAAAGAGGGATTAAATTTATCATTGATATTTAAAGATACACGTGTTATCTTACCAAATATATACATATTTGTTTGGTTTTGATTCATTTTTTATCTAATTGAGGGGCACAAAAATCTTGAGAAAAAATGTTTTCATGCATCTAATTCACTTTATAGAATAACCCTACTCTTTATGTATCTAATATTTTTCATTTAAAATTGTCCTACCCTTAGCCTTATAAGAACCCATGAATAATATATCACGAATGAATTTTTTTTTACTATATGATGTGGTTAATCTGGGAGTATATAAATCCTATAGAGATCACACATTTCCTTGAGAATGAGAAAAACCCCACAAAATAATCCTTGAGTGAAGTGAGAAATGTTTTTCTAGGGAGGTTGGTACAAAATTATAATGAGTATTAACTTAAGATTGAATATATTTTTATTATTTTTATGATTTAGGTCAATTTTATCGATGGAGGAGGCATGCTATTTTATTTAATGTGATAATTGAGTTATGTTTTCATTTATGTTCTAGGAATTTTGTTTTGAACGCGGAATTAGATGATTGTATGTGAGTGAAATTACTATGTGTGGGGTAATTGGTAGAGAAAAAATTATAAATGAATTTTCTTTTAATTTTTTTTAATCCCAGTAAATTTTTATCTTAATAAATTTTAATTATTATTTATGGATTTAGAAGAATTTTGAGCATAGTTTTAAAAATAAAATTATATTAGATTTAAAATGTCTTAATTCATTTTTGTGTTTTAGCTATTATTTTTTCCACAGTGATCCAATTTTTGAAATTTATTTTTTTAAAGATTAAATAAAAATAATTTTTCATTTCATTCTTTTGATCCCAAAGCTCAAACCATCATTATAAAGCCTGAAACCCTCTCATAAGTTAAGCCTCAAAATCTGTGGAAATATCTGGCGATTTTTGATGTTTGGCCTATATCTCGAATATTTATGACCAAATTGAGCTTAAATTATACATGGATAAATATAAAATCCCTAGGAATAATTTTATTATCATAGGAAAACATGATTATTCTTTTTTCATGTCTATAAAATCCTGGTAAATCAGATATGTTGAATAATAAGAGTCTTCTAGGGATGAATAAATTTTTGGATTAATTTAGATATAACTGTCTCCACACATAGATAATGAATACGAAATTTCATGGGTAGAAATAAGATACTTATGGAACCAAATTTAAAGAATAATAATTTCCCAAGTTAAGTAATTAAATATTTATCCTAAACATAACCATTTGGAGGATGATTTGGGATACAAAATTTTTCACTCCTATCCCTATTTGTTATTCCATATCCTTTTAAGGGATCTTCTGCTACACTAAATATTTAAAAAAAGTAATATTTTAGTTTAGTCTAATGTTTGCGTTTCTTTTAATTCTTTAATTTCATTTTTTGTTTCAATTTTTGTGTTCTTATTTCACTTTTATTCTATCTCCCTTTCATTTGGTCTCCCTATTTTTCTCTTCACCGTGAACCCATATGCTCATGATCATGAGTAGCTAACCCGAGGATGTTCCTGGGGGAGTAATCCAGTGATAAACCCACATATTTGAACATTAATTATTAATGTTTCTTATTTTATTAGAGTTAGTACAATGGGGATATTATTAGGAATTCCACATTTGCGCCCTCACTTGCTAATCCAATTTTAGCTTTCATTTCTATAATATTTTTCCTCAACCAAGGAGGTAGATATTTGGTCTCTCAAGGATCATTGAGTGCACTGTATATTCAAACCCATAAGAAGAAGAATATTTTCACACATAAGATAGAGTGTGTTTATTATGTAAATTTTAAACTAATTATAAGAAAATTAAGAGTCACTCTGAGTAATTCTCTCGACAATATCTCGTTTTATAGATAACATCATTCCTTCTACATTCATTCTGTTTGCGTCGCATCTACTTTTTTAATTTTAGTATTATATTATAAATTTTCTATAAAGCCCTGACCCTCATTACCCAGAGTCAGTGCCTTATTATATAACATTGACATGATCACAAAAGATCAAGTCTCAAAAGACCGATTAGTTTAGTAGCCTTGGAAACACTAGATATATTCATAAAGCTTACATTACATCAATAAGTGAAAAACTACAACAACATATTGTCTTCATATACCCTCATACTATCCATGTATTTCATTCATAAAATAATTCATCACATCCTGGGAAAAAATAAAACATTGAAAGGGGTGAGCTCAGATTCTCAGTAAGGATAACAATATAGCGGAAACTTTCATAAATAAACATAAAAATTTAAGGTAATGTATAAATAAAACAAAATCCTTTTAAACGTGAACTTAAACATAATATGGAAAGGGTAAAATGAAATAATTCCATTTACTTATTCACATGGATATTCTACTAGTCTAATAATCGCATGAAAATATCAATAACCACTTTCATAATGACGGAATTCATAATGCCAGACTTTCATAACCACGTAGCCAAGGTATCGTGCCAAGACTACAAATAATATTTTATCAAGGCCTCGTGCCAATACACAAGTTTATCTCATGAGACCTACTGATGCATCGAGGATCTATAGTGGGCTCCACCCATCATTTACTAAGTCCAATGCATTCCTTATATAAAAAGCTTGAAACATAACTTAAACATTCGTATTAAAACTAGCATACGAAATGTCAATACTTTAACCACAAACCATGAATGGTATAAAAATAGCCCATCCACAGTCAAACATAACTCATTAGATAAAATATTAAAGATTGTATTATATCAGATTAACCTCAATCAAGAATAATGAAGGATATTGACATAGATGAAATTAATCATCAAAACTATTTGAGAGAAAAATCCTGTTTTTTCAAGAAAACATTTAAAAGTCATATTATTTGTCAATAAGCCATTTAAAAATAGATTTTTCAATCAAACTGTCCCATACCACTTTGAAACTTTTAAAAGGAATTTAGATTTTAAAACCTTAATGTCCATATAAATAAATCATTAAAACCATTTTTAACACATGGACATTAATGAGAAAGATTTAGAATAATAAATCTTTAAAACATTTTAAAATGGTATTTTAGATAGAGTTCCTAACCAAAAGAAATACACATGAATACAAATAATTGAGGTAATAAAAAACTTTTAATATCATGAGAATAAAGGGATTCATGATATACTATGTCAAAGTACATTATATACCCCATATAAAAGTGATTTGGTGTATAACAACAAAGGAGTCTCAATGGAATGTAAATTGAGATGAAATATCTCATAAAGACTGTATCCTTAGGTTAAGGATAAATCAACGACATAATTATGTGTGAAAAATATAAATACACTCAATATTATTTTATTTTCAGTGTAAAACAATCAATGTGCATTCACACATATTTTTGTAAAAACAACACCAATGAATTGGATGTTTAACTCAACAAATGGATATTGAGTAAAAATTACTCTTATCAAGTTCATACCGATGACTTGAAAATTTATCAATGGAGTGATTATGTGTATAAAAATTATATCTACAGAAAGGGAAGTGGAAATTATTACATAATAAAATGAATAGTAATTCCACGCATAATCATGGAGTGAAATAATCAATGAAGTATGCGTAAAGCCGAATGAGTGGAAATTGAAATTTCATATTACCTTATTGATTTGGTATCTTTAGAAACATACACCCATGAAAGAAGGATCATATAATGATGATGTAAATATACATGAATTAAAGTATATTACACAATGAATACAAATATGGGCAGTACACACACCACATGCAATAAATAAGTGGTGAACAATTGAAATATCACAGAATTAAAAGTGAGATAAGAAACCCCTTACTTTGTACATTTTCTTTGGTCGAAGGTAGGATAACTTCCTGTATAATGGTGAAATAATTTTTATTTAATTATACAATAATCATTTACATTAATATGATATCATATATGATCTTTTAACATTGATTTGTTAATAACATCTTATTATTATTGTCATTTCGGGTGTTAACTTACTCATTTTCCTTTATATTCTTTGTTACGTAATTCATGTTGGTTATGGATATGTTTTATCATATTCAAATACAGAATGATATCAATTCCTTAAACATTATTTTTAATCATTAAATGAGATTTATACTGAAATAGATATGATGGGGAATGAATCTCATTGCGTTCGTGGAGACAATAGTCCGTACGTACGGACAAACGACAATATCATTCTTTTGATATTAAAATAATATATAATAGGGTGTTATATCATATAGATAGAATAATTATTATGTTATATTTATTATTTACATGAATTATACATCATTATTATACCCATATAAATAATAATATATTGAATAACAATTACCCCACAACGTGGAGACGGTAGGCCTTACATACGCACGTATGGTGACATGTCATTCAAGGGATGGATAGAATAATAAATTTGATTGTTCCATATTTATAATAACATCATATTATATATAATATACTGGATTTATTATTTTAGAATATAAATAAAAATGAATGAAGAAGTTGAAGAATAAAGGAACTTGAATGAGGGTGGTGAAAACATTACCTCTTCTTCGGGTTCTTCCTTTTTATTTGATCAAAATGGCTCCTTAGGATGGCTTTTTGATCAAACTAATACATATAGGTTTAAGTGAGGGAAGTTTAGAGAATACTTGGGAATAGGTTGGACGAGCCAAATGTCTTTGAAGGTGTGAATTATTGAGAAGGGGGAGTTCCCTTTTATAAGAGGGTTGAGGGGCTCCTTTGGAAAAGCTAGAAATATTATTTTATAATAAACCCATATTTGTTTTCTAATGGATCCAATGTATTTTATTTAAAGGTTAAGGTGGTTATTTATTGAAAACAACTCAACAAATAATTTTTAGACAGGTTTGGGTCACATTATTAATCTTATCTTTTAGTTTTAACTCTTAGTTAATTAGTTTGACATTAACTATGTCTCTTTTTATTTTTATATTATAAGGTTAATAAACGTACTATAAACTTCTAAACGACCCTCAAGTGGTTCACTAATGATACAACTATCATGATACATGTTTTTTAGCCGATCCTTAGATTTTTTGGAATAGAATATGAATTAATAATATATTATTTGTATTAAAAACACTTTTATGTCAATTTTGACACTATTTGGAATTTGATTTTTGTGAAAATCATAACAGCATTATTACTTCGAAAAAAGTTAATTAAATCAATCCTAACATGTCATACTATCCTAATAAATTAGTGTAATTCATAAGAGTCTCAAATTACATTTATTTGGATATTTAAAATATCAATTATTTTAATATTGCGTTAATTCGGTAATTAATGCATCACCATTGTGTCACACATAAATTAAAATATTTAATGTCTAAAAATTATAAATAAAATACCATTATGTAGGAAATATTTTTATCTTTCTAATGAATATATAAAATATAATTTATCTTATGTATATACCTATATTAAAAATTTATTAGTAATTAAACTTTGATTTTAACTCTTTTAACTCTTCTTTGAATTAAATAATAACAAATGTAAAAATCTAATCCAAGTGGACCTAAATAATAATATATTATTCCTAAGGTTGTTTTTGGTAGAGATACACTTTTCCAATAGAATTAGGAAATGTGTTAGGGTAATATTAATATCATTTTTACCCTTAATTTCCATATTTCCTTTTAACCGTGGTAAATAAAAGTAAAAAGATACTATTCACCAAGAATTATGTTTATCTTATTGAACCACATTTTAATCCTTGATATTAACCACATCTCTTGGATTTTCGAAATTTCACTCACAGATGCGGTAAAATTATGTTTTATGTAAATTTCCAAATTCTCATAGGAGGTGGGTAAAAGACGGTGAAAAGTTCAATAAACTTTTCATATATCTAAAATTATTCCAAAAAAACTTCAATGAATTACATTTAACTTATATAGGTATTATGTATCTATTTTTAAATTAATTAAATTTAAATAAAATAAATAATTATTTAAAAAAAATCGGTTTTAAACTATAACTCAGTATTTTTCACTATTCATCAAAAATTGAAAGTTTTCACAAAAATACCAAAAATTAGACCTAAGATATATTTGATATTATGAATTCAAAAAATATGTCTATTTTACCAAATTCAAAACATATAAGTTACATTAATTAATTTAAAAATTAATTTCCGTTGTCAAAATAAATAGCGCGTTTTTATGAAATAATAACTATCAAAAGATTGACACTTGTTTATGTCAGGTTTAAATGTGAAATTACGTCCAATGACCAAAATTGTATTAAATAGTAATTTTTTTTTCTAAATATACTTTAAGTCCACTCAAATTCATAATTTATCACTATTAATTATTTCGATTAAAAATGTTTTTTTTAATTAAAATTTAGTAACTTTCACTATTCATCAAAATATGAAAGTTATCTGAAAAGTACCAAAATATCACCCTAAGCTAATTTTGATATTATGAATCCATAAATGAAGTCCATTGTGAATGAAAAAATTTATAAAATTTCAAAAATTAGGTATTACTATTCATAACGGCTATTTTGATTGGTTGCGGTGTGTTAGAATCTCGAAGTTGCGTACAATGCAAGCCATTGCATTATTCAAAGGGAAACGTACCATTGAAGCTTGGGGTGTTACATTCTCCCCTCCTTTAATAAATTGAGACCTCATAATTTTTAAAATTATGCTTGAGAATATAATGGAATGTCCCACATCGGAAAAAGAGTCAATAAAACTATCACTTTAAAAGAAAGAAAGAGAGGTATAACGGTCACCCAAGATAACCCATACTAGAATTCCATGTAGGAAAACATGGATATGGATGATAAACTAAGTGCCATGTTTTGATGTAGAGGGATAGAAAACATGATCAAGATAAAGTTAACAACAATAAAACCACAAACATGTGTTGGGACAAATGGTCATTAGTCTCCAAGTAGGAAAAGTAAACTAACAACATTTTTTGTTTTAAGTTACATTACATAAGGGCGAGGAATTAATTTATGATATTGACAAAGAACATAAAGAGATATATTTACTTTTTAAGTATAGTTTCATTCTTTAATAAATTTCTACCACTAAATCTTTTTTTTGAACAATGAGTATTCAAAAAGACTTGGTCACACAAGAAGAGCTAGAATAAACTTGTATAGAATAACAGGATCAACGTTGGATAAACTATATATTTACCTCGTCTTTAGAGATTAATCAAAACCAAAACGGTTAGTACAATATCTGATGATCCCCCAAATAGATATTCCATTAGAGAAAAAAAAACAATAATCTTAATTTCTAAAATTAAACCAACAATACCCCCAAGTTAAATAAATACCTTTCAATAATCAATTGCCTTTAGAATCCTTCAATATAATCCAAACTAATATTGAAACCCAAAACTTATAAGAATTTGGTTATGTAGTCTTCCACGTTAAATTGTATCTCCAAATGACATCAACTACTCTTAAAGTCACATTCTTAAAAGTAATTAACCAAATCACATATTATTTATTATAGGTTAGTCATTTCCATAAATAACCCAAATCACTATAAATCCACAATAAAAACATAGATAAAAATAAACAATTAATCTTCAAATGAAATCCCATAGTATTCTATTTTCCTTGGGCATATAGTGTTCCCAACAAATTGAACATCTTCCAAAATAACATTTATCACTTAATCACCAAATCATTTTCCTATACTAAGGGTATTCATTTGACAAGGCAGAAGATCCCAAATAAACTTATTATTGATCAATAAAATCATTTAACTGAAATAATAGTAACACTAACAAGATACTTCACATAGTCTAGTGGTAGGAGATAAATCCCAATCGCACATTGGTTGTGGGTTCGATTCCCACAGCTTTGTCTGACGCGACGGGTTGTCACACGGTCTACGTGTTTTCCCTTTTCAAAAACTATATTTTATAACATTACCAAAATGAGATAAATTCCTCAAAATATCCATAACATAAATTAACCACAAATTTTATCTCATACCATTCATTTTCATCCCAAAATAACTTGTAATTTCCTCTAAACCAATGATCATATAAAACCAAATGGTTATTAATAAATTTATCCACAAGATAAAAGATAATTCTTCCTCAAATATCATTATCACATGGAAAATGTAGGGTTTAAAATACAAGAGAAAATTCTTCCAATGTAATACCATCAATAAAGAGCACTAAAACTTTTAAACATTTCACCATCGATTTATTTCCACATAGGTTCTTCATCATATGTTCCTCGGGTTCCCACATTGCCTCTTCCATCTTATGATTTTCCATAGAACTTTTACCAGACGAGTCATCCGGTTTCTCAACACCTGATGTTTGGTATAAAGAATTCTGATAGGCTCTCCATAATAAGATAGATCGGGTTCAAGTTATAATTCTTCATAGGTTAGTACATGCGTTGGGTCAGGCATGTATTTTTTCACTAGTGATATGTGGAACACATCATGAAATCTGGAGAGACTAGGCAGAATTGCCTTTTAGTAGAATGCGTTCATGTTTCAAAATGGTACCTTAGGAATTTTTCAAAATCATATACTTCCTTTACCCAAAAACTCCTCATCCATCTTGGATTACATCGATGGAAGCATCGATGCATCATAAAAAATATGTATTTCTAATGTATAATTTTGAGACATCGTCTTCAACATGTTTTTTTAGAAAAATTATTACTGTTTCATCTCCAAATATTTCAAAATAAGGTTTTGGTAAATCAGTTTCCATATATCCCAAAAGACATAAATATATAATCTGATACATATAGGCTGCTCGAAGGTCTCCCTCTTCTGCACCATCTAGAAAATCATTTAGTGCATCGTAAATTTGAGATATATTGAAGAATTTGAAAATACACTGATGGTACTTCCCATGCTTAGCATGGTTAGAATGTTGAGAGAGCAATATTAACCCATAGTCGGTACTTGATCCTTGAATTAATTGTGCAGTGCTTGAGGTATTTGATGTCTCATAAAGTTGTTTGCATGTAACTAGGACATTTGAAAAATTTTCAACATCATCTGCGCATGACTTCTGGATAATAATTGTAAGTAGTTCTTCAGTAAGAGAGAGAAGAGTTGTTCGTGATCTTGCTCCCTCCATGATTTAACTAACAAAAAGAAAATACAATTAGGGTGTTTTAATAATTATCTAATAAGAATGTAAAAAAATAGATATAATAGGATAATATTTTAATTGAACAATATATCCTAACTTGGGGTACCCTATGTTAAAATATAGGTTATCCACTATCTATTTCGTGATATATATTGTTAGGGGAATTTTTTTATTCCCTTTATAATGGTTTATACTAATCTTGTGAATTTAACAAATCATATCCCCTGCGAGTGTCGTAACCAAGAGTGCATCAAGGCCCGTTGTCATGCACCAGTTCCCGTTCAAGTCTAGCTCAAAGCGGTGTTTTCAGGTTTTACCCCTAGGTACATCTATGTCAGAGATGCCTCTACCTGCTCGTATCCAGATATGGATGTATTGCTCAGATAACCCACAAAATATCTACAATACCAAAATTCTAGTATGTTCTTCTATTCTAATCCTCAAAGTCTATCTTAGGGCTATGTGATCTAATAAGAGTTTATCTAAATCTAGCTTCCAAGGTTTGAACTAAACTTCCTCTGATACCAATTGTAACACCCTGACCCTAGTTACAAAGAGTCGATGCATTATTACATAACATTGGCATGATCACAAAAGATCAAGTCTCGAAAGACCGATTAGTTTAGTAGCCTTGGAAACACTAGATATATTAATAAAGATTACATTATATCAATAAGTGAAAAACTACAACAACGTATTGTCTTCATATCCCCTCATACTATCCATGTAGGTTATTCTTAAAATACTTCTTCACATCCTAGGAAAAATAAAAAATTGAAAGGGGTGAGCTAAGATTCTCAGTAAGGATAACAATATAGCGAAAAATGTCATAAATAAACATAAAAATTTAAGGCAATGTATAAATAAAACAAAAGCCTTTTAAACTTGAACTTTAGCATAATATGGCAAGGATAAAATGAAATAATTCCATTTAATTATTCACATGGATATTCTACTAGTCGAATAATCACATGAAAATATCGATAACCACTTTCATAATGACGGAACACATAATGACAGACTATCATAACCACGTAGCCAAGGCCTCATGCCAAGACTACAAATAAGATTTTGTCAAGGCCTCGTGCCAAGACACTAGTTTGTCTCAAGAGACCTACCGATGCATCGAGGAGCTATAGTGGGCTCCACCTGTCACTTAATAAGTCCAATGCATTCCTCATATGAAAATCTTGAAACATAACTTAAACATTCGTATTAAAACTAGAATATGATATGTCAATACTTTAATCAAAAACCGTGAATGGTATAAAAATTGCCCATCCACAGTCAAACATAACTCATTCGATAGAATATGAAAGATTTTATTGTATCAGATTAACCTCAATCAAGAATAATGAAGGATGTTGACAAAGATGAAATTAATCATCAAAACTATTTGAGAGAAATATCCCATTTTTCTAGAAAACATTTAAAAGTCGTATCATTTGTCAATAAGACATTTAAAAGTAGATTTTTGAATAAAAGTGTCCCATACCACTTTGAAACTTTTAAAAGGAATTTTTATTTGAAAAAAATTAATTTCCATATAAATAAATTCTAAAAACCATTTTTAACACATGGACATTAATGAGAATGATTTAGAATAATAAATCTTTAAAACATTTTAAAATGATATTTTAGTTAGAGTTCCTAACCAAAAGAGAGACACTTGAATACAGATAATTGAGGTAATAAAAACCTTTTAATATCATGAGAATAAAGGGATTTA
Organism: Viscum album; assembly: GCA_963277665.1. NCBI lineage: Eukaryota > Viridiplantae > Streptophyta > Magnoliopsida > Santalales > Viscaceae > Viscum > Viscum album. Next base: position 56,262,715 of record OY728136.1, read on the forward strand.
TGATATACTATGTCAAAGTACATTATATACACCATATAAAAGTGATTTGGTGTATAACAACAAAGGAGTCTCAATGGAATGTAAATTGAGATGAAATATCTCATAAATACTATATCCTTAGGTTAAGGATAAATCAACGACATAATTATGTCTGAAAAATATAAATACACTCAATATGATTGGATTTTCAGTGTATAACAATCAAAGTACATTCACACATATTCTTGTAAAAACAACACCAATGAATTGGATGTTTAACCCAACAAATGGAGATTGAGTAAAAATTACTCCTATCAAGTTCATACCGATGACTTGAGAATTTATCAATGGAGTGATTATGTATATCAAATATATATCCATAGAAAGGGGACTGGAAATTATGACATAATAAAATGAATAGCGATTCCACACATAATCTTGGAGTAAAATAATCAATGAAGTATGCGTAAAGCTGAATGAGTGGAAATTGAAATTTCAAATTCCTTTATTGATTTGGTAACTTAGGAAAAATACACCAATGAAATAAGGATCATATAATGATGATGTAAATATACATGAATTATAGTATATTACACAATGAATACAAGCATGGGCAGTACACACACCACATGCAATAAATAAGTGGTGAACAATGGAAATATCATTGAATTAAAAGTGAGATAAGAAACCCCATACATTGTTCATTTACCTTGGTCGAAGGTAGGTTAAATTACTGTATAATGGTGAAATAAATGTTATTTAATTATACAATAATCATTTACATTAATATGATATCATATATGATCTTTTAACATCAATTTGTTAATAATATCTTAGTATTATTGTCTTTTCTGGTGTTAACTCACTTGTTTTCCTTTATATTCATTATTACGTAAGTCGTGTTTGTTATGGATAGGTTGTATCTTATTAAAATACAGAATGATATCAATTACTTAAAAATTACTTTTAAACATTAAATTATAATTAGACTCAAATGGATATGACGGGGAATGAATCTCATCGCGTTCGTGAAGACAGTTGTCCGTACGTACGCACGAGCAACAATATCAATCTTTTGATATTAAAATAAAATATATTTGGATGGTATATCATATATATAGAATCATTATCATGTTATATTTATTATTTACATGAATTATACATAAATATTATATCCATATAAATAATAATATATTGAATAACAATTACACCACAATGTGGAGATGGTAGGCCGTACGTACGCACATATGGTGACATGTCATTCAAGGGATGGATATAATAATAAATTTGTCTCTTCCATATTTATAATAACATCACAGTATATATAAGATACTGGAGTTATTATTTTAGAATAGAAATAACAAAGAAAGAAGAAGTTGAAGAAGATATGAACTTGAAAGAGGGTGGTGAAAACATTACCTCTTATTCGGGTTCTTCCTTTTGATTTGATCAAAAGGGCTCCTTAGGTTCGCTTTATGATAAAACTAAGACCTCTAGGTTGAATTTAGGGAAGTTGGGAGGATATTTGGGTAGATTTTGGCCGAGCCAAATGTCATTTAAGGTGTGAATTAATGAGAATGGCGAGTGCCCTTTTATAAGAGGGGTGAGGGGATCCTTTGAAAAAGCAAGAAATATTATTTTATAATAAATCCATATTCGGTTTCTAATGGATCAAAAGTATATTATTTAACGTTTAAGGTGGGGATATGTCGAAAAAAACTCAACCAATAAGTTTTATATAGGTTTGAGTCACATTATTAGTCTTATCTTTTAGGTTTAACTCTTAGTTAATTAGTTTGACATATTCCATGTCTCTTTGTATTTTTATATTATATGGTTAATAAACTAACTATAAACTCCCAACCTACCCCCAAAGTAGTTCCTTAATGATAAATCTATAATGATAAAAGATCATTGGCCAATCCTTAGATTTTTAGGAATAAAATATGAATTAATAATATAATATTTGTTTTAAAAACTCTTTTATGTCAATTTTGACACTATTTGGAATTTGATTTGTGTGAAAATCATAACAGAATTATTACTTATAAAAAAGTTAATTAAATCAATCCTAACATGTAATGGTATCCTATAAAATTAGTTTAATTCATAAAGGTCTCAAATAACATTTATTTGGATATTTAAAAAATCAATTATTTTAATATTTCGTTAATTCGGTAAATACTGCATCGCCATTGTGTCACATATAAATTAAATTATTTAATGTCTAAAAATTATAAATAAAATACCATTATGTAGGAAATCATTTTATATTTATAATTAATATTTACAATCTAATTTATCTTATGTATAACCCTATATTGAAATTTTTTCAGTAATTAAACTTTGATTTTAACTCTTTTAACTCTTCTTTGAATTAAATAATAATAAATTTCCTAATCTAATCCAAGCAGAAATAAACAATAATATTTTATTACTAAGGTTGTTTTTGGTCTATTTATACTTTTCCAATAGAATTAGTACATGTTTTAGGGTAATATTAATATCATTTTTACCCTTAATTTCCCTATTTACTTATATCCGTGGTAATTAAAATTAAAAAGTTATTATTCACCAAAAATTATATTTATCTTATTGAACCACATTTTACTACTTGATATTAACTATGTCTCTATAAGTTTTAAAATTCCACTCACATAAGTGGTAAAATTATGTTTTATGTAAATTTCCAAATTCTCCTAGGAGGTGGGTAAAAGACGGTGAAAAGTTCAATAAAATTTTTATATATCTAAAATTATTCTAAAAAAACATCAATGAATTACATTGAACTTATATAGGTATTATGTATATATTTTGAACTTAAATAAATTTAAATAAAATAAATAATTATTTAAATAAAAAATTCATTTTTAAACAACAACTCAGTATTTTTCTCTATTCATCAAAAATTGAATGTTTTCAAAAAAATATGAAAATTTGAACTAAGCTATATTTGATATTATGAATTCAAAAATGATGTCTATTTTACGAAATTAAAAACATATATGTTTCATTAATTAATTTAAAAATTAATTCTCGTTGTCAAAACAAATAGCGTGTTTTTAAAAAATAATAACTATCAAAAGACTGACACTTGTTTATGTCAAATTTAAATGTGAAATTACGTCCAATGACCAACATTGTATTAAATGGAAAAAATTTATTCTAAATATACTTTAAAACCACTGAAATTCATAATTTATCACTGTTAATTATTTCTATAAAAAAAGTTGTTTTTAATTAAAATTGATTAATTTTCCCTATTCATCAAAATATGAAAGTTATCCGAAAAGTACAAAATTTCACCCTAAGATAATTTTGATATTTCGAATCCAAAAACGAAGTCCATTGTGAAAGATAAAATTTATAAAATTTCAAAAATTAGGTATTAATATTCATAACGGCTTGTTTGATTGGTTGTGTTGTGTTAGAATCTCGACGTTGCGTACAATGAAAGCCATTGCATTATTCAAAGGGAAACATACCGTGGAAGCTTGGGGTGTTGCATTTTCAAACCACAATTTTATTTAGTTTTATTTTATAAATAATAAAATATATTAAAAATAATAATAAGTGAATTAAAAGTAGCGAGTGATTGGCCACAATAGTGTATTAAAAGAATGACATCACTCAACTCCTATGTTGCACTTAGTTAAAATATTTGAGATCACATATCTCTTTAATCCCAAATTCTATTTATTGTGACAAAAAAGGTGATGAAAATAATATATGAATCAATATCCTCATATTTAGTTAGAAAACTATTAAACATAGAGGATATAAGGGAAAATTGGACTTATAATGAGTTTTCCACATGCCTTAAATAAAAAAAAATAACTTCTTCCTATCTAACCTCTTCAGAATATGACTCAAGAAGTAGGGTTTCTATCATGTGTAATTTTTGATTGTGGTATATTATAATGTGTAATCTCCGATTCTATTGAATGAAATTTAGGATAATGATATGTTTATCCTTATCTAGTCTGAATCATAGTTATATTGTTGAAGTCATTTGATTTTCCATTTCTATACATCAAGAGTTGACAATTAGTGGTTACTTGATTTTAGAGAAATATTGATAAATTTAAAATTTAATTATATTCCCTTAATCTCCCACTATTTTTGAAACTTAATATCTCTCACCATTAGATTCATAATACCTTGTCTCTTATATATTACAGTTTAAAGGATCTATATTCACCTTATCATAACCTAGAATTAGTCCTAACATGTTATTTGAAAGGTTTTAGGTTGGTGTAACTTACCTACTACATTAACATACCATTCCTTAATCTGTTTAGTTGACTCCCCAACCTTGAAATGCTTGATAAAGATTTTCTCAACCATTTCCTATCAAGTAAACCATGTTCTTATTGGGTAGGAATATATTTATATGAACATAGGTAATTAATCCAGAAAAGTCAAGATAAAATTTCCTTAATAATTGAATGCACCCTAACTTGGGTTGGTTAAGAACCTTGAACTATGAGTTCTATTTTAAATTACGTAGTGGATGGCTACAATAACATAATATTTTAGTTTATGGATTTTCATTTTTATGTGTAAAATTCATTATTATGTTTTAACATGACTTGTTAATATTAAGTTGATTTTACTTTAGTGATTAACCATGTCCTAATAAAATATATTCATAATATGGATTTATTTTGTTCCATATTGAATGATTGTTAATTTATTTATTAAGTGATTGGATTTCATATAAAAACATAAATATGAATCCATAAAACTGTGAGAAATAAAATAGTTGGCATGATCATGAGATTATCTAAAGGTTAGATTATCTGAAGTATGATAAACCAACACCTGATCATAGGGGGGAACCACAGTGAACTGTATCTTGGTTAGTGTTTCAAAATTACCTCTTGGATCTAATGTATTACCTTGATTGGTTCAACCTTGACAATGGGACTTAGAACTACTCCTCTTGCTAAGGATATATATCCATTCATAAGAATTCACCGCAACATAATTGAGAGGATATGATGGATTAGATAAAGGGGGTTTAAATAAAATAAATCACAAGCAAGTAGACCCTAACATAATAGGCTGTAGGGTGTTACACACATACCATCATCTTTAATTTAATCACCATAAATTAAAATAAACCAATCAAATACCTAGGGATGATATAATCTCATGATATTGAAAATAATAATAAAAATTAATACATTTTTAATATAGTTATTAATTAATTCAATTTATATTAATTCCATTCCATCATGCTTAAATCACTATAATAAATAATTCTAAACATAATTAATTTCATTTGAAATTAATTAAGTACAAAAGTGTTCTTGGAAATTATTATCAATTTGTATACAACACTAATTTGAGGTGGTTCTATTCAAAACAACTAGATTAACTTTCGATACATGCACCACTATTTTTGGATTGTGTTACAAAAAATTACTTGTTTTTTTGACAGCTTGTGTTGCACCCAAGATAGAAATTTATCGAACTACAATATACTATTAATATTGTTATTAAAATATTAATACAATTTCTAACTAGCTGTTGGAATGGAAATTCAAAATAATATTAACTATATTATGAATATTTTATATAAAATAGTATCTAAAATATATCATTTGGATTATCAAATAGATACAAATGAAAGTAAGATATATTTTAATATAAATAAATTCCTTTTCCACAAAAACTTTTTTTCTATATACAAACACCATTTTATCCCAATAAATTAAACAATCTACTATTAAATAAATTTTTAATAAAATTTATATATATAATATTTAATAAGTTTTTTCATACTCATACAATATATTTTATAGGAATAACGTATGAATAAATCAAATTTTATGAATAAAAAGAAGTATTTTTCAAAAGGGAAATTTTACCACCATTTAATAGAGAAACCATTTAAACTGTACTTTTTGACACTTTTAGAATATCTATAATGCTAAATAAAATTATTATTTGAAATTGGGATGTGAAAATTTGATTCGGTTTAAATTTTTTTTATTTTTTTGATAAGTTTCATGTTTGGATAAATAAGAAATGATACTACCTTTTAATTGAAAATTGATTTTTAATTAAAATAATTTATAGTGTTAAATAATATATTTTATTGGATAGAAAGTATCATTAGATAAATGGTTTATAATTTAATTCAATTTATTTCATTGGAATCAATTTCAAATTAAATTTGGATTTAAAAACATTTCAATCTTTAGGATGTTTCCACATTAAAAACAAGTTTCCCCATTCCGTCAATGGGATTAATTTTAAATTATATTTTAGAAAATTATGTGTTTTAAATTATTAAAAATGGATTCCATTTTTCAATAATAAGGTCAAAATTTATTAAATAGGTCTCTTTTATTTCTGGAAAACATGAATAATAACTTTAGTAGTTTTATTACCGCAGTTAAGTGTAGATCGTGTAATTAAGGGTAAAAATAATATTAGAAATTTTAAAAACCTATTGTAAAACATGAAAAAATGTTATTCCATGATGTTAATTCAACTATTAACGCAAAAGTTTCAGACTTTAATAATTTAATGGAATCTTTTCCATGAAAATTAATTAAAAGTTATTAAAATCAAAGGGAGTGAAAAAATGTCACACTCTTAATTTTAATATGTATAATATTTTTAATAAACTGTTTAATAGAAGATATACTTGAATTTATATATTGTTATAGAATCTACAATTTTTATCTATAATATAAAAAATTTATTTTTAATTTTTAGTAAAGATATAATTATTATAAATAATTTACAAATAATTATTTACTAATTACTCAACTAATGAAAAAAATTAAAATGATATTAGAAATACTAAAATCTATGTTATTAGAATTAATTAGGGTTATCCACAAATTGTTTAAGAGAATACGAAATTTTACGGTTGCATTTAATAAATTGGTTCTAATTTAGCTTTCTGTATGGATTTTCTTAGTGTCAATGTTATTAAAAGTGTCAAAATTGATAGTTATGAAATTTTATGAAAACAATATTTTATTAAAATATTCAAAAATAAAAAAATATTAAACAAATAAAATGGATTTCCATATGGGATGTGATATCATAAATTTTCCATTTTTGGTCTAATATACACTTTATATTTAAAATTACATCCTCTAAATATTAAAAACACTATTACCATACTTAAAATTAAAATTGATTAAGTATGGGTTAATCAAAATGATAAGGATTAAAACTCCACCAAAACTTGTCTAAAATATATTATTTGATGATATTAAAACATTATAACATATTATACTCAAATAAATATGCTTTTTTAGTGTTTTTATATATATTTAAATTTATATAAATTAATATTTTCTGAAATTCCAGAAGTGACCCTCCCCTCTCTTATAAAAAATCATTTCTCCCTCTCTTCACTTCACACTTAATAACCTGTTTGGTTCAGAAAAAAGCATTCAAAATATCATAAAAATTCCTTAAATTAATAAGTATGTAATATATGGTATTGTGTATATTAAAATGGTTTCTTAATATATGAATAATAAACTTATATTTATTTTATAGTAGGTGATCATGAGTAAGATAAGCGACATGAAAGAAAGAAATGGATTTCAATATCACTTTTATTTTCCATGAGATATTATCCATGTTTACCACTTATTTATTTTTATGGTGTATATAATTAACAAAAATTTATTCCATTACCCATATACATAATTTAATGGGTATTTACATATCTCTTTGATGATCCCTCTTTCATTCGGTTTACAGATCAAAAGTTAAAAAATCGGTAGTGTAATTTTGTCACAATATTACTTCATTGAGAGACATGTCTTGTTATTCACCTATATTGTTTTATGAGGTCTATATAATATCATTTTACATGTTTTATTATGAATATTTTTTTAGTATATTGTAAGCATTGTGTAATGTTATTCTCTCTTAGTTTGGAATCTGTGTTCTTTCAAAATAATGTTTTCTAAAAATGTTTAAAAAGTGTTTTATGTAATCTTATATTTTTTTGAAGAAAATTGATTTCAATGGTATTTAAAATTATTTAAAAAATTACTTTATAAAGTTACATGGTTTTTTTAATAAAAATTGATTAATAATTTTTTTTATGATTTTAATATCATTTTTCAAATAGGAAAGGATACATTCCTCAAGAAATATTTTAAATATATATTTCAAAATTATTTTACATCTACGATGACACACTTTGTCATGTTTTAGGATTGCATGTGGATATTTTTCTATAAAAACATTCATATTCTTTATTTAATTGGTTTTTTATTGTAGAATGATATTTACGAAACCTGTTTCATTTCCATAGATTATGTCATGATATAATGATGATTTTGAATCTTATTTCATTCCATGAGTTCTAATATGATGGATGATTTATGTTCTTTTGGCCCACATACGTATTGTTTTCATAATGCGATGAGTTGAAACTATATCTTCCACTAATACATTAGGTAAATATGGATAACTCATGATTTTAATATCTAATACATGAAACTGATTTCATGCTCACAATTCTATTCATTGACCTGGTTTTTATATACATAATTTTATGAATGGACCAAATTTTCCGGTCCATGTGTTAATTAGATGGATTGAGTTCATGTCCTTAATTTAATGAGTGAATGTGTTACTATTTATAACTATACAAAAAGTTATAATTTTATGTGTATACCAAAATTTCATGTCTTATGTCAATTTTATGATCTCATTGATTATGTTCTTTGATTTCCTTATGATTTATGTATTATGAACTGTTGATATTTTTTCCAAGATTCACTTTTATGATATTTTATATACATGTAATGATAATATAAGGTTATGATAAGATTATCATACCCTTATGATCATGTTTATACTTACATATATTTCTTATTTACATTTACCAGTAATCCTGTCTCACCATTTCTTATGTTTTTTTTCCTTAGGTTTTAATGGAATAGTTTTACGTAGGTGTACTAAAGGGAATGATCTTTGTGGGATACATTAAAGAACTTACATCACACTATAAGTTTATGTTCCATGTTTTCAAAGGAACTAAACTAAATCGATCTTTAGGCATAGTGTTTATATAATGTATGAAATGATCTGTAAAAAATAAATAATGTCAATGTACATTAATCTTGGTTCTTTAAAGTTAGTATTAGAGAAAACGGTTAGTCTACCTTTGGGAAATAGGATGAGATAACTTTAGTGAGATCCATAGGGTTATATGTTTGGTTATATATAGGGATTCCCCTAAGGATAAGTTTAAAGTTTAATTGAATTATAATTTGGTGTCATGATTTTGGAATCCTATAAATAAGTTTTCATGAATATGTGTTTTTCTAATATTATAATTACTACTCAAACTATGATCTATGGTCATATTCAATAGTGATAACTAGATCGAACAAGGATAAAGTTAAATGTTTCATATGTGAATAGTATGTTCATTATGAAAATCGATTTCCTAAGTGTAAATGTCATGAAGAGAATGAAGAAGGTGGTACAAGAATTGGTTATATTGATGAGGATGAAGAGACTGCAAACCAAATGTGAAAGGCATGGAATGGTCTTACTGTATTTTTTATCTTAAACATAAGAATAATGATTTGATTGATGTTGAGGAACCTTAAGAAATGATTCATATTTCATATCCAAAGAAATATTAGGATGATGAAGCCTGGTTAATGGTTTAAGAGTAAATTAAGATGATTCAAGTGTATATGTTTGGGAATTCTATGACTATGAGTTATATAATTTTTTTTAGTATATTTTATTTATTAACGATTGAAAATGATATGTTGAATGGTGGTTAAGACTTATAAAAGTGATTTAATGACCTGTTTATATTCATGGGAAACACATGATTAATGTAAATATAACCCTTAATATGTTCCAAATGTTGAGATAATGATTTTTGGATAAGGATATATTGAATATGAATAAGTGAATTAGATAGTTATTATTACCTTGGCACTGATTAAGGATTTGTTGAAAATGTTGTTTTTTCTAGCACTAGTGGATTTAATGACTTTCTTTACATAAGGAATATATAAAATAATATATTGATTAATAATGTGTATATTTTTTTCAAAAATAATTTATTGTAATTACCACGTTTCAAGATAATACATGATGGCCTTCACATTTTTAATATGTGAAAAAATAGTAAATTTATGATATACATGGGATCAATGCTATGACTTTTAAAAAACCATTATTGACCATGTTTATAATGTTTCAAACTCTCATCTTTTGGGAGGTTTATAAGGTTAACCATTTATATAGCAGTTTATGTTAAACCTTGGACTAGGTTTTAGACATTAAAGTATTATCTCACCATATGAGGATTTACACATGATGTATAATTTGTGAAAACATTTTTTTGTGATAAGGATAAAAGGAATGACCTATAAATCTATTCATGGATCTCATGATCTGCTATACTTTATGAATGAAAAATTGACCAACATTTATTAGAAAATGATATCAAGTGGAAATTTATCAACGCACAAAAAATGGTGAGATTGTGCTGAAATTAATTAAATATATATTCACTTTAAAATTATTCAACTTTAGGAAAAAAGTATTGATATTTATGGTAGTCCCATTAGCATTATTTTTTATCTTACTAATGTTCTTTTTCAAGTCTCTCTAGATTACAGCTTTGCGATCAATAACATTATCCTAAATATGTCCTCTATCACTCTCCTTAAAAACATGATTGTTACATTTCTATTTAATTTCAATCTTTTTTACTTTCCACCTATTTTCTTCTATATGAAAAGTAGTTATGAGTTACTTTGGGTAACCTTTATGTTTCAAATATTCTTTTTTAAAGGGAGTTTTAGTATGGGTTTTTATTATGTGGGATTCTATAAAATGAACTTCCATTTATCAAACAATTGATATCCAGAAATATTTTAAGGGTGAAAATAATTTTAAGGGTGGTAGAATGTAAAATGTCGAGATTTTGTGAAATGTTTTTCTTCAAATTAATTTAATCTTTTTTATTTTTTTTAATTTCACACAACACTAAATATAGATTTTGTTATATGAAATCACAAAATTATTCTTTCTTTATATAGAAAACCAAGTTATGGTTTTGCTACACGCAACACTTATATTATCTTATGGTAGATGAAACAATATGTTTGGCTTGTGTTACACACAATGTCCAGTTATTTTGACATCTTGTGTTAAACATAAGACTGCATTTTATCGAATTACAATATAAAAATAATATTTTTGTTAAAATATTATTATAGTGAACACATGACCATTGAAATAGAAATTAAAAAATAATATTAACTAAATTATAAAAATCTGATTTAATCCATTATATAAAATTAATAACTTGGGTTATAAAATAGCTATAAATAAATTTAAGAGCAATTAGAAAATAAAGGAATTCAATTTCAAAGACAAATATTTTTCTTTGTACAAACACCATTTTAAATAAACAAATTAAACAAACCACTATTGGAGAGTGTTTTTAATAAAATTTATATATATATATATTAAATATTCAATAATGTGTTTTCACAATTATAAAATATATTTTATAGTCCTAAGATAATAATAAATCCAATTTAAGAAATAAAAAGTTGTATTTTGGAAAAAAGTAACTTTATAACCTTTTAACGAGGAATCCATTTTAAATACGAATTTGAAACTTCTATAATTTTAATATGAAAAAAATAAAACCAATCTTTTGAATAAAGATATAAAAATTTAATTTGGTATAATTTTTGGTATTTTTTTGATAAGTTTAATGTTTTGATTAATAGTGAAAAATACAAAATTTTAATTGAAAATAGATTTTTTCATTGAAATAATTTTTAGGGATAAATTATATATTTTATTGGATATAAAGTAAAATTATCTCAAATTTCATCATTTAATTTAATTTATTCATTGGAATCATTTTGACATATAATTTGGATATAAAAACATTTCAATCATTTTGATGTTTTTACTTTTAAAACCTAGTTTCCCAACCCATAAACGTGATTAATATTCAGTAAATTTTACCCAATTATGTGCTTTGAATTATGAATAATGGATTCCATATTTTAATCAAAAGTTTCAAATTTAGTAAATAGGACTCTTTTATTTTTGGATAGTATGAATGGTAACTTTAGTGATATTTTACCAAACTTAAGGGTAAATTGGGTAATTAAGAGTGAAAATAATTTTATAAATATTATAAAACTACCCTAAAACTTCCCCAAATTCTATTGGATGAATGTATTTAATATTTTAACACATAATTATTGAACATGAATAATTTAATGGATACTTTTCCATGAAAATGACTTAAATATTATTAAACTCAAAGGGAGTGACAAAATATCAGACTCTTACATTTAAAAAGTATAATATTTTTAATATAAGGATAAATATAAGATCTTATATACTATACATATTATTATAGAAGATAATTTTGTTTATATATCATAGATATATAAATTTAATTTTTAGTGAAAAAAAATTATCACAAATAATTACAAAATGATGATGTTGTAATTATTGAATTAATAAATATTCAATTAATTGTTATTTGAAATATTAAAATATAATTTTTTTGAATTAATTAAGATTATAAAATAATTTAATGTGTTAATATTAACTTTTATGTGGGTATTAAAATAATTGGTTCAAATTTATACTAGTGTATTCATTTTCCTAAAGTGAATGTCATGAATAATGTCAAAATTGACACTTCTGATATTTAATAAACATCATATTTTATTAAATTACTTAGAAATCATAAAAATATTAAATAAGTACAAGTGTATGATATATGGTCTAAAATATATTAAATTTACAATATTTTATCCTATTTACACTTTATATTTAAAAATTACATCCTCTTAATAGAAAAAACTTTTTTACCATAGTTATAATTAAAATGGATTAACTATGGGCTAATCAAAATGATAAGGTTTCAAATGACACCAAAAAATTTTGAAAATATATTGTTTAATGATATTAAATCATTATAATATTCTATATTCTAATAAATTTAATTTTTGTAGTATTTAGATTGATATTTAATTTATTATAAATTGGCCTTTTAAAAAAGTCAAAAAGCTCCACCCCCTCTCTTATAAAAGTACACCTCACATTCACTTTTATTCACACATCAGATCCTATTTGGTTTGGATAAAATCATTCTAAATATACAAATAACATTCCAAAATCCATCCTAGTATCCTAATGTTATGAATAAATCCCAGCAATAAAGTCCTTTAGTGAAAATTAAAAGAAGATACCCAAAGAAGACGTAACATTCATCGATAAAGGTTGTTGTTAATTTCTTCTTCAAACCCCTTAAATTATTTTTAATTAATGTTTATATAATAAACTAGGTATAATAAATATACTGATATTTTTTATATTAATATTTTGACCACCACTCCCACATACTGTCATCAAATGTGTAATGAGTATAACATTCTTGTATACGACGAACTACCGCCTCATGAAATGATATTGTTCGTTATTTCCTTACCACCTCTATTGATTGGGAATTATAATGGAAACTATATTTTTATATGATACATAGTTTATTTATGATGTATTTTTTAATTCTTGAAATATTACATAAAATATACCTTCATGCAATAAATTTTGTCAAAATACGATAACTTTGTGGGTGTGTGGACTACCGGCACCTCAAAGTGATGTGACTCATTCACACATTACGTGGAATATATTTTGGAAGGATTTAGTGAAATTTTATGATATATATGAAATAATAATAAAACTATAATGATATTATATAGATAAATATATGTCATTTACTATCTATAATTCTATATGACATGAATGGAAGAAGTGTTCATGCGTACATACTGCATATCAACTCCGTGAACGATGTATTTAATTTTATATTTATATATTTTATAGATAAACATAAATATAAATATAATCATTATATATGACATTTATTTCATGGTAATAACTTAGGAGACAAATAAATCCTAATTTATATATGATGACCAAGAATAAGCAGTGAAATCATGTTTCAGAAACAAAGCGGTTATTACCAGAAGCATTACGTAAAGATGGAATTGTAAATAAAAAAGTAATATAAAGTCATAAGTAATTAATACATGGTATTATATATATGAATATATTTATTTAATATATTTACAATAAAATTATATTATTATACACGAGTTTTCATGAGTATGATGAGATTCAAGACATAATGTAAAGGATTTTCATCTCATGTTTATTTTCCATGAGATATAATTCATGTTCATAACCTATTTATTTTTTATAGTGTATGTAATTCACCTAAATGTAATATATTATAATTATAATCAGATTTATGTTCATTTATATATAAATTTTATGATATCCATTTCATGGGGTTTATAGATTAAAAATTACCAAATCGGTAAATTAATTTTGCCTCAATTTTCTTTCATTGAGACACATATAACATTATAAAACTATAATGTCTTATGATGTTTATATACTAACCATTGAATTTTTTTATCATCAGTACACTTATTTAAATGATATAGTAAGATTCATGTAATTTTATTCTCTATTCGGTTGGAAATATGTGTTCATTAAAAACAATGCACTCTAAAATTTGTTTAATTTTTTAAATGATATTTTAAACACTATCAAGAAAATGAATTTCAGAGATGTTTAAAATGGATCCCAAACTAACATTATATTTTTTCAAGGTTTTTTTCAATGAAATTTGTTTGATAAAAGATTTATGATATTTAAATCATTTTTATAATAGGAATGGATATTTTCCTCATGAAATGTTTTAAAAAGATCTTTCAAAATAAATTTCTATCTAAGACGATATATTATGTCCTAGTTTATACTTTATAGGGGATATGGTCCAAGAATAAAATTCATATTATTTCTTGAATGTTATATGTTTATATTGTAATGATATTTATGAAACGTATTTATTTTCCCAGAGTTATGTAATTATTTAATGTTGTTTATGAAACCCATTCCATTCCATGAGTTCTGATATGATAAATGATTTATGTTCGTGTAGCACACATATATATGGTTTTCATTATATGATTGGTTGGACCTATATATCACTCCAATAAATTTGGTAAATAATAATAACTCATGATGTATATATGTTATACATGAAACTATTTTCATGTTCATCATCTTATGTGTGGACATGATTTTTCATGTCCACAATTTTATTTGTGGAGATAGTTTTCATGTCCATATGTTTTTGCAAGGGCCTGATTTCATGTCCTCAATTTAATGATTGAACTTGTTACTGTTTATAAGTTTTAAAAAGATACAAATATTTGTCCATGCCATAATTTAATGTATTATGTCAATTTTACGATCTCAAGGATTATGTTGTTTGATTTTTTTATGATTCATGTCTTATTAACTGCTAATATTTATTCCACGATTCATGTTAATGATCTTTTATATGCAAGGTATGACCGTCTAATGTTATAATCACATTATCATACACTTTTCCTCATGTTTATACATATATATCTTCATTGTTTACCCTTACTATTCATATGATATCACAATTTTCTTATATTTCCTTTCCATAGGTTATAAGGAATGTTTTTATGTAGGTGTACTAAAGGGAAATATCTTTGTAGGAAATATTGAAGATCTCCCCCAGAATGGATGCTTTTATAATGGTTTAAGAATACATGATTCATATTTCATATTTTATATAGAAGGAAAGATTAATTTTATAAAGCATGAGTAATGGTTTTATAATAATTTAGGAAGATTAAAGGGTATATGATTTGGAATTCTAATATTATGAGATATATAATTAATTTCAATATATGTTTTTCATTATGTATAGAAAAGGATATGTTGAATTGTGGTGAATAAATAGATAAGTTATTTAATGGAAATATGTTATTATTGTTAAGAAAAATATTAATGTAAAGATAACCCTTAATATGTTTCTAATGTTGAGATAATGATGCTTGGATAAAGATATGTTTGATATGAATAATTAAATTAGACAATACTAATTACCTTGGAACCAATTAATGATTAATTGAAAAAGTTGATTATGTTATCACAATTTAATGTTATGAAATTTTTGTGTTTAGGGAATATATTCAATAATCCTTAGATTAATAATGATTTCACGTTTTGAAAAATGATTTCGTTAATTTCCATGTTTCAAGAGGATACATGATGAAGGAATTCACATTTTTTTTAAGTGATAAGCATGAGATATTTTATTATATATTGGGGATGAATAAAAAATTGTTTTTGAGAAATTTTGTGACCTTGTTTATAATTTTTTTCAATTTTATATTTATAAAGGGTTATATGATTAACCATTTATGGAATAGTTTATGTTAATCCTTGGATTCAATTTTAGGGAATAAATTATTATCTAAAAATATGAGGGTTTATACATATTGGATAATTTTTTCTAACATTTTTGTTGTGATAATGATAGATGGAATTAATTATCACTCTATTTATGGATCTTATTATATTTTTATACTTCAGGAATTACAAATTCACCTTCATTTCATGGAATAAGAGATGAGGTATAAATTGTTCAAGGAACAATGAAGGATGAGATTGTTCTGAAATCATATAAGTATACATTCAAATTATAATTATTAAACATTAGGAAAAAGTTATTGAAATAAAATATTTTTCCATTAACATTAGTTTTTATGATATCAATGACTATTTTAAGCCTCTTTGGGTTACAACTTTGCAATCATTAATTTTCTTCTAACCAAGTTCTCTATTCCTCTCCATTAGAACATGATAGTTATATTTGTCTTCCACATCAAAATATTCACATTCCACTTTTTTTATTATTTATGGAAACCTATTTATGAGTTTCGTTGCATAACTATTATGTTTCTAACATTATTTATCTAAAGGTTGTTTTAATATTTATTGTTATGATGTTGGTTCATATAAAAGGAACTTTCAAGTGTTAAAACTTTGATTGCATAAATGAATTTTTATTGTGAAATTAATTTTAATGGGGTTAGAATGTAACACCTTGATATTTTTTGAAACATATTTTAGAATTAATTTAATCATTTTAATATTTTTCATTTCACACAACACTGAATATAACATGTGTTATTTAAAAGAATCATGTTATTCTTTCTTTGTATGAAAAACCATATTGAGGTTTCACTACAAGAAAAACTTAGATTAGCTTTTGGTAAATGCAACACTATGTTTTGATTTTGTTACACATAATGACGAGTTCATTTGATATCTTTTGTTATATGAAAGACTGAGTTTTTCCGAACAACAATATACTATTAATATTTTTATTAAAATATTATTATAGTTACCACAAAGCCCTTGGAATAAAAAATATAAATATTATTAACTAAATTATTAAAATATTATTTAAACTAGTATATAAAATGAATCATTTGGGTTATCAAAAAACTATTAATGAATGTAAGATCTATTAGAAAAAAGAGAAATTTATTTTCCAAGAAAACTATTTTTCTATATACAAACGCAATTTTGTCTTGATAAATTGATAAAAACACCATTATAGATTTTTTTTAATATAACATTTATATTAAATATTCAATAATATTTTTAACCCTCATCCAATATATTTTCTGGTCATAATATAATAATAAATTCTATTTTATGAAAAAAAGTTGTATTTTTTAAAAGGGTAATTTTACCACCTTTTAATAGAGAACCTATTTTAAGTCTTATTTTTGACAATTTTATAATTTCTATATGAAAAATAAACTTTATTTTTTTATTCAGGATATCAAAATTTAATTTTCTTTAATATTTGGTATTTATTAATAAGTTTCATATTTAGATGAATAGTAAAAAATACTAAATTTTAATTTAATTTTTTTTTCATAGATATAATTTATATTGTTAAATTATATATTTTATTGGTTTTAATGTTTAATTAGATCATTTTCTTATCATTTAATCAAATTTATTTTATTGAAATCCATTTCATATTTAATTTGTACATAAAAACATTTCAATCTTTTAGATGGGTTCACTTTAAAAACCCATTTTCTTGTTCCATGCAAAAGATTAATTTTAAATAAATTTTAGAAAATTATAGATTTTTAATTATTAAAACATGATTTAATGTTTTAGTCATAAGGTCAAAATTTATTAAATATGACATTTTTTTAAAATATGAATAGTAACTGTAAAAGTTTTTATTACAACAGTTAAGGGTAAATCAGGTAATATATGGTATAAAGAATTTTATAAATATTAGAAAACCAACCTAACACATGAAAAATGTTATTGGATTTAGTCAATTAGACACTTAAAACATAAGTATATAACTTTAATAATTTAATTAACACTTTTCAATGATTATGTTACATATTGTAAAACACAAAGGGAGTGAAAAATTTTCACACTCTTACTTTTAATATGTATAATATTTTCAATATGTCTTGAAATATAATATATGTTCAACAATATATATTTTTATAGAAGATAAAATGATTATCTACATCATATTTTTTTAATGTTTTTATGAATGAAATAATTATTATAAATAATTAAAAAATAATGATGTAGTAATTAATAAATTAAGAAACAAAATCAATTAAATGAAATTAAAAATATTAAAACCAGTATAATTTTACATTATTAAAGAGATAAAATAATTTTTCATGTTAATATGATATATTATTTGTTTATTAAGTAAAATTTTTATAATTTGGTTTTCTATATGTATTTTCTTAAATTCAATGTTATGTATAATGTCAAAATCGACACATATGATATTTTATGAAAGAAATATTTTATTAAATTATTTTGAAATCATAAAAATATTTAATTAATAAAAAAATAATTTATATGGTCTATAATATATTAAATTTACCATTTATGGTTCAATAAACATTTTATATGTAAAAACTAAATCCTCTTAATATTGAAAACTTTGTTACAATAGTTAAATTTAAAATGGATTAACAAATGGTTAATCAAAATTATAAGGTTTAAAATAAAATCAAAACATGTCTAAAATAATTGGGTTGATGATATTAAGATCTTATAATATATTATATCTCAATAAATGGTCTTTTATAGGTACTTGGATTGATATTGAATTTATTATAAATTAATCTTTTGATAAATTTTGAATGTGTCCCTCCCCTCTCTTATAAAAGGACACATATCCTTATATTCTCTTCACACTTCAGAAACTACTTGGTTAAGAAAAAATCTATAACAATCTTATAAAAAATTCCCTAATTTCATTCTAGAATCATTAATTTGTGATTAAATCCAACCAAAGGTGTCATGTTTTTTCAAATCAAAAGGAAATACCTAGAGAAAAGGTATCATTCATCAACAAACATTTTTGTTTTATGTAGTCCAAACAACCATTATTTTTTTATTTAATATTTATATAAAAAAATTAGTAACCAAAATATTATAATATGTTTTTATAATAATGGTCCTACCTGCACTAACACATACTTCCCTAAAATCAATAATGAACATACTGTTATTGTGTACGGTGAACTACCACATAAGAAAATGATGTTGTTCAATTTTACATTACCATATTTCTTGGAAGGGAATTATGATGAAAACAAAGGTTTTATAATATATATATGGAATTTATGATGTATTTATACTTATTCAAATATTATATAAAACATACCTTTATGAATTCCATTTTTTGGAAATATGATAACTTTTTTTGTGGACGTGTAGACTACTACATCCTCAAATCAATGTGACTTATTCACAATTTACATGGAATTAATTAAGGATGGGTTCAATGAAATTATATGATATATTCGACATAATAATGATACTTTAATTATTATTTTATCTTAACACATATATTTTATTTAATTTATTTCATTCTATATGTCATAAAATGGAAGCAGTGTTCATGCATACGTACAACCTACTATCTCCATGAAAAGTGTAATTCATTTTCTATTTCTATATTTTATAGATAAAGATAAATAAATATATATATATATATATTATATTTATATCATGGTTATCATTATGTATATAATTAGAACAAAATCTATGTTTTAAGACAAAGAATAACAAATAAAATGATGTACGAGAAATAAAGTGGTTATGTATAGAAGCATAACATAATCATGGAGATGTTAATAAACATGTAATATAAAGTTATATGTAAGTCATATATATTATTAAATAAATTTTTATTATTTGGTAATAGATATCTAATAAATATATATTTATTATATAGGACGTTTTCACAAGTATGATGAGAGTTAAGATATAAGGCAATGGATTTCCATATCACTTTTACATTCCATGGGATATAATCCATGTTCACCACCTATTTCTTTGGAGTGATGTATATAATTACCATGAATTTATTTTGTGATCCTTATAATTCAATTTATGGGTATTTACATATCCATTTTATGTTGTCTTTTTCAAGGGGTATACATATTAAAAGCAACCAAATTGTTATTTTAATTTTGTATCAATTTTTCTTCTTTTAAACACAGGTAATGTTATGAACATATATTGTTTTATGAGGTGTATATACTGACCTTTATCATGTTTTATCAGTAAAATACTTCTTTTCGTGATTTATTATGTTTTATTTAATGTTATTTTCCAATCATTTGGAATTCTATGTTCTATCAAAACAATTTTTTTCTAAAAAATGTTTTTAAAGTGTTATAAGTGATCTTTTAAACATTTTATATAAAATGGATTTAAAAGATGTTTAAAATGTTTTAAAAATTTATTTTATAAGTTTTCATGGTTATTTTAAATTAAAATGGTTTGATAAATGTTGTATTATTTTAAAATTATTTTTTAAAGAGGGGAGGATATTTCCTCATGAAGTGTTTTAAAAAGATCTTTCAAAATTATTTTCCACCAAAGATGAAAAACTTTTTCATAGTTTATTAATTACAGGGTATATGATCCATGGACACCATTCGTATTATTTCATTAATGTTTTATGTTTATGATGTAATTATTTTTATGAAACCTATTTCTTTTCCATGGAATGTGTTTTGATTTAATAATGTTTATGAAATCCATTTCATTCCATGATTTCTTATATGATGAATGATTTATGTTCTTATAAGAAACATATATATGGTTTTCATTATGTGATTGGTTTTACCTATATATCTCATCATTTCATTGGGTAAATATGGAAATATCATTATATATATTTTTTGCATGAACCTCATTTCATGTTCACAATTCTATGTGTTGACCTAGTTTCATGTCTATAATTTTATACGCGGACTTGATTTTCATGTCCATATATTTATTAAAGGGCCTGATTTAAAGTTCTTAATTTAATGAGTGAAGATATTCCTATTTATACATGTTCACAAAGTTACAAGTTTAGGTGTATTACAAAATTTTATGTCTTATGTCAGGGTTATGATCTCACAGATTATGTTATTTTATTTCCTTGTGATTCATGTCTTATGAAATACAAATACTTATTCCATGAATCCTGTTTATGATATTTATATTTAGGTTATGATATTCTAATTTTTGATCACATTATCATACCCATATGCTCATTTTTATGCTTACATATGAACCTTGTTTAACATTACAGAGCATCTGAACTCACCCTTTTCTTATGTTTCCTTTCCTCAGGTTTTAACGAAAGGTTTTAAGTGGGATAGTAACAGGTAATATCTTTGTGTGAAACATAGAATATAATTTCCCAAACTATAATTTTGTGGTCCATGTTTCCAAATAACCTAAACTAATATTTTCTTTGGGTATGTGTTCATATAATAAATGAAATGTTCTGAAAAAATGATTTATTTTCAATGTATTTTATTCTTGGGTTATTATATTATGTCGATGTCACCAACCTATATGTTAGATGTAACTTTTTTAAATTTTTGGAAATGAACTCACCCATTGAACACCATGGATATAGATGTATAAAGGAAGTTCCATTCCCAACAAATGGACTAAGATATCAACTTTTTTAAAGGGATAGAAGGGATAAATCCTTTCTTGCAGTATCTGTTAATTTATTACCACTAGAGATACATCAAATTTATCATACCTCGTTGTGAACATGTTTCATAAAATATTTCATTAATACATCAAATAACATGAGTCATAATATTAGATAATTATAATATTCAAGTTCATGGATCAATGCACACATCCAGAGATAATAACATCTAATAAAACATGAGATTTTTTATTTTTTTTATTGGAATGTCTATTCTCATATCCTTATATCTTGGAGATAACCAAGGGAGAACACCATGAGAAGGTGTCTCAATGTATTATGAGACTCCTACCCATAATATCAGCTATCATCTATTTACCATAAAATAATTTCATCCTCCTATATAATAAATTTTAAATAATACTGTCATGGAACCTCCAGGTTCTCATCATATCTTGGAACTGCTATTTACATTTGATAATACATATATTATCATGCCATTATCACATGAAAATGTCATGCTGGGTAATAATAATGACGTGATTGGAAAAAAGTACTAATAATGGAAATATATAATCAATTAATATGAAATACAATTATAGGGAACTAAATTCTATAATATCATGATGTGAAGTGATCACACCATTATTATTTAGGCACGACACACATTTCCCTCATCCCACGCTATTTCATGTCTTGATAGCCTAGAATACACCCAATGAAATCCTTTCATTCCATGAAGAGCCTTCTACTTCACTTTTTAATATCCTGATCCCTCTCCCACTCATTATATATTTTCACAAATTCCTAGCTCTACACTGAATATCAATCCCCATCAAGAATCCTCATTTATAAACATTTATACCCTCCAAATTTCATCTCTAGTATGATTCCTCAAAATAAATAGTCCCCTAAAACAAAAATTTAAATTCATCCTAATTTTGATAAATCATTTTGAAATGATGTATTACAATCTCCACACCATACACTTCCCATACATGAAAATCATTATAGGCTATTGAACAAACCAATCAACAAAATTGGGTCTCTAATTCATGGTCAACATATCATGTTCCATATCTGAATGTTGAATGATATCTTATTGTGTAACTCTAATCATGAAAATCATTATCCATTAGAACCTATTCCACCATTCACTATGACAAAAAAAACATCAATACATTGCTTACCCATTCTATTATATCCATATACACAACAATGTAATCAACAATATCATATTCTATATTATGTTTATCACTACCATAAGAATCAACTCATAACTTCCCTTCCTAATCCATGATGCTCCGCACTATAAGAACTTCCAAAGGAAATTATTCCTCAAGTAGTACAATGACCCACTCGGTATATTTTCCATCTCGATAGATGAAAATAAAGATGAAAACACCAGTGAAATTACCTTATTTTCAATCATCATGAATTCTGAACTAAATTAGACGAGTCTCTACTGCCCATGCATAAGTCCCACATATGACAATATTTATATAAAATATCCCAAATGAACCTTAGAATACTCTCGCTGGACTAAATATGATGTACCCAAATGATAACACCATATTCCCATGCCTACCTAAGACATTGCTTCCACAATGGAACCATCACAATGTTTCTTCACACATTTCACCCTTTAACTATCTAATGTAATAGGTTCACCCCATTAAACACGTCATGAATAACTTGTTTACACACTACAACACATGAGGAAACTAGTTCACCCCTTTCACCATGTCATGAAATGGGGTTCCCCACCTGACCCATTTCAGAAACTATGGTTCACCCCTAAAACATGTCACAAACCATTGTTCACCTCACAAACCTCCTCCAGATCATATTATATTTTTTTGAGCCTAATGGAAATGCACTAACTAAAAATAATGTTTCATTTTAATCCCAAATATATAATTTTCATGGGTCTATAAAGTTCTATTTACCAATCACCTACATCAAATTTCCACTGCAACCTTCCAACGGTCAGTTTCATCACAACCATGGCCCACTCTTTATTTATGGTCACAAATAATGACAAGACACAACCATCCTGATCACAACCAAGCACCATCACAAAATATCAAATGCCTCCAATTATTAGGTTATGATAATATTATCATCAAGATCCTCTAATGTTATAATTATAATGAGGGTCACACTCTCAAACAATCAATGGTTCACTACCCAGTAGATGGATTACCTTATACACCCCACTTTGCACTATATTAGTAGGTTACATCATCACAAGCATTTCAGTCTTCATATTGGTTAAATTTAGTTCCATTGAGCTGATTAAATGCTTGGTAATATGATACTCTATTCCAATTTCCTTTTTATTTTCTTCTTAAATTCTTCCAATTTAATAAAGACCATTAAATATGGAATAGTCAATATAATTATAAACATTCATATGATTTTAACTAAAAACACTACAACCTGGTGTTGGAGATGAGTAAACAATTTTTTTTGAAATATACATCACTATATTATCTTAATATTGCAATATTATAAAAGTGGAGTTTATCCACTATAATTTGTTCCAAATATCCTTCATTGTAATTTATTATGACCCATATTAATGAAATATTTTTCATAAGATTTTATTAATAATTTATCTATTTATATATAATCATATTATGATTTAGTATTTCGAATATAGTTTTTTCAAACCTCAATAATTCATATGAGCTATATGTATAGGAATACGATATGTTCCTAATGTCATAAATAATTAAACTAAATAAATAATAACTATATTTGATAAAGGTATCTTCCAACAAATATAGATAATATAAACGAAATATAAAGTAGAAAAAATCACCACAAAACAATGTGTTTTTATTGATAACTCAATATTAAATAATTAAGGTGTCAAATAAAATACCTTATCAAACATATAATATATATTGTAATTTATAGAACCAGAAATATATAAGAATTTTACTACTCCTGAATTGAAAATAATTAAACCTACCACTAATTAATTTTACTAATTTTCGTTAAAATTTTTACAAAAACCAAAATTGTTATTGTGAGTAATGTTAATATCTAAAAAATCATAGTAAATAATAATATGAATTTTGAAAATGATTCATATTTTATTCTAGAATATGATAAATTTTGATCAAACTATATCACAATTATTTT
The DNA here is from genome assembly GCA_963277665.1 of Viscum album. NCBI lineage: Eukaryota > Viridiplantae > Streptophyta > Magnoliopsida > Santalales > Viscaceae > Viscum > Viscum album. The sequence goes on from OY728136.1 coordinate 56,287,766, forward strand.
AACATAGGATACGATATGTTTTATCATCCCATTAACCATTTCTTAATCTAAAAATTTAATTAAATCCCCATCTCTTACAAACATAGATGAAAAAGACATAATATTCATATATTTTATATCAATTTTCAGGATAGAATATTATAAATAAAAAATATGTCATATTTAAACAACCTTAGGTTTAATATATATATATAGGGAAAAACTAAACATGCATATTATTTCATGATATAATGTACATTTTATTAAAAAATTATTTATAAATGCATCATTTAATTGGTAATACAGGGGGAAATAAACATATAGTAAGAAAAAAGGTCACATAAACAATAAACAATGTAAATGCATCATTGATAATTAATAAGTATGTAAAAAATGTAATAAAGTATTAAAATAAGAAAATAAAAATGATTAAAGACATAATTTCAAGAAATAAAAAACATAAGTAATCACAAAAAATTAGAATATAATCATTGATCATGACATATTAATGTAAAACTATAGACATGGAAATCAAAAAAATTACATACACCAAGTTATTAGAATGTAAAACCATAAATGAAAAAACAGTAGATTGTGGTAACATAAAATATAAGTGAAAAACATGTATAAGAAAATAAAATCAAAACATATTTCATGTCTCTATTCTAATACCATAATTATATAATATAAAACATATCACACTACAGATAGAACTATGAAAACCTCTCAAGTTCTATACATTTTATCTCATGGGATATAATGTTTTCCCAACACATTGAGGGTCTATATAAATTTGGACTAACCAATTGCATAAATATATCCATATTAATTTTTCCCACATAAAAAACAATAATGATTTAATTTCAAAACATGATTAAACCATGTAAAAAGTATGTTATATAATAGTTTCATATGGAATCATATTTTATGTAATCAAATATTAGATTTGATATTATAAAAACTCAATCACATATAATAAATTTATCACATGAAAATTTTTAATGTAATAAAAAAATTTAATAGCCATTAACGATTTATTTTTTAATTTTAAACATGAAAAAGGAATAGAAATCATGAATATTAGATTTTGAAATAATTTTGTAATTGTGTCCAATAAATAATTATTTAAGTTACATTAAAACTCATTTTTTAAATGTAACACAATTAACTATATGATTTAAAATTTTAATAATATTTTTTTCGAACAATGAATCAATAAATTTTACAAAGACAATATAAAAATAAAAAAGAGAGACTGATATGTAATGGTAGGGATGTTGAAATAAATACATTTTAGCATTTATATTGAATAGATTGAATTAAACCATATTTATTAATGGGGTATAGAATTTGGTTTTAAATATAATTAAGGATAACATTTGATGTTTATGAGATAATAAACATTTAATAATATAAATAAATATAATAACACTTTTTGATATGAATCAATATCAATATTGCAGAGAAATATCCAAATGATAGAGTGGAATTAATTTTTTGAAATATATTTCTGATAATGTATGAATCAATATAAAAAGAATTTTTGAGATAGAAATATAAGTACATAAAAAAAATCATATTCAATATAATAAAATAAACTGGAATAATATATTGAATCATAAAGTAATATAATTAATGACGATTTAATATAAGTCACCAAAAAGGAGAATGAGTTAAGATATTATACTTCCTTAGATTATCGATTGTTTGAATATATTATATAACCCTTTATAATAAATATAGGTTTAATATTAAACATTATAATAACTTTATTTATATTTATTTTACATGATATTATTCATTTTTATTTTTTTTTCTATTTATTATTCATTTTTAGTCAATATTAATGATTAGATGTTAACTGGTCTATATTATCCACACTTACATCAGAATCGTTTTCTCAATCATCCTTCCACATTCATCACTTCACAATCTATAAAATAGTTGAAGATATAGAATCAATATATTATAATAGTTTTTATGCTCTATTATTGTTATACGATAGACATGATTATAATATGTAAATAGAAACTAATATTTAATTTTCTTCATTATTTTTAATCTAAAAAATGATTAAATTTTAATAATGAATAATTTTTTTTGTAAATTTCCATTATTTGTTTTTAAATAAAGGTGAAATTGAACCTAAAAACCCATATATTTCTATTATTTATTCTTTTACAATCATCCGTGATGAAAGGTTTATGGAATCATTAATGTAAGTGGTTAAAATGACTATAAAATGAACATGTTTATAATTAGCATATGGGTATTGATATTATGATTATTTATTATTACATCCTTATAAAAAAATTATAATGATATTATTTGAAAATTAATGGAGTAGAAAAAGAGTTTAAAATGATTTTGAGGATGAAAAAATAAAATACAAATAAATAGAATGAGTGTTAGTTTAAAAGGGGATCTAGAATTTCCTCATCGAAACCTTCTTTTTTTCGAGGATGTACGATTCTATTTAGTAGTATATAAATAATAACATTAGGAAGTATTTATATAGAGGTAATTGGGGTATAAATTATAGTCAAAACTAAATCATTTTATTTGATTGTATTGGGTCGAGGAAGGAACCTTTTATATATGAGACCAATTATGGTTTTTGAAAATACCAATTCCATAGTGGTTATAGAATGTAATTTTTCAAGGAATGTATCTTAGAAAGAGAGAAAGAATGACCTCAGGGAATTCATTCCCTAATCCAAAAATTTAAGTGATAATGTTTTGATAAAATTCCTTAAATTATATATTATTTTATGCATTGACATAATTCTTTATTAACCATTATAATTCTTTTTTAACGTCACTAACATATATTGTTTTCCAAAAAAATAAATTGACCCTATTACCTAATTTTAACATTCTGATTCCAAATATTAAATCTTATATTAAAAATTCAAACTTTAAATATGGTAATTCAAACTCTTGAATAAATCTAAATTATATACGGGGAATGAATTTTTTATAATATAAAATTTGTTTCTTTTATTGTATTTTTATTCCATTTAATTCATTAATTATTCCATGTAAGTTAGTTAGTTTTCTAAATACTATATTGTCACTAGTTTAATAATTATTATTATTACAATAATACTTAAAATAAAATATATATTTTTTAAAATCATTTATAAAATTAAAATTTCTATATTAAATGCACCCTATCATTTTCTTGTATAGAACGTCATGAAATTGTGGTATTCTTAAAGACTAAGATAATAATAATTTTATTTTTAGGAAGTGTCTCATTTAAAACAAATATTTTTCAATTATATATATGTTCTACCTTCACCTATATTTAATTATTTTCAAGAGAAACTTATTTATGTTCTACTTAGGAATGGTCAAGGGATAACCCATGTGATGGTTCCTCTTTTCTGAGATAAGACTATTGAGACTTATATGGAATACATCAACTAATTGATTTCATAGTTTCTCAAATTTCATAATATGCCTAATTATATTTTTAATCACCATATCAATGGTTGTATATGACCAATTTCTATACATATCTAACAGATATATACATATATATTCATATATATATCTTATACACGTATATCCACCAATCATAAATCACATATCTATATGAATATCACATTTCCCCTTCACATTAATATATGCATTTCCATAAAAAAACTCTAAAATAATTCATTACATTACAATTTTTATAATGTATAATTTTTTTAAAATTTTTTATTTTTATAATGTTATACTTGGTTGTATGATATTTATTTAATAATGTTAGGATGAATACATTAATAATGTAGTCATTATAATCTGTAGAAAAGTTCCACTTTCAATTTACAAAGTTATGTTTTCAATAGATCTCATTTAATAATGCATATTTAATATTATACTATAATATTTAACCACAAAAAAGAGAAATTTATTATTTATGAATAATTTAATATATAAGGAATGTTATTTAGTATATAGAAATTGCAGAATATAAATTCACAATAAAAAATATTGGGTGTTATAGACTTTAAAATCCAAAAAATGGTCTCGTAAGAATATTTTATTATATTAATGATTAATTATCTAGATATAATAAAAATTATTAGTTAATTGTCATTGAAACATGGATATTATGAAAATGATACAAAAGGATTCATCATGGTATATGTGTAGATACACAATTTTTTAGTCATCATCTGTAAGGACTCAAACTTTTATAAATAAAATTCCATTTTTAAATAAATAAATTAATTATTAAGAATTGTATTTATAGAAAAAACATGAAATACATTAGATATTTTGGATAGTTATTTCTTTTTAGATTGAAAATATCATTATTCAACATAACCACTGATAACATAGTTTTTATATAGTAACCATTAAAATTAGTATATATTAAGGGTTATGATAAAGTCCAATTGACACAAACGAAATAAATAAAAGCATCGACTAGTATGTCCATACCCTACAAAGAATATTTATCATAGCTACTGAGGGAGATGGAATCACTGGGATTTTCCCTTGACCAATAACAAGGAAATATTAAACAACTAAAGAAACAATGAAACCATATATGAGAGAATTTTATGTTTATTACGATCACGACCCAAACCATGTTCATTAAACCACCCCGAAAAAGTGTGAGCATCCCATAAGTTACCCTTAGGGCATAAAATGATGTAATAAGAGGTTATGTATCTAGACCTTAACATTATGAATTTTTTATTTTTATTTTCAATAAAATAATTATTAGATTTATCCCTTTTAAATTGTTACTTTATATGTGATTAAATAATGAGTTAGAAAAAAAATTATTTTTTGATTTGATAAAACTCAAATTGTATTTTCTAGAAATATAGAGTTTAAATCAAGACACTCCATTTTATGAATTCAAAAAAAAAATTAAATAACAATTATTTTAATAAAATATTATTATTAAATAATATTTATTTACAAATAAATGATAATATAATTTTATGATGTCAAATGTTATTTTTATAAGGGTTGGGAACTGTTGTTATCATAAAAACAAGTATTTTAATATAATGGAAATTTTTATTTAGAAGTGTAAATTTTTATATTTATAGAATTATTTTGATAAAATAAATTTTTTTTTTGAAATAATCATGTAAAAATTATCCAAAAATTAATTTTCAATAATTACCTCAGATAGTCTAATTTTTGACTAAAAATTAAAAGCGATAAATAAAAATAGTATGTATCATGAAAACATAAAATCAAATAAGTGATTTAATATTTACAATAAAAAGTATCCATGTCAAAAATTATGTTTCCCATTTAAAATAATGCGGTTTTAATGTTATTTGATTAATTTTATAAAAACATAATGAATCTTACAAAACCAATATTATATTTTAAGGTCTTAAAATTAATTCTTTATGAACATTACTCAATTCCTAAAAACCAATGGTTTTATTTTAATTATTTCAATTATTATACACGTAAATATTGAAGATCACTCATATTATGAAGAATAAATGGGAAAAACTAGGGGATGATTAATAGTTTTGATTATTTTATTATAATGTCCAAAATGTATGTTTAGAAATAAATAAACAATTCCACTCTCTTTTGCTATAAAAACCCACCCAAAATCACATTCATATTGAATAAAAACACTTGAATCATGAATCTAATCTTCCTTTACCTCTTTAGATCCCTCCCAATGTGTTACTACACTCTTATGAATCTTATTATATGATTTCAGAAGTTCCATCTCATGATAATTGATCAACTCCTTTTCTTTTTTCAATAACCCGCTTTATATTATTTATTTTGATTTATAATTATTGATTTTGGGATATGTGTTTACACATAAATACACTAAAAAAACCATGGTATATCACGTTTTTATATATATATTGAAAGTTAAAACCACTGTCACGACCCATCCCCCAGGTCTCGTGCTATGACTACCCTAAGCCCACCTTCCATAGGCTAGGGGTTGGCGACTAGCACTTGAAAGGCGTATCCCTAAAACAGGAAGTCATTTATTTTAAACATGTACAAATAGATAGCCCGAGAGCACATCAAGATGCCACCACAAATTAAAACTGCAGTAGTAAAAGTGTGTACTGAAAGTAAAGGGTCCGAAATACAAGCCCAACTGTAAAGATACAACTACCATAGAAAACAGGAAACAGAGAATGGAAAATAAATCATGATATTGTTATCCAAGGATCCTACCTAAAGGGTAGGTAAAACTCGTCTCCAAACTTCTCCATGTTAACCATTCACCTCCACATACTGCCTGTTCCTAGATTCTATAGTATCAGCTGAGCTATTTTTTGTCTGCACAAAACACAACAAGGTGCCGGAAAAGCCCGTGAATGAGTGAGTATAATGATAACATGTAGGGACCTTGAGACCCCCAAGGTCTCTTAGAATTCTGAAAAGGAAAAAAACAAAAATCATGATCTCAATAAAAAATCACAAATAAAAAGACTCAGATCAAACCATGTATAACTTAACTATAGAAATATAGATTATTAGTCTTAAGGATAGATTATCTAATTATTTTGAGTGGCTTTGCTGCTAACCCAGACGGGATCGTATGTCACTGATCCATGACAGACCTCTCTAAGGCTATTCCCCGTGAGGTCATGCACTATTGATCAACATATGGTCACTAGATGCTTATCCACACAGGGTCGCTATAATGCTGCTCAACACAGGGTCACTATAATGCTTATCCACACAGGGTCACTATAATGTTGATCCATATATGGTCTCTATAATGGTGATCCACACATGGTCTCTATAATGCTGATTCACACAGGGTCACTATAATGATGATCCACATAGGGTATCTATAATTCTGATTCACACATGGTCTCTATAATTCTGATCCACACAAGGTCACTATAATGTCGGTCCACACAAAGTCGTTATACTGCTGACAGCCAACCACATGATTCCCCCGCACCCAGTGGGATTTATTTCCATAGTATCTTGTCCTCAAGATATCGTTTTTACCTCAAAATCCATGAAATTCCAAAAATGAGTAACCCAAAGAAACGATATGACGTAAAAATTCAAACGTGACAGACGACGCATCAATCGAACGCCAGACCTAGGAGTTATAGGCATTTTATTGCCGAGGGGCCGGTTGGATTTGAGTTCGATCCAACCTATTCATACTCCAACTTTCTCCAAAACTCGGGTAAAGTAACTCAAAGGGGCCTACTTGTTCCAAGGATTCCAACGCCGTAGGTGGTTTTTCAAATAAACATCTAGTTTTTGAGATTCAACCTTTTAAGTGTACCTGGGCCAAAACGGGTTCGGGTTCGAGTCCGACCCGGTCGGACTGACCTGACCCACACTGAGATGGGCCATCCCGACCCAGTCCAGATCTACCCTGGCCCATCCTGAACTAGATGGGTTGTCCTGAGTTGGATGGGCCATGGGGGGCTCAGCCCACTGGTCCGTGATGAGCTCGTCTCGCAGGGCCATAGACCGGTCTGACCCTCCTCGGCAGAGCACAGCCTGACGGGCGGCCCGGTCCGCCAGCCAGGTGGCAGACCACATTCCCAAATGGAAAATAAATTCGGGTGTTTTAATTGGTGGCACCATGTGGCACTGACTCTTGGTAGTGGGACCAACATGGCATGGGTCCCCCATCCCCGTGGCTTCGAAACCGCAGTCACCTCCCCCAGGCGCGCAATGGTGCGTTGCCTTCCGCCACCGTGTCCGGACGAGTGTCGGTCACCCCTGTGGCCACAATAGCTCCCTTCCATGGCACGCTATGGCATGCCAACCTATTCCACTATGGTCGAACGATGTTGGCTATAGCCATCGCCCGCGAGCGCTGTTCGTCGGTGCCGTCGCACCGGTGCCTCACCGACAGATCTTCTGCGAACCACCGGGTGAGCTCTGATGGTTCGTTTTCCCTCCCGAAAGCACCTATGGGCCTCCCGGGTTTCTTCCATAACTACGTGGCTCCCATATTTTAATTTCAATCGATTTCAAACTTCTCCCATGTAGAACGAAAAAAAAACCAAAGCGGCGGAGGGTCCGGGCCTTGTTCGTTTGACCCACATCATCCGTGTTAGCATCATAACAAGCGGGTAGCAATTAATTCAGCAGAGATAAACTAATACTTCCATGATTCAACATTATTTTCAAGAAAAAAGAAAATAAAAATTTCATTTGAATTAAAAAAAACCCTACCTCAGTTTGGGAGGTGATGTCGTGGTTTTGGAGAGAGAATTTGTGTTCGTTAAAGCCACTGACGTACATCAATTTTGGATCAATCCCTTGATGAGAATATTCAAAACTTCATTCTTAATTGGATGTTTTATGATCTATGCTTCATTGGAGTTCTTCCACAATCCCTCCAACCTCTCTCTTTTCAAAAACCTTTAACAACTAAAGGAAGATTTAAGAGATTAATCCACCATTCAATTAAGGGTACATTAATTGATGTAATTAATGAGTCGCATTAATTAAATGAGGTGTGGTTACAAAATTTATCTGTAACCATCACTTAATTTCCCTCTTTAAAAAGTCTGACCACCTCTGTGGTCCCTGCCACCATCACTCAAAAAGAGGTGGAAAAATAAAATAACACATATGTTGTTTTATTATTCTTTCAAAAAGTCACCTGACCTACTGCGGTCGAATTTAATCCTCCCTTAAGTTAATCCCATCATTTTGGATTCAACCATGGCCTCCGTTTTTTAATCTAACCACCGGTTCAAAAGATAGAAAAGGATTCCCACATGTTTACTGAACGTACTCTAAAAAATGTTGAAAATTGAATTTTAAAAACACCATGCCTCAAAATCATGCGCCATCAATTTTTTTAGACTTGCAATAATCCCAAATAATTTAAACAAATTATTTGGAATTTCTAGGTCTTTAAATTCTCCCCAACTTAGGTATTTTCCTTCCCAAAAGCTATAATAAAATTAAGGGAACAAATGGGGGTATTGAGCAAGTACTTGAGACTCCCGATCTCAGGTTCTCTCCTAGAGATTCCCGTGATGCCAACAAACATGAACTAGAGTAATCAACCACAAAATAAGGACTTGATATCGTCGATCCGCTATCTCCACTAGGAACTCCATAAACTTCGCCTAATCGTTGACGTCTAGCTCACCCCAATTTATAACATGTGATGGATCATGCACGTTCCTCCTCAACTGTGACACATGGAAAAAAAATTTCACCTGGTGCATCTGAGAGGGGAGAGATAGAGAGTACACCACCTCATCTACTCTGCTGAGAATCTGGAAAGGTTTGATAAACCTCAGAGATAACTTGTTGCCCCGAACAAACCTCTATAATTCTTGTTGAGGTGTGACCAGTTGGAATACATGGTCTCCCTCCTCAAACTCTAAGGGTATTTGCCTCTTATTAGAATACGAATTTTCCCTACTATGTGTAGCCTTCATCTACTACTGGATGATCTGAACCTTCTCAATGGTAGTACATACCAACTTTGGACCCATAAGTGCTGACTCACCTAGGTCTGTCCAGCTTAATGTTGACCTACATGGTTGCCCGTACACGGCCTCAAATGCTTCCATGCTGATGGTGGAGTGATAGATGCTATTTTATGCATACTCCACCTATTGTAGGTGGTCCTCCCAACTACAGACAAAATCAAGGACAGAAGCATGAAGCATTCCCTCGAGTGTCTATATGGTCCGCTCCGTCAGACCATCTGTTGAAGGATGAAAGGTAGTTCTGAAGTGTAGCTATGTCCAGAATGCATCCTGCAATCCCTTCCACAAGTGGGATGCAAAATGAGCATCGTGATATGAGAAAATCTTCGATGACACCCTATGAAACCGTAAAATTTCTGGTACATAGAGGCATCCCAAGTTCTCTACTGATCCCTAGTCTTAGATGGGTAGGATGTGGGCCGACATGGCGAGTCAGTCAACAGTCACCCAGATGGAATTGTGGCACCTAGACGTACGGGGTTGCCCTTTCATGAAGTCAATGGATATTCCATTCCACTTCCAATTTGGTACATCTAGGGGATGAGCTAAGCCTACTGGTACTTGATTCTCTTCCTTCATTTGATTCCAAGTGAGGCATCGAGAAACAAACTATACCACTGCTTTCTTTGTCCCTGGCCACCAATACTGATGCCAGAGGTCTTGGTACATCATCACTACACCATGATGTACAAAAAAGGGGATGAATAGAACTCTGTAGAGACCTCCCCTAAAGCATGACTGGTAGCATGGTGCATCCTATAAGGAGGATGACGTGATACCCGCGTTCATAAAATATATCAGGAGCCTGTCAGGGGGAAATCTGGGCATGTCGGGCCTCAGAGTCTACATCCCCAAGCGGTGCCTCCCTGACTCACTAAAGGAGTGGGGGAGTAACTGTCATATTCCTGAGGTAAGATGATCCAACTCTATCTACAAAGGATATCTACAACGTGGATAGCTACTCGATCGCCTCACTCGATAATTGTAGACCAGACCTCTTAATGAGTGCGTCTGCTACTACGTTCCCCTTCCCCAGAGTGTAGAAAATCTGAAAGTCACAGTCTTGGAGGAACTCTATCCATCATCATTTTCTTATGTTCAGGTCCTTCTATGAGAAGATATACCTAAGGTTCTTGTGATTATATTATACTATAAAAAATTCTCCCATCAGGTAATTCTGCCACATCTTCAGCGCAAAGACCACTACTACTAACTCCAGGTCATTGGTAATGTAGTTCTGCTCAAGCTGTCTCAACTGCCATGATATGTAGGTGATCACCACTTGCTCCTGCATTAGGACACAGAATAGGTATGTCTTTGATGCGTCGTATTAGAATACATACCCAATGCCTTCTTATGGTAGCCTCAAGATGGGGGCACTCGTCAGTCTCTGCCTCTACTCCTGAAAAATCTGTTGGTATCTCTTCGTCCACATGAATGGTTGTCCCTTATTTTTCAAAGCTAAAAAGGGTGTCACTACTCTGGAAATGTTGGGTATGAATCATTGTTAGTACCCTGCCAATCCCAGGAAACTCCGCACCTCGGTATTGCTCATGGGTGGATCCAAAGCATGAAATGCCTCTTTCTTATCCAGATCCACTACAACTCCAGCCTCCAAGATAACGTGACCTAGGAAGTGGACTTCCTATATCCATGACATGAACTTTGAGAGCTTTCCATAAATATGATTATCTCAAAGTGTATCTCAAACTATCTATAGGTGTGTGGAATGTTCCTTCTCTGACTCCGAGTAAATAAAGATGTATTCAATGAAGACTTCCATGAAAAAATCGAGGTAAGGATGGAAGATTCTGTACATGAACCCCATGAACACTTCTTGAGAGTTGGTCACACCGAAGGGCAGCACCATGAACTCATTGCGACCATACCAAAATCTAATGTTTTTCTTCAGTACGTCCTCATCTCATACCTAAGCTGATGATAGCCTAATCTGAGTTCTATCCTCAAAAACCATCGAGCACCCATGAGATGGTCGAACAGATCATCAATCCTCGGGAGTTGAAAATATTTCTTCATGGTCACTGGGTTCTGGCACCGATTGTCCACGCAAAGCCTCAGATTCCCATATACCTTCTTGGTAAAAAAATATCAGGGATACGCATGGAGAAACATTGGGCCTTATGAAACCCTTCCACTGCATGTCCTCAAATTGTACCCACAACTCACGAGGCACTGCAAGATCCATCTGATGTGAAGGTGTATATTTCAGTGTCGTCTAGGGGTATATGTCAATATAGAAGTATACCTCTCTGTGAGAAGGTAGCCTCTGGACAAGATCAAGAAAGACATCAACATACTGGTCCACCACTTCAGGATAACCCGGACTCCTCACATCAACCGCTCCGAGGGTAAGGCTAGCCAATTGTTGAACGATCAGTTGCACCCTGCTCCATGAAAGTAAATCCTGTGCTGTGAAGGTTTCCTTCTCATCATTGATGGAAAACCTAATTCCATCATCACAGACACAATTCACTTTGCACCTAAAAGAGTCAATCTGAGCACGAACCATGGATAACCAGTCCATACCATAGATGAAATTTTAAGGCCTCGATGCTACTACTAGGAGATCCCAGCCAAAAATCTCGCCTCCTAGAGTAAGCTCACTCTACCAGAACTAGTGTGTAGTCATCGAATATTATCCCGTAAGAGTATCCAATAGTAAGGATTGATCCAATGGATCTACTAGAATCTCTGAGATCGAAATAAGATCCATGGAAATGAAATAATGACTGGAACCTATGTTTGTAAGTACTATAGCTAGAGTCAAGTAGACACAGATCATACCTAGAATCATCTCTGGAGAACTGTGGTCATAGGCCTCAGCTACCTGAATCCTTTCTCGTCCCTGTCCACCTTCTCTCTAAGGTCGGGGTGGACCGCCTGGAGGTAGTGGCGGTAGAACCTCAAATCACCCCCACCTTATACTGCTTGGCCGACCCATATACCACATCTACTTCCCAATAGAACTTCTTCCTTGAATCTCTACTTCTACCTCGGTGGTCCCTCGACTATCTACTGATCATCGGTATAGCGGGTTGAGCAGTCATGAGCCATGTGACCTTGCCCGCCACACGTGAAGCATTGTCTGCTTTTTTTCTTGCAAGCTCTACCTTGTGAGCTCTGCAACTCCAACCCTAGGTCCACTGGTCATATTACGGAAGGTATGGCCCACTTGGACCTCTGTGTCCTCTTCCTACTACATTCTGTAGATAACTCAGCTACCTGTCTTCCGGTGGTGGCTCTCACCATCGGTGCCTTCTTAACTAAGAAGCTCTCCACCAATAAATCTTGCTAGATCACTCCAGACTGCATCAAGATATTGAGTGATATCATTGAAACTCTTATTTATTACTAGATAACCTGCATAAAAGTATGTTCCCTGAAGAAAGGGTCTCGTACCTTGTTGATTGAGTAATTTGAGAGGTCAGTGAATCTCGCTAAGTACTAGGACACTGTTAGGCTGCCCTGATGTAAGTGTAGGAGCTTATGAATACAAACATAGCATAGTGTCACTATAATGAACTCCACCTAGAAGTGGATTTTGATGTCCGTCCAGGTGAGGGTCACCTCGTTATGTAACTGGAGCATCAGACTCCCACATCTCCCTATTGTTCCATTAAAGAGGCTTCTATCTAGTATCACCATCTTCTCTGATAGTGTCTCAACCAAGTGAAATAACATGTGCTATAACCTCCATCCATTCCTTAGCTGCTTGGGGATCTATCTCACCTCTAAACCACGAAGGAATCTGTCGCTAAAACTCATGAAATGTACTCATTCGGTATGCACCGTCCGCTTGTGGGGCTGGTGGAAACAACTTCCCAATGTGTGGTGGTGCTGTTGGTGCACCACTCGAATGTGACATCACTGTAAGAGGGCCATGCACTGAAGCCTCATCGCTCGGTGGGATATTATCGTCAACTCTCACTTGAATCCTAGATGGATTTCTATGTGGAGGAATCTTGAAATGAAACAGGTATACCACAGTCAATAAATAATACCTAGGGAGATGACTCAAAAGTGATCAAAAGTAAAAACATTTCAAAAGCACACACAATCTGTGTTTTCAAGCACCGAGTTGAAAATCGTAATTCGGGGTTCTGGTGTACATTACGTCGGCCGTCAAACCAATACTTGACTCCCCGAACAAAAAACCACCCTCAAAACACTTAAAAATATTGCTCCATGGGAAATATCAGAGTCCAACTTCTTCAGTAGAACCGACCCCTGTGATACCACTTTTTCAAGACCCATCACATGAGTCTCGTGCTGTGACTACCCCAAGCCTGCCTTCCATAGGCTAGGTGTTAGAGACTAGCACAAAAAAGAAATATCCCTAAAACAGGAAGGCATTGCCTTTAAACCCGTAAAAAAACACAATTCGAGAACATAACAATATGCAACCACAAAGTAAAACTATAGTAGTAAATGTGTGTACTGAAAGAAAAGGTTCCGGAATATAATCCCAAGTATAAAGATACAACTACAACAGAAAATAGAAAACAAGAAAATAGGAAACAAATCATGGGATCTTCCTCTAAGGATCCTACCTGATGGTTAGGTAAAGATCACCTCCACATCTCTCCACATCAACCGGTCACCTCCCTGTACTGCCCGGTCCTTACTCCTATAGTCTCAGCTAAGCTTCCAGTCATCTGTACAAGACAAAACAATGTACGAGCGAAGCCCATGCCATGGTGAGTATAAAAATACCCAGTAGGGACCTCAAGACCCTCAAAGGTCTCTTAAAATTCCATAAAAAACCACAAATCATGATCTCAATCACAAAGCACAAACAAAATGACTCGGCTCAAACCAGGTATAACATAAGTATAGAAATATAGATGATTAGTATTAAGGCTAGATCATCCTATTTTGTCGAGAGGCTCTATTGATGACCCACACAGTATTGTATGTTTCTCATCCGTGATGGGTCTCTCTAAGGCTACTCCTCGTCAGGTCGTGCACTATTGATCCACACAGGGTCTCTATAATATTGATCCACAATGGGTCACTATAATACTGATCTACACAGGGTCACTATAATGATTATCCACATAGGGTCTCCATAATTTTGATCCACACAGGGTCTCTATAAATATAATCTAGATAGGTTCCCTATAATTTTGATCCATACAGCACCTCTATAAATTTGATCCATAGAGGGTCACTATAATGTTGATCTACACAGGGTCTCTATAATGCTGACAACCAGCCACAAGATTCCCCAACACCCAATGCGCTTCAGTTCCACAGTATCTGATCCTCAAGATATCAGTCTTACCTCAATAGCCACAATGTTCGAAAAAGGATTAACCCAAAGGACCTCCATTTCATAAGGGTTCGAACATGACAGACGATGCTTCAATCAAACGCCCGGTCAATGATTTATAGCCATTTTATTGCTGAGGGCCTGGATGGATTCAGCTTCAATCCAACCAGGCCATAATCAAACATTCTCTAAAAATAAGGTGGATTATCTCAAAAGTACCATCTCATTCCATGGATTCCTTCTCCACAGACTATTCATCAAATGGTTGTACGGTTTGTGAGATATAACCTTGTTGGTCGGAGTTGTTAACTCAAGAGGGGAGGGGTGAATTGAGTTACTATAAAATTTCTGTTTAAAATATATAAGTCTTCCAAATAATGATTTCCCCAAAAATAGATACAACCCAATTAATCAAGGTTATACTGTTATAAGAGATTGACTATTTAAACAACTTCTTTAAAGATTGACTAATTCTCAATAATCTTAATTGGTATTATTAAAATTACTTTTGAAGTTATTCTACTAAGACAAATAAAATATAACTTCTTTCCAAAACTAATTATCAAAGTGAATTTAGTGTTTTTTGGATTAGGCAGTAAAGCAGTAAAACAGAGTAGACAAAATTTAAATAGCACAGCGGATATAAAACAAGTGGTTTAGTCTCAAGCCAAGACCGAATCCACTCCACTTGGTGATCACCTGCCACTAAGAAGTTTATATAAATAAACTCTGATCCACACCCTGGATCAGGGTTAACAATAGTACATGGACTATCTAGGCCATGCAAGGACCTCTTCTATAGTTTTTGTGGCTAAACAAAATGATGAACATGCCACACAGGGACCTCTTCCATAGTTTTCATGGGTACA
The DNA here is from genome assembly GCA_963277665.1 of Viscum album. Lineage (NCBI taxonomy): Eukaryota > Viridiplantae > Streptophyta > Magnoliopsida > Santalales > Viscaceae > Viscum > Viscum album. The sequence continues at coordinate 56,303,350 of OY728136.1, forward strand.
CAAGAGTAAAGAATTTGGTGTGAGGATTTTGAAATCCTCCAGTTCACTATAGGAGTCAGTGTGTGTGTAAAATATAAAGAGTACACACATTACTCAAAAGTAAATAAAAGATTCACTGATAGAGAGTAGATGTTAGTTTAGAGTTCTCTAGTGATTATCAATGCAGCTCTGGACTCCTTGGATAAGACAAAAATGCTTCTGAGTCCTTCTCTGGTTTTTGTTTTGAAAAGCCGAGTGTCGTGGTTCAGCTTGTGTTCTTCACGAGTGAAGATGTTATCTGTATTCCAATGTGCTTTGTGTGTTCTTCAGTAGATTTGGATGGCATGCATGAGAAAATTTCATCTTGTAAGATATTTCAATGTGTTCTTCACAGTTATGCTTAGGATTGCTTTTCTGTTCAGTACAGTGCACTCGCGTTTCTTGAGATGTCGCGTGTTGTAGGTGTTCATTGCTTCCTCTTGGGAACTCTTATCTTTATCTTTGAATGCATGGGTTTTGGCCTACAGGTTTCATGTGTTTCATACCTCTTACCTCGTTCTATGTCTATAAATAAACATTAATTATGTTAGTGCATTAATGGCATCAAGTATGACCTTTAAAAGTTAAATAGAGAAACGACAAAATAGTTATGAAACGATGTCACAGTAGTTATGCGAACAGTGTCTCCTTCACGGTATCTCCTTCACAGTTTCTTCTTCATGGTGTCTCCTTAATGGTGTCTCATTCACGGTATCTCATTCACAATGTCTCTTTCATGGTATCACATTCACAGTGTCTCGCTTTTGGGTTCTGGCTTCTGGAGCCTTGCTTACAGTTTCTGGATTCACGGTGTCTTGATGACTGTGTCTTGCTAACTGTGTCTGGATCTTAGGAAAATAGAGTATCCGGATTCATGGTGTTTGTTCTTACTATCTTTCTTCACGGTGCCAGGCATACTGTGTCACGGTGTCTTGTGGTCACTGTGTCTCATTGGTCACGGTGTCTGTGTCTCGCTCACAGTGTCTGACTTACTGTGTCAAGCTTCATGGTATCTTTTACTTAGAAAAATAACTGTATTCAGACATAAACAGTAATATGAATAAAATGAATTGAGACTAACCATTATAAGGTATGAGATAACTTGAAACATAAATATACATGATTAATAAGTTTTCTGATATATGTGATCATTAATAAGATTTGTAATAATTATTGATACTTGTGATCATTAATAAAATTTGTAATTATTATACATATTTGTGATCATTAAAACATGATTAATACATGAGGAGTCCAATAATCTCCCCCTTTTTATGATCTCAATTCAAGTACAGTTAAAGGGTAAATTGAATGCAGCTATAGAGAAAATAACATATAGAATAATAGATAACATTTGAATGACAGATAACTTTTCTCCCCCTTTTGGGATTATCAAAAGTTTAAATAGGAGAGGATAAGCAGTTCACATTGCATTAAAAGTGTTCAGAAGAAAACATACAGTAGAAATACAAAAAATCAATGACCTCCCCATCAAACAGAAGTAAGCACTGTCCTTCTTCAAGGATAGGCCTTCTGTTTTTCCGTTATCAGCGGCAGAATATGAAGCCATAGGGGTAGTTGATGATGTAGAAGAAGGCATTAAAGTGGTAGATAAAGAAGGTAAAGGGTGGCCTTCGAAGACAGATGGATCCAATGTTGGAGCAGTAGAATATCTTGGTCGTTGCTGGTCAAGAATGACGGGCCTAATATAACTAAGAGCCTAGCCAACAGACATGGTTATGGAAGCTAAGGCAAAAGTGAAAGTAGGTAATCCAGGTCTGAGAGGAGCAGCTGGTGGTGCTACAATTTCTGTACTTTTCACATGAAGATACGACCACAAAAGTTTAATGAGGTCTGCAATAATATCTCCTCCATACTGCATGGCCTTTTCAAAATCATCTTTATTTTCCATGAACTTGTCCAACAATCTGGTAAACTCAGTGAGCTTTATAACTTGATCATTGAAGGCCTGAGTCACATGAGGTATTCTCAGATTTTCTACTAGATATTTTAAGTGGTTGGTCGTATCAGTCTTGGAGAAAATCCGGTTGAAATAGAAGTCCACTTTATTAGAGATCTCTTACTGAGCATCATTGGAAATCTTGGAATGAATTTGAACCAGGTCAAGCACTCTATCACTATTCTTAACAACTTCAGATAAAGAATCCATATCAAAGACATTGAAGGAATTCTTGAATCTCTTCCTTGACTGTAGATCTGAGCAGAGAACTATCTAATGAAGGAGTAGAGGTTTGACCATAGGAAGTAGAAGCTTTTACTGGTGTGGTTAGAGACTTGAGCTGTTTCAGGACCTTTTGAAGACAGCCAGTATATTCATCTATGAGTTTGTTCAGGTTCTCCACAAGCTCTCTCATGTGGTGCAACGTCTACGTGTTCATTTCTCCAAACTTTTCATCAAAGGATAGCAGGTATGGGTGAATCTGGGACACAATATCTCAAGAGATGTTTGAAACAGAAGGTTCAAGATAAAGAGGAGCATGCTCTGATCTGGAATACAATTCTCTCTCTAGGTCATCAACCAGGCTTTTCAGAGTTGCAACATCATTACTGAGATTTTTTTTTTCAACCCTTACGTCTTGAATTTCATGAATCATCTTGGGTTGAATGTTCCAGATAATATTTTCTATAAGCAGTGAGGCATCTTCCTGACTCAGTTGGGTCACAAGAAGAGGTTTAGAGGACAAGAGTTTCTCAACTCCAGCTAAGATAGTGTCTCCAAAGACTTTCAAATAATCTTTATTGACAAAAGATTGATGTTCAGGAAAAGTTGCAGCTGTTGGAAGTGGTACAGGTGCAGAATCAGGTTCAGGTTCAGGTTCAGGATCAGGTTGAGGTTCAAGTTTAGGTTCAGGTTTAGGTTCAATGTATGTGATAGATTTCAGTTGAAACAACGAAGAAAGATCAATCCTAGTTGTAGTAGATTGTTGAGATTCACCCACATCATAAAAGATAGGGAATTTATACTGAGTGTCCACCAAATATGGCTCAGTATGTTTAGATTCTTCATAAGACTCAACTTAACCAGCCTCAACTTCATTAGTCTCAAGATTTTTAGGTTCCTCCCCCTCAACAATTAATTGCATTTCAGGACCTTGAAGATCAGGAACTGGATCTAAATCCACTGGTTCATCTCTAATTTCCTCATCCATTTCTTGCCTAGCCAACCTGAAGTCTATATCCATACTTTATTAAGGAGATGGTATTATCTCAGGAAAATATTGTTCCATAGTAAGTTCTTCCAGATTAGTTTCTTGGATAGCAGGGAGTTCTTTTTGAGTTGCTTCTTGCACAGTAGGGAGTTATTCTACTACAGCCTCTTCCATGGAAGGGATTTTTTCCAGATTTGTTTCTTCCATGAAATGTTGCTCAGGTTCTTGGGCAATTTATTCTCTTTCAGCCTCGGGTTGGATTTCCATATTTTCATCATCTCTAGGGACAAGAGGTTCTTCTTCAAGAACAACAAGAGGAATAATATGCCTTTCTTCCTCAATAAAAACTTATTCCCTATGAGGTATAACCGCCTCTTCTCTATGTGGTACTTCAGCTGCCTCTTCCTCTTCTTATTCATCTTCAGGATTATCCACAACTTCATTTGGTTCCAAACCAGTATAAAAAATGTCCTTTGTCCTTGTAGGATAATCTACAGGATTGAGCTTCTCATAGAGCTTATCATTATCTTCATCCTACTCTTTTTTCCAGGGGTTCCAGTTTAATTTCATCTTCCAGATGGTAGGTTTGGATAAAAAGTATTCATTGTCCATAAGTATTAATTCATTAAGTCCAACTACTCCTTTGGCAACAAGCATTGTTGAAATTATCCTAGAGTACAACAGAGATGTGGATTTTGGATGTGACCTTGATCAATTCACACATATGGTGAATGATGTATTTGCACAAATTTATGTTGTGGCCATTCTTCATAAGATGAATCATAAACACATCTTGGTACTTCAAGAAAACAAAGTCACCTTTCCTCGGGATTATCATATTTTGACAAAATTTATACACCATCCTTGTCTCTCCATCATGTTTAGCAGCTATGACACTTCTCTTCATGCTGTTTCCAGTTAGGGTTTCTAGTGCATTTTCTAGGTCAAAGAAATCAGTTGTAGGTGGGGGATCTATCTGATAATCATCATAGATCCATTCGTGATGTATCTTAAGTCATGAAGCCCATAACCTCGATGAGAAGGTTCATCTTTGTCCATTGACCCAACTCCTCACAACATAACCTTCACCAGCATCAATGGAAAAATGTTAATACTGATAAAATTGAGCTACCAACCTCAGATAAATGGGTCTATCCTTCCTTGGGAACAATTTGGGAAAGACTTGTTCTATTAAAACTTTTAAAACCATGTATTTTCTAGACAATAGCCACTCAGGTCAAATTTCCTTTTCAGGTACAACACTGCAGTTTACCAGGTTTGGATTCAAGGGTCCTTTGGGCGCCAGCTTCGGTGCTCTCTTCTTTTTCTTCGAGTAGCGCTTCTCAGGTGTGGATGAAGATTGATGCTTCATCCTTGGAATTCGCCGAAGGCCGAGAGAGAGAGAGAGATAGAGGGTTACAAGGTTGAGAGGGTTTGAGAGGAGGTCCGGGTGAAGAACCGAGTGAAACCCTTTTGTTTTATCATTTGGGAATGTCATACGTCACAAAAATCAAAATATGGGAAAGTAAAACAGGTTAAAATAAAAATAACCACGATACGGGAAAAAATAAACGCATAAATAATTTTCACAGTGAGACCACGAAAAGTCGTTACGGTGCGATGGTAAAGGGTCGTTACGGTGAGAAAGTTAGTGGTCATCACTGTGAGACAGTGAATGGTCAGTTCTATCTTGGCGAGACAGTAAGTAAATTGTTCGGTCACGGTGAGACAGTGAATGAAAGATTGTGATTATAAAGTGATAATGGTGAGACTGTAAATATGAGAGATAGTAACCGAGAAACCATGAACATGAAACAGTAAAGTAAAAACAAATAGTAAATGACTAAACAGTAAGACCACTAAGATATCTATTTGTGATTGATCATGCCAAGATCATGTATAATGTAATATATTCTCTCAGAATTTAATGGTTTAGTTAATATATCAGCAAGTTGATATTAAGTTCCAATGAATTCGAAGGTGATATCACTTTTTTGATAATGATATCTCAAAATGTGATGTCTTACATCAATATGTTTTGTCCTAGAATGTGAAACATGATTTTTTGAGTTGTTAATAGAACTTGTGTTATAACAATCTATTGGTACATGTATGAATTGATATCCATAATCTAGTAAAGTGTGTTTCATCTAAAAAATTTTTTCACAAAAACTACCAGCATCTTTGTATTCATCTTCTGTAGAAGATAATGCAACCTATTTTTGTTTCTTACTACACTATGATACTGGTGACTTTCCTAAAAGGTGACATGTTCCATAGGTACTATTTCTATCTAAATTACATCCATTGAAGTCAGCATCAGAATAACTAACTAGTTCAAATGATTTTCCTTTAGGGTAGAACAATCCTAAATTGGGTGTATGCTTGAGGTATTTGAAAATCCTCTTTACAACATTTAAATGAGATTCTTTTGGATTTTCTTGAAAATGAGGACACATAAACACACTAAACATAATATCAAGATGGATAGTAGTTAAGTAGAGTAAACTTCCAATCATTCCTTTATAAGTGGTTTGATGAACATATTTTCCATCTTCCTCATGATCCAACTTACAGGTGGTACTCATGGGAGTGTCACTACTTTTAGTGCTATCCAATCCGAAACATTTTAGAATATCTCCGGTGTAATTACTTTGATTCTAAAACAATTCCATCACTATTTTCAATGATTTGGAATCTTGGAAAGAATTTTAGTTCACCCATTAAACTCATTTCAAATTTGTTTTGCATCATTTTAGAAAAATCAATACATAATGAATTTTTTTAAGATCCAAAAATAATACCAACTACATAGATTTGAACAACTAAAACATCATTAGATATTATTTTTATAAAGAGAGTAGGATCAACTATTCCTTTTGTAAAACCATTGGAAATTAGAAAAGTACTTAATCTGTCATACCATGCTCTTGGAGCTTGTTTTAAACCATATAAATCTTTTTATATATTAAAAATATGATTTGGAAAATGAGGGTTTGTAAATATAGGGGGTTGTTCAACAAAAACATCCTCAGCTATATACCCATTTAAGAATGCGCTCTTAACATCCATTTTATATTGTTTGAAATTCAGATGTGCAGCATAAGCAAGAAGAATTCTAATGGCCTCAAGTCTGGATACTATAGCAAAAGTCTCTTCATAGTCAATTCCTTCTTCTTTACTATAGCATGGTGCAACTAATCTTGCCTTATTCCTAACTATATTTCCATCTTCATCTACCTTATTTCTAAACACCCATTTAGTGCCTATGACAAAAGAGTAATTGGTTCTTTCAACATCTTTCCAAACTTTATTTATTTCAAACGGATTAAGTTATTATTGCATAGCAGTTACCCAAAATTAATCATTGATAGCATCATCAATGTTTTTAGGTTCAAGCTGCGACAAGAGGGCTTGATGTTCAACTTGATTTCTTAGAGAATCTCTAGTTTGTGTTCCTTTCTCTATGTCTCCTAAAATACCATATAAGGGGTGGTTTCTAAGAGTTCTAACCTTTATAGAAAAAGAGGGACTAGTGAATTTAGGTTCATCAACAGATTCAGGTTCATTATGACTCGATTGCACTGAATTTACAGAATTGGATGTTTTCAAAGATTCTTTCACAGAGGCATTGAGGGATTTTGAGTTGATGTATAGATTTTATACATCATCCACCAGATTCTCTAGGATGGTTCTAGGCTCATGTGGATTTGTTTCATCAAACTTGATATGGATAGATTCTTCGACACATTTAGTTCACATATTGAATACTCGATAATCATTGCATGAAATTGAATAACCTAGGAAAATTCCTTCATCACTTTTGGATGCAAATTTGTCCAGATTATCCTTAATGTTTAGAATAAACACTTTGCTACCAAAAACTCTATAGTAATTAACCTTAGGATTTCTATTATTCCAGAGTTCATATGGGGTCTTCTTGAGAATTGGTCTAATCAAGCCTCTATTGATTATGTAGAATTCTCTATTAATAGCTTCACCCAAAAAGTAAATAGGTAGGTCATATTCATTAAGCATAGTTCTAGAAATTTCTTGCAGGGTTCTATTTCTTCTTTATACAACACCATTCTACTGAGGTGTTCTAGGAGCAGAAAAATTGTGATTATAACCATTTTGTGAGCAAAAGAATTAAAACTCTTGATTTTCAAACTCACGCCCATGATCACTTCTTAAAAATTTAATTTTAAGTCCCCTAATATTTTCTACAGACTTGGCATACTTGGTAAAATAAGTGCAGGATTCACTTTTGTGAGCCATGAATAAGGTCCAGGTATATCTAGAAAATAATCTACTAGAACATAAACATATTGCTTCCCATTTAAACTAGAAACTCTAGATGGTCCAAAAAAGTCCATGTGAACCAATTCTAGAGGTAGAGAAGTAGAGAATTCTTTCTTTGGATTGAAAGAGATTTTGTGTTGTTTTCCCTTTTGACATGGATTACACACTTTGTCATTTAGAAACTCAAGTTTGGGTAAGTCTTTAACCAGGCCTTTTCTAGTTAACTTTCTAAGGGAGTGACCATTACAGTGTCCTAATCTCTTATTCTAGAGCCAAGATTCTTTATGAAATACACTTAAGCATGAATCATTTTGAGAAGTTAAGGAATCTAAATTAATAGAATAAACATTCTCATTCCTTGATGTAGAAAATACTAATTCATCTTTAGAATTAAAGACATTATATGCATCATTTTCAATTTTAACATGATATCCATCATCAAAAAATTTTGAGATACTAAGAAAATTATATTTTAGTCCATTAACAAACATTACTTTAGAAATTAGAATCGAATCAGATTTACCAATTTGGCCTAATCCAATGATATTCCCTTTGGCATTGTCACCAAATGTGACATGTCCTCCATATACTTTTATCAGATTCTTGAAGTATGAGTAGTCTCCTGTCATGTAACTTGAACACCCACTGTCCAAGTACAACAGATTTGTACAGGATCTCTTCAAGCAGCTTTCCTATAACATGATCATGCGAGGACATATTTTGGTACCCATACTTGTTTGGGTCCAGTAAAATTAGAAAAAAGTGCTTTAGGAACCCATATTTGTTTCATAGGTATCCTATAAGAATTTTGTAAAGAATTTGAAAAATAAACTCAATTTGGTCCACAAAAACTTGAAACAGTAGAGTATGTATCATGACTCGAGATGGTTGAACTATGTCCAGAACTGGGAACAAAATTATATGTCCCAGAATTTGAAACAAAATATGTTCTACCAAGGTTTCTTTTACCATGTTGATAACCAATTCTAGTATTATATTTAGGAGCAATTATTATTCCTAGAATTTTGGTAAGGGTATTTTTTCCCTTAGTAAACTTTTCTAAGTCACTTTTTAATTGCTCATTAGACATTTTTAGTTCATTGTTTTCTTTGAGCAGTTGAGAATTTTTCTCCTTTTAAGTAGTAAGTTCAGATTTAACAGTTACAGTGAGAGAATGATGTTTCTTCAATGATTTATATTTATCCTTTAATTCATTTCATGTCTCTTCAAGCATGTTTCAATACTCAAATATTTCTTCAATAGTCATGTTTTCAGAGTCACTTTCCTCTTCATAATATTATGAATTATGTATAGAAGTGTTCAATGTTACCTCAGATGTGTTTATCATAAAACACAGATTGGATTTGTTGTCCTCTTCATTATGTGATGTCTTTGAGTCGCTTGAACTATCCTCAGAGGCACTCCATCTTGCCTTCATTTCCTTTTTGTACTTCTTATCCTTTTCCTCATACTTCTTCTTATATTTTAGTTTTGGACAGTCAGCCTTTATATGACCTTTGAGCTTACATTCATAGAATTCATTTTCATCAGTATTATCACTTCTTTTCTAGTCCTTTTTCCATCTACCTTTTTGATCATACATTCCCCTGAAGTAAGTTTTTCTGAAAAAAAATTTCTTCTTGTAAAATCGCTTGAATCTTCTGGCCAGCTGATCCATCTCCTCATCACTGTCTGGTGATAATTGTTCATTAGTGGAACTGTATATAGAAGCTTCCAATTTTCCTTTGTCTTTGTGCTTTTATAGGGTGGTCTTGAATGCTACAGATTTACTCTTTGGTTTATCCTCCTCTTATTTGTTGACTTTCAGCTCTTCCTCATACATCATCAGTTTACTAGTGAGTTCCTTTACAGGTATCCTGATGATGTCCAATGACTCTCTAATTGAGATAGAGGTTCCCCTCCATCTACCAGGTATACATCTAAGAATTCTCATGATCTGTTCTTTGGAAGTGACTTCTCTTCCCAGTGAAATCACTGTGTTGACAATCTCATTGAACCTAAGATATATATCATAAATAGGCTCATCAGGTTTCATCTTTAAATTATAATATTTTATAGTATAAGTATAAAGTCTTACTTCCTTTACACCAGATGTGCCTTCATGTGAGATAGAAAATTTATCCCAAATTTCATGGGCAATTTTACAAGCATAAATCCTATTAAATTCTTCATCTCATAAGGAATAGTCCAAGGAATTCATAGCTTTGGAATTGTTATTGTACGAAATTTAGGTAGGTTCATCCCTTTTAATTCTATCAGTCAAAGGAATTTTGTATTCATATATAATTGATGACCAGATTTCAAAGCTCATACTCTCTAGATACATTTTCATTTCAATTTTCCATTGAGCATAGTTTGTTCTATTAAAGAATGGTGGTCTGTTAGTTGCAGAACCTTCCAATCTATTGTTCATACTAACAAATAACTTTAAAATAGATAGAAATTTATAATTAACAGGAATTTACAGATCTTTAAAGTACAACTACAATCACAGTTGAATAAGATTAATGAAAGTCCTAATAAAGAAACCTCTAACACCAAATGTTGGTCGGAGTAGTTAACTCAAGAGGGGGGGGGGGTGAATTGAGTTACTATAAAATTTCTGTTTAAATGATATTAGTTTTCCAAATAATTATTTCCCCAAAAATAGATACAGCCCAGTTAATCAAGGTTATACTGTTATAAGAGATTGACTGTTTAAACAACTTCTTATAAGATTGATTAATTCTCAGTAATCTTAATTGGTATTATTAAAATTGCTTTTGAAGTTATTATACAAAGAAAAATCAGATTTAACTTCTTTCCAAAACTAACTATCAATGTGAATTTAGTGTTTTTATGGATTAGGTAGTAATGAAGTTAAATAGAGTAGTCTAAATTTAAATAGCACAACAGATATAAAACTGGTGGTTCAGTCTCAAGACGAGACCTAAACCAGTCCACTTGGTGATCACTTGCCACTAAGCAGTTTATCTAAATAAACTCTGATCCACACCCTGGATCAGGGTTAACAATAGTACATAGACTGTCCAGGCCTCGCAGGGACCTCTCCCACATTTTTCATGGGTAAACAAAATGATGACCAGGACACACAGGGACCTCATCCATAGTTGTCATGGGCACACAAGAGTAAAGAATCTGGGGTGAGGATTTTGAAATCCTCCAGTACAGCGCAGGAGTCAGTGTGTGTGTAAAATATACATAGTACACACACTGCTCGAAAGTAAATAAAAGAATCACTAAGAGAGAGTATATTTTAGTTTAAAGTGCTCTAGTGATTAGTAGTGCAGCTCTGGAATCCTTTGATAAGACAGAAATGCTTCTGATTCCTTCTCTGGTTTTTCTGTTGAAAAACAGAGTGTCGTGGTTCAGCTTGTGTTCATCACGATGGAAGATGTTCTCTGTATTCCAATGTGATTCATGTGTTCTTCAGTAGAGTTGGATTGCATGCATGATAAAATTTCTACTTGTAAGATCTTGCAATGTGTTCTTCACGGTTATGCTCACGCTTTCTTTTCTATTCAGTACAGTGCACTCGTGTTTCTTGAGTTGTCGCGTGTTGTATGTGTTCATTGCTTCTTCTTGGGCACAATTTTAATTATATTTGAATGCATGGGTTTTGGCCGACAGGTTCCATGTGTGTCGTACCTCATACCTCGTACTATGTCTACAAAGAAAGAATAATTATTTTCATACATTAAAGGTGTCAAATATGACCGTTAAAAAGTTAAATATAAAAATGACAAAATAGTTATGAAATGGTGTCATAGTAGTTATGAAAACGGTGTCTCCTTCACGGTATCTCCTTCCCGGTGTCTCCTTCGTGGTGTATCCTTCACGATGTCTCATTCACGGTATCTTATTCATGGTGTCTGTTTCACGGTATCACATTCACGACATCTCACTTACGGGTTTTTCACAGTGTCTCATTCACGGTATCTCATTCATGGTGTCTCTTTAACGGTATCACATTCACGGTGTATCACTTACGGGTTCTGGCTTCAGGTGCCTTGCTAACGGTTTCTAGAATCACGGTGCCTTGATGACTATGTCTTGCTATCTGTGTTTGGAACTTAGGAAAACAGAGTGCCTGGTTTCACGATGTCTGTTATTTGTGTCTTGCTTCATGGTGTCAGGCTTATTGTGTCACAGTGTCTCGTGGTCACGGTTTCTCATTGGTCACGATGTCTGTGTCTTTCTCACAGTGTATGACTAACAATGTCATGCTTCATAGTGTCTTGTACTTAGGCCAATAACTTTATTCAGACTTAAACAGTAATATGCATAAAATGAATTGAGCTTAACCATTATAAGGTATGAGATAACTTGAAACATTAATACACATGATTAATAAGATTTGTGAGATTTGTGATCATTAATATGATTTGTAATTATTATTGAGATTTGTGATCATTAATAAGATTTGTAATTATTATTGATATTTGTGATCATTAAAACATGATTAGTACATGAGGAGTCCAAAAAACCTTTTATGTGTACTTGGGCCAAAAAGGGTCTGTTTTTTGGTTTGACCTGGTTAGACTGACCCAACATGGGTTGTCCCATCATGAGACAAGTCCAAACACGGTCCAACCTAGCGTGGCTCAAACCAAATGGGCTGGCCCGAGTGGGCTAGGCCACGGCAGCCTCATCCCGCTAGGCCGCAGACAAGCCCGACCTGCCTCGGCTTGGCACAGTCCACCCGTCGGGTGGCAAACCACATTCATGAATGGATTTTCCATTCGGGTATTTTAATTAGAGGTGCCACATGAGGCCTCCCCCTTGTCAGTGGGACCCATGGGGTGCAGGTCCCCTCCACCTCTACCGTGGATTCGAAACCGTAGTCACCTCCCTACGTTGCGCGATGGCGCGCCACCTTCCACCAACGTGACTCGATGTCGTAACTCAACTCTGAGAAGTGCGATGAAACGCCACCCCTGCCACTATGGCTGACTGATACCGTCCCCCACCGTCGCCTACGAATGCCGGTTACCAGCACTGCCATACCGGTGCCGCGCTGGCGGATCTTCTGCGTTCACCGAGTGAGCTCTGGTGGTCCGTTTTGCCTTCCTAATGCGCCTATGGGCCTCCCAGGTTACTGCTGTCACTTCCTGTCTCCCAGATCCTAATTTCAATCAAGTTTAAACATTTCCATGTATAACGCGACAAAAATAAAGCGGCGGAGGGTCCAAGCCTTGTTTTTTTGGCCTGAACCCTCCTCCTTGGAATCATTAAATGCATGTAGGAAATATTTGGACAAAGATAAACTACTACTTCTATTATTCAACATTATTTTCAAGAATGAAGAAAAGAAACAAATTCATATGAATTTTAAAAAACCCCTACCTCGGTTTTGGAGGTGATGTTGTGGTTGCTGAGATAGAATATGTGTTTGTTGAAGCCGTTGATGTTTGTCGATTTCGGATCGATCCCTCGACGGGCGTCATCAGATTTTTGTTATTCATTGGAGGGTTTATCATCGATGCTTCATCAGAGTTCTTCCACAATCCCTCCACCCTCTCCCATTGCCAACATTTTTATCAACTAATGGGAGAGTTAAGAGATTAACCCACATTCAATTAAGGGTACATTAATTGGTGTAATTAATGAGTTACATTAATTAAAGAGGTGTGGTTACACAATTTATGTGAAACCGACATTTAATTTCCCTCATTAAAAAGTCGGTCAACCTCTATAGTTCCCACCACCAGCACTCAAGAAGAGGTAGAAAAATAAAATAACACAAATTTTGTTTTATTATTCTTTCAAAAATTCTGAAAATCTATCTCTTACACATGGCCTATAATGGTCGATGTTAAGCCTCCCTTAAGCGAATTGCGGCGCTGCAGATTCAGCGGTGCCCTCAAGTTTTTTATCCGAGCACCATTTCAAAAGATAGAAAATGGCACCCATGCATTTACTAAACGTACCTTAAAAAAAGTTCAAAATTTCGTTGTGGGCACATCGTGCCTCGAAATCAAGCGCCGTCAATTTTCACAGACTTGCAATAATCCCAAATAATTTAACCAAAAATTTATATGGAATTTCCGAGTCCTTACAATGACCACTAACGGATGCATGATGCTTTCTAAAACTGCCACGTCTTGGTGCATTGGAAATCATTTTGCATGAATTTTTGTGCATCAAATTTCAATTTTGAGGTGTTTTGTTTGGTGGTGGTTTATACCGCTACTAAATATTTAGCGAAGAACTTTTGTTTTTTTTATTTCTTAATTTTTTGATTTACATAATGAATTTATTTACTATAACTTATTATTTATTATTTATTATTTATCCTACCATGCAAGAATGTTCCATGCATGCCATGCCCAAATCTAGAAATTATATGTATTGGGAGATATTTGAACAAATTAGCTATTGGATATACTACAAATACATTACCACCCAACAGGCTCATTGTCTCACGAGTAAACAGTTTGTAATATACTTATACATATACAAATAAAAAAATAATGATATTAAATAATAATAATGAATGAATATATATAAGGAATATATAATAATGAAGTAATAAAAAATAACAAAATAAAAAATATTAGATAATAGATAAGTAATAAATCAATTATGAAAAATTAATAAATAAATAATAAATATGTAATAAAAAAATAATGATTAAATGTTAAATAAATAATAAATAACAAATAACAAATAAATAAATAAATAATAAATACTAATAAATGATAATAAATAAGAAATAATAATTAATAAATAGTAAATAAGGAATAATAAATAGTATTAATAAATAATAAATGAATAATAAATGAATAATAAATAATGAATAATAAAAAATAAATAAATATGAAATAAATAGTAAATACTTAATAAGAAAATAAGAATTAAATATTTAATATATAATAAACAATAAATAATAAATAGCAAGTAATATTTAAATAATATATAAATATGAAAAAAATAAAAAGTATGTAATAAATAAAAATTAAATAAAAATTAAATAAATAATAAATAAATTATAAATAAATTATATATTTCTAATAAATATTTAATAATTAAATATTAAATAAACAAAAAGTTAATGTTAAATAAATTAATATTAAAAAATAAATCATAAATAGATAGCCTATTATTTATAAAAATAAAAAAAATTAAATTAATAATAAATAGAAATAAATGATAATAGATAGTAAATAATACATAAATAAATCAATAATTAAAAATCAAAAATCAAAAATAAATATTATATCTTCTTTTGATAGTAAATTAATAATAGAAGTAAATCAATAAATAATAAATTACTATTAGAACAATAAATATTATATAAAAAATAATAAGAAAATAAAATTTTAATTAATATATAGATATAAATATCTATATATATATATAAATATAAGAAAATTTACATAAATATATATAAACACACTGAGATATATAATTTTATATTAATATAAATATATATATAAAAACAAGTAAAAATACATATGCACAAATGTGTACATATATATATATATATGTATTTATTTACATATATTAGAATATACACATAAATATTATTTTTTTATCAACACACACATGTTAATATATAAACATTACTTTTATATGTATATATATATATATATTTTAATTTTTATAAGGTAAATAAAATAAATAATTATTATTTTAAATGAATTGAATAAATAATATTCATTCCCATTTGGTTTATATTTTTAAAAATATATTTATCTGTAAATATGAATTTACAAAACTTATTTACTATATGTAAATATATGAAAATATGAATATATATAATTATAAATAAAAATACATTGTGAGAAAAATAAAATATCAAAACAATAATATCAATGTGATTGTAATTTCTAGGAATAAATTCACCCTCCACCAAAAAAAGGTAATAAGACCCCATGAAATGAGGCTAAAAATCCATCAAATGTTAAAAAATTAGGGTACCCTAAGTAAAAACTCTATTTTAGAGGCCATTGAGACCTTTTTTATCCTCTAAAAAATAATGACCATGGCCCCCTTGATTAAAATGGCATAGAGATCATCACAAGATTTTATTTAATATGTGGTAGAGTCCAAATGGACACCGAGATCAATGCTATGGTCGTTTAAGTTCAATTTCAATTTTTTAATTTTCTTGAAAATATTATAAATTTTATTCTTTTAATTGTTTCAAAATTTAAATCTAACATGGTTTTAGTTTATTTCATATGTTTCAATTTGATTCGTTATAGAGCTAAAATAGACACGTGGATTAAAATTTGTATTCAATTGATGCCGAAGTCTGATTTTCAACTTATTGAACATTTGTTTTGACTATCAAATTATTATTAACTAATAATTATAAATATTTATTAATTAAAAAATTATAATTAAATATAATTATAAATAATATACTCTATATGATAGTAAATAGTAAATAGTAAATAGTAAATCATAATTAATATTTTTTTACTTTTTCCTTTTATTTAATGGTTGTTTTATAAAAACGCAGATATTTCCCGATAGTTTTTTAAAGAACCAGCAATAAAAAATTTATTTTTTAATTGAAAAAAAATAGAAAAAATATTAAATAATATATTTAAAATAAATTTAATTGGATTTTTAGAAACAACCGCTAAAAAACAACCATTCAAAAAATTTCACGAAAACATTTAGCGACGATTTTCAAAACCTTCATAAAAATCGCCAATAAATACCTATTATAGTGTTGTGTTATTATTATAATTATTATTTACATGGTATGAGAGACCCATTTCAATATCATTAAACCCTTCCATTAATCCTTATGTACCGCATTATGTTTTTGAGATTATCCTTTATATTTTCTATGAGAAACATTCTTACAGTGAATACCCATCCCTATTTCCACTCAATGATATTCCCTAAGATTTAACTATCCTTCATTAATTGGATACTTCCATGTATGAAACCCAAAGTTATTAATCATGGGATTTAATGTGATAAAATGCATCCTTATGTTGTAAAATCTATGAGGCACACTTATGCGTGTACATGATATTAATGTGATGGGTGGGCGTAGAATCATAAATCCAACCATTGCATTGGGTAATTTGTTCTCCGATGAGACACCATGTACAATGCATGTTATGATGTCTCGATGGTAAGCCTTTACCTGTGTTTATGTTTTCATGTTTTATGTTGTTTCCATGCTCTCCTATTTCCTTTATGTTATCATCTCATATCATGCTTCGATGTTGATGTTTATGATTCTCTCCCAACTTAGGTTACCTTGATATGTCTCTTATGTAACTTGTACAACGTTACCTTGTTATAGGATTTGAATATTCCCTTAATGGTATTTATAGATCACCGATTTCTTTTTTATATCCTCAAGTTTTATTATATTGTTTTAGAAGTGTAATAGAATTTTAGCATCATGTTGTGGAGTTTTTAAATATTTTTTTATACACATGTTTCATGTTATTATGATATGTACCTAATTTACCAAATACAATTGGCCTCATGATCTTTTAGGATTTTATTATTTGTACCATTATGTAATAAATCATGAATTATGGTGTATTAAAATATGGGTTTTCATTACTTGTATTAGAGGAAAATCTAGTTATTTTGGGGGATTATTATTAGAAAACCCCAATGAATGCCTTAAAAATAAGACTAAACATTGTAAAACATTCCTAAATTTTGGTAAAGTTTATATTAAGTTGTTACCATAAAAATAAATCTTGTTCTAGATACAAAATGTGGATGTGGGTATTTCATAGCTGTTCCTAGGGGAAATAAATTCAAAAAGGCTGTATTGGACTTGAATCTAGCTTCACATAGTGCACGGAAAAGAGGCCATACTAATCACTAGGTTTGACACACTTGGGGATATGATTTGTAAAATTCACAAGCTCCTTAATAACTATAATTAAGTGAAGAAAAATTCCCATAAAATTTTATGTTAAGAAATAGTTCAATCCTAATATAGATTGAAACCTAAAAATTCATAGGTTAATAAATATATGTCATTTATGATTGAGTTACCCATTAAATTTTCAATGTTTCAATTCTATGTGTTTAGTAGTTTTAAAATTCTCATCCCTAATTTTTCCCTTTTATTTAGTCAATGGATGGAATTAAGAGAAACAATGTCAATAAACAATATAAGTGGAAATGTTATGACTACCCAAATAATATTCCACACCTAATGGGTTAAGGAATCAGGAACTTCCTAATAACAATTTCTATATTAACTCACGTTTTGAATAAAAATTTAAATCCGGAGGAACACCCAAATTCCCTAAAAAAGAGGATGTGGAAATTGAGATATTTATGCATAATAGGCCTCAAATTTTCAGTGGATCTTTTGATAACTTATATAAAAAACCAACAATATAGGTGATCAACTATACCAAGAAAAATGATCTCTGGGAATATGAATCACCCAAAATTGGGTCAACAATAAATAGGGTTTGAGGGAGGAAGATTGATTACCGAATAAGAGAAACATTAAATGTGAAGTGTGATAAAAGCATAGAAGGATGAAGGATATGTGGTGCAAACACCTCATTTTTAGTGTAAATATCCCATAACTCATATGTAAGATGGAATATTTTTATAGGTATGTAACCCTTTAGAATCTTTCATTTGAGCCTTGGTGGTCTAGTCTTGTTCATAGATGGAGATCCTTTATTAGGGAAAATGACCTAAAGCTTGGGGGTGTATGATTATTTGAATTAATGGAGCCAGGGTATAAATGGGTAAAGTGTTTCATGGGTTTTTGGTGAGTTTAGGATTATTAAATTATTTTATCATTATTTAAAATAAAAATGAGCCAAAAAATAAACTACATAACAAATACATGTCGTTTAAAGGGACTACACTTCATGTAATTGTTTTAGGGTTTTAATAAAAGAAATATGATGTGATAGGGTTTTCATAATATTCTATTAAAAACGTTTACATGATATGTAATTTCATTAGACACCGTGTAAATGACCAAACTACTATTTTCACTACTAGAAATAGGGGTAATCTCTATACTTCTATCCCCACGGGTTTCCACAACTATTGGGATAAGGAAATATGATGTAATATATCCCAATGGTTGGATAAAAAACATTTTGATAGAACTCTATAGACCCCCTAAATGACCCGCTCCCCCTCACACTCCCATTATCCCATCCCAACTCCCTCTCACACTCCCCTCTCCCTTATTGACAACAATGCACCCCTCCTCCCCTCCACACGACCTTTCCCATCCCAAATCCCCCTCGTCACTGCTCCCATACCCCTTGCACTCTCCCCCTCCAAACCAGACTCCCCCCTCACCGCTTGCCACTTGCCTCTCCCATCATCCTATCCTGAGCCCAAAAAGCCATCTCCCACCCGTCCCTAGCAAACACTACTCCCCCCCCCGCAAACCCTGATCCCCCATTCAAACCTTCTCCTCTTCCCTACCAACCCTCTTCGCCAGTGTGAACCCTTCCTCAATGATCTAGAGTGAACCCTCTCCCCCGAAAACCCTCTTCCCCTCATCTCCCCCATAAAACCTCTTCCCTGGAATGAACCCTCCCCTCTTCCCTTCTAACCCTCTTCTCCCCTGATTCCCCTTTCATCCATTCCACTCATCCCACTCAATGTTGAAACCCTACCACAATGCTCTGGTTCTTTCCCATTATTCCATTCAACTTTTCTTCTATACTCCCAATTAATTCTAAATAGAAATTGATTATTTGGTTGATCTTAGTTCAAATAGTTAATCTCTTTTAATATATTATTCATGAAATCTTCAAAAAATTTTGTAGTTCATTTTAAATTTGTTTGATAATTTTTTATAAAATATTGATTAGGACAAATATAATCATGTTTTGGTGATTGATTGATTTTGTTTTCTTTTTAATATTTTAGAGGGTAGAAATAAGGGTTTTTGGTGTTTAATTAAAGGCTATTGAATTGTATTTAACCTCACACCAATGATTCAGTGGATTTCATAGGCTTATTCTTATATTAGCAACTATCCTATAATGGTCTAGAGGGCCTATAAAATATTAAGACAGAAAGAATTTCCCTTTTTATATTATTTTTGATTCTTGATGCCTCTAAAGTGAATTTATAGAATATATCAGTGGAATTTTATAAATATCATAGATTATTTTTGTAAATTAATTAATAAATGTTTCATCTTTAAAATATTTATTACTCACATTTTTTTGTAAATTTCATTGATGTCCTCATAGGTTTAATATATGTTTGAGATACCATAAATTGAATCTTGATATATTAGTTATTGGTTACACCCCAAATTATTTGACAATACTCATAGTAATTATTCTTTGAAGGAAATCATTCCTAAAATATCATTGAAAACAATGGTGCTGGATGAAAATAAGTGTGCAACAATTCTATGTTTAGGGTTTTGGTACTCTATTGACATTATAGTGGAGACCAATTTTTTGGTTGGGAATTCAACATATCCTTTAGATGCATATTATTATTTTTTAATTTATTATCGATAATGATCAAAATATATCGATTCAGATACAATTTGTCTCCATGGTTATGATGATTTATTAAACTAATTTTTTTTATTTCAACTTATTGTTTTAATTTATATTATAAAAAATACTCAAAATATATCAGTGTGGATAGAAAATTTCAAATGAAATTCCTTTCTCAATTTTTTTATAATGTAAGTCAAGAGTAATGGGAAGAGTAATGTCATTTACATTTATATATATATATATATATCTAATAATTCACATTGGATTCAATAAAAGGTGGAAAACTATTAATTTTATTTGATATTAATGTATTGGAATCGAACATTATGGTAAAATTATAGTGTATATATGAATATGTTTACTAAATGTATTGATTCATTCCATACATTTACTAATAAATTTCTTATTGTGAACTATGAGTAGATCTATGTTTGGACCTTACCTTTGAGATTGGGATAAATTTTTATTTGGTTTTATTAAATTATTATTTCCACAATTTTTATATTTTATTCATATTAATTTGTTGGTGTTATATTTGGGATAAGCCGTGATTAAAATTCATCACCCCTACATGCACACTTGTGTGACATATCTTTATATTCTGAATCTCATCAAAATAATATTTTATAGTCGAAGTATTAATTGTTTAATAGTTCTATCTAGGATTTCCAAGCTCAAACCATTGTTTAGATGTTCACCAGAGTTCCAGGGGAGTTCTCTTATTCCCTTACCCCTTTGGTTTTATATTGTGCATATACTAGGGGTCATCATTTGTTCCACTATATATTATTATTATATTTTTTATATACATACATTTCTAATATTTTTTTATCATTTTTATCTCTTCATTTATTATAATATTTTTAATAATTTATAGTAGTGCTTGATGAATATGAGGGATTACACAGGGTGAAATTCCTCCTATCATGTGATTTATGGTCTCAATGCCAGTTATTAACCCATGGTCTTTTAGAGGAATGATCAAGGAGGTGAATTACCAAACTTTTCCATGATTAATGTTTCATTTTTTTGGATTGTATATTTATTGTAAATAAAACTCATTCATTTATATTTTTATGTAGACTTCAAAATTTCTATCAAAATTTGTGGTCATATCCCAGAATTAGTTTTTTTGGAAAAATATAAAATTCAACATGGGTTTCGAGTATGTTTTTTTTAATTCATTGATTTTTTTTAATTTATGGGTTTTGGGGTTTTGAGTTTTTTGTGTTGTTTTAGAGTATTTTATACCTTGTTACGGTGGTTTTGGGTTTCCATTGTAAAATGAGACTTTCACATGTATTCATAGGTAGAAATATACATATATATGTCCCCCACACACATATATTAACTCATGGTTTTATGAATATATATTGGGGCTGGGTGTTCTTATGTATATATATGAAAAATGTATACATGTGTATGTAAATGGGGTATATGCAAGTATAAACATATATGCAAGGATCCTCTATTACATATTTGGCCATGAAAACATGTAAATAGAGGAAAGGTCTCATCATATATATATATATATATATGAAAAAGTGAATATGCGTGAAAGTAGTAAGTGGGATATTTGAGTTTTCATCTTTAAAATAAGAGAGCCTTGAGTTTGTGGTAGGTTCTCTTATGAATTGGACTTTAAATTTAAAGAATCATTGATTTCTTATTTTCAAAGTAGGATTTTTTACTAAATAATGATATAGATTTCATTGAATAATTATTTGATATGAAATGAAGCGTTTACTGAATTGAATAAAATAAAATCAACCTAACCCATTTAAGATCAAAATAAACAAAATTAAATGAAACCAATATGAACTGATTCAAACATAATTGAATGAAATAAGACATAATATAAGTTGTAAGAACCAAAATAATCTGAATTGTATTATCCTATAGTGTGTAAAATGAAATAATCCTAAATTAGTCTATAATAAATTAAATTAGCCTTTACAGAACAAATAAATTAAAACTAAACAGATCTAAAAAAATAATATCATGTTTTACCAAATAAAATTATAAATAAAAAGTATAGGTCAGTTATCCCTCTCTTGAAATGCCTCAATTAAGACAATATCAAATATAATGAACTATGATGAACCACATGAAACAAAATAATAAAATAGAATGAAACATTTATAAAAACATTCACAAACTAAAAGAACCTTACTAGTAAAAATGTGCATACGATCAACCAAAATATATCTATAATGATCAAAACAAAGAAAATATATTTAATATATAAAAGTTGAGTGAAACTAAATTGGAATACTGAAGCCAGTCTAACTTGAACTAATATGATATTACAAATGACGAATCAATTTGGAACAAATATAATGAATTCAAATATATATGGTGAAAAACTATATGAACTAAACTGAACTAAACCAAACTGATATAAAACAATTGTAATAAAACTAAATCTTTTAGAACTAAAATGAATGAAATTTTCCAAGATAATATAAACAAAAACAAAAAAAAAATAAATCTATTTAATATGTACCAAACTAAATTGAATAGAAACAAACCTAACTAAGCTAAACATCAAGGAAAAAATAATATATATCGTTAATAGGAAGTGAATTTTTAATTAAAAGGAATATAATATTTGATAGTATCATTTTGGAACATGGATTTATTTCCCCTTGCTCGTAGGAACATGATTCTACCCATGGTGTATTGTGGTTATTATATGATGGGTAGTGACATGTATATTCACAAGATATAGGTATGTTGTGGTGTAGTTTTTATTTTATTTTCTTTATCACATCGTCCACATAGGTCGTTTACTAATTTCTATGGATAGTGGGTAGTTATATTCTACGAAGGGTGTCATAAGGGCACTGGATGCAGCTACATAGGTTTCATTACATGGGAGAGAGATTGGGGTAGTGGGTGGATTAATTATTGTGTTCCATTTCTTGTCTACATTTATACTACACTTATTCTATTTATTTTTATTTCCTTCAGTGTGGATGTCTGGTGTACGGATGGCTCATGCCTAAATTTTATTTATTTTCTACTATAGTTTTAATTAAATTTTTTTTGATGAAATTTTTCCCAAGTGGTGGTTCCTTGATTCTCAAAAACATGTGCCATCCCATAGGCATATCCCATCCACCTTACTCCATCCTAGTCATTCCAATATTAGATTCAAACAAGGCGATTTACTATTTATAAACTATGGGAGGGCCTATAAAAAATGGAATAACTGACGAGGGATTGGGAACATTTTCACAATTCTATATCTCCATTAGTATAGATCTCATATACTATATAAAAAATCAAGAAAATACAATCATGACCTAAATCTAGTTAATGTAAGTTCTCTTATTTTATATCCAATGATTTGAATGCTATGTATTCCCAGTCAAGAGGAATCAACTATATTGTTTCTTAAGAATCCTTTTTCCCCAAAAAAAATTTTATGGTTCTTTATTTTGAATATATATATATAATACATTTATAATAAAATTTATTTTAAACACCCTAAAACATAATGAAATGTTTTTACCTAGACTGTTATAGTACCTAGAAGTCATATCCACCTCATAATTAGAGGAAGCTAGTGAATAAAATTCTGTCCTTTTAGTTCCCTCGGTAGAGGTCACCTTGGATGGACCTTCTAGTTTTTTTATAAGACCTCAGAATGACTAAAAATTGCATGATTGATTCTTCATAGATTCCTCTTCCATTTAGGAGTTACAATCTACCATTCATTTATATCATTATTACCCATTTCTGATGCTTCCAACTACATGAAAAAATTATTTATATGTATAAAAACCTTCATTGACCTCTATTTATTACCCATAGCCTCTAGGACATCAGTATTGTAAACTTTTAGATACATATGTGTCACAAAAAAAACATAATGGAAATCCTACTAAAGGATTTACCAAATTTCATTCCCAATTGGATAGAGGGGAAGAAGTGATTCCACTTTGGTAAACACTCCACCTCATTGGGATTCACTCTAAAAGAACATGAGATGAAACATTTTTCAATTAGGGTTTGGAAGAAGAATTGATCTTGATTCAATAAATCCCTGAATAAGATAGACTAGCTTATGCCACATTCTAGTTGGAGCCCTAATTATAGTATATTATAAGATCTTTAGTTTTTTCCTCATTGATTTTATATAGAAAGACTTTATAGTTCTAGTTAAACATTTTAGCCAAATTCCCATATCAGTTGTAGAGTTAGAAAAACTCTGATAAAGACTATAAGTGATACTCTTGTTTATACATGTATTAGCATTAAATTACATCAAAGGTAGAATTAAATAGGGATTTTAATATATCATCCTCCATGAAAATATACATGGTGATATGATGATAGAAATATTGAGCTCTACACTCTAAACCCAAATAATTCCCAATCATTTTTCCAATCACCCTATGTATGGACACATTTTTAAAAGGGGGGGGGGGTTGGATATAGTACACAGATGACTTATCCACCTCATAATCACAGTAAGCTGGGGAAAAAACATAACAATTCCACTAAGATTTTTTACCAAAAAGTTTGGATTGGATTAATTTTTAAAATGGGTTGGTTGGTTTTGGATTAATAATTTGATTGTATTATTAACATGATGTTATAATTTTTAGTTTTATTTTTCTTGAATTTACATTGTTGCAATGGTGTTTTTAAGATGGATTTCAAATTATGGATTTTGGGTGATCTTTAGTGTTGTGTGTGACTTTCCCTTTATTTTTATTTTCCAAATAAATGGTTTTAAAAAGGTATTTCTAATGCACCTAATCAATTCATATAACGAGAAGTATTTTTTGGAAGTTTATGAAATTCTCATTGATTTGATATTACATAAACCCTAGTTGATCTTATTTCCACCCGTTGTTTATTCTTGTGAGCATATAATTGTTTATATGAATTTTGATTCATGTTTATATGTTTGTATTTGGTATAATGACCAAATGGGGTGTGTTGGTGGTGATTGTTTTATTTTATAGCTATATATTGGGATTTAGGATGGTTTTCTTGACACATGATGATGTTATCTTGATTATAATGACCTCTTTTAGGCATTTTATGTGGATCCTTTGAAATTAAGTATGATGATTACTAATGTTTAATTACTATTTGTCTATGACATCCTAATTTTGTTTAGGGATTTTTAGGGATGTTTCCAATATAAGTAATCGATGTCCCCTTATCATGGTCTGTAGGTATCAGCTTAACAGAAAGAATTTGGCCTAACCCTATGCATATTCTTTCACCAATATATCCCCAAATAGCCTTTAGAGAACAACTCTACTTCTTATATCGACCATAAGTCTCACAATCACCTCCCCTACCCAGCCATCTAAAATAACAACATCTATATCTCTATGTTACTACCCCTTATGCTTCTATTGATCCCCCAGAATATCCATCACTATGACTGATAAAAATAATAATGAATAACTCTAGAAGAAACATGATATATAACCGATCATATTACACAATAAACACTCGATATGTGTTTTTTTTGAATTTTAGTTGATTATTCCCAATTCATCCACACATGTAATATAGAAGGAAATGCCTCCCACACATAAAAGATGAAATTCTATAACCCCGACTTTCATGAATATCACTACTCTAGCATGAATAAATGAAATTACACTTCCAAAAACCTATGGATCGACTCTTAGACCTATTTTAAATACCTAAATCCCAAATGTTTTTTCATAAACCCCATTTATCTCGTTAATTTGGGTTAAATTGTTTAGTATCTAAAAAATATAATACATATGATTTTTACGAGAAAAAATCATATTTCAGAGCCCATTATTAAAATAGTATAACCTGGTGGGCTTATCGCTAACTAATAAATAAGGATAATGAAACTATAGTGTATAAAAAGTAGTATTTTCCATGACCACTATGCTATCCATTGATAGATGTATAAATTAACGAGATATATCATCTCACAACATATCAGGAAACAAATGATAAAATACACGAGTATTTAGTTCCTTCAATGTTATACCACATTATAATATTTATGAATAAGGACATCCCATTTACTAACCATTGGTCCCCAATTTATAGAAAATTAAATCTTTAACTACCTATCATGGGGTGTCTCTAGATGATTGGAGATAATCTTTATATCCTCAACCAAATTCTTAGTAGTTGGAGGTCTACCCTATCAAGTATATAGGGGAGGATGATGCATTTAGAAATCATTGAATAGATCAAACATTGGTATCATAACTCCTTTATAATTATGTATTAGAGACTAGATAGTAATTAGTATATTCTCATAGGACTACTAATCATGAGTAGTTATCAATAAAGATAGGGGAAAAGGTTCAACAATCTGAAATGAATTTATGTCCCCAACCACATGTCACTAAATATGTATTGGTAACTATAACATGTCACTAAATTTCCAAACACCGGAATTAGAGTCAAATATATAATATATATAAGAATAATTGATATGATAATAAGTAATAGTAAAATACTCCCACTATACTATATAGACAACCTAGAATATTTTGGTTATCCCATAACATCAATCTCCCTCTTTATCCCTATATACCCTCTATATCCTAGGGGTAGAAGAAAATATAAAGTGGATTCACAATATCATTTTAGTAATAGTAAAAAAAAATCATGTATGGGTTCTGTAGAATTCCATCATCAATTTATAAAATTATTAATATAAGTATCTATGATGTTTATTCCTCATAGTTCCAGTATGAGTTTTTCCTAAAAATTATAAGGTACAAACATCACAATTCAGTGAAGTGGGTATTGGAGTCTTGTCTATGAGATTTTGAATTTTTGTGTGTTTTTTATTGTAGGTGGGATGCAGGAATACATTTTTATGGAATGATAGAATACATTTATGTGGATTGTTGTGTGTTTTTTATTCCACTAGGCCCTCGGATTTTATTTCTGTTGAATATTGGAATACATTTCTACTGTTTGTGCATTACAAATTTTGGATTTTAGTGGAGTAGGATTTGTATTGATTGCACTATGGTGTTTTTAGTTTACATGTTATGGAAGAGTTCTAACATAGGAGAATCATGAGCTACTATTTTTAATTGGGAATGGAGGCTATTCCATTGGTAATTTAAAACACTGGCATAAATTTATGTGGGAGGGACTATTATAATTGTTCTAAAAAATCATTCCATTACATTAATGTGGGACATATAGAAATGGTTTGGAGAAAAATATAAGAATATAGAACTTCTAGAGGGTATATTCCAATGGTTATACAGAAATCATTAGTATAGGAACCATTAGAATAATACTTTAGAAACATTGTCATAGTAATTTAGAATTTACCATGGTTTATTAAAATGCAAGGCACCCTATACCAATAGTCCAAATTGAACCATTGGTAAAACTATATACATAGGGTTCTCAACCATTGGTATATGCCTATACCAATGGTTTGAACCATTGGTATTGCACTATTCCAATAGTTTTGAACCACTGCAATAGGCATTTATGAATGATTTATAATTAACCATTGGTATACTGAAATCCAAGATACCCTATACCAATGGTAAAATGGAAATCGTTGGTATAGTCCTACCCTAATGTCCCATATAGAATTGTTTACCCAAATTGTTGGGATATGATATCCCAATGGTTTTTTATTCTATACCAATGGTTTAAAACTATTGGGATGGGTAATTTTTCAATAGTGTTTAAACATTTTTAGGGGTGATTTTCATTCTAATCTAGTCTAGCTTCTCTCTTATCAACCAAATAGAATTATCCAGGCATTTTTTGGGTTCCATCATCTCTTTTAGAAATCGAGGTTTTTTGAGAAATCCCAGTTAAGTCATTTTTTTCTTGTTTCATCCTTCTCTTCCTTATTCTCAATTGTTGTGGTGAAATACCTCAACTGATTATGTTTTTTGTTTTTATCATGGTCTATTTTGATCTAGGAACCTCATTACAATCATCTGTATGTTCTATCTTGGGGGGGGGGTGGGTGATCTGTTGGAAGAATTATGGATAATTGGTTAAAGGTAGGGGGTCTAAATCATAACCCTATGGTTTGATAATTTCCATGTTTATGCAATATAGTTATAGATCCAATGTAGTGTGGACCCAAATCAATTAAATAAATGGTTCTTATTATTCTATTATTTTTTTGGTTTCAAATAGATTTTCATCTAGATTATGGCTACCCATGGGGTATGAAAACAATGATTATAATTGGATTGGAAAATGGTTTAAACAATGTTTAGCATGTCAAGTGACCTAGTGTGATTTCTTATTATATAATATATAATTTTTTCCTTATTTCTTATTGATATAACTATTAATCAATTGTGATATAAATACAAGTTTTATTGGAAATACAGACGGAAATTCTCATAATTAACCATTGAGATAAATGATGTGATATTGTGATATGGATTTTTTATGACCGAGAATGTCTTCTATGTTGTAATGCTTATATAACGGGCTCGACCCTAGAACATGCACACTTATACGTTGTAATGCTGATATTGAGTGGGCTTGACCTAGTCCCATGTTGTAATTATTATAGGTAGAGGGTTATTTTGAATCCTATCCTATAATTATTATTGGGCTTTGACCAGGAATGTAGTAATACATATAAGGTTTTGACTCGGATTGATCATTGTGACTGTATAATTTCTATATGGTTATAGTTGTTATGGTCATAAGACATTATTAGAGACATTCTAGCATGGTGCCGACGAAGGCTATTTTACCTTAGTTATATGGTTGTGGTTTTCATGGTCGTAAGAAATGATCATATATATTTTAGTGTGGTGATGAGGAAGTTTATTTTACCTTAATTATATGGTTTTGGTTGGCATGTTCATAAGATATTCTCAAATATATTCTTACATGATTCTGAAAAATATTGATGTTTTATTTTATTAATTGTTAAATTAATTAATACACCTATTTATCACTTTATTGCATCAACTTCTTATCAGAATGGTTGGTTTGGACATGGTGGTTTCAACCAATTGAGTTTTACTCACACCCTATTCAGGCATCCATTTGGTACCCAAGAATATTTCATGGATTCAAGTTTGGACAATGGAAAAAGGACCTTGAAGTTGATTTCTTGTTTGTGGATGGGTTGGAGTGTGGAGGTGGGACTGATGTGGGATTTGAGACCCATGAATTTGAGAATTTTATTTGATTATTCTTGTTTTTTTCTTGTACTGTTCTTGCATAAAATTTAGTTAAATTTCATAACATCAATACATTATTCCATATTATTTATTTTATTATTCCTTTAGATTTGAGTTTTGTCTTCTACAATGTCTTTAATCCGATTATTCCAATTTTATTATTAATTGTTTCTACTATTATAAATCTTCACACCAATAATTATAGTATCCCCACTATACTATTCACACCCCACTACTAGTTTTCAGCTTATTGAATATGGGGAGGCACACTCGAGGTCTCATAACCAACCCTTTCTGACTATGTGAGAGAGTGCTGGATTGAGAGACGTTACAATGTAGTATCAGTGGAGTAGGTTGTATTTTATTTTATTTTCACTTATAGTTTGGGTAATGGTAGAAAGGAGGCTAGGATGTGCTGGGGCATGGAAATGAGTTTGTGCATGGGAGTAGCTAACTCATGTATATGGGAAAATCCGAGTACCCTAGGATGGGATTGCAGTTTGTGATGTGTTCTTGTTACAGTTGATGTTATTTCACCTTGGGAGATTTACATGTTATGTGAGGTTATTATTTTAGGATGTCATGATTTCTTGAGTTTTTTAATCATGTCACGGTAAGTCACGAGATAAGAATATGTGCATCAGAATAGGCACATAGGGATATATTGAAATGCATTGTTCTTAATAGGGGAATATATATTTTCCATGGGATATATACATTCCTATTGAACTATGACATGATAAATCTATTTCACTAGATAAATTAATTGAGTTTTCAGGCCACGCATAATTACATTTAATCTATGTCTATAGATACCAAGTGTTATTGGTTATCTATTACAGTCACCGGTGGGGTGGACATTATTGCGATCCAGTTCTCTAAGGTAGGTATTTTTTTATGTAGTGAAAATGTGTCCTCCCCTTAATTAACATGAGCCTCAACAGAGTGGAAATTAGCATGCTCCTAACACAACTAAACCTGAAATTCTTATCATTCCTGAGTATAAAATTGATGTTCAGCTTCATGATAGCTTCATGGGGGTCATGCGATCTAGGGAAGGGAGACTGTTCATACTATTCCTTCAATGTCTTAGATGATAAGAGACTTTCAACTTCAATATCTTCTTGTGTTTACTAAGAAATGGGTACCCTAGGTAGCCATGTTTTGGATTGAGTTATTTTAGACGATCCTCAAGCATCATAAGAGACCCATAGATCCAAGATAAAGATTTCTCTATATATTCTTCATCAACCTATTATGAATTGGTGGGATATTCTAGAGTAAGTTTGGAAATAGGATGATCTATCTTGGATGGAAATTGAGTTGATGTTATTTATAGATTTCTATCCTAAAACATTTAGGGATGAAAAATATCACAATTTCATGTATTTGATGGAGGAAGGTTTATCAATGATGAACTATTCTAGTGGTTTTATTGAACTATAGTGTTTTGTGCCATCACTGGAAGCTGATGAAATCTCTAGGGAGGTAATTTTCCATGAATATCTTTATTTTAAGATCTTGTAAAATGTAATCATTTTCCATTTAAGTAGTTTTGAGTACCCGACAAATCAAGTACTCCTCACAAAAGGAAATTTAAGAGTTTCCTCGAGCAGTGGCCTTAATTTTTAGTAAGTTATGTAGGATTTCTTCTTTGAGTATTAAGAAGCAATGCAATGATAGTTTGTACCAAAGAAGTAGTGGTAAGAGAACTTAGGGAAGTGTAAAACCATATCAAGATTGTGTTCCATTCTAGTACTATCAGTGGGCCATGTTTGGGAAAAATTGAATGTAGTTTCTTTACCACATAGTTGAGTTCCGTATCAAGGGAAGACTAGGTTATCTTCAGAGGTTTGAAGTTAAATTTCTACAACAAACTAGGGTCAAAGGATCAGGACTAGAACTAGAGTTGGAAAGGGGCTCAAATACCCCTTAGGAGGCCTGTAGTTGGAGTTCCACAGGCTGTTCAATTTGAGGAAGGGGACGTTGTACCTCTGTTCATGAGAATTAGTACTATGAAAGGGAAGTAACTCAGGGAATTCATACTAAATCCCATGGAAGGGGGATAACTCAGTTTTATGTTATGCAATCTGCTCTGACTAATGTAGATGCAGGACCATCTACTGTCAGATGTATGATTATTATATCATTTACCTTAGATTGTGTTTTGTTTTATACCATCTCTTTATAATATTTTCTATCTGCACTATTTTCCAATTTTTAGGGATTAGACTTGTTAATATTATATGGTGTTTTAACCATTCACACACTATTGGGAGTGTGGTATAAAAATAGGAAAATTTGAAAGGCATGTTCTCTAAATATTGTTGGTTTCCATTTTTTTGGGAACCATTCATGATGTAAAAGACATGATTCTACTTGATTCATAGTATATATTTGTTAGTTCTATACCAAGCTCATATAAAATATTACAAGAGGATAGTTATCTTTATATCTCGATAAGGAATTAGTTGTTCTCACCAGGGTGAGTGGGATCTTTAGGCTAGTCATACAAGACCAATTCAATGAAGATTGTTTTTTCTCATGGATAAAATTATTGTCTTGGATATGGGGAATGGTGGAATAAAGGAGTATTATTTTCCTCTTATGGTAGAAAATTTTATGTATGTATTTCTTGATTAGTTCTATGGATTACAACTAGAATGAGAGATCGATTTCATGATCGGTATTGTACCAGGTGTATAGATAGTTTCTGTTCTACCTTATCGAATGACATAGAAAGATCTTATGGAGTTGAAACATTAGTTTAATGATATGTAATACAATCAATCCTTGTCAATGAGTAAATCTCCTTGGGTTTCCCTATTTCTCTTTTCCATAAAGGATGATGGATCCTTGTTTTTATGTGTTTCTTATCAAAGGCTAAACCAGATGATTGTCAAGAACTGATATCCTCTTCCATTCATTGATGACATTTTTAATCATTTGAGAGGTGCTAATATATTCTCAGAGTTTGAATTGAGATTAGGATAACATCGGTTAAGGGTGAGATTATCAAACATACCTCAGACTGCTTTTAAGAGCATTTATAGATTGTATGAATTTGTAGTGATATCATTTGGGCTAACTAATTTGATTATGATATCCATGTCTATAATGAATAGGATCATTCATCCTTTTCAGGATCAATTTGGGTATTTTTCATTGATGATATTTAACATTACCTCTTGTCAGTAGAAAATCATTCCAAACATCTTTAAATCACACTGAGTATATTTATAGAGCATCATAATTATGCAAAGATAACTAAATGTAGTTTCTAAATAAATGATGTAAATTTATTGGGTCATTTCAACTCTGAGGAAGGAGTGTTAATGGACCCAAAGAAGGTAACAATTATGATATCTGGGTAATAACACTACAAAAAATTCAAAAATCAATGATTTCTTGGTTTAGAAGGTTATTACTACTGTTGTATCCATGATTTCTCCCCGTTGAAAGAATCAATGTATGGGAAGACCAAGAAAGGGGTGATTTTGTTTTGGTATGATTCTTGTGAGAGAGTATTTGAAGTGATAAAAAGTAGGATAACCTCAATACCTATCCTCACATTACCTAGGATAAGTAAAGAATATACCGTGTTTTGTGAGACAACCGAAGTGGGACTCAAAGATATTCTAATGTAGAAGTGACACATGGTTTCTTATGGATCTATGAATCTAAAACAACATGGGAGGAATTACCATACACACGATCTAGTGCTAACAATAGTGGTAAATTCATTGAGATTTTAGAGAAACTATCTAATGGGAGAGATGATTTTCGTATACACAGATCAAAAGAGCCTCAAGTACTTAATTTCTCAGTCGGACAAAAACCTTCGGTAAACGATGTGGGTCGAGTATCTGCAATATTTCAACATTGAATTGGATTATACATCATGAAATGTAAATTTCAATTCTAACCCATTGATTTGAGATACAAAGACAGAGGTAGTACATGAGTCCTGTGATGAGTAACAGATAATGGACCTCCTTGTAGATATGCATCTGGATGTTCAGCAGTCTTAGGAATGAGTAGCTCTGACATCGACATCTGATATACCCATGATTTTGGATAGGATTAAGACCAAAAAAATTTCTGATCTAGAGGTCACAGTTTGTAATGAAAAATTATATTGGAAATGTTTATATGCATGAGGCGGTTCTGTTGCATAGTGTTCTAATTTTTATCATTTGAAACATTGGTCCTCATTTCACGTCGTGTTTCTAGTAGGGTCTTTAGAAAGCCCTATTATCATAGCCTATCAACCACAGACTCATGGTCAGTCTCAGAAGACTATTAAGATTATGGAGGATATGTTATGTGTATGTGTTTTTTATTTTTGTGGTACATGGAAGAAACGTACAACACATGTGAAGTTTTCTTATTACAATAGCTTTCACACATCGATAAAAATGGAACCATTTAAGGAATTGTATAAAATTACATTCCATTCCACTCTTTTTTTTATTAGAGGTAGGCGAGTCAGCACTTCCTAGGCATAGTCTCATTCATGATACATCTAAATAGATTTAATTTATCTGATAGTGGTTGATGATCACGTAGAGTAGACATAAATAATATGTTGACCATCATTGAAAGCACTAGTAATTTGAGGGTTTTTATTTTGTTTTACTTTAGGTGTTTCCTAGGTTGGGGAAACACCATGTCTGCAAATAGAGAAAGTTATAACCTCGGTTTTTCAGGACATTTGAAATATTAGAATGGGTTTGTCCTATGGCATACTAATTAGCTACAATTCCAGGCCTGACAGGTTCTACATGTCGCAGCTAAAAAGATATCATTTGGACCCATCCCAAGTGATAGACATAGAATACATAGAGCACTGTACTAATGTGTCCTTTG
This sequence comes from Viscum album, assembly GCA_963277665.1. Classification (NCBI taxonomy): domain Eukaryota; kingdom Viridiplantae; phylum Streptophyta; class Magnoliopsida; order Santalales; family Viscaceae; genus Viscum; species Viscum album. The sequence continues at coordinate 56,337,340 of OY728136.1, forward strand.
AGGATCATCTGATATAGGTTGTAGATCATAGTGAGAAATATATTTTGGATTAGGAGATACAGTTTTCTTAAGTATTATGGTAGCATGGGAAAGTTCAAGAGGAGACCTGTGAGAGGGAGTTTGATATGTTAAAAAAGTGGCCATACTTGTTTGCTAATACGTTACATTGATTCTTGGAGTAGCTCAGGGGTGAGCTTTTATAAGGTGGGGAGGTTGTGAGATCCCATTTTTCATGTATGTCTCCCTTTGAGTCTTTCATTTGAGCCTTGGTGGTTATGTTTTGTTCGTAGATGGAGATCCTTTTTGGAGAAAATGACCTAATGTTTGGGGATGTATTTTTTCGAAATAATTGAGTCTGGGTATAAATTGGTAAAGTGTTTCATGGGTTGTTGGTGAGTTGAGGAAGTCTAAAAGAGGTTTTGAATTTTTATAAGAAAAATATACTCGAAAATGCACTACAAATCATTTATAAATACTGTAAAGAGATTACACATAATGTAATTGATTGAAGATTATAATTAAATAATGCTGAGGCATTGAGTTTTTGGTATATTCCATTAAAAAATTACACAACGTGTAATCACATTAGACAACATAGAAATGTCTAACTAGATAATTTTAACATGTTTTGTAACAGATTTTCATTCTAATCCACTACAACATCTCTGTTATCAACCCAAGGGAATTATACAAGAATGTTTGTTGTGACAACTTCCCTTTTTAATGTCTAGATTATGTGAGAAATCTATGGAAAGTGATTTTGGTCCTGTTTCTTACTTATCTTCCTTATTCTCCAACCATTTTGGAAAAATCCCTTAATTTATTTCATTGTTAGTTTTGATATTGACCGATTTTAATCTAGGAACCTATTTGAAATCATCAATACCTCCTTCTTCATGGGCGTTAGATTTTAGAAACATTTTTGGTTCATCAGTTAAAGGTAGGGGATAAATATTAAATGTACGGTTGGATAATTTTCATATTTATTCAATATTATGATAGTTCTAATGTAGTTTTCGCACAAATCAATTAAATGAATGACTAAGATTATTCTTTGAAATAGTTTTGTTTGAAATGTATTTTCAACTAGATTAAAGTTACCCATGGGGTGTGAAAACCAGGATTATAATTAAATTGGAATATTATTAAGGTATGTTTAGCATGACATGTGACATCGGGTGATTTCCTATAATAAAATCAAAAAATTTTGGATTATATATTATTTGTATAACTGTTAATAAATTGAGTGATAAATAGTAGTGGTATTTGAAATGATAATAGAAATTTTCATAATTAACCATTGAGATATATGATGTGATATTCTGACATTCATGCTGTATGATATGGAATTTGATCCATGCTAAAATGATTATATATCATGAAAGACCCTAGAACTTTATCCCTTATATTCTAGAATATTGATATTTAGTAGTATCGTCCCAGTCCCATGCTGTAATGCTTATAGAGAGCAGGATATGCCTATTCCCATGTTATAATGCTTATAGGTCATTGATTTGGAATGTTATAATTCTTATAGGTATTTGACCAAGATTGATTGATATGACAATTCCATAGTTATATGGATGTGATTGGCATGGTCATAAGACATGATCAGATATATTATAGAATAGATCCAAAAAATGTTATTTTACCTTAACTATATAGTTGTGGTTTGGATGGTCATAATATTTTTTTAGAGATATTTAATTATGGTATTGAAGTAGGATATTTTACATCAGTTATATGGTTGTAGTTGGCATGTTCGTAAGAAGTTCTTAGAGATATTCTTCCCTGAATCTAATGAATGATGATGGTGTATTTCATTAATTTTTTAATTAATTGACACACATAATTATTGCTTTGTTTCATACACTTCTTATTATATTGGGTTTCTTAGACATGATGGTGCCGACCTACTGATTTTTACTCACTCGCTATTCGGGCCTACTTTTGGTAGAAGATAAGTTTCCATGGATGCCAGTTTGGGAAAGGGAAAAGAACCTTATAGTTGACTTCTTTTTTTCATATGGGATGGAATTTTGAGATGGTACCTATGTGGGGTTTAGGACCTGGGACATTGATTCCTTTATTTTAGTATGCTAGTCGTTTTCTTGTATTTTTTATATGTTATATAGGTAAAATCCTACACAAAGTTACATTACTACTCATTATTTATTGTATTATTTAGTTTTATTTTATTTTTGTGTTCTACAATGTCCTTATATTGATTATTTCTATTTTATTATGAATTTTTTCTACTTCTATGACACTTCATACTAGTGGGTATATTATTCCCACTATACTATTCACACCTCGCTACAAGTCATTATCCATTGGAGTATGAGGAGGACTACTTGAGGTCTCATAACCAACCCTTTTTGGTTACATGAGAGAGTTCCATACTGAGGGATCTTACACATATATGTCAAAAAATACAAATCCTTATGTTAAATTTACAATGATTGATTATTTTAGGATTATGGATCACTTCTTATTAGACCTATTCTATCTAGTGACATATTCACACCGTAAAATTCACATTTACGACATAAAATCATCATGTAGGCTGCACCTGGCCCGGGATCAGTAGAAAATTTCAAAAATAGATATTAACCCTCTTAACTAAAGAGACTATATCTTAAAAAAGAATAAATCATACCTTTTACCAAGGATGTTATAATTCTCCCCACCATGAAGACTTTCTACCCCTAGAAATTCCTCATGATCCTCAAACTATAGAGAGAGATGGCCACTACTGCCTCACCAAAAACTCTCATTCCCATGCCTTGTAGTTATCCCATCAGCACTACCAATGTACATGGACCAGGGGAATTATTTTACCACAAAATACCTACTCACATGATCCATAATCCTAAATGGTTGTTCAATCATGGTTGTATCAGGATTAAAATCAACATATTTCCATTCAGTCACCTAAGAAGGGATTAGTTAATACCACATCACCTGGGAAACATGAAAAAAATCATGAATAGACATCAAGAAAGTTGCTATGTCCAAACAATATGAGACTTCTCTAACTCATACAGTGATATAAAGGGGGGCCATGAACATTGGTGCTAACTTACCCAACTAACCCAACTGATGATGTCCCAAGAGAGGTGAAATTCGAATCAAGACCTAATCACCATCCTAAAACTCTAGAGGATGATGTTGATAGTCCAAATAGGATTTATGATGACTCTATTCCTTGACCCATATCTTCCAAATAAAATTCATCATTTCAATCATTTCTTGAAAAAGGCTTGGTCTAATCAAGAACCACTCTCCCAATTTTTTCCCTATATAAGGGATATCTACAAGGCCTCCCATATAATACCACAAAGGATATCATCTTAATAGAATTTTGATAACTATTTTTATAGGAAAATTTGACTAATGGGAGAAACCTTTCCGTGTAACCAATATAACAAAGCACACATTCCAAGAGAAAATTCTCAAGGACAAGGATTTCTATCTCTATCCACATGTACATTTATTGATGATAGTTCGTGCTCAATTTTAACTAGGAACCCCTCACCTCTCAAAAATATTTATTGGATTTCTGTGTAAACTACGGGAACTTATAAAAAATAGACAAAGAAGAAACCTCATGAAATCTCAAATCATCACATACATACAAGTGTTGAAGCTACTCAATATTTTTCATCTCCTTGAGATGGAGGAAATGACCAAACTTCATAATCCAATCAAAAATCCCCAAAATATCATCCATCCCACTTATATATCATGTTAAATCAACAAAAAAGTCCACGAAAAACTCATTCCACTTTCACATAGGAATGGATATGTAATACAAAAAAAATTGCAGGCCTCTATCATTCCTCCTTAATTCTCTGACAAGTAGGGACTCACAAAATGAAATCTACAATCAACCACTACATTCCCAGCCACCAATATTGATGTCCCAAGTCATGATACATCTTTGTAGTCATAGGGTATATGGAACAGAAATAATGGATTCTACTATCCATCAATTCTTGCCTCATATAAATCAGAACAATCGACCTTCTTCAGAAACATAAAGCACCACTAAGAGACTGAGACCACTCACCCGAGGTCTCTGCACCATTTAGGATTTCCCTAAAGCACTAACAAACAATGTCTAATACTTACTAGAGGAAAAAAAATTCATAAAATGATGGGTCAAACATCATAGAATCTAATAACACCTTCCAACTATATTCCAACATTTCCAACTCATATCATTGAATAAAATCATCAAATACCACTCCTCCACTAATTTCACCAAGGAATCATTCAATAATTTATTTCTCAATGAATGAGTAACAACATTACATTTCCCAAGAGTATAAGAAATATCAAAATGAAAATTCTAGAGATAGTAAACCCAATGCCTCTATCATAAGTTCATATCCCTCTGAGTGAAAATATACTTCAACATTTTATGATTATTATAAATTATATGACTCTACAAAGAGATTTTTGGAGCCATGTTTGTAGTGCATGTATAACCAATGACAACTCAAGGTCATGGGTAGGGTAGTTATTCTCATTTGGGTGTAACTGGAAGGAGTCATAAGACACCAACTATTTCATCTACATCAAGACACACCCTAAAACCAAATGAGAATTATCATAGAAAACATCATCACTAGAACCTAGTTCCAGAAGCATCAAAACTAGATCCAAGTTGAACCTCTTATTTGGTTCCTCATAATATCTCTACAATTTTTCATTTCACTCAATTTTTTCCCTTATGGTTTAATGCTTTCATTGGATATTTAAGATTGAATTATTATTAAATGAACCAACTATAGTAAGAATTTAAACCCATGAATCTTAAGATAATAAACACAATTGTGGGATACTCCCAAGATATAACTACCTATATCTTTCTAGGAACCACTATGATTCCCCTCTAGTATGTAATGTTCCACATAAACTTCACCTCATAGATCCAAAACTCACATTTGGAAAGCTTACCATACAAATGATGTTCCTTCAAGGTTATATGGTTGAAATTAAAATGATCTATTTTTTTCTCTTCTAACTTAATGTACACAAAAATATCATCCTTGAACAAAAATAAATACAATTCTATGAACTGATGAAATATATTATCCATATAATCCATAAATATTATAAGTGTGTTAGTGAGACCTAATGGCTTAATGAGAAACTCAAAATTCCCATATCAACTCCTAAATACTGTCATAGGTATATCTTCTTCATGAACTTTCAACAAGTGGTATGATGACTAAAGGTCAATCTTTGAAAAGAAACATGACCCTTTGAGTTGATCAAAGAGATCATTAATCCTGGTAAAAGGATGCTTCTTCTTAATAGTCACCCATTTTAACTTTTTATAATCAATAAAAACTATGAGGATCCCATATATCTTCATAGAAAAGAGGATAAGCGAAGCCCATAGTGACATGCTAGGATTAATTAATCCCTTACCATTGAGGTATTTAATCTAGAATTTAAGTTCCACCAACTCAACAAGCGGCATGATATTAGATGGAATATAAATGGTCATCACACCAGGTAGTAGGTTATTGTTAAACTCAACCTCTCTCTATGGAGATAAACTAGTAAAATCATCCGAAATGTTCGGATTTTAACACAAAACCATTTGAAGTGTACTGTTCAAAAAGGGATCAAAAAAATCAAGGAACATCTTTGATGACTAGTATGATATCACCCGAACATAAGGAATAACATTCCCCGCTCTCCAAATTCAATAATCCCACCCACCTGAAAGACATGAGTGACTTTATCAGGATATAAGAAATAAATTTGAGGATGTGAATAGTAGATTGGGTCCTTACTAGTGACTATATAATACATTCCAATAATCAATTCATAGATGTTGAGATCAATTACCAATAAATCCCAATCCACTTCAAGGTCATCTTTCACCACCATTCATGTGGGAAACATGAATAATTGCTCAAAACTCTTTCTTAAAGGTATGGAATGATCTAATAAAAATAAAATAATCCATGAAATTAATCCCAAAACACCAACCATATTTGAATATATAAACCATTGAGTATCACTTGTATCAACCCAATTTAGCACCATAGAATATGAAATAAACATTTCACCTCTAATAAATTTTGAACCTACTTGAGATTCATTTTGTGTATAAATACATTCGACCTCAGATCCCTCCGATCCTTCCCTATAACATAAACATCCCCCCTTGTCATTATTATAAGACCAACTACCCTTGGAAACATCATAGTGAACTTGAAAAACCAATGGTAGGGTTTATGTGGCCTTACATTCAAGATACATCCTTCCAAAAAAATCTTAAGATGGCTAGATCGTCTAAAATAATAAAAAATCTTGGGAACATCCACACTGTTAGTCTTGGTATGGACAAACCATCAACATTGATAAAATAAAATCCATTTATATCCTTAGAAAGATCCTAAAACTATCCTAGATGAAAAACTACTTTGATTTCACTTCCTTTTCTATCTAGAAAATACACCCTAGCTAACATATGTGATAATAGAAGATCCACCCAAACCTGACTTCCTAGCCACATCTGCCTCATCCATGGAACCGTTATCAACTACCTCCAAAAAATTTAGAAGTCACACAAGACTTAACATTTATTGAATATCATCCCTCATACATATCATAAACCTTCATGATTTTTGGTAATCATTAGAAACATGCTCTGGTTCCGGGTGTACCAAATCAGCAAATAAAGTGGAATACTCTTGTATAGTACACTCCCCTTTTGTTAAGGTCATAAATTTCTTAGTCTTTTCCATAACATACATATTTGGATAAAAATGATGATCACATATTTTTTTAAAGGAATCCTAGGTGAGATACTCATACATATTAGCTTGATCAATAGAGTCCCACCACCTTCCTCCCAATCCCGCATGAATTTATATGGAAACGCACACCTTTGAGTCAACATGATTCTTTAAAAAGTTAAAGATATTTTCAATCTGTTAAATGCATTTCAATCATTGCTAAGGTACTTTATTAATATAAAAGATGCATGGATTCTGATTAAGAGATTTTGAGCCACGGTAAACCACTTGTATTGGGTTCCTGACAGCCACTTGACCCAGATTTCAAATAGTGTGGATTATAGTTTCTACCAAAGAGGAATCCATTGGACAATTTTTCAATGGAACATGTCTCATAAATTCCACTTTAAAATTTGGAATATATCTTCTAGTAGAAATGTTATTATAGACATAAGATAATAACAAATAAAATTTATAGAAGATACCCATATCATATGAACAAATTCTATAATCCAAATTAATTCCAAAAAATAATAAGCATTTAATTTTTTTTGAATTATATGAATGATAGATAACTCTTAAGAAAGGAAAAGGTTCACTTAGATAAACCAAAAATATAATTTATTAAAACAACCCCAATGACCAAATAATAAGATTGAAAAAAAATACTTGACCACCCATGTTAACTCAGATTCAGTCATGGAAGTGAGATTGCGAGACACCTCTCTCACTTACCATCTAAATTCCAATGATCCTAACTCCAGTATAGAAATGACACCAAACCAATACCAGGTAGTGTGACAACACTTCATATTGGGTTTTCCATTTTTACCCAATTTTAATGAACCAAACACACCGTTGATCAACCCTTCCAAGAGAAATTATCTGAAGAGAGATGATTTACCCAAAACCACCTCCGTGCAAGTTAGGGTTTGAGGGAGGAAGAGAGACTGTATAATATGAGAATAATTAGATGTGAATCATGATAAAAAACTACTAGGGATAAAGGATATATGGATTAAACACTTTTTTACAATATAAATATACTATAACTCTTATACACTGAAAAACACACTAGCTTGAGTTTAATTACCCTAATCGATTATTTTACGGTATAAAATCATACCTTATAGTGTAAAATGAATTTATGGATTGAAATATTTTTGTTCTATAAAATATTTCATGGATTATTCCCAATGAAGTATTTAAACCATTAACACAGTATTTATAATGTAAAATTGTCTCACAGGTAGTACCTAGTCAAGGTTCTACAAAACTCCCAAACATAGTTATTCCCTCTAAGCCCTAAATACTATATGATATATAAGAAAAATAGCATACATTTTAAAATACAGTGATACATGTTAATCACATAACAATGTATCAAATCCACTAAAATGATCTTCTCTATCCTTCAATGTTATGAAATAGAAAAGGATGTACTGGTAGTATTTCATATGGAGGAAGAAGGTAATAAATAAAGGATGTTGATAAAAAATATGAATCTTGTGGAGTATATTACAGATATGGAGTTGAAATAATTCTTGAAAATGATTTGTGATAAATAATATCATCTAACTCTCTAACATAAAATAGAGAGTTATTTCCTTAGCCTCAAGAAAAATAAAGACGAATAAAGTCAGGCATATTTGGAAAACATTACAAGACTTTCACAAATATGCCTTTGGATTTTTCATTAACACTAAAAGTAAATTTTATCTCTTCTTTTAAGGGGTAATGTTGGGTCTAATAAAATATTTGGAAACATTATAATTTTAATGTTATGTGTATATTGTTCAATGTTCCCTCAAGACAAATTGGAGATTAAATAATCTCAAGGGTCTCATTGGTCTAGATCCAGGAAGTAGTTGATATATTTTAATTATACTGGTGATATGGATAAATCTCACAGGGAAATAAATTAAAATATGGCACTTTTAAAAAGTGTAGGAAGAAGCATCCTAGAAATATCCTGGAGGGGAAAGGTAAATTCTATATGTGTGTGAAGGGAGGGCATATAGCTAGAGAATTATTGAAATGTGATGGATGAAATTAACGGTCTAGTAAAACCTAAAAATATTTTAAAATGTCTCAACTATAAGGAACAAGGAACAAATTTGAATAAATACACTACGATAAATGTTATCGACAAAAATAGATGAAAAAACCCTCCATGTCCAAGAGTGCATGGCGATCTTATTCTATGAATGTTACTAATGTAGATCTCGACAATGAAGTGGTGACATGTATATTATTTATTCATTGAAGGATAATGAACATTAAATTTAATACTAGTTCTATGAATCCTTTAATATCAAGAATGTTTAGTAGAACTATTAAAACACCACATCAAAACATGGATGTTGACATATTGGTGAAGCTGATAATGGGTCAGTTATTGCATCCAAACCATATAACTCATCCCATATCAAAAATATTGGGATTAATTTCTTAAAAACATTTTGATACTCCATTTATAATAATTTGATGTTATTATGGACACGGATTGATTTTCCTTATATAAATCCAACATAAAGTGATGAATAAACGAAATCAAACTCTATATTACAAATCACCCACCAATTCTATAATAGTTCATGAAGGAAGATGAATCTGATTTGGTATCATCTTCTCAAGCATGGATATTATTTTGTTGTGAGAAAGAATATGTAGTTTAAATGTTTTAGAAAAATGAAAAGATCATCCTTGATGATATTACCATTGAAAAATTATCCACTGATGTGTTTTTTAATGAATTTACTACTCCTCATCATAACTAGGAGGTTGAGTTCCTGATCAAACTTATAATTATAGATTTACCATTATCCCAAAAAATATTGAGAATGGATATTGTTGAACATCATGAGATGAAGAAAAAAATACATGATAATATTGATAAAGGGTTTATATTCTTGTGTTATTCACCATGGGGTGCATCATCCTTTTTATTAATATGATGTATGGGTAAATTTTCGTCAATGTTGATAATCACGAGCTAAAAACGTTCTGGATAATGAAAAATTATCCTATACGATATGTGGATTAATTATTCAGTAAGCTATCTGGATCCTAATACTTATCCAATGTGGATCTTTGTATGATATACTATTAGGTAAAGGTGAATAAGAGTGTAATGACCCAAAGTGTTTGAATGATAAATTTTTCCAAAAAATGTGTGATATATTATTTTTCACTCAACAAAACTATATCTCATTAATAATGAAGTGTGTATAATTGGAAACATGACTATCAAGTTTCAATAGTTACATGACCATTAGTAAATTAAAACCATTATTAAATTATGTCCATTGGTAAATTATTACTTTTTTTCAATATGACCATTGGGAAATATACTGTTGATAATAATTATAATGTTATCATTTGAGTATAGATGTATACTTTTTAAAATGAAAGTTGTTACAGAAAGAAGAGTTTATGGCCTCAACTAGTAGAGTCGTTCCATTTGAATCCCATTAGTTAGATCTTGGGAGGGAGGTAGTATCACTAGGCCTATATATTGATCAATCCCATTGTGAGCTTCAACAAGTGAATCTTGAATGAAATATCATACGAGAGATGTTCATGTTAGTGGGAATTACCACTCATGTGAAATTAGTTGAGTAGCTCCAGGGATCTATCAACATCACACACCTTACCCTTATGTCGTACGTGAGTGTTATAAGGGGTTATGATTCAAGTCCATTGTAATGCCCTAACCCCAGAAGCCCGTAGTCGGTGCATTATTTCAATACATTAGCACGACGACAAGTAATCATGTCCCGAAGGACCGATAAATTTAGTAGTCTTGGAAAATAGATTACATACATGAACGTTACATTACACATTCAAACATAAAACACAACATAAACAATCTATCGAGAATTCCATTATTCCCCTAGATTAACCCTGTATATCAAACATAATACAATTCTTGTAATCTTGGGAAAACAAAATATAAGAAAGGGGTGAGCTCATATGCTCAGTAAGGCTAAATAATTTAGCATAAACTATAAATTTTTAAGGAAAGATGTGTAATAAATAGAAAATCCTTTTAATCATAAACATGAACATAATATAGAGAAAATAAATCAAACATTACCATATAAACATGCACATGGATATTATAGTAGTATAATAATCACATGTAATAATTACTTTCATAATGTGGGAATGCCTAACGTCGGACATCATTATCACATAGTCATGGCTTGTGCCAAGAATACAAATAATTGTTTTGAAAAGGCCTTGTGCCAAGACACTAGTTTGTCTCATGAGACCTACCGAAACATCGAGGAGCTATAGTGGGATCCACACGACACTTACTATGTCCACTACATTCCTCATATGAAAATGTTGAAACATAACATAAACATTCGAATTAAAACTTTCATACGAAATGTCAACACATCAATCATAAACCATGAAAGGTATAAAAATAACACGTACACTATCAAACATATCATAACTCATTCAATACAATATAGGAGACTTATTATAACAAATTAACCTTAATCAATAATAATATCTAGTAAAGGATGTTGACATAATTGAAAATGATCAGTAAAACTTTTTGAGAGAAATATCCATTTTTTTGATATCATTTAAAAGTCAAAAATTTATAAAGTAAGACATTTAAAAGATAATTTAGAATCAAATTATCCCATACAACTTTAGAGCTTTTGAAAAGAATTAACATTTTAAAACAATCATGTCCATATAAATAAATCCTTAAAACTATTTTGAAAACATGAACACTAAGGAAAAATATTAAGAAGAATAAATATTTAAAACATTTAAAATTATGTTTTTGTTAAATTGTACCTTAAAATAATAATTTCTAAATGTCTTTTATGAATCATGGACATCTATAATAAATATTTCCCAGAAAATACTTACACATAAACAATATCGGATAAAAATGAGATTGAGGAATTAACCCTTACCTTGAATTTTCCTTTGGTCGAGGGTACGTTTAACCTCTTGTATAAAGGACATAGTTTTTATTAAATTATACAAAAACCATATTAATATTTATTATATCATAAATTATTCATTTATGACTTTATAAGACCCATTTAATAATTATGTTCATGTTAAATTATCATTTCGGGTAATAATCGCTTTCTTTATCGTATGTGTTTTAACTTGTTATTCTTGATTGTATAATTTAGATCATGATTTAAATACTTCCAGAATATAAAACAAGATTTATATATAATATATATTTAAAATATAAATATGTATTATAGATAGATATATGAAATGGAAAACACCATTTATGGAGACAGTAGGTTGTACGTACGCATAAACGGTGTTTCCATTTTCATATCGTATTGAACAAAATTAAGTGAATAAGATACATGTATGTACATGCATACATACATACATACATACATACATACATACATACATACATACATACATACATATATTCATATAGTAGAATTATTATTTCATATATCAAATAATTATTAATTATATATATTTTTATAATCATCGTTGAATGGTGAACATGGAAATGAATCTCATCGCGTCGTGGAGACGGTGAGCCGTATATAGACACGAGCGATGATATAATTTTCTTAATGATTAAAATGTGTGGAATTGAATTGTATATTAATAGTAATAAGAAATTATCATGTTATTTTCATTATTTATATACATATTACTCATCATTATATCCCTCCAAATTACATAGTTTTGAATAAAAATTACACCACGGCACGAAGAGAGTAAGCCATAAGTACGCACACATGGTGACATTATAATTAATAGGATGAATTGAATAATGAGTATGGTTGAACCATATTTATAATAACATCATAGTAAGTATAAGGAAACAGATTTATAATTTTGGTATGGAAATAACAAATAAAGAGAAAGTGGAAGAAGTAAAGAACTTTGAAAGAGGTGATAAAATAATTACCTCTTCTTTGGGTGATTCCTTTTGATTTGAACAAAAGATCTCTTTAGGTTGTATTTAGGCTCAATTTAAGGCCTATAGGTTGAAGTGAGAGATGTTGGGAGGATATTTTGACAGGGTTTGTCTAATCCAAATGGCTTTGGAGGTGTGATATTGAGAGAAGGGTAAATACCCTTTTATAAGAGAGGTGAGGGTCACTTTAGGAAAAGATTGAAATATTATTTTATTATAAAATAATTTTTTGTTTCTAATGGATCCAAATTAATATATATAGAATATAATTTGAGTATTGGTCTAAATAATCTCAACCAATAGGGTTTAGACAACTTTAGGTCACCATATTAACCCTATATTTTAGATTTAACTCTTAGTTAAATAGTTTAACTTTTACCATGTACCCTTGTATTACTATAATAAATGGTTAATAAAATTACTATAAAAATACAAGAGGACCTCAAGTGTTTCATAAATGACATATATATCATTATATAATTAATTTTCCAAAACCTTATATTTTTAAGATTATTATATCATTTAATAATATAGTATTTGTTTTAAAAACTCATTTATGTCAATTTTGACACTGTTTGGTATTTGACTTTTCTAGAAGACATAAAAAGTTGATTACTTCCAAAAAAATACGTTAAGTCAAACATAACATGTGAAATTAACTTATAAAATTCGTGGATGTCATCAACATTCTCAATTAACATTTGTTTTTATATTTATAATATCAATTATTTTATTCTTTCATTGATAAAGTAATCACTGCTTCATCCTTATGTCATAAATAAATTTATTTATTTAATATCAATTTTTTTTAAATAAACTACTATTACGTAGGAAATATTTTTATATTTATAATTAATATTTATAGATGAATTTATCTTACGTATAGCCCCATATTAAAAATGGTTTAGTTATTAAACATTGAATTTAACAATTTTAACTAAACTTTAAATAAAATAATAATAAATGACCTAATCTAATCCAACTGGACCAAAAGGATCATATTTTATTCTATGGTTTTTTTGGCCTAAATTCACTAATACAATAGAATTAGGACATATGTTAGGATTATTATAATATCAATTTTACTTTTAATTACCCTATTTACTTTTAGCTATGGTAAATAAAAGTCAAAAGATATTGTTCACCAAAAATTATTTTCATCTTATTGAACCAAATTTTACATAATAACGTCAACCGAGTCTCTCATATTTTTTAAATTCAATTCACATAAGCGGTAAAATTACGTTTTATGCAAATTTACAAATGAACCTAGAAGGTTGGTAAAAGACGTTAAAAAGTTCAATAAAATGTTATATATCTAATTTTATTATAAAATGACTCCAATGAACTAAATTGAAATTATATTGGGATTATATAACTCTTTTCACTTAAAATAAATTTAAATAAAATAAATAATTCTTTAACTGAAAATTCGGTTTTAAATAATAATGCAATGCTTTTCACTATTCATCAAAAATTGACCATTTTCAGAAAAATTCCAAAAACTAATCCTAAGATAATTTTGAAAATAAAAATTCAAAAATAAATTCTATTTTACCAAATTCAAAACATATAAGTTGTATTAATTAATTTAAAATTAATTCCCGTTGTCAAAATCAAAAAGCAGGTTTTAAAAAAGTAAAAATTATTAAAAGATTGACATGTGTTTATGAAAAATTCAAATGTGAAATTACTTATTATGACCTACATTGTATTAAATGATAAATATATAACCTAATTCTACTTCCAAACCATTCAAATAAATAATTTAACACTATAAATTATTTCGATCAAAAAAGTTGTTTTCAATTAAAATTTACTATTTTCACTATTCATCAAACAATGAAAGTTATCAGAAATGTACCAAAAAATTGTCCAAAATAAGTTTTTGTGTCCTACTTATAAATAAGAATTCAATTTAATTAAATTATATATATATATATATATAAGTTTCAAATATCAGTTTTAAAAAGGGTTCACCATTAAAAGGTAGTAAAATTAAATTTTTTTAAAAATACTTCTTTTAGCTGAAAAAAATGAATTTGTTCTTATATAATGTTTAATAAACACATAATATGGATTCCAAAATTATATTGAGTATATGAAATAAAAAATTTAGTTAATACTATTCATAACTTCTTTTAAACGACTAGTTTGGTAAGTCATGGTGCGCTTGAACTCGGTGTCACGTACATTGCACGATATTGTATTATTCAAAGAGAAACGTACCATGGAAACTTGGGGTGTTATAGCCTTAGTTACATAATTTGTAATTATTTTGTATAAATAAAATTATTATTACATCATACTATTTTAATAACAGTTTTTCTTAATAAAATTTTTGACAAATTTGACAAATTGATTTTTCATATAGAAGTTGCACTTTTTTAAAAAGATATAACTATTATAATAAACTAAGGTATTTTTAATCATGTTTATTTTAATTTAATAGTATGATTAAAAAAATCTTATTTAAAAATAAATTATAATTTTTTTTCAATTTTCAACCATTTTACTTTGCATTTTCAATCGTCTATTATTTTTATTAAATAAGGGGTTTTGTTATTAAAAGTAAAAATTATCATATTTATAGAGTTATTATGATAAAATAAATATCAAAGTTTAAATAATCACATCTAAATTAGGCTAGGGTTAATTAAGGATAATTATTTAAACTACCTTGATTTTTCATGAATAGAAAAAGTACAGTTTGAGTTTGATGGTATGATGAATGAAATCATAATTATTTTATAATGATGTAATAACAAAATAACCCAAATAAAAGATATAAAATATTTTATTCTATTAATATAAATTATTTTAATATATTTTACTCAATTTATAAATATATAATTTACATTCCGAATTTTAAAATGGAAACTTTAACTTTCAAAATGTTATTTTAGAGAGAATATAATTTTCTATTTTAAAATAAGTAATACGAAATGATGGATGAATCTTATAGATTAAAATAACATAATAGTTTTTCTATGTGTAAAATACCATAGTAAAATACCATGTGAAATACCATGGTTTTTTATTTACTACGACAATGTTTTCCAAGATATTTATTTAGAAATTAATATAAAATTACACCACTATTGCTATAAATACTGAACCATTTATTCATTTTGGTTAACTATCTATTAATCCTCCATGAATATATAATAGTTTTACATACCATGGAGTCCTCCAAATGTGTTTTCAATCCCCAAAGTCCTTAATACTCATGTTTTTGGAGTTACTTTTCATGGTAAGAGAAAAATCCATTATTTATCTTCAATTTAAGAAACACTTTTTGTATATGTTTTATGACTATTATGGTAAATCTCTATTATTTCTATTCAATTCATTAATATTTTTTGAAAATATGTTTTATCAATTGGATACCTATATCCCCTATATTTTTACACTTTTCTAAAACCATGTTTTATACATTTTATGTTACCGATTTTATTCCTCAAAATATATCTCTTCTCCTCATAAAATTTCCTTTTATTTATTTTTATGAATACCCAAACCAATTTATTTTATAGGGGTATCCAAAAATATTTATAAATTACTTATTTTATTATTGTATTGACATACATAAAACCCAAATTCCCTTTATATGGGTTAGAAATGAAATAATGATCACATTTTTAAAAGAACAATTGAAACACTATGATTTTGATATAAAAGCCATTTATTTTATTCTCCAAGATTATTTATAAAATAATTATTTTGATCTTTGTGGATCACATAAAAGTTATGATATATGAATTTTGATCCCTTATAGCGCTCTAAAGCATTGTGTAAATAATTTAATCTCTAAAGATCACATGTTTTATGATACATTGGTGAATAACCTTGGTAATTTTTATGAAACTTCGACCAAAAACCATCGAAATTTGATTATAAATATCTAAAATAATTGTTGGAGTCATATTTAAAAGTTATTATTCGTTTTATGTTTTTCAGGATATTCTTCATGTTATATTTTTCATTCCATAGTTATTGTAAGAACCTGGTTCTTATTCTTGAGGTACGGGTTTCTTCATTTCCTTTTTTCCTTATGTGTTTTTGAGAAAACAAGAGAAATGTGGGGGAAAATCCCAAATTTATGGGTACACACTGTTTACTTTTGTAAACATTCCATGTACTTCGGCTATGGGAGATGAGAAGGAAGGGTGCATAGGTTTTATAGTAAAAAAAAACTACACGTCGTGTACTTCCATACACACACCGTGTACTTTAGTCATGTTGGACAAAACACTGGGTGTATAGAATTGTCGGTGATTCAGGATGGAATAACTATCTACATGTCGGGTACTTAGTATTACATGCCGTGTAATCAGTCGGCAGATGAACAGGGTGGCAGTGAAATGTATCCACCATAAGAATAGTTAAAAAAGAAAGTACACATCGTGTACTTTCAAAGTACACGCCCTATAGTCATGAAATTACACATAAAATAGGCATTAGCCTCCTTATTCGGCAGAGGAGGCAGAACAGTCATTTGGAGCTCAGGAGAGAAGGCTGAAGCTTGGAGGAGCTCCCGACCACACACTGTGAATCAGATTCTTCCACCTTCAAACACGTTTGAAGTGTGCGGGTGAGTTATTACCTCTCCGTGAGTCTTTCATGCCAATTTTTCCTCTAAAGGATGTTATTTGAGTTTGAAATAGATGTTTTTTATTCCTAGATCTATGCCATTTTTTGGTGTTTCGGGAGGCGCCATTCATGTATATTGATCAGATGAGATCAAGGTCAGTGGTCTTGTGTTCTATTACAACTTTCGAGTAGAATTCGTGTACTGTTGTGCCACTCTCCCATGTTCGAAGTGTTGTACAGTTGAGGCTTTTTTTAGATATCTATAATTTCATAGGTAGTCTAATGATTAAATATGAACTGCTGTTTGGGATCATTTCTTGGATCAAGGGCCACCCCGTGGGTGAGTTCCCCCTGTTTAGCCGTTTGGCCAGGATACCTGAGGGTATTCCATATCTATAACATGTTTTAAGTTTTCTTGAGAGGAACTTATATGTATTTCATACTATTCATTGGGCTCGGTCTGGTTTCTTGCTTAGCCTAAGGGTTGTGTTGTGTTTAGCATGTGGGAAGTGTTCCGTTTAGCCTTAGGGAAACGTTTTTTATGCCTCTGGGCAGTAGTTTCCGTACCTGTGAGCAATATCTCGTATGCCTGTGGGAACAATTTGTTATGTCTAGGGGCAGTCACCTGTGGGATTTGATTCTGATTACCTAAGGGTAAGGTTTTTCATGTATTCAGACAATGTTTACTTTGTATATTTACTGTGGTGATTTCACATGTTATACCTGCAAAGTTAAAGGACAATATTGGTATTGTTTTACCTTCTACTTGTTAGATATCCTGTTGTGGTTTTCGCTGCAGCACTGTTTAGCAGATTTTCAGTTGAGGCTGGGTCTCGAGTAATTATAATTCAATTATATTGATTTGTTAAATAATAATTGAAATGGAAATATAACTGGTAAAAATATTGACTTTTTAGTTTACTACATTTCTTTTCTGCACACTGCTATAGCACAAAT
The DNA here is from genome assembly GCA_963277665.1 of Viscum album. Lineage (NCBI taxonomy): Eukaryota > Viridiplantae > Streptophyta > Magnoliopsida > Santalales > Viscaceae > Viscum > Viscum album. The sequence goes on from OY728136.1 coordinate 56,355,589, forward strand.
TCACTAACAGTTGGGCACGGGCCTTTGGTGGTTGCCTACTAGGATTTATTTCTCACACGCTGTTCTGATCATGTCATGGGCACAAACAGATTATATTTCTATAGGTTTTGATAAGGGAAAGAGTCCCTATACAGGTACTTGATTGTTGCCGAGGAGTACGAGAGAATGAGACCCAGCTTGGGCTTGTGATGCTGTTGAGTTCCTACATCACTGTTTTGTTTTCCTTTTCTGTACTTTTACTTTGTAATGGATTATTGTATATTGCAGTGTATCTAGTTTTGGAAGTTTTCCTAGACTTAGGGACATATTTTATAATTTTATATGATTGTTGGTCATTTCTTTATTTCAGTACTGTTGTCCACTTCAATTGATATTGTTTACTGCTTCCACTTTTGTATGATTGTATTTTGATCCACTGTGTTACTCTTTAAAAAATGAGGGCATAGTTTCCCCAATATTAGACTTAGGCCCTCGCTGCAAGTCGATAGCCTCTGGCTTTGGGGGAAATGCTCTTGATGTCATGTGACCAACCTGGTTCGGGGCACCCATTAAGTGGCACCTTGATATGGGATGTTACAAAGTTGTATCGAAGGAATTTATTTTCTTCTTGACTAAATGTTTGGAGCCTGTTGTCGGGGATAGAACAGAATTAGTGTTTTGTAATAAGCTGTTCCTGGGAGTAGCAAACTCGTGTACATGGAAAAGCCAATTTACATCGTGTTTCAATTTTACTGATTTTCACTTTACAGTTGATCTCATTTTCACCATTGGGTGACGGACTTGGGGTGTGTTGTTTACATTTTATACTAGGTACTATTTAGATTCAAGCTAATGAGATGAGGTTATGCCATCTCTGGCATCACTTAGGAAAATGCTAGGCTCACATACCATGTATAGTTTACATTCCATGTAGGTGCATTCGAAATTGCATGTTGTTGTGATAGATGATGTGCTAGAAAAATGCATGATGTTGTAATATGTAACTTGATAGATAAGTCTACTGTTGATAGGGTATTGGTACATGTTGTTGTTGGGTTTAAGGACACTAAACATTGGTTCCTGAGAAATATGGGATCTCTTGGACCGGAATTTAGTAGATTGTGACCCACCGTTTTTTGCGTTTTGTTCTATAAAGTGAACGGTCGGGTGTTAAACATTGATTCGCGGGGTGTTCGACCCTTCAGGGATTGAAATTTGGCATACTGATGCTTAAAAGTAAAGAAAAAGGGGCTCCATTGTAGAATTTGAGGTGTACTATCTGGAAACCCAGACAACACGGCGTGTGGTTCTATGAACACACGCCGTGTACACTTCTATTCAAGAAGAAATGAAAAAAATTTAATTACATGTTGTGTACCATAAGTACACTCCCTGTAGTATCTAACTGTGTCATAGGTTGTATGGGCAGAGACACGGGATATGGAATGACGTACTGGAACACGCCGTGTACACGTTGAATAAGATGTGTAGTGTCATCCAAGTAGCCGACCATGTCACTAACAACACAGGTCAGTTGGGGCTTCTTAGTACATGTCGTGTCGGTCTGGATCACGCTGTGTAGTGTAACATGGGTATATTGGCCGTGTCACTAACAAACATGGGCCAGTGAAGCTTGACTAGTACACGTTGTGTACCTGTGGGACACACCGTGTAGTTTTGACCAGGGAGAGACCGTGTGGATTTGGCAGTGTGGCCGGGGAAAACAGAATGGCGTACCCACTGTGTGCGGGTGTAACACGTCATGTACCTAGGGTTGAGACATGCCCAGGATGGCATCAGAACACGACCATGCAAGGGCTTAAGGGTACACATCGTGTAGACTTTATACGTGCCGTGTAGTCTCTTTTTGCCAGTTCTTGTGTTTTCATTCCCTTTTTGTGTGGGAACTTTTAAACGGACAAAAGAACCTAAATATTAAATTAAGATAAGGTGTGTGTTTGACCATGTAGAGACATGCCACCGAGAAGACCACGAGTTGTACGCCAAGAGAGCGTCAGCGATTATACTTCAGAGATGGTAGGCCATGGGCTACTGATGGAATCCCCAGCCAAGCCAGATGCAGCGCCAGCCATTATACCATATGCAGGAATGGATGTGCAGTTTCGTGAAGGCTTTATGTGGTTTATCCAGACCTTCCATGGAGCACCACCGGCTACCACGTCTATGGAAGAGTTGATGCGTATATTCCACCAGCAGCATCCACCTATATTTTAAGGGGATAGCTGACCACCGAATGCAGAGTCTTGGTTGGGTTCTATGCAGACTATCTTCGAGCATCTAGAGACACCCCCAAGGTGGAGGGTCAAGCTCGCTACTTACATGTTGTGTGATTCCAGCCAGATATGGTTGGATGTTACTAGGAAAACTGAGCATCATAGAGACATGGCATGGGAATATTTTCAGATAGTCTTCTATGACTTTTTGATTCCAGAGATGCTAAGGGTAGATTGAGCTCAGGAGTTCATGAATCTGTAGTAGGGTGCCATGTCAGTGATGGATTATTCTTCCCTCTTCACCGAGCTATAACATTTTGCACCTATTTAGGTGGGTGATGAGACATTGAGGTATAGACTCTTTGAGGATGGTCTTCTAGGTGAAATCCGCATGCTGGTGAATGTTTTTAGGTTGCCTATAGTGCACGATATTGTGAACCATGCACTGATTATCGAGCAGAACTTGCGGGAAGCTAGTGGTGCAGGCCAGGGTAGTTCAGCACCAGTTTCTGGTACTATTTCTACCGGCATGAGGAATAGTCAGATGAATTTCTCTCACGGTGGAATTACTGGCCAGAAGAATTTTTCAGGTGGCCTGGTCATGTGCTACCAGTGTGGTAAAGAGGGTAATAAGAGACCACAATGTCCACGTGACCCAGTGGAGTGTCGAACTTGTGGCATGATGGGTTATCTACAATAATTTTGTAGGGAGTTTCTCCCAGTTTATAGTGAGATGGGTTCTGTGCAGACTCCACGTGCGGGAGCTATGCCAACAGCTTTTTACCAGTTAGGGAATTGGAATACATCGGGACTTTCAGGCCCAGGTGGTGGTCATGGTCGTGGTAGCCAGACACAAGGATCTCAGAGACAACAGGAAGGGTCAGCTCAGGGGAGCCAGGTTGTGTCGTAGGGCCACAACACTGGGCAGACATATGCAGGGTAATAGACCCAACATGAGTAGGATCCCAGACCTTCCACTGTCTGAGGTACTATTCTAGTTGCCTGTATTTTGACTTTAGAACATTTTGATACTAGTGTTACGCATAGCTTTATATATGTGCTCATTGTGTAGATCCTTGGGCTCTATGTTTCTTCTTCTTTCGATGTTATGACGCTATACACTCTGTTGGGGATTAGAACAGCCGGTGTGCATTCGTGCAAGGAGTGCCCCCTAGAGGTTGGTGGGTGTCACTTTCTATGGGACCTCTATGTCTTGGAGATAACGAGCTATGATTTCATTCTCAGGATGGACTGATTGGTACCCTTTAGACCCTTTGTGCATTGCTATCATTATAGGATGAGTTTCACATCACCAAAGGGAAGAGAGGTTCTATGCAAGGGTGAATGGGATGTCTAGGAGAGTCGTGTAGGACCCGAGCACCATGGGTGAGGTGGTGTGATAGCCCAGATTGCGAGTTTATATCTCAATGACCATGGAACTTTTCAGAAGGATTTCCTTCTAGTAGATGATCATTTCAGGGATGTCTTCCCAGAAGACTTTTCAGGTCTTCCTCTAGAGCGAGAGGTGGATTTCTCAATTGAACTTGTTCCATGAGTGGAACCAGTTTCCATTCCTCCTTATAGGATGGCAACACCAGAATTGAAGGAGCTCAATAGGCAGTTGGAGGAGTTGCAGGAAAAGGGTTTCATTCGACCCAGTATTTCTCCTTGGGTTTTCGCTAATTTGTTTTCTAAGAAGGCGGATGATACCCTCATACTCTGCGTGGATTATCGGATGCTGAACCAGTTGACGGTCAAGAACTGATATCCATTACCAAGGATTGAGGATCTTTTTGATCATCTTCTAGAGGAACGAGTGTTCTTGAAGATTCACTTGAGATCCAGATATCATCAGTTACATGTTAGACCATCGGAAATACCGCTTACATATTTTCAGTGCAGATATGGTCTATACGAGTACTTGGTTATGCCGTTCGTACTAACAAACACACCAGAAGTTTTCACGGTTCTGATGAATTGTGTGTTCCATCCGTATCTATATTATTTTGTGGTAGTCTTCCTGGGAGATATCGTGGTGTACTCTCACACTCAACAAAACCATGCTACCCATCTTGAGATCATATTGTGTACACTGAGAGAGAATAATTTATATGCTACGCTCTCAAAGTGCCACTTTTGGTTGGACCAGATACACTTCTTGGGTCATATTATCCCAGAGGAAGGAGTTGCAGTAGACCCAGAAAAAGTGAGAGAAGTAGTTTTTTGTTAGCAGCCTATGAACGTGTTTGAGATACGTAGTTTCTGGGGGATGGATGGTTACTATAGGTGCTTTATACAGGACTTCTCTTGCATAGCAGCACCGTTGATGGTTTGACTAAGAAGGGTGTGAAGTACATTTGGGAATAATCTTGTGAGACAGCCTTTTAGGAGTTGAAGGGAAGGTTTACATCAGCACCATTCTTGAAACTTATAGGTAAAGGGAAGAGCTATACAGTTTAATGTGATGCATCAGGTATTGGGCTGGGAGTAGTGTTAATGCAGGGTGATCGAGTAGTTGCGTATGGGTCTCGGCAGTTGAGGGAACATGAGAGTAATTAAACGACACATGATCTTGATTTGGATGTAGTTGTTCATACGTTACGCTGTTGGAGACATTATCTCCTGGGAGATCATTTTATGGTGTTTACAGATGACAAAAGTCTTAAGTACATATTTACCCAATGTGAATTGAATCCAAGATAGTGAAGGTGGGTTTAATACCTTCAATCCATCGACTTCGAGCATGCCTATACACCTAGTAAGGGTAACACAATTGCTGATGCACTGAGTAGGAGGACTCAGATACATGCAGTGTATAAGATCATTGGTGAGTGGCAGCTTATGACCTTGTTCTCTGAGATGAATTTGGTGGTGCCTGACAGTTAGGGGTGAGACTATATTTAATTCTTAACTGTGACTTCTACCGTCATAGATAGATTGAGGATTAGACAACTATTGGATTCAGAAGGCTTAGTTCTACGGGAGTCAGTGGAAAGTGAGGACCCTCCACCCGGTAGGAGGATAGGCGATGATGTGGTACGACGTATCCATGGATGAGTGTGGGTTCCAGGGGATATACATGAGGAGTTGATGCGGGAGTTTCATGCTTTATCTTGGGCAGTGCATCCTGAAGTTACCAAAATATACCTTGATTTGAGACGTCAGTATCGCTATCCAGGTATGAAAAGAGAAGTAGCAGGTTTTGTTACGAGATGTTCCACCTGTAAGGAGGTCAAGGTGAAGCATCAGAGGATAGCCAGACTGTTACAATAGTTACCCATTCTGGAGGGGTATTGGGATAATTTCGAGATGTTTTTTGTGACTGGGTTGATGAAGTCACCTCGAGGCAGTGATGTTGTATGGGTTGTTGTGGAAAAACATTAAAAGTTAGATCACTTTTTTCCGATCAAGGAGACCTTTAGTGTTGACGATCTCGGAAATTTTTATATCCGAGAGGTGGTACGTCTTCATGGGGTTCTTCTTTCTATAGTTTCATATAGGGAAACCAATTTTACATCTCGTTTCTGGCAGATTTTTCATAGGGCACTGGCTTCACAGGTGCTTCTGAGCACAAATTACCACCCTCAGTCCGATGGCTTGTCAGAGCGTATGATACAGGTGCTAGAGGACAAGCTACGTGCATGCGTCCTAGACTTTGGGGGCACTTGGGAGAAGCACATACCCCTGGCCGAGTTTTCCGATAATAATAGTTTTCAGGAAACTATTTTTATGGCACCTTACGAGGCTTTATATGGTAGGCCATGACTATCACCTTTGTGATGGTCGGAGGCAGGTGAGGCAGCTTTACTAGGACAACACCTCATGCAGGAGACTTTAGAATAGGACTATTTAATTCAGTAGCAGATGGCTACCACACGGTCTCATCAAAAATCTTATGTTGATCGCCGTAGACGACCCTTGGAGTTCGTGGTTGGGGATCAGGTTTTCTTGTGTGTTTCACCGAGGTTGGGACACATGCGGATTAAGAGACATGGTAAAATTTCACCGAGGTATGGGGGTCTGTTTGAGATTCTGGAGAGAGTCGGGACAGTTACATATTGGTTGCAGTTACCACATAGGTACTAGGAAATTCATGATGTCTTCCATGTATCTCAGCAATGTCGTTATCACTCAGACCCATCTCACGTTTTTTAGCCTGAGGAGGTTGAACTTCAGGTCTATGCATCCTTTGAGGACCATCTAATTCATATTATTGATTGGAGTACAAAGGTTCTCCGAGGCCGGTCAGTTACTCTCGTACGGGTGATATGGCAGTATGGCCGAGTGTAGGACGAAACCTGGGAGTAGGAGACCGACGTACGTGGTCAGTGGTCAGAATTGTTCACAGTTTTATCTCCACCACCCTTGGAAGGCAAATTCGGGGAATAATTTCTTTAATGGGAGAAGTTTTTAAGAACCATTTTTTTATTCTTGAGTTATGGGTTTCTTCTTTTAATTTTTACTTAAGTGTTTTTGATTAAACAAGGGAAATGTGGGGGAAATCCCAAATTTATGGGAACATGTCGTGTACTTTTGTACACACATCGTGCACTTCGGCTGTGGGAGATAAGAAGGCATCGCACATATGTTTGTCAGTAAAAAAAACTACACGCCATGTACTTCAATATAAACGCCATGTACTTTAGTCGTGTGGGATGAGACACATGTAGTGTACACATTTCTGCGATTCATGATGTAATAACTATCTACACGCCGTGTACTTAGTATTACATGCCATGTAATTAGTCGGCCGATGAATAGGGTGGCGGTGAAAAGTATCTGTCGGAGGAAGAGTTAAAAAGGAAAGTACAGACCATGTACTTTCATTGTACATGCCGTGTAGTCATGAAATTTCTCTTAAAACATGCAGTAGCCTCCTCATTCGGCAGAGGAGGTAGAACACTCATTTGGATCTCGAGAGAAAAAGCCGAAGCTTGGAGGAGCTCTTGACCGCAAATCGGGAGTCAGATTCTTCTATTGTCAATCACGTTTGAACTGCACGAGTGAGTTCTTCCCTCTCCGTGAGTTTTTCTCTTTATTTATTCCTCTAAAGGAATTTATTTTAGTTTTAATGAGTAGTTATTAATCCTAGATATATTTCATTATCTTGTGATTCTGGAGGCGTTGTTCACGTATATTGATCAGAGGAGATCATGGTAGGTGGTCTTGTGTTCTATTACAATTGTTGAGTAGAATTTGTGTACCATTGTGCCACTCTTCTATGTTTGAGGTGTTTTATAGATAAGGATTTATCTGTTTAGATACCTATAATTTCGTAGGATGTTTAATGATTAAATATAAACTACTGTCTGGGATCATTGCATGGATCCAAGGCCACCCCATGGGTGAGTTCCCCCTGTTTAGCCATTTGGCCAGGATACCCAAGGGTTTTCCATATTTATAACATATTTTAAGTTTTCTTGAGAGGAACTTATATGTATTTATTGTTATGTGTTGGGCCCAGCCTAGTTTCATGCTTAGCCTGAGGGAAATGTTGTGTTTAGCATGTGGGTAGTGTTTCGTTTATCATGAGGGAAACCTTTTTATGCATGTGGGCAGTAGCTTCCGTACCTGTGCGAATTATCTCGTATGCTTGTGGGCACTATTCGTTATGCCTGGGGGAATTCACCTGCATGTTTCGATTTTGATTACCTAAGGGTAATGTTTTTCATGATTGCAGACAAAGATTAATTTTTATATTCACTGTGTTCATTTCACATGTTATACCTTCCACGTTAAAGCACATGCTTGGTATTGTTTTACCTTCTACTTGTTAGATAGCCTATTGTGGTTTTTGCTGCGATACTCTTTAGGAGTTTTCCGATTGAGGTCAGGTCTCGAGAACTTATAATTCAATTATATTGATTTATTAAATAATAATTTAAAGGGCAATGTAACTGGTAGGAATGTTAACTTTTTAGTTTACCGAATTTCTTTACTGCACACTACTATTGCACAAATTCACTGACAGTTGGGCATGGGCCTTTTGTGGTTGCCTACTAGGATTTATTTCTCACACAATGTTTGGGTCATGCCTTGGGAACAAATACATTATATTTCTCTAGGTGTTGATAAGGTAAAGAGTCCCTATACATGTACTTGATTGTTGAAGAGGAGTAGGAGAGCATGGGACCAAGCTTAGGCTTGCGATGCTGCTGAGTTCATGCTGCACTGTTTTATTATTCATTGTTGTACTTGTACATTGTAATGGATTATTCTAGACTATAGTGTATCCTATTTTGGATGATTTCCTAGACTTAGGGACATGTTACATCATTATATATGACATTTGGTCATTTCTTTATTTCAGTAATGTTGTCCTCTTCAGTTGGTATTGTTTACTGCATCCGCATTGGTATGCTTGAATTTTATTCCACTATGTTACACTTTGAAAAATGAGGGCATAGTTTCCCCACTATCATACCTAGGCCCTTGCTGGTAGTCGGAAACCTATGATGTTTGGGGAAATGCGCTTAAGGTCATGTGACCGACAGGGTTCGAGGCACCCGTTGAGTGGCACCCTGATACGGGACGTTACAATTATATTCATCTTATTCTTATTCATTTTTCTCAAGATCACATGTAAACTCTTTCCCTTGTTTTCCAATACTAGGCCCTATACCCACCCTTTCCATTGATGTATGTCTCCACAGTATGAGATTTAGTAACTTTAAATAGGATAAAACTATGATTAATCTATTCAAATGTATTAGAATTAGGTTTTATGTTTTTATGTATTATTTACCTTTTTTCAAAAAAAATGCTAAATGATCCTCTATTTTGTATAAGGTAATGAAAAGATTATGTAAAAAAGTACAGGAGGCCATATTCAGTATCAAAGGAAGGATTAGTTATATTTTGACATTAGGATTTGAAAACATTATGAAGAACCTTAGGGAACATTTAATGTTTGGAGAAACAACCTAGTATTTTGGTGAAGTATTATGTAAGTGGATTCTGAGTAAAGAAATACATGACTGGATAAGAACAAGAGTATGCCGCTCTAGAAAAAATATATATCTATGAGTGAAACCCGAAAACAACTCATTGACATAGACTCAAATGGGAACTGGTGCAAGAAAATGGGCCTTTCTGCACTAATAGTTTGAAACCCCCAAGGTATATGTTTGGTTAATCACAAGATTTTTATGAACCATTATGAAGGATATGTAATAAATATAATTTTTGTTAAAGAATAAAATATTTAAGCATAATGTTTTAATATATAAAATTCTGTTATAATTATAATATTATTAAAATATAAATATTTCACACTAAGTTTTATTCTTTTAAAAAATTGCATGAAATAGCAGGAATCACGTAAATGGTGATCACAATAGACCTTTTTTGGATAGACCCCCAATAATATATGAAATAGAAAACTTCAAAAGAATGTTGAATTAACTAACATGAGGTGTGAGAAATAAATTGTATATATATATGAGGATGGATTCACCTATAAGGGAAAAAAATTTGATGAGTCATTTATGTGTCAATGACCACATTATTTTAATCGATCTATAGAACCATTAATTACTGAATAATGATTAATCTCAGCAGAAAATATCTTTTCTATACATTGTTGTTCATAGAAGGAGAATGAAATGTGGGCTATGTACTTCTTAGAGGGATATGCTGATCAGTGGTGGAAACTAGTTAAAAACTGGAGGCCAAGAAGGGATATTGAATCTATATTGCGGGAAGAGTTCAAGAGAATCTTTTTCCAAAAATATTTTCCCTGTTTGATGCGAATAAAAATGATGGATGAATTCCTAGAGATGATATAAAAAAATGAATATATGGTAATACATGTGATGAAATCTTCATGGATTTATCCCTACACCTCTATCATTCTAATGGATCCTAATGGAATGGTTGATAGATTCTTTAGTGGAATAAGGCCCCGTCTATGGAAGAATCTAGCCAACCAAGACGATGCCAGTTATGAGGATATAATGAAAAGTTCTATGAAGATTGAACAGATGTTCAAAGAGATATAGCATTCCCATATATCAATTTAAAAGAAGAGATATTTGGAGCCAAACTTTGGGAGGAACATTGATCATGGAATATAAGTAAAGAAAGTGAAACTTTCTAGATAAAAAATGTGGAATGAAGTATTTTGGAAACTACTTTCTCTAGACTGGAAAATGTTACAAGTGTATAATAGATTTACACATTGCTCAAAACTTTCATAATGAGGTGAAGCCTAAAATTATCAATAATAATGAGAAAGGGAGGATGGTTTATGCCCCTCTTTAAGTACAATTCTTCATGTGTGGGGAGATTAAGAACTTCTCTAATCTCTGTAAAAATATGAAAATAGTGGTGGGGAATCACTATCAACATCATCATAGGACAATTAGAACAAGGTTATGCTTTTTCTATCATGAAACCTAATGTTTAATCATTTAATAACATGGTAGTAGGTTCTATCATTGTTCTCTAAAAGATAGCAAGTACTTTGTTTGATTCTGGTTCTAATAATTATTTTGTTTCCTCAATGTTTCCAATTAATATAGAATAAATCCCTAAAAACTAGAAGTAGAGCTTCCAATCAATACTCTTGGAGGGATTATCCAAGAATCAATAGTGAATTGAGGCTCTTGTATTTATATTATAGATCATAGTCTTATTAAAAAACTAGTAGTCATTACGATACTATAATTCAAAATTATACTAGGGAAGAAATGGATATCAAATTTTAATTCTAATATAAACTGTATAAGAAATGAAAAAAATATAGTCTTGAATAGAAAAACTACAATTGTTTCTAAAGTATAGATATCTCAACTTGAGCTTTGTCTATATGCACCACCAATATATTACTTTATAGAGATTATTAGTTCAGACAATGAAGGAAATGAATGTATATAAATAAAATGTTTCCCCATCGTTCATGAATACATAGACATGTTTTCTGAGGAGTAACATGGACCTTCCCTAGAATTATATGTAGATTCCCCCATTTAACTTATGCATCAATCCAAGCCGATATTGAAGACCTTGTTTTGAATAGAAACTGAGAATATGGTGGAATTAAATAAACAACTCCATGATTTTTTGGATAAGGGGTTTATCTGGGAATGTGCGTCCCCATGGGGAGAACCTATTCTCTTTGGGAAGAATAAGGATGGATCAATGTGGCTATCCATTTATTATAGAGAACATAATGAGATCACAGTGAAGAAAATGTACCCTCTTGAAATTATTGATGATTTATTTGACAATATTCACACGATAATATTTAATTGAATTTGAATATGGTTATCATCAATTGAAAGAGAAAGAATAAGATATTCCAAAGACTATATTCTAATCAATATATGGGGATTATGATTTTGCAGTTATGCACTTCGGCTTGACTAATTATCTTTCTATATTTTTGGATTGTATGAATAGAGTCTTTTTAGACTACCTTGAAAACATTGTTGTAGTTCTTATTAATGATATTTGGATATATTCTAAAAGTCACAAGGAGAATAAGAATAATAAAAGGTTAATGTTGAAAACTATGAGAAAATAGTGGCTATTTATTAAGGTATGAAAATGTGAATATTGGTTACAAAATGTTTCTTTCATAGGGCACATCTTAACTAATGAAGAAATAATTGACACTGTGAAGAAAAAGGTTGTAGAGGAGTGGATAATCATACAAAAATAACTATGATTCATAGTTTCCTTACTTTAGTAATATATTATTGGAGGTTTGTGTTTTTTTTAGATTATAATCCACTAACAATGTTAACAAGAAAATGGTCCATCTTCATTTGGATAATGAAGTGTGGAGAAAGTTTCCAAGATCTGAAGAAGATATTGGTTAATGCACCCATTTTAGCTCCACCCTTTGTTGGAGAAGGAATATTTATTTTTAGTGATGCATCTCTTAATGGTATTGGGGGTGTTCTCATAAAAAATAATAAGGTTATTTATTATGAATATCGATAGTCAATGCCTCATGACCAGAATTATCATATGAATGACTTGGTGTTGGCTGCAATTTTTTTGTCTGATGATTTGGAGTCATTATCTTTATGGAGATAAATTTTATATATACACATACCACCATAGTTTGAAGTATATTTTCTGTCACGACCCACCCAAAGATAGGGCTCGATCCACAACTACCCCAATCCCTTTTCTATAGGATAGGGGCTAGAATCTAGAACCAAAGACATAAAAAACTATGGCAGGCCTTTTCCTAATAAACTATACACACACATCTTCAACTCAGTGAAAGAATATATAGGGAAAGAAACAAAATAAGAAACACTATTAAAAATAAACCCAACACGCATGAACCACTAAATAGTATGAGTATAGTGGAGTAACCCAAATGGGAAAAAAGGTTAAAATAAAATCCCAACCTAAAAAGTGCCACATCCCAACAACATGTGAAAAAGTAAAATAGCCGAGAGGGTCCCAATCCAGAATCCCATGATATGACCCCCGCGTGCGGTCCAAGCACCTCATATCCCTGAGCTCCTCCGATATCATGATAAACTTATCCATCGTCTATAAGGTCACACCATGTATGGGAAATTCCCATGTAGGGGTGAGTATAAAAAAATACCTAGTAAGATACACTAAAGACTTCAGGGATTAGAATAAGAGGTACATAAGAGGGAAGCAGTAAGAGATACATTGAAGAGAAGTAGTAGAGAGAAAAGGTACAACAAGAGTGAACGAAAAGAGTATATATCCACCCAATAATAGATATGATTCCTCCAAAAAAATGAGAGAGTAAGGGGATATCCATCTCACCGCCCATCCCATGAAAAGTGAGTATCCATCAGTTCCAAGTAAAATGAAATCTACAAATCCCAAAATCTGATGTGTCTAACCAAGAGTTACAAGTTAAAGGGGATGAAAACACTGCACTTTAATACGATTCTTTTTGGGCGGAACCTACTCTCCCACATGGTTTTAGGTTGCATCATAATAATGCATCTCGTAGGGGAAAGCACCCCTCTTTCTCATGACCCCTTAGGTAAATCAAAACACACCTCTCTACTACGCCATAAATTCAAGGGTATTCTATGAACCATCGAGGACTATACTACCCGCCCCAATGAGAGTGTCAGCCCAATATCTCCTAGAATACTACACTCTAGGTCAAACTAGTACCTCCTATAGGACTATGATACTCGACCCAATGGGAGGGTCAGTCCGATACTCGTCAGGGACTACTCTCTGGGTCAGCCCGATATCTCCTCGGGGACTATGCTACCCAGATTAGTGGAAGGGTCAGCCCGATATCTCCTCAAGGACTACTCTCAATGTTAGACTACTATCTACTTAGGGAATACTATATGGGACAACCTGATATCTAGCCAAGGACTACGCTACCCAGCCTAGAAGGAGGGTCTGGCTGATATCTTCTCACAGACTACTCTCTGGGTCATCATGGAATCTCCTCAGGAAATACAATCTAGGTCAGCCTCGTATCTCCTTAGGGACTATGCTCTGGGTTTGCCTAGCACTACACTGGCCATCCCTGCTAGATGGTACCTCTCAAGAAGCACTGAGGAACACTGACCATCCTTACTAGATGGTACATCTCGGAAAGCACTGGGGATCAACCCTGCATTCTTTGGAGGTCATATCTAAATGTACAATCCCAAAACATCCACATTTAATTTGATCAAGGATAAGGCTCTCCACATCCAAATAGATCACACTGTTTTGATCATTTTGGGAAAACACATGAGGTAGAATATTCACTCTCCCCAATCAGACCCCCGATGTAAACGTTTCATGTCACCGCATTCTGCTTGAAATGTGTCCCATGGTACTCATGCCTCTATCTTGAAACAAATTATACAGATCACGTCGCAGAGATCTTCTCATAAAAACACATGGGATCAACTACTCATTCTCCCTGAACAGATACTTGGTGAAAATTCACATTCCACCCTAATGCATGTGAACTAGGATTCGTGGGGTTTGTACCTAAACATTGGTTTAAACACATGAAATTATTCCTGAACATTATTCCTTCATGTCAAGGTCAAGACGCCGTTGATGGCTCACCAATCCGATGTCGTATGAGAGAGTTATGACCGATGAAATAATCCGCAATGATAATAATAATAATATTATTTCTGTGTTTTGTGGGACCGATCCATAAACATGTAGTCACCATCCAACATTTTTCTTGAATCGACCATCTTAAAAACTGGGTCATGCTTCCGCAGATGTCACATCAATTGGACGTCATACCCAGGAGTTACGATGGGTCTAATATTTAATAATAATATGAAATCTATAAATTCTCAGGAATTTTGTGGGCCCAACCTCATGGTTTGAAGAAAAATTTCCCAAAATATTCTAAAAATTATTGTATCACAACTGGGGTCATACTGTTGATGATGTCTCCTAAATCAGGCTCCCCAAATGGGAGTTATGGGGGTTCAAAAAAATAATTATATTGTTATTATTATTATTTAATTTTAAATTTATTTTCCCCACTTTTTCTGTTTCTCTTATACCCTAACCCCTACCCATGTAGGTTTTACCCCCTTTCATACAACACCGCCACCTTCCCCCCATGCCACCCGTCCTCTATTGTCATCCAACCTCTGTCACCACCCAACCTACTCCCTCACCCGCCGTCCGCCTCCTCAGGCCTCCTCCTGCCCAGCCCCGACTGCACCACCCGCCCATGCTGCTGCCTGGAGCCGCAACCTAACTCACAGCCGGATCACCACACCACTACGAGCTGCCACCTCTTCCTGGCTGCCATGGGATGTCTTGCAACAGACTACCGCCCCTCGCTCCACCTAAAGTCACCTCGCCGATATCTTCCTCGACTAGAACCCTTGCCAGAACCGCGTTGTAGAATACATCAATGTGCCCTTCTGGCTTCGATCATACTCAGAATAAAGGGAGGAATGTGGATCCACGATGCTTGGGTCATGATCTCCATGTCCGAATGTTGGTATCAACGAAACATTGAGTATTGGATTCTCTTAATTATTTTGTGACGATGAACGCACGAAGAACGTGGGAAGAACACATGAATGATGAAATAGAAAAGATCTTGGATTATGTGCAGATTGATAGCCATGTTTTTTTGGCCATCATCATTGAGAATCAAGAACATGAATAATTAAAAAATAAATATTTATCATACTTGATTATTGGTCTGAGTGGATACTCAAGTGGGGGGTGAATTGTGTTCCAATTAAAATTTCTGTTTTAAAATCCATTACCAAAATCCCCCAATTTAAAATACTAATTTAATTGTAGTGAATTTGAACTAAAGAAAACTTTTAGTTAGGTTCTTAAGGGATTGATTAATTCCTAGTTAATATAATTAGAAGATCAGATTATCTTTTGAAACTAACTTAATGATTTACAAATAATGCAAACACTTTCTAATTCAATTATCAGAGTAACTTTGAAAAACAGTTTAAGTTTTAAAGCACTTGGCGGAAGAATAAAACGTTTTAGATAAAACTAAATAAATCACAACAGATATGACCAAGAGGATTAGTCTCAAGTCAAGACATAGTCCTCTCAATAATTTATATAAATTAGATCCACATCTTGGATCGGGGTTCAAAACAGTTTACAACTGTCTAGGTCAAAGACCTCTACCACAGTTCTATGTGGGAAACAAAAACAACAGCAAATACAGCTGTCCAGGTCACATACAACCTCTACCACTATCCACAATGGGAAATAGAATATTTAAAGAGTTTTAATGAGGATTTACAGATCCTCCAATTAGGGTTCAGGAGATAGTGTGTGTGTAAATTAAAACTGATGACACACACTGCTCGTTTTGTAAATAATAAATCACTGAGCAAGATATAGAGTTTAGAATGGCTCTAGTGATTTCAGTGTAGCTCTGGACTCCTTCAGATTTGATCAGAAATGGTTCTGAGTCCTCTTTAGGTTTTTGTCTGAAAAACATAGTGTCGTCTGCTTGACATCCAGGTTCAGAGAAAATGAAGATGTAGTCACTTGAGTAAGCTTGAGTGTGTATGATCTTCTGTGTCTTCTTGGTCGTGCATGTATCTGTATGAGATCTTCTTGTTCTATATGTCACTTGTATCACTTATGTATATCCCTTGTATATTCCTCATGTCTTTCCACATGTCTCTTTGCAGCAACAGGGACTTCTTGTATTTATGGCACGAGCTCCAGCAAAAGAAATGATTTCTTTTTGCAGGTACGAGGTATGGTTCCCCGACATCCAACAACCTTCATTAAATAAATGATAGAGCATTAAAATATATCTGATATGACCGTTGTTTAGATAAAATAAAGATAAATAAATTAAGACAGCGTCAAATTCTCTGGAACGGTAGATTTGGATATCGGTAGCCTTGTGTATCGGTAAGTCTTTGTATCGGTAGCCTCTTGTGTAACAGTAGCCTTTCTATCAGTAGACTTCATGTCTGTCGGTATGCATGATCGGTAGCGGTAGAATTAATGTACCAGTGAACTTTCATGTAACGGTAGCCTTTCTATCAGTTGACTTCATGTCTGTCTGTAGACTTGATCGGTTGCAGTAGAATTAATGTACCGGTAGCTTCCTTAGTGTATCGGTAGACTTCCTTGGTGTATCGATAGACTTCCTT
Source organism: Viscum album (assembly GCA_963277665.1). Taxonomy (NCBI): domain Eukaryota; kingdom Viridiplantae; phylum Streptophyta; class Magnoliopsida; order Santalales; family Viscaceae; genus Viscum; species Viscum album. The sequence goes on from OY728136.1 coordinate 56,372,393, forward strand.
CGGTATATTTTCTATAACGGTGACCTTCACGTACGAGTATAGTTGTTCTGTAACAGTGGACTTGATGTACCGGTGGACTTGATGTATCGGTAGGCTTTCACGTAACGGTAGACTTGAGTAATGGTGACTTGTCTGTACCAGTGGACTTGATGTAGCGGTGACCTTCACGTATCGGTAGAATTGCATAACGGTGACTTGTCTGTATCGGTAGACTTGATGTATCAATGACCACTTGTCTATTTAAGCATTCTATTGTGATAATGGGTTAAGTTAGAATATATATTCATCTAGTAACCGAATTCTCTGTAAATATTATAACATATGAATATGTGAATAATGTATAGAAATAATGAAATAAGTAATTAACCATTAATCAATATAGGTATTATCAAACCATAATTGAGCATAATTGGGATTATCATAATATGAGTGAGCATAATTGGGATTATAAAAATATGAGTTCAACTAATTCTCCCATAGCGTTCAACAATCTCCCCCTTTTTGATAATCACAACTTATGCCAAAGTATTAAACAAAATTAAAATAGTTTCAGAGGAAAAATTTACTAAGAAAAACTTTTAAAACAAATTTCTCATGTTTCTCCCCCTTTCAATTGCACTCTCCCAATTCTCATTAGTTTCATTTTCTTCCCCTTTGTGATTAACAAAAAGAAGGGTAGAATCAGAGAAATGTAGAAACAAAAAGAGAATAGATTGCAAGGAAACATAAACATAGTAAAGTGGAGAATGTAAGAGTAAATTTCCATTAAGTCACAAAAGATACAAACTGAGAAAGTAAGTATTTCAAAAATACAAGTGAATCCTATAAAAAACATCCAGAATCACTCAATCGTCTTCTTGAACATGAGTCTTTCCCTTAGGATCAGAAGAGGGTGCAGGGTCAGATTGAGTAGGTGGCTTGGGAATAGCTGAAAGAACAACTGGAGGGTCAGCCACTGAAACTGTACCGGATCTGAAATCTGTGCTCTTCTGTGGGATCATAGGTTTCAAGCTTCGAATATCCTGGACTGGAGTCAACTGAGGTGTACTCCCAGAGGCAGAAGCAGGAAGTGCAGGAAGTGGAATAACGGGTCTGGCATCCACATGCAAGAATGGTAGAAACATGTTCCTGAAATCCATAATAATACTTCCTCCTCTCTCCATTTCTGACACAAAATCATCTTGATTTTCAAAGAATTTATCCAAGGAAGGAGTAATCTCCCTGATCTTACTAACCTGTTCTTTAAAATCTTGAGTTACTGGAGGAAACTTCAAATTCTCCATCAAGATCTTGAAGTGGTTGGTCATTTGATGCTTGGTATAGAACATCTCAAAGTAAGCATCCACATTATTTTTAATTGACTCTTGAGAAGCAGTAGATGCCCGTAGGTGATCACGAACAAAACTTCTAACTTCCCTAGTGGTAGAAAGGATCTGAGTATCCGAGGTGCCACTGGTACTAGCCTTAGCCAACTCTTCCTGGATAACAGTTCTCATCTGGTCAAGGTTCACAGTGGAGCTGGATGAGGGAAGCAGTTTAACTGAGGAAGCTACTGTCTCTTTGAAATATTGTGTCAGATTAATAACCACCTTCTGAAGAAGTTCATCTTGACTATTGAAATGTTCTTTGACTGACTTCTTAAAAGCCTCAAAAACATCCAAAAACTGCTTGACTACTTCTTTGATGTATTGATATCAGTATTCACTTGGGTTAGAGATCTTTTCATGGCAGTCAATGAAGCAATCGATTGTCTTAGAGACACCACAGCTCCTGTCCAACTCTCAATTTGAGTATGGCATACTTTAACTTCATCCATCATTCCATTCACTGGACTAGAAAAAGCACATCCCAGAGATAGCTCTCGGGATTGATCCACACTCCTCATTTCATCAACCAGTATTTTCTTCAAATTTTTCACTGATTATCTCAGTGTTTTTATCATTTCAGCCTTTAAGGCCTTAGGGTCCTCCTTGGTTGCCAAATTTTCAGCCACAACAGGTAGGATAACTGAATCCCTTTGGGGCTGGTCTTCCTCATTATAATCTTCATAATTAAGTCCAAGTACCATATATCTTGGATCAGATATCCATCCTTCAATGTCATATAACACAAAAACAGAACCAAGATGCTCCCCCTCAATTAGAGCATTCTCCTGAGGAATTTCCTCTAATGGTTCTGCTCGAGTTAATTCTACAACCTCCTCTACAACTTCAGCAGATTAAATAACCATTTTCTCTGATAGTTCAATAGTAGGATTAGTCCTATCCTTTTCTAAGTCATCAATGAATCTCTCAGTAATGGCATTAGGACCCACTGTTGCTTCCTGATCAGGCACTATCTAGACTGTTCTATCTATCCGAGGGCTCAAACTGAGCTCTTTTTCTTCATTTTCCTCATCATCTGCACCACCACTAGCCTCCTTTTCTCCATTAACAAAATGATGGGATTCAGTTGCCTGATTCTCTTCAGAGGTGTCCTTAACAATATACTTATATGCTTCTTCTTCTTCTTCTTCTGTGGTCTCAGTATCATTGTCCTTCAGGACAGTTTCTCTCCTTGGTAGTTCTTGTGAGGGTTCGCTACTCCATAGGAAATATTTTGACGCACTGGACTATGAGGTAAATCTGGGTCTCCTCCTTCCTCAACTGATGTTTCTTCCTCCTCACCTTCAGCTTCATTATCACTGTAGACCGGTTCTGGTTCATCTGTTTCAAGACCAGGATCCTTCACAACCTTTGGTCTAGAAGTATCGTCCACAGGAGTGTACTTGTCATAGATTTTACAATTATCATTAACCCATGATTTTTTCCAAGGGTTCTGGCTAACTTTCATATACTTACAAATACTACTGGTGAGGAAAAAGTTATCCTTAACCACAACAGTTTCATCCTGAGGTCCAACTACCTCCTTTGCCTTCAACAGAATAGAAATCAACTTAGAAAAGAAAAGTGCATTGGCCTTAGACTTTGGTCTAGTCATATCCTCAATCTGAATCATTAGTAGTCATCACAAGTTAACCTTTACTCCATGATTTAACAGATACGACAAATAAATGTCCGGAAATCTGAGGGTAGAAAAATCTGCTCCCATTGGACTAATCACATGCTGAATGAACTTGAAATGTAGTTTATCCTCCCCTATCATCTCTGCAGCAATGACCTTTCTTGGGGTTCCATTTCCTGTCAATTCCAACAAGGAATCCTCATATTTGAAAAAGTCACTAGCAGTAGGTATGGATTTTGAATAAAATCCATAATCACCACTATGAGGAACTCTAAGGTTCTAAGCCCATTCTATTGATAAAAACGAAAAATTTTGACCATTCACACAGGAAATCATCCTATTCTCCTCTTCTGATGTCTCAAAACAGAAAAACTCATAGAATTATTTTACCAGTTCTAGATAATACGGTCTATTATTGTTCATGAAGCACTCAAGCCATCCTTTCTCTTGTAATATCTTCATAATAAAGGATTTTATTTCCAACATCCATTCTGCACATAACTCCTTTTCCAATACAATTTCTCGCTTCTATAAATGCGGATTCACATGATTCCTTCTAACAGCACCTCTACTACATCCACTAGAACAACATTGGTTACTTTCTTCTTCTTAGCTTGCGGTGCATCACTCCCTTCTACCACTGAGGGTCTCTTGACATGGGCCATTTCAGATTTTGAGGCTTAGGGTTTTGTGATCATGAGAGGTTTAGGTAGGAGGGATTCGAACAGACGGGTTCGCGGTGATTGAGTGAAGTCTAGAGGCGGGTTTAATATCATTTAGGATTCACATATAAAATTAATCTCATAACTTTTTTTGGAGACATGGCCTTTATACAAAAAATAAACATCAGCTACTATATATCATCTATCTTTGGAGATTCTATGGGAAATAATCTACCTTGTATTCTAAAAAACAACATTAAAATACATCATGAATAATATTAATTATCAATTAAATCTAACTATATTACAACATTCATAGTGGATATTTTCATGTCCCTTTGAACTATATTATGAATATATTATGAAATATAAAAAATGTTTTTTTAATAAATTCCATAAATTTGTGGTATTTTATTTCACATAAGTATCATACAATATGTTTGTTAAAGAAGTTATAGACCTATTAAATATCTACATGGGATATGATGTCAAACAATTTATTATAAAAATAATCACCACCATCAATGATTTTAATTATGAGAATTATATTAAAAAAATAATTATTTAATATAGAAAATGATTATTAAAATATTGATATTTTTTAAAGTTAATTTTATGAAAGTTCAGGGAAAACAAATTAGATGTTTGGATCAAAAGGAATATTATTTTGTTATAATTTACAAATAGAATCTAGAATTGTGATTAATACCTCTAGGGATAGAAAAATGATACTAAAAACAAATAAATATAGGTTACACATCCTTAGAGAAATATATTGAAATGTTATTTTTCTATTCATAAAGTACAACTGAGGAGAGGAATGCATCATGTAGTGAATACCACTCACATGGATTCCAAAAAAATTTCTATCCAAAACATTGGAATTTTTTAAAACATTTACACCAATAACTCTCGTTCCAACACCAATTATAAAATATTTATATATTCACAGAGAGATATTCATTTACTAAAACATCCAATATGAATGAGAAGATAATTGACCATTGTATATTAACTACTTCAACCGTAATTGATCTCCCCAAAAATTCAAAATTAAAATTATATGCTTATAAATCATAATCAATTCAAAAATAATTAATGGAATCACCATTCAAATGGTAAATTTTAAATAGGAACCATGTTCCCCTATATATACACCTTAATTAAATGTCCTATATAATTTTATTTAGTATTCCAACCTCCATGACCTTAATTTAATTTTCCTCTATATTATAAGAGGTCATAAAAAAGTCTTTTAATCATTATTTTAAAGTAATGATCACTTAATATATTAAAAACATATATAAATAAATGAAATATAAAGCAATTTATCTTTTTAATAAACAAAGTTTCTCTAATATTCAGATCACTATATGGGAAAAATTCCCAAATATTATTATAATTATTAATTGATATAGTAATACATAACACAAAGGAAATCCTTTGAGAGGATGTGGTAATTATAACACTTCACCATTTGAAATAGTTTTAGGGAATGAATCTAATGGGGATTAAGGTTAATGAATAAAAAATGGGAATATAAAGAGAATTTAAGAAAAAATGAAATTATGGGAAGGATAAAAAAATCGTAATGTTGAATAATAAATATTATACACTTGAGAAAAATACTATGAAAACAATTTTACATCCCCCAAATTCATTGTTGAATAAAATAGAACATGGAGTGGTTCAAATCTAAAAAAATTACTTTTTATCCTTAAAATTTTTTAAATTAACAATTAATCCATGAAATTAATTTTTCATCAACCAGAATTTTCCAAGTTCTTAAAGGGAAAAATTTTCAATTAGTAGAAGTTAGAAAAATTAGTGGCGGTATCCCTTAATTGGTTTTTTACACTATATATCTCCCAATACAAAGTCTCTTAAACTAAGAAATACTATATGGTTTTCAATTCATTATTTTAGTATTGAAATAAAAATTGATAAAATTTTGTATAATTTTGGAGTGATCATCAAATTAATGGAATTCATAAATTTTATGAATCCTAGACTTAAAATGTTGAATATGAAAGGGAATTCCTATATATTTTAGATCATTAAAAAAATATCCTCCGGGTTATTGGGGATGTTATTATAAAAATATGGAATGTTTTTATTCCCCACCAACATGCTCATCTCATAAATAAAATAATTAAACAATGCACTATTAATTCTAAAAGAACCATTCATGAGAACTATGAGAACAAATATTAATGTTCATGATGTCAAACTCTTATTTAAAATTTGGGGTAATCATTTAATGTTTATTTTCCCCCAACAGAGGAATAAAAGTTGAGATGTTTTTGAATATAAGAGGAATACCTTAATAAAAAAATATTATAAGTTATAATGGTCTTTTATATAAGGGGATAAATTTGGTCAATTCTAATTTAATGGGAAGATAATGAAAACCCAAACAATTAACCTCTAACAAATATGGTTTGAGAACATTCTTAGAGAAATATTTAGAATATTTTTCCAAATATGAACATTGAAGTATATAGTCATAATTTATTGATTTATTTTGAAATGAATAGTGGTAGTGTATGGTTTTTTGAAAAATGTTATATCGGATTACCCTACAAGTGTTACGTAAGACACAACCTCATGTACATCCATAAAAATATAGTGACAAAAATATTACTATGGATTTAATATTGAAATACCCAAACATGCTAGATAGGTTGTGACCATTAAAACCAATGTCACATGACTAAGGAATGAAAAACAATTTGAACTATTGAAATTAATTAAAGCACTAAATTTGTAGAAAGACATGTATATACGTTATAAACACCAAAAAAAATTTCCAATTTGTTTGGATTTTTTATTTATAAACATTAAATATTTTTATATTTTATTTTCTAGGAAAAATTCCACCAATACCATATTTGGTGAGAGGTCAAATCAACTGAGGAGTAGTGGAAGAAAAAGAAATATTTCATGAAAAATAAAAGAAATTGTTTAATGTGATAACATAATATATAAATTTTATCATGAATACAAGTCATAGAAAATGTTTAGTTAGAACATTTGGATAAAAAGAAACCAATAATTCCATATAAAGGTGATTTTTATAAATGGATTTCTTTTAAAAATCATATGATGAATATTCAATATTAAAATTTTATATAGTAGGACTCATTTTTAAATAGTGATATAATAATAATTAATAAAAGAAAATTATTCTCCCCATTATCCTTTCCTGTTTTCCCCAATGTGCCCAATAATAGATTCATTCCTTTCCCTATCTTTTTTCCACAACTGGTCTATAAAAACCAAAAATAAAACATGAAAACATTATGTTGTAGGAATGAAATTGAAATGATAAAATTTTCTAAATACTAGGATACACACCATATCCCTGTTAAATATTTCATCTGATTTTCCATGATTTATAATCCCAAAACAAAATATCAAAAACCACTTTGACAAAAAAATTATTTTGTAGAAATAAATTTATTTTTTATTGTAAGACCCAGATGTTTTTATGAAATATTTTCTTTAAATAATTTTTATTCTTTTGTAGCGTGATTTTCATACAGTTGTGAGTTTAAACGAATCAAGAGACACCCTTTTTAGAAAATTACATTTATATCATAGCCGTTAGGTTAGTAGGAATAATTATAACTAACATATTAAAATGCATTGTGTATTCTTTGGATATCAATTATTTACGAAAATATAAATCAATTAGATATTTTTAATTTTGAGTGAATTAATTTTGGTAATGAAATTAAATATTTTTTATATTCATCCAACCGATATGTTAGTCATAGGGTGTGAATAAAACCCTATTTTATATATAAAAACATATTTTTTAAAAAAGTTTAATTTTATAACTATGAATAGAAAACCAATTTTAAATTAATAATTTAATCAATAATAATTTTTATATGACAAAATACACAAGTAATTTTGATGTGGTATATAAAAATTTACTTTGGATGAATATCTGATATTTTTCTGGTAACATTCATGTATTGATGAATAGTAAAAATATGCTACATTTAAATTTAAAACAACTTTTTCCATTGATGTAACTTATATGGTTAAATTATAATATTGAAATGATTTAATGATTAGGGAGAATATATTTTTGTCATTAAATATAATTTTTGTTAATGGTATTAATTTTACATTGAATTCATATGTAAAAACATTTCAATATTTTACAATGTTTTAATTATTAAAACTTGTTTTCTCATTTGAACATTGGGATAAATTTTAAATTAATTAATGAGAATTTTGTGTTTTGAATTTTGAAAAAACATATTTCATATTTGGAATCATTAGGCTTAAATTATGTTAATAGAATACTTTTAATTTTGGGCATTATAAATTGTATATTTCTTAATTATTTTTATTGACATGATTAAAGATAAATCAAGTAATTAAGGGTAAAAATAATGTTATAAAATTACATTAACACCTGCAAAAATCTTATTGTATGACTAAATTTGACCCTTATAATATTTTTTTCTAAATTTAATCACTTAATTATAACTTAACTATGAATATGAAATAAATGTATTAAAAATCAATGAATGTGACAAAATGTCACAATCTCATTTTATATAAGTATATAATTTTCAATATTTTAATAACAAGGAGATAATATATACTATAGATATTCTATTGGAATATAAAAAAATTAATTACATCATAGTAATTTATTTATTATTTTTAGAGATTAACAAATTACTATTAATAATGACAGAATAATGATGTAAAAATTATTTTATTAATAGAAATATCAAATAAATTGTTTTAAAAATATTAAAATAAATATCAGATGAAATAATTATTGAAATCCACGAATTTTATCAGTGACTATGACATTTCAGGATTGTATTAAATATTTTGTTTATTATTTATCTTTTGTGTGGATTTTATTTAAAGTGAAATAAATTAATAGTTTCAAAATGGGCACTACTGATATTCTATAAAACTAAAATTTTATTAAATTATTTAAAAATAATAATAAAATTTAAAAATTAAAATGTGATAATTACAAGTTCTAAAATGTCATAAAATATTCATTTATGGTCAATTAACAACATATAAGTAAATAATTACAACCATTAAATATTTAGAATGTTATTACCACAATTAAAATTTTATAAAATAACGAAGTGTCGACTAAAATGATGGGGTTTAAATTGACAAAAAAATTTGTCCAAAGTTAATGGATTGTGATATTAAAACCCTATATCATTGCATATTAAAAATTTGGACACTTTGTAGGTTTTTTAGTAGGGTTTTATTTTATTATAAATTTTTATTTACAGCGTTTCCAAAAGTTTCCCTCACCACAATTATAAATGAGAACCTCCTCCCTCACCTCTCCTCTTCATTTTGAGACTATAATCTTGTCCACCTCCTTCCATATGTCCTTCTCAACTCCCCTAATTTTATTCTAGAGGTTCTGGTCAACATAAAAGACCAACTCTAGTGCTCTAAGAAGAGATTTAGAGGAAGCACGTCGAGGAAGAGGTAATCTCTTCTACCGATTCTTTCAAACTTCTTTCTTCTTATACTTCCCTTCATTAGTTTTTTCATTATAAATTAATAAAATAAGTATTAATAATATAATAATATGTTATTATAAATATTAATCAACCATTTTTCACCTTCTATCTACCCAATGAAAAATTAAATCACCACGCATACTTACGTAAGACTTACCGTCTCCACGCTGTGGTGTAATCTATTTTCACCACAACCATACTTGGATGATTATATTTATGGTAATAGTAAGCGTATATGATTATTATAACATTATAACAATTCTGAAATATTATAGACCATACTATTCAATACCATTCAACAATTTTGTAATGATATCATCGCTCGTGTGTATGTACGACCTACTGTCTCCACGATGCAATGTGATTCATTCAACATGATGTTCATTAAAAAATGATTATATGAATGAATATGATGAATAAATATGATATATATCATAAAAATATAATTCTATAAATTATAAAAATATAACCTAAAAATAGGAAAAAATAACTTATTCGACAAAACATGCATCATAACATAAAGAAGATAATACCCAAAGAACGAGTAGTAATAAAATGTTACTAAAAAATAGATGAAAATATGATAATAAATGTTGTCATAAAAGTTATTATGGTTCTTTAATAAATCAGTAACATTATTTAAATCATTATATATGAGGTTCAGATACATACAAAGCATATCAGACCTAAGGTAAGGGATAAATTTGTGAATCTCGTTTTTATACGAGTTTATTTATTCATAAGTATTTACTTGGGTATATTTATCATGCACATCCATGTTTCCCAAATATTTATTTCTAAATATTCTTTATATCCTTTTATAATTTTTAAATTCCAATTTTATCCATTGGTAAAATTTTTCTGAATGGTATGAATAGATTATTTTTTTTCATTTTGGGTATGAGGTACTTTTTGACTCTTATGGAAAAAGTATGAGAATAATGTTTTTTTAACATGTACAACGGGAATTTTTTTTATGATTTCATATTTATTTATTTCCTTTAAAATTAACCTAAAATTTTATAAGGGTATTTTTAAATAAAATTATTTCTTCTAAAATTTTGTGGCATTTTGAGAAAGGAAAACATTTTTGAAGAAGAAGGGATATTTTCCTCATGAATTTATTTCAAGTGTTTTCTCAAAGTTGTTTTCCATATAAGATGACACACTTTAAATAGGGTTATATTTATATCCCTATTATTACTATTATTTTATTGTTTTTATGATGTAATGTTATTTATTACATCCATATGTTTTATATCAATTATGATGGAATGATGTTTAAGAAACCCATTTTATTTCATGGGTTATGATATGGTAAATGTTTTTACATTTTTGTGTGGAAGACATAATAATGGTATCATTATGAGATGTGTGTGACATATATCTCCCTCAAATGCATTTGGAATGGATTTATTTCTATTGATATATACATTAATGTCACAAAAATTAAATCTAGTTTCGTAAAATAGGGCTAGAATGAGAAGAGTGCTCGGTTCAGTAGTGGACATTATTCACTATAATGGTCTCGACAATGAGAGTTGACTAATATGAAATGATTTTCTATGAATACTTGTGCTTGAAATGAATTTTCACGTCTTATTTTATGAATATTGTTATTACATTTCACTTTTATGATTTATCCCATGATATGATATTATGATCTTTTATATGCAGGATTTGATTTTCAAATGTTATGTTCTTATGATTATGATATGAATTATATTTACCTCTTTTAACCTTTCTAAGAATTTGAGCTCAACCTTTCATATGTTTCTTTTCCTAAGGTCATGAAGAAGGTTATTAAGTAAGATATTTCAAAAAGGAGGCTAGTTATAAAGAAATATATAAGAGATAATGTGGATGTTTTTGAAACCAGTTGTTTATGTTTCCCTGTTTCTAAAGACACTAATCCTATATTGTCCTTGTGTAGTTTTGTTATGTCATGTAATTAATATTCATTAATGTTGAAGTAATATGTATATGTAAATTATTGGATGTTATAGTTTGTTTTAGAACAAAGGTATATTTATCCTTTGGAATCTAGGATGGGAGAACCTTAGTAAGAACCCTAAGGATATGTCTCAGTATAGGTTACAATCCTATCCTAGTGTTTTAGAGATGTTCATAGATAACCATGGATAAAAACTAATATGCCATAAATTGAAATTCTATTCATGATTATGTATTTTTCCTATTATTATTAGTGTTTATCACACTATGATTCTTGGTTTTAGTCAATGGATGGAACCCGAAAGAGCCACATTAATAATAAATGTGGCGAGAAATGCAATGATTGTCCCCATGAGAATCCCAATGTTATGGGAGATGGAATGATAAATCTAGCATCCATGATCACACAACTTTCTCAAGATATGAATCATTCCGTACTACCAAATGAGCAAAGGAGGGAGAAACACTATGTTTAGTCCTTCATGAGACAATGTTTGCCTTCATTAATCGGGTTTTCTTATCCATTAGTGGATGAATAAATGATTAGTACCACTAAAAAGATATTTAAAGTTCTACAATATTTTGTACATGATAAATCTATCTTATCAGTCAATCATTTGGAAGGCAAAGCTGATAAATGGTGGAATCGTACCAAGAATACGAGGCAACGGGATGAAGATCAATCCATAGAATGGGATGAGTTCAAGAAATAATTTTTCAGTAAGTAACTCCCTCTTATTCTTCGAAAAAAGATGGAGATGTAGTTTTATGAACTTAAGAAAAAGGATGATGAACCTGTTGGTACCTACGAAGAATATTTTACAAGAGTTGTATGTTACTATTTTGGATTTATTATCCAACCCGAGAGTAATATTGATAGATTCTTTAGTGGATTAAAACTAGGTCTCCGAAGGGAATTAGCCATAATGTACTTCAATAGATATAAGAATATTGTTCGATGTGCTCTCAATGTGGAGATGGAGAATGGAGTAACCCATCAGTCCTATGGATTTGATAAGAATTGAAAAATGTAATTCCAAGGAAAATCTAAAGACAACACTAAAAAGAATATGAGTTTCCCTTATGCTCAAAGTGTGTAATGAAACATGGAGGGAATTGTCTTATTGGGACTAATAAATGTTTTATGTGTGGAAAAGAAGGTCATACAACACTTCAATACTAATGTGATGGGAATAATATGTCTAATTATGCAAACAAAGAAAAGGCTACATAGAATAAACCTCCTACACTTCAATGTTACAAGTGCAAGGAAATGGGGAATTATTACAATAAATGCCTTAATCCAAGTGTTAATGATGATGATCGATGTCAAAAATATTCATAAGGCCAAAGACAAAGGAATTTTACATACAATCACTATCGATGACATGGAATACGGTAACGAAGTTGTGAAAGGAATACTTACCATCCACTCTAAAGTAGAAAATGTATTATTTTATTCTGGTTCCACCCACTCTATTATTTCTGAATAATTTTGTACGGGTATCACCATATTACCTAAACAATTAGATGTTGAGTTAGTTGTGCCAACTCTTAATGGAAGAATAGTCTCCTCAAAATGTTTATAATTCTACTCAAGTTGATGTTTTTAGAAATTTACTTCCTACCAATATTGTGATTTTTCATATAGTGGAATTTGAGATGATTCATGGAATGGATTGGATTTTTTTATACAGAGATCACATCAATTTCCAAGTAAAGGGAATTCACATTTAATATTCTAGATCAATCTATGTCCATCTATTGATGCAAGGATAAAAATAACCTTACAGTAGAAATTTTATCCCTATTATGGGTGTTGATTTCAATAAATTAAGGTTATTTATCTCAAATCATTTGGGAGAAACTCACAATTAAGAATACAACCTTTGTACATGTGTTCGAGGATGTCTTTATGGAGTAATTTCCTGGCCTTCCACCAAATCTTGAAGTTTAGTTTTCAATAGAACTCATACCTGGTGTTATGCCTATTTCAAAGACACCTTATGGAATGGCCCCAATTGAGTTGAATGAATTTAAGAAGTAACTCCAAGAGAATCTTCATAAGGGATTCATACACCGCAGTGTGTCACCTTGGGGAGAACCTATTCTGTTTATAAAGAAGAATGGTTGATCAATTAGACTCTGCATTGATTAACAATAACTTAACAAGATTAGTATCAAGAAAAAATATCGGCTTCCCCACATTCATGACTTATTTGACCAACTATACAGAGCTCAATATGTTTCCAAGATTGATATTCTCTAAGGATATCATCAATAAATGGTAAAATGGGGGGATATACCAAAGATAACATTCTGTCAAAGGTATTGAAACAATGAATTTATAGTTATGACTTTTAGTCCTACAAATTACCCCAATATCTTTAGGGGTCTAATTAATAGAGTCTTTAGAGACTATCTTGATCAGTTTGTGGTAGTCTTTATAGACAATATTCTTGTCTATTCAAAGATAATGGAAGAACATGAAGATCATATGATAATTGTAATGAAGAACCCAATAAAGGAAAATATTTATTCACAATTTACCAAGTGTGAATTTTGGATTCAGAACGTTTCATTTTTGGGTCACATAATCTCAAGAGAGGGGATATCTTTGGATTCAACAAAAACTGAGGTTATTGATATATGGTCGAGGTCAACAATAGTAACTAAGATCCAAATGTTTCATAGTTTGGTTGGATATTATCAATGTTTTGTGAATGATTTTTGATGATTATCTAATACACTCACCATGTTGACTTGGAAAATGAGTTAAGTTCTTTTGGATGGTGGAATGTGAAGATAATTTTGAAGAACTAAAAAATAAGGTCACCCAATCCACCTGTGCTCACATGTCCTTGTATTGGAGAAAGGTTTGTGATATATAGTGATGTATCCAAGAAGGACCTGGGATGTGTTATCATGTAAAATGATATGGTGATAGTTTATTAATCATGACAGTTGAAAATTCAAGAGAAAAATTAACTGACTCATGATTTGCAGATAGCTTCGTTAATTATTTTATTAAAGATATGGAAGAATTATATATATGGTGGAAGGTGTGATATTTATACTAACCATAAATGTTTAATGTATATTTTCACACAAAAGGAGCTGAATATGCTCCACAGAGGACGGTTGGAGTTGAATAAATATTATGACTGCTCAATACATTATGATCTTGGGGAAGCGAGCAAGGTGGAAGATGCTTTGAGTCGAAATGACCATGATATCTTATTCATAACAAGGATCGCAAAAGATCTAATATTTATGGATTTTAAAATGACAGATCTTGAAATTTTAATAAAAGGGGAGAAATCTTATCTTTCTAAAATAAATGTTTAACCATCTATATATGTGACAATTTAGGAGGTGTAGAAGGAAGATGTATATCCACAAAAAGTTTTATATCTTCTTGAATTAAAACTTGATTGTGATTAAATATTAAGGTTTATGATCCATGTTTTTAATCCTCACATACTAGAATTTATGAAGGAGATATTGGATGAGGCTCACAGTTATTCATTCCTTATTCACCAGGGAATAACAATGATGTACAGAGACTTGAAAGTGTAATTTTTGTGGGATATAATGAAAAGGCATGTCAACAAATATGTCTTTAGATGCTTGGTTTATCATAAAGTTAAGGATAAGAGACATAATTCTATGTGGATGTTACAACCATTACCCACAAAAGAACGGAAACAATAAATCATCACTATAGACTTTGTCATCGGACTTCCCAAAACACCCAAAGGAAATAATTCTATCTTGGTTATAGTTGATGTCCTTATGAATTCAGAACACTAAATTTTTATTTGATAAGATTTATATCTTGATCGGTTTTCTAGGATATATGTAAAATAAGTGGTGTGATTTCATGGAGTACCACTTTCCATTATATACGATCCGGATTCCTGGTTTACCTCGATATTCTAGAAAAGTCTTCACCCGGCTCTGGATATAGAGTCATGATTCAGAACTGCTTATCATCCTCAGATAGATGGTCACACTGAGATAAAAATTCAAACTCTAGAAGACATGTTGAATGATTTCTCTATGGATTTCAATGGTGGTTGGTAGAAACAACTAATGTTGGTGGAATGTTTTTACAATAATATCTTTCACACTAGTTTTAATATAGATCCTTATAAAACTCTCTATTGAAAAAACTATAGAACTTCTATATGTTGGGATGCAGTTGGTGAAATAATTATATTAGGACCTGATCTTGTTGATGAAATAGAATAAACTGTCGGATATATTAAACAACACATAAGAGCAACTCATAGTCGACAAAAAAGTTATGCTGACAACCAATGAAAAGACTTAGAGTTTGATGTGGGTGATAAGATGTTCTTAAAAATATCTCACTGGAAGAGAGTAATGAGATTTGGAATTAATGGAAAGTTGAGCCATAGGTATATAGGTCCTTTGGAAATTTCAGATCATTTTGGGAAGATAGTATACCAATTGGCGCTCCCAATGAATCTCTCTCAAGTTCATGACGTGTTCCATGTATCTCTCCTGAGAAAGTACATACCTGATCCTTCACATTTAGTATTCTCAGAAGTTCTACAACTAGAGAATGATATTTCTTATGAGGAAAAACTAATAGAGATTCTGGATCGTAGAGAAAAAAGTTCTACAACACATGTCAAGTCACTTGGTTAATGTTTTATGGAGGAACCAATAATTTGAAGAAGCTACATGGTAACTTGAGGATATGATGAGGGATAATTATCCTCATCTGTTTGTTTCCAAGAGACAAATTTGGTGGGTGAAATTCAATTTAAGGGGGGGGGGTA
Source organism: Viscum album (assembly GCA_963277665.1). Lineage (NCBI taxonomy): Eukaryota > Viridiplantae > Streptophyta > Magnoliopsida > Santalales > Viscaceae > Viscum > Viscum album. The sequence continues at coordinate 56,388,353 of OY728136.1, forward strand.
GAATTTAACACTTAGATATTTTTATGAAATATTTTATTTAAATAATTTTTATTATTAAGTAGAATACATTGCACAAAATCGTGAGTTTAAAAAAACAACGAGATTCCATTGTTATAAAATTACTGTTATAGCCAAGCCGTTAGGTTAGCCAGAATAATTATAACTAAATTATGAAAATGCATTTTGAATGTTTTGGCTTTTAATTATTTATGTAAAATATAAATCAATTAGATATTTTTATTTTTGAGTGAATTAATTTTTTTTAATGAAATAAAATATTTTTTATATTCATCCAATAGATATTTTAGTAATAGTGTATGAATAAATCCCTATTTGATGTATAAAAAACTATATTTTTTTAAAGGATTAATTTTAAACCTTTGAATAGAGAACCTCTTTTAAATTAGGAACTTGACACAATAATAATATTTATATGATAAAATAAACATGTTACTTTGATGCGGGATACAAAAATTTACTTTGGATTAATTTCTGATATTTTTCTGATAACACTCATGTTTTAATGAATAATAAAAATACGCTAAATTTTAATAAAAACAAATTTTTTCATTGAGATAAATTATAATGTCAAATTAAAATATTTAATGGTTTTAAATTATAAAAAGAATATATTTTTATCATTAAATATAAATTATTTCATTAGAATTAATTTTGCATTGAATTCATAGGTAAAAACATTTCAATATTTTGCAATGTTTTAACTTTTAAAACTTATTTCTAATTTCAATAAATAGGTTATTTTTAAAATAACTATTTCATCTTCACTATTTTTAATTTATAAAAATAGATTCCATATTTAGAATAATTAGTTCCAAATAATGTGAATATGAGACTTTTATTTTTGGGCATTATGAATAGTATCTTTTGTAGTTATTTTTATTACCATGGTTAATGGTAAATAGGGTAATTAAGGGTAAAAATAATATTATTAAATTACATTAACAACTATTAAAATCTTATTGGATGACTAAACATGACCCTTATCATTAATTTTTTGAAATGGAATAACTTAATGGCCACTTAGCTATGAATATGACATGAATGTAATACCTACTAATGAATGTGACATAATGTCAGAATCTCATTTTATATGAGTATATTAATTTTAATATACAGTAACTACTAAATAATATAAGCTATAGATAATATCTATAAATCTAACAGAATTAACAACATCATATTAATTTATTTATAATTTTTAGATTTTAAATAATTACCATTAATGACGACACAATAGCGATGTAAAAATTATCTTATTAATAGAAATATCTAATAAATGGTTTTAGAAATATTAAAATAAATATCATATTTACTAATTAATGTGCTCCACGAATTTTATAGGTTACTATGACATGTGAGGAGTATATCAAATATTGTTTTTGAATTTTTCTTATGTTCTTATGTCATTTAAAGTCAAATAAATGAATAGTGTCAATATTGACTCTACATATATTTTATAGAAAAAACATTTTATGAAATTATTTGAAAATTATTAAATTATTTAAAAAATAAAGAGTGATAATTATGTGGTCTAAAATTTCATAAAATATTCATTTTTGGTCAATTAACACTATATAAGTAAATATTTATAACCATTAAATATTTAGAATGTTATTACCATAATTAAAATTTAATATAATAACCTAGTGTCAATTAAAAAGATATGGTCTAAATTGACATTATATGTTTTCAAAACATTATTAGATTATGATATTACAACCCTATATTATTTTATATTTAAAATTGGTAAGCTTTGGTGTTTTTGGGTAGGTTTTAATTTTAATATAAATTATTATTTTTGAAGTTTCCAAAAGTGCCTCTCACCTCAATTATAAAAGTGAACCTCCTCCCTCACCTCTTCACTTTATTTTGTGACATTAATCTCCGAAATCACTGGCCCTTTTTCCTTATAAACATCCATATTTTAATTATTCAGGTTCAATTCATCTTTATAGTCCATCTCTAGTGCTCTAAGAAGACATTTTCAGGAAGAACATCAAGGACGAGGCAATCTCTTCTACCGATTCTTTCAAACTTCTTTATTCTTATACTTCCTCTTCATTAGTTGTATAATTATAATCTGATAAAATAAGTATGACTCGTATACGTATATGTTATTATAAATATGAAACATCCATATTTTACCTTCTACCCACCTTATGAAAAATGTAATCACCACTCAGGCATACACACAAATTACCATCTCCACGCTATGGTGTAATATGTTTTTCACCACCAACTTAATTCGATGGGTATAATGATGGAAATACTGAATATATATGATTATTATAACATTATATTTATTATTAAATACTATACACTACCCACATCAATATCATTCAACAATTTGGGAATGATATCATGGCTCATGCATACATTTGGACTGCCATCTCCACGATGTTATGCGATTAAATTGTTATGACATATATTTTACTAATACGATTATTTATGTTTTGTAACTATAACATGAAAAGTTGAATAAGAACTTATTTGGAAAAACATGCATAGGAACATAAACTATCTAATTCCAGAATAATGAGTATCAATGAAATGTTACTAACAAACAGATGAAAATATGATCAAAAATTCAATCATAAAAAGGATTATGATTCTTGAATAAATCGGTAATATTATTTAAATAATTATACTAGAGGTTAGGAATAAATGAATCATATTGGAACTCAGTTAAGGTATAACTATGAAAATATGGTTTTTATCCAAGATTGTTTATTCGTTAGTATTTACTGGTGTATATATATCGGCCACATTCATGTTTCCTAAATATGTATTTCAAAATATTCTTTATATCCTTCTTAAATTGTTAAAATTTACTTTTACCCATTGGTAAATTTTTACTAATTTTTATGAATTGGATCTTTTTTCATTCTTGGAACGAGGTACTTTATGACTTTTCTAGAAAAAGTACTAGAAGAATGTTTTTTAACTTTTAAGGCATGAATAGATTTCTAAGTTATCATATTGGAATTTTTCATTAAAGAATACCCTACATGATTACATGGTTATTTTCACATAAAATTATTTCTTCTAAAATTGTGTGGAATTTTTCGGAATTAAAACTTTTTATAAGAATAAAGGATATTTTCATCTGGAATTATTTTCAAGTGTTTTCTCCAAATTATTTTCCAGCAAATATGACACTCATTAAAGAGGGTTGTATTTATATCTGTACCATTACTATGATTTGATTACGTTTATGATAGAATTTTATTTAGGATATCTATTTTTTTATATCAATTATTATGGAATTATTTTTAAGAAACCCTTTTTATTTTATGGGTTATGATATGGTAAATGTTTTTATGTTTTTGTGGAACATGTAAGAATAGAATTTGTCCACTATGATGGTCTCATAAATTAGCCTTGATTAAAATGAAATGATTTTCTATTCATATGTATATATTCCAAGAAATATCATGTATTTTGTTATGACTATTGGGATTACATTGCACTTTTATGATCTATCTCATGACATGATTTTAGGATCTTTTATAAGCCAGATAAGATTTTCAAATGTTATGTTCTTATGATTATGATATGAATGATATTTCCCTTTTTTACCCTTACTGAGATTTTGAGCTCACCCTTTCATATGTTTCTTTTCCCCAGTTCATGAAGATGGTTTTTAAGTAAGATATATCAAAAAAGAGTCTAGTTTTGAAGAAATAAGCCAGAGACAATGTAGATGATTTATGAACCAGTTGTTTATGTTTCCCAGTTTCAAACAACATTAAACCTACACCATCCTAGAATAATTCTCTCATGTTATGTAATAAATATTCATCAATGTTAAAGTAATATATATATGTAAATAAGTGGATGTTATATTTATCATACCCATAAGCCCCCATATATGATAATTTTTATATACATTTACCATTTTAACTTCAACCAACCTATTCAAAACCAATAAAATGACCACATTACCCAATACATGGAAAATATAAATTTTAGAAAATTTCCTTCAGAACCATGAAAATAAAAGTGATATTTCTTTTACACATATAAAATTTTATTTTTGAATCAAAATTAAAAAAACACATGGTATAAAAAACAAATCATGTTGAAATTATTCTCAACAAAATTATCAAATCATGATTGTAAAACCATGGTGGAATAAATTAGAAACAATTTTCATCACCCAATGTATTTCATAATTATTTAGAAATAAAAAATATTGATTATTCATAAACTAAATTTCATTATTAACCATATAAATATTATTTAAAATGTTCAATGGAAATTACAATTTGACCCCGACCCCTTCTACAAATATCTATATACTATTAACACCCTCAATAAAAAATAGCATCTAGCCTCAATTTAACATCATTTAAATAATTAGTACCATTGTTAAATTATTCTTCACTGGTACTATTTCAAGGGAGGGATCACACTACCAACTAAAAAACTTTCCAAAAATAAACAAATAAAATAAATTTACAAAAATAAAAAATCTATTTTAATAAAATCAATATTTTTTCCCAAATATGAATTGCTGGTCACCATTGTGTTCCCATGTGAACCTTCTTTAAATTGAGTTTTCATTAAAAATAGGGATTATAAAACTAAGCTTGAACCTTTTATACCTGAGATAAATAAGCATTGCACTACACTTAAAAAAAATCCAAAATATAAAGGAAGAATGAGGGTGTTGAAAGAGAATAAAACCTGTATGAAACCAAAATCCAAATTTTAAATCCACCACAACCTAGAAATCAATCCCTTTGGAATCCTAAACATAGGTTGTTCCTATTAAGAACTATTTCTATAAATAATTCTTACATAAGGCTTTCCTATAGGTCTTAGAATTATGAAACAAAAGAGTCACACCTCAATATGATTCCTTTTATCACTACTCTACTCAATTATTATTCTCTATAATTCATTAGTGACTTTTATAGTTCTATAAAATAATTAAGTCTTCATGATTTGAATGAGGATGATCTCTGGTTTAAGGTGTTACTATTTTGTCTTAAGGGAAAGGATATGAGTTGTTTCCAAAATCATGATGAATAAATTGTTTTATAAACGGGACTAACTGTTTGTAATAGCCCATACAATTATAGTATATTAAATTGTTAGAAATAGGGTGTTTTATGTGTCTAGGGTAAACTAGGGTGTTTTTGGGATAGGTGAGATGTTCCAAAAATGGTTAAATTTTAATAGTTTTCCAAATTCTAGTTTTCCAGTTCTCCAATGGTGTCTCATCCCATTGGTGTCTCATGCTGGTGGCATCTTGCTGATTGTAGCTCACCCTAGTAGTGTCTAACCCAAGTGGAGGCTTGATAGTGGTGTCTAATACTGGAAGTGCCTCGTTGGCGGTGGCTCACTAGTGGTGTCTCATCCTAGGGGTGAATCATTAGTGGAGGATCGCTGGCAGTGTCTCATCATGGGGGTTCCCCGCTCAGGGTGGATCGCTGGTGGTGTGTCATCCTTGTAGGGCCTCACTGGTGGTGGCTCGTTGGGGGTGTTTCATCCTAGTGTTTCCACACAGATGGTGGTGTTGATTCAATATGTATTTCAACTTTCACATCAATCATTTGTTTGGGAAATTACAAATCACAAATTTCGTAATCACATATATTGTTTATTATGTGCGTTGTTTGACAATCATAATCATTCACATTGTCTTTATTATATGTCGTATACTTATCACAATCATGTATGTTGTTCACCCACATTGTTTTTTATGTTGTTTCACAATCTAAACTGTATTATGTATTGCATCATAATCCAGAATAATAACAAGATTATGTATTTTATAAAAATAATAAATCATAACCATATTGTGAATTTCATCATAATTAGGAATTAAAATTACATGTACTTCAATCCATTCATGTATCATAATCATTTTTATTGTAATCAGGTCTTCTATGATAACCACATGCATTATAACCATGTGCATCACAACCAGGATAAGCACCACATAATAATTATGCATCATAACCAAGTAAACTATTATATCATAATGATGGATCATTACCATTTTACATATTGTATTCTTATTTATGAATTGTATTCAAGTATCTTAACCATTTTAAATATCATTAATCTTATCCATGTTAAGAATCATAACTCGGTTATAAATTGTAATCACTATATGAATTGTTATCAATATAACCCTAGTAAAAATGTTATGTATTGTAATTTTTAAATGCATTACACTCTTATCATAACTCTAATACTGATTACATATTACTCATACTCATTGTTTCATATATTTTCGCTTACTATTTTCTAACCAAAATTATGTCATTGATTTTGTTGTTCACCAATCAAAATGATGTCATGTATTCTGTTTTTCTTACTGTTGTAATGCCAGGTGTCCAAGACCCTATGTGTTTTTCATAGAAATATAACCATTAGAGGAAATATGGCCATTAGAACCTGAGTCCTATAAATATGAGATCATTTGAACCATAATTGATAACTTTTTATTCTATCAAGTTTGAGAGAGAGATCTTGTGACTTTTCTTTTTCTTCGTAAGAAAGATTTAAAAATACATGAAGTGAATATCTTGTTCCATGTTCTTGTATTTCTAGAGTGGTTTTTTTCTCCATTGTGTGATCAATAATTTTAATAATGTTTGAGGGATTCCGGGTATAGGAAGACGCGGTGACGATCATCGTATCGATGGATTTCAATTGCTTGAAAGAAAGTGGTGTTGATTACGTTCTTAATCGAGGGATTACGTGGATAGGAAGACAGTCGTGTCGATCATCTCATCAAGGGATTAACAAGGTGGTGGTAAGATATAAATTTTATCCTAGGAGAAATGATACCCTACTCATTGGGATAAAATAATTGTAATACATTAACATTTCCACTACTATTTGTATTAGAAATGAAATTTTATTGATTCCTCTTTTTATTCATATTCATTTCAATAGTAATTGTTTCAATTATGATTTATTCATTATATATTGTATTAAGATAATCTGTACGCTATATGGTAGAATCATTTATATTTTTATTACTCTAATCTTGGTATTCAATTCAAATACAATTTTTTTATTTCACTTAATGTATTTCATCATATCATATTCATCGGATCCAAGACCTATATGGTCAATTCTATTGATTGTGACTGGTATTAGTTTAAGACCCCTTAATCTAAGTTATTTATTAAGTGTTTAAATACAAATTTTTGAAACCTATAATTCACCCCCTATTTTATTTTTCCATATTATATAAATATACATATCCATTTAGATCCAACAATTGGTGTCAGAGGAGGCTTCCACTGATTTGTATTACTCACTGAATTTTGTTTACAAATATTTTGATTATAACTACTTACTACAGTAACATGTGGAGAGGAAAAGTATTGTTTTATAAGATGGTATTAATTAATATGGGATCAATTAACAATATTAATCCAACAAGGCCACCTATATTTCATGGGAATGATTTTGATTATTGGAGAGATCGAATGAAGAATTTCTTTTATTAATATGAGAGTAGACAAATTTATCATGCTTACTACAGGTTGCAATATTTTATGAAGTTCAAATTTTTATATATTTTATACTATAAATCATTGTTTATAATCTCTCTATAGTTTTATTGAATGAGTAATTGTCAAGTTTTCCAGTTTTAGTGTTATTTTGATCCTAAATGTGAAAAATTCATAATTATAGATTTTAGATAGATTTTTACATCAATGGGAATTTTAGTCACTTCATAGAAAATATTTGCCCAAATTTTGTGGTTAAATTTACTTTAATATGCTGATATTATTTCCTTAAACATTTTCTTCTTGACCAGGTGCTGATTAGGCCATCTAAAGCGTCTAACAATTCATTGAAGTTTGACATTTTCTCGGGTGGACAACATGGACCCCACCACTGTAACGTAACCCAAACTCGGCCTACACATATCCAAATTCGTTTTTTCTACATGGGATTGAAGGAGGGCATATAGGAGAGACTCTAAAACAAATTTAGAGAGTTTTGAAGTCATTAAGAAATCCATTTAATGACATACTTATGGATGAATCTTCCTGGAAGTTTTGTCCGGAAATAAAAACCTCCAATTAAATAATTTATAACCCCTACAAACTGTGGCCAAATGATCTGAAATTTGGAGAGGGAACGGACAACACATTAAGGAAAATCCTTTATGAAGGGGTCCACATGTACATTGTCCATTTATGGGGACAACAAGGTGAGAACTTTTGGGTTCCAGAATTCTTCCCATAAAAGCAAGCCCTCACCTCCTTCCCAAATGATCCCATTCTCTATCCATTCTATGAAGGCACCAAGGAGGTGATGTCCACCGAGGGCTTCTGGGCAAAAATCTTCCCCATTTAATTTTTTTATTTCTTTTTTTTATTTTCGTTTTAGTTTTCTATTGTAATTTATATTTCTAATAAAATTCATGCATTATGTTATTTCTATGTCCACCCATCCACCCTATTTTCTTCTTCAACTTTTCTCCTTCTTTTCTTATTTTATTCTTCTCATATTATCCGCCATGACCTCTTACCCTAAAAAATGAGGGGTTAACCCAAGACTTGTCTCGAGGAAGGTATGTGGAAATTTCATTTATTATGTGCTTAAATTCCGACATTTTATTAGGTTTGTGATGAGCAAGATTGATGTGCATGGGTGTGGCGATCATCCACCACGAAACTGATCTCAAAGTCATTTCTATTTTTTTATTAAAAATCTTCCCTCCATTATAATGGTTAAAATATCTTAATACAATGGATTTGAGCCATTCAGTTGTTGAAATAACATACGATGATGCCAGTTCTGGAAAGATGTCACACTCTCAATCGAGGTTTTCCATCAACCTTGATTATAAGAAGAGGTGAAGTTAAGATTGCTAAATGAAATAAATATTTCACACCAATAAATTAATGAATCGTAATTCATGAATGAGATCTCATAATTGAATTATCAAACTTAATTTAAATACCAACAAGGAGAATGATGGAACCCACAAACCAACCCAAAAATGCCAAGTTCTTTCTTAATTAATTGCATTTTGTTATTGAGTTTTAGTTTTATCTTTTATTTTAATTAAATTGTATTCCATTCCTAGATAAAATAAAAAAAACCAAAATAAGTAGTTTACTTAAATTAGATTTAGTGAGTGAACAGCTGAAAATGCTCCTCAAGAGAGATGACCCTGGTCAGCCACTATGCTGTACTAGAAAAATTAAATTGCTTTTTCCACACCCTACAACAGGCATGCATCAAAACTGGAACCGTTTCTAGGGATCTAATCAGTTGTTTAGTTTAATTTTTGTATTTCAAAATTTTAGATATTTTTCATTATTTAAAAAAATCTATAATAAAATAATTTCCCAGGATGCATTCAAAATCAAAGTATTCTGCATGGAACAATTACTCATAATTGCATGAACAAGAAAAATACAACACTAAGGAGGCACTCCAACGAAGAGCCAATGCGCTTATGATAATGTTCAAGCGGGTGGAAAGAGGAATAGAAACATGGATCTCACTGGAAGATTTGATGGCCATGGTCGATGAACTCAAATTTGACATAAAAAGATTCAAGGCCAAGAAAGAAGTGCCACTAGTCTTTCCGGATTTCACTAAAGAAATCTCTGAAGTTTAATCCAAGATCAGAGTGGAGGAACCCGACTACCTACCTCCATCTATTGAAGATTAACTACAAGAGGAAAATTAAATTGAAAATGAGATTAAAGTCGAATCGACTCAGGGAGATGATACAATCTTAAACTCAAACTCTTTTAATATTATTGAAAATAATTTTAGTATCACCCCTAACATTTTTGAATTTTCAGATTCAACCATCACGTAATACACCTTGGAGGATGATGTGAAAAATGAAGCACATGTTTAGGAACATTGGGAGCTCCTGGAAGTCCTTGAATATTTACTGGTGGAGCCCCATCATGAAGAGATCCAAGTAGTTATGCCTGAGGAAAACATACAAAAGGATGAAGCCTCCTTAAATCCAGCGCTGGAAGAGATGATGGTTTCACAAGTAGTAGAAACTGAGGAGGAGGCTCCCTACATCATCCAACCCCTACCATGATAGCTGCACCAAATTGTGAAGGGGAAGATATGGTATACTTTGTCCATGTAGTCCTGCTCAATAAGGACAAGGAACAACAAGCTATGAAGAGCCACATGTGGTGGTTTAAATAAAAGAAGCTTCATCCACCAAAAGATTATGGATAAAAGCTGGTACTTCTCTTTGAAGGCAGTAAAAGATGCAAGGGCCCACTTGGGGGATCATACCGAGATTTATCATTTACTTTCTTTATAGTAATTTAATTTTAAATATTAGGAATTTTGATATCAAATTCAGTATTAGGAATTATTCTAGCACGTGGACCCTTCAATCTTTTCATTTTCAGCTTAAATAAAATGATTCCTATGATTAATTTAGTAATTTTTCTTTTATAGGATCATGAAGGAAGAAGTAATCCCCAATAATTAGAGGAAGATGACCAAATCTTTATTAAAAAGGGAGGTCACTTTTTATGATTATCATATAAACTCCTTTCATTTTTTTGGTCCAAAACATATTTTCAGCTTTAATGAATATTATTATCACTTATCAAAAATCAATTTATTTTGAAAGAGTTGAAATTATTTTTGAAATAATGGATTTTAAATGATTGTTTATATGAATTATTTTTCATGAAAATGGATTTTCAAGCATTTTTATGAGTTCAAATGATTCTTGAAATCCATGCACATAAAGCATGGACTCAAAATATTTTTCCAATCCTGTGAGGTATTCTAAACCAATTTTACATATTTTTCTTAATACTAAAACATTCTTGAGGGAAACTTGAATTTTGTGTGCGAACCTCAATTTGTGAATAATTCTATTTTGAATCTTTGGATTTCATGGAATGTATTTGAAATTATTGAGGCATCTATTTGGATAGCCACATTTTATCTTTAGACCCAGCTTTACATTTATCCTTCGTAAGCCCTTAGATTCCATGAATTGACTTATAGGTTTAAGCCACATTACAAGCCAATTTTTCCTTTCTATCCCACACTTTTAGTATTTTTCATGGTTATTTCAAGTTTGAGTGTGGGGGAAGGGCCTTTCGTGTGAGTTCATTGGGATGTGTATCATTTATGTTTGGTTCTAGGTGTGTGTAAATATTTTGGGCAGTGGACAATAAGATTATTAGGCATGTGTCGTTGTTTCTTTGTGTTTTATTTGTTTCATCCATTTCTCCTTCAAAAAAGGGAAAAAATGCAGATGAGCTTGAATTCTTCATTGTACATTCTATTATGACTCATGTCCCTATTAAAATTCCCGAGAATGAATTTTCATTCATTTATTGTATTCAATTTTCATCTCATCCTTCCTGAAAAAAGAAAATAAAAAAAAAGTTGTGCCTTTCTAGAGATTTAAAAAAAGTGATAACTTAGAGGATATCATTCATTATAATCACAACATGGCTCATGTACCATGTCATAAGAGGTTTGGTTTTTTTCACATTTTCAAGTGGGATTGAGAGTGTAATTTATTGTGTTCTCCCTTGATTTAAATATGCATTGTACTTAAAATTCCAACCTCCCTCTTTCTAGCCTGGATATTTTTTCAATAATTTTCCCACCAACCCTAAGCCACAAAATCATTTGAAACATTAATTAAAGCACTCATTATTGAATTCATTTTCATGTTTCACGCTGTGGAGAAATTACAATTTTCACAAGCATACAGTGATACATGGGATTTCCAAGTATGAGCATAACTCTAAAATCAATTTCTATTGAGTGAGGAGTGACATAAAATTCAATGTGAGGTAGGTTGTTATTGGGCCTTGGATTGATTTATGAGGTTGAAATGATTTTAATTATTAAAATGAAAATGATAGATAGTTGTTTTTTATATATGATACATGATGGACTTCTATTTTGGATATGATAATTGATATTTTCTCATTTTTAATTATTGTGTGGAAATTGATTTCAATGTAAGATGATTGCCCAGGAGTGCAATGTTAAAGTGTGGAGGAGTGATGAAGCTCATTTATTCATATATTTTATACTATAAATCATTTCTTATAATCCCTATATAGTTTTATTGAATGGGTAATTGTCAGGTTTTTAGGTTTTAGTGTTATTTTGATCATAAACGTGAAAAATGCCTACTTCTGGATTTTAGATAGATTTTTATATCAAGGGTATTTTAGTCATTTCATAGAAAATATATGTCCAAATTTTGTGATTAATTTTTTTTATAATTCTTATATTATTTCCTTAAACTTTTCTTACTGTAACAAGAGCTGATTCATCCATCTAGATGGGCTTAAAATTTATTGAAGTTTGACATTTTCATGGGCAGACAGCGTGGACCCCACCACTGTAACAGAACCCAAACACAGCCTACACATATCCAAGTAATGTGTTTCTACCTAGGATAGAATGAGGACAGATACTACCCACTCTAAAACAAATTTAGTGGAGTATTGAATTCATTAAGGTGGCCATTTAATGACATTCTTTTGGAGGAATCTTCCTGGAAGCTTCGTCTAGAAAAAGAAACCGCCCAGGAAAAATTAATAAATCCTACAAAAGGTGACCAAATGAGCTGAAAATTGTAGAGGGGGACGGATGAAACATTAAGGAACATCCTTTTTTAAAGGTTCCATGTGTAAATCTTCCATTTATGGGGACAACAAGGAGAAAACATTCAGGGTCCAGAATTCTACCTATAAAAGGAGGCCCTCACCTCTTTCCCAAATGATCCCATTCTCCATCAATTACTTCAAGGAACCAAGGAGGAGATCTCCAATGAATAACGCTGGAAAAAAATCTTCCCATTTCAATTTTTATTTATTTTATTTATTTTTTTCTACTTTTCAATTGTAACATATATTTATAATAAAATTCATGCATTATTTTTATTTCTGTGTCCACCCATCCTCGTTGTTTTCTTCTTCATCTTTTCCCCATCTTTTCTCATTTTATTCTTCTTATATTATCCACCGTGACCTCTTACCCTTAGAAATTAGGGGTTAACTCAATACTTGGACCATAGGAGGTATGTGAAAATTTCATTTATTATGTGCTTAAATTCTGATGTTTTATTATGTTTGTGATTAGCAAGAGTGATGTGCATGGGTGTGGCGATCGTCCACCACGACACTGATCTCAAAATCATTTCGATTATTTTATTAAATATTTTCCCTCCCTACTACTAGATACAAGATCTTCATATTATGGAGTTGAGCCATTCAGTAGTTGAAATGACATACGATGAATCCAGATCTTGGAAGATGTCACACTCTCGATTGAGGTGTGCCATCAACGTTGATTACAGGGGGAGGTGAAGTTCAGATTTCTAAATGCATTCAAGATTTCACACCAATAAATGAGATAATAGTAATTCATGAATGAGATATCATAATTAAATTATCAAACATAATTTAAAATACCGACAATGAGAATTATGGAACCCAAAAACCAACCCATAAAGGCCAAGTTCTTTCTCAATTAATTTCATTTTGTCATTGCGCGTTAGTTTTATCTTTTATTTTAATTAAATTGTATTCCAATCCTAGATAAAATAAAAACAACCAAAAGAAGTAGTTTAGATAGATTAGATTAAATGAGTGAATGGTTGAAGAGGATCCTCCAGAGAGACGACCCTATTCAGCCTCTATTCTGCACTAGGAAAATAAAATTTCTTTTTCCACACCCTACGACAGGTGTGCATCAATATTCCAGACATATAAATTAGTACCTCCACCAATCAAGAGAAACAAGAATATAAACTGAATTACAAGGTTAAAAATACATTGTTGTATTCTATGACCAAGAATATATATAGTCAGATATCATCATGTGAAGCATCCAATTGTATCTGGAAGAATGTAGACATCACACATTTTGGTACATCTAGAGTTAAAGAAACTATAAGAGCAATTCTTCGAGAAGAATATCATGGGATTATTTTTCTTTATAGAGAACCAGTATGCAATTTGCAACAATGATTTATAACAATTTTCAACAGTCTATAATATATTGGTGAAAAGGGTCTTGATGATGAAGTACTTGTGGACAAGATAATTGATATAATTCCAGATGAATATGAATCTAAAAGGATAACTATTGATGAAAACAAAAAAGTTATTCAAATTACTCTTGATGAATTATTTGGAACTCTTCTTCAGCATGAGACAATAATGAAAAGTAATATTGATTTCAATATAAAAAATAATGGTAATGAGATTGTAGCTTTAAATACTGCATCCAAAGATAAGACACCAAAAAGTATAACTAGATACCAAGCTATGAAAGTTGTTGTTATATCATAATAAAGTGATAGTGATCATTTAGAGAATGAGTTAGCCAATCTCACTTGAAGGATGAACACAATTTTTAGAAATAAATACTTTCAATACATATTCAAAAATAATTATAGTAAGGACAATAATGTCTAAGAAGTAACTTGGTATTAATGTAAAAGACAAGGTCATATTAGACTAGTTTGTCCTTTACTAAAAAAATGACATGAAGGATAAACATTATGAAACAAACAAGAAAAAGTATTACAAGTCAAAGATAAAGAAATTATTAAAATAAAACGATACTTGGAGTGAAAGTTGTGATGATTCATAAGACGAATCATTAGAATATGAATATTTTGGTCAAAAGAATATATGACTCACAGTCAACATACCTATTCAAAATTATTGTTTTGTGGATAAGGTACACAATGTTGAATCTCTTACAAAAGTATCTTTAAATTAAAATTACCCTGATAAGAAACATTCTTACTCTTTAGATGAAGAATATTCCTCAATAGAGGAAAATATACCTTCTTTTTAAGTAGTAGGCAAATTTTAAAAATTACTAAAGAATGAAAATTCCAAACTCAAGAAAAATCTTGATAAAGAAAATTATAGAATATCTATTATTACGAATGACGTTTCATATCATTCAAAATATAGTGATATGAAAATTAATGATTCTGAAAATATTTCAAAAACCTTTAAGGAAGCATGTTATGAGAAGGATAAACGTTCTAAGGACTTTGAACAACTTGTTTTAACGAATATAATTTTTGAAACTAAAAAAAAATTCCAAAACAATTTCTTCTAGGAATGATAATTTAGTCATTAGACTAAAATCTGAAATCATTTCTCTTAAGAATATTTTATCCAACTTTACTATTGTAAGAAATTAATTTGACAAAATGTATTCTCAAATTCATCCTCTAAGGAATTGTTCTAGAATTGGATAAACTCAATCAAAACTGCTTTTTAGTCATAACTATTTTGTTCCTCAAAATGCCCCTTTATTTACTAAATGTCAATGTGGTGGACATTGAGAATGAAATTTTTCTCTTAATAAAACTCAATATTTACGATTTCATAAATCTCATTTTTCTAAAATAATGCGGATTCGTATAATTATTTTATGTAATATTTCTGGATCCAAACATGTTCGGGTTCCGAAACACAAAATTATTCTTTTTTAGGAAAAAAATAATTGTACCACCAACAAGAACATTCGGTACATGGATAGTGGTTTTTCTCAACACATGACTAGAAAAAAATATTTCTTTAAAAAGATCATTGAAATGAAATTTGGAAGAGTGACCTTCAGAGATAATGCTTAGGGAAAGATCATTGGAATATTTAATATTGTTCTTTTAGGAAATGTTTTAATTTCAAATGTATTGTCTTTAAAATTAATTAAGAACAACATTATTAGCATATGTCAATTATGTGATCAAGGTTACCTTATGAATTTATGGAATTATAAATTTTTAGTTCAACATTTCAAGGATGAATTCATTCTATATGCCTATAGGCAATATAATGTATACGAAATAAACATAGAAGACCTTAGGACCCAAAACATAACATGATTAAGTGCAATGAAAGACCAATATTGGTTATGTTATAGAATTTTAGGACACTATAATCTAAGGAACCATTGTAATCTATCAAAGAAAATACTTGTTAAGGATCTAATGGATCTAAGGTATAGTATATAAAAATTTTGTGACCCATGTCAATATGGAATGAAACATAAAATAGGATTTAAATCAACCAATGAAGGTTAAACTTCTAATTCATTATAGTTAGTACACACGGATCTTTTTGGTCCTACAAAAACTGGAAGCATTAGAGGAAATTACTTTGTATTTGTTTTAGTGGATGAATACACTACATTCATATGTGTCAATATTCTAGCAAAGAAATATGAAGCCTATTTCAATTTTAAAACTTTTAATGCCCAAGTTAAAAATAAAAAAACATACCACTGATAACTATTCGTAGTGATCGCTGTGGAGAATTTTAAAATTTGGATTTGGAAACCTTTTGTTGTAATAATGGTATTACTCACAACATTTCATCTCCAAGACCCCCTCAGGAAAATGGTGTTGTTGAGAGAAGAATTCATATTCCTTAAGAAATTTCAAGAACCATGTTGAGTGAATACTAAATTGATATGCATTTCTGGGATGAATCTGTTAGTACTGCATGTTATACTATAAATCATGTTTGAAGTTGAACTTTTCTTAATAAAACACCTTATGAATTTTGGACTGGCCAAAAATCTAAGTTCCTTACATTAGAGTGGTTGCATGAAAAGTATTTATATTGAATACAAAAGATAAATTACATAAATTCACAACCAAATCTGACGAAGGAATATTTCTAGGTTATTCCACTACTTCTAATGCTTATAGAGTTTTTAACAAAACTCTTGTATTTTTGAGGAAACAGTGCATGTCAAATTTGATGAAACTAACCCCTTTGTTTTAAGAAATTCTTTCCTACATCAAATTATGTGTTTTCACAAACTGATTATAAAACATTGGTTGAAAATTATTCTAAAAAGGGATTTACTCAAGAAAATTCTTCTAAAACATCTACCACAAAAGACTTTTTATCTTATGTTAATTAAATTTTTTTTAGAAAACCCAAATCAATTGCTTCTTATGAACAATCCCTCTGATAAAAACATTGGTCATGTAAATCAACCTGTAAGGACCAGAAATTCCATGACAAATGAATAGAACATCTTAATTTCTTATCTCAATTCGAACCTAAAACTTCTAATGAGGCCTTAGGGGATTCAAAATAGATTAAAGCAATTCATGATGAAATAAATGAATTTTAAAGGAATCAAGTTTGGTCCTTGAATGAAAGACCTAATGAAACAACTATAATTGGTTTTAAATGAGTTTTCAAAAATAAATGTGATGAATGTTGAGTTATTATAAGAAACAATGAAACACTTGTTGTTAAGGGATATAATCAAAAAGAGGGAATTTACAATGAAGAAACCTATACTTCAGTAGCTAGACCTGAATCTATTCGAATTTAATTAGCGTTTGCAAAATACTTCAATCTCAAACATTTTTCAAATGGATGTAAAATGTGATTTTTCATAGTGGTTTTTTACAAGAAAAAGTTTTTTTGAACATCCTCCTATTTTTGAAGATTCAAAACATCCTCATCGTGTTTTTAAACATACCAAATTATTGTATGGCCTTAAACAAGCCCCTAGAGCACGGTATGATAGACTCATAAGATTTATTTTACAAAAAATTTGTCCAAAAGGTAATGCTGACCCAACAGTTTTTATGAAAATAGAAAACCAAAAAGTTTTGATTGTTCAAATCTATGTTGATTAAATAATATTCAGATCAACTCAACAATAATTACCTTATTCTTTTGCAATTCTAATGAAAACTGAGTTTGAAATGAGTATGATGGTTGATTTAACATTTTTTTTGGTTTTCAAATATCTCAAAAACTAGAAGGAACCTATATATCTCAGCATAGGTATATCAAAGACTTACTCAAAAAGTATGGATATGACAACACTAAAAGTATTAGCACTCCGATCGGTACCCCAAATACACTTGATCTTGATGAAGCCGAGAAACCAGTGGATCAAACAACATTTAGAGGTATGATTGGAATTTTATTATACTTGACAGACAGTCATCTAGAATTAATGTTTTCGGTGTGGTTATGTGCAATATACCAATATAATCCAAAATAATCTCATTTAAAAGCAGTGAAAATATTTTTTTCTATACAAACGGAACAATGGAGTTAAAACTGTTCTATTCTTATGGAAATGATTTTGTTTTCAAAAATACTTTCAGATGATAAATTTGGTGGTTTTAGAATGAACAGAAAATGTACATCCTAAACATGTTATTTCTTAGGAGAGTCTTTGGTTTCATTTTATTGAAATAAACAACACTCAACAGCACTTTCTGTTATTGAAGCTGAATATATAGTAGATGGATGTTGGTGTGCTCATGTATTGTGGATGCAACACACACTCCCTAACTATGGCTTGAGTTTTTCCAAAACTCAAATAATATGTGATAAAACTAGTTCCATTTCTCTTAGTAAAAATCTTGCACATCACTCACGTGAAAAACACATAGATATTAGGCATAAATTTCTTAAGTATCTCACACAAAAAGGAGATATTGTATTACAATTCATCGAAACACAAAAAAAACTTGATGAAATTTTCACAAAACCATTATCTTCCAATAGATTTGAATACATTAAATAGAAACTGGGAATGATCGTTGTAAATTAATCATTCACATAAATTTCTTGTTTTAACAATCTATTTACTATAATTTTCTCCATTTAAAAGGGGTTATACATATTTTTATTGCATTCACCTTTCAATTTAATGTCTATCTATTTTACTTATTAGTTTTGTATATATTGATTTATAATGAATCGGTTTTGTTGTTAAACAGTTTCACTTATTTGTTTTATATTTTATCGGTTTCACTATAATTGTTTTTACTCTTTAGTCATCCGTTTTATCAGCATCGATTTTATCGGTTTCTTAATTTTATAGATTTCATAATTTTCATTATTATGTTATAATATCAATATTATGATACTTTATCAGCACTAGACAATAAAAATTGGAATATTTTATAGGTACTAAATTATCCTTGATGGATTACCTTGTTGGTATTGGACTATCAATTAAGGATTATTCTATCAATACTAAATAATCAGTACCAGGCTATTTGATTTTATCGATTTTTTAATTCATGTTGGTTTTACATTTTTATTGTTTATATTGTTTTCATAAGAACAATATATTAAAAACAATACATTTATCCAAGTACTGCGATAGGTACAATTTATAATGTCTTATTTTAGTTGTTTCTCAATTCCTTTATTTCCTAAGAGGGTTCTTTCTAAATGTTTTTTTCTTTTAAGGAAATCATTACGAGTTTGAAATCATTCTTGACCATTGGATATTTTAGATATAATCCTTGCAGAAAATTTTCTTTTAGAGAGGCTTATCCCACATCGATCTCATCAATTTTTCCCTCATGATCAGTCAATCAAAAATAATCAGCATGGTTCGTAATCGGTTCCTACCAAAACTTTTATAATCATATATATACTCCTATGTTGCAATCAGAAGGATCTTTATGGGACGAGTTAGTCTTTCATGACTGATTCTAATTCTTCATCTCTGATTAAAATTCCTCCTAAAGAATTATCTTCCATGACCTTTCGGGGTGATATTATAGTCTCCTATGACTTTTATGCATCTTTTGATTCATCTTTGCAAATAATTAAAGGTTTCAAGTCTGAGAATCAATTAGTATGGAAAGACAAGATTATGATAAGGATTATGTGTATCAAGATGAGGTGTTTCAATTTTATGAATCATTAGAGATAGAGAAGGATCTTACGGTTTCTTTAATGGTATACGATAAGAAGTATAAAACTTCCTCAAAACAGGCTGATGTGTTTCTAGGTGTTCCATTTTAGGGAGATGCTTTATGTCCTTCTCATAAGGTACCAGAAGCTAATGGATCTTTTGATAGGTTTAAAGCAAAAGAAACACCTTTTGAGATTCTTGAGTATAAGAGGAAATTAAGTCATTTATCAGGATATAATAGACTTATAACCCGCTGAATGCAAGGTTTTTTTGGTGCCAATAAAGGGTGACAATGAAACATTTAATGTTTTAGATGTCTATTCCCTTGATTATTTGGTAAACAAGAGAAAGTTCAACCTTATGGGGTTCATCTTCCTGACAATCAAGAAGCTCAAATATGATGGAATAAAATCATAAATGATCACATTTCCCACCATTATCATTAACTTTATGAAATAATTATTGGGCTTTGGTAATGTTTTAATCAAGTCATACCCAGCTTTCTTCAAGGATCCCTTAATATGTAAGGATACAATAAAGAGGCTCAAGTTATGATTCAATCCTAAATCGAAAAAGTTTGAGAAAGTTCCGGATGTTGAGAAAGAAAAGTAAGTAGTGGAAGGTAGTGAAAAACCTTCTAAGCCATTCAAGACAACTTCAAATAAAATAAATGTACATAAGACTACAACTCAAAAGCCACCAAAGAAACAAAATTCTATATCCGATAAGTTTATATCTGAATAGAAAAATAAAAATCAAGAAAATAAAGAAAGGGATCCTCAGTTTGGATTGGATCCTGCTATAGAATCGACATTAAATGTAAGGTCAGAGTAAACCTTGAAATAAGAAGAGAGAAAGAAGATATTGAAGAAGTGAAAAGAAAATAATATTTACGATGATAGTCTTCTCAGGATAGTTGAGCAACTAAAAACCGGAATTAAAATCAGGGATCCATCTATTAAGACTCAATTGGTTCCAGCAGAGAAAGGTAAGGAGAAACAAGCTTCGAAAAATTTGGCTACACAATGTCTTTCTCAAGAATATGAAGAAGAGGATGTAGATCATGAAGAAGAAATTGAATAATAACATGGACAAGAAGAAATAGTAGTGGAAGAAAGAAAAGATAAAAACATGATAAGTCATACCACAAAATCCTCAGAAGATCCATCTTTTGATTTTCCATATCCAGATCCTCATTATTTAAAGAAATCTTCTCCAAAGGTTTCCTTCAAGAATGTTATTCACATTTCAGATAAAGAACATGAAGAATACGATAATAATCAGAATCAGTGAGCTCAAGTGATCGACAAAGAAACTAATTTTGGTGATATCCCACAATACACTAAGGAAACTGATTCTGAAGGAACAATTATTGTGAAAGGGTTTCAGTAGGTTGAACACCCCTTGAATAGATTAGAGAAGTTGTTACCATTCATTCCAAAAGTTGAAGCCAGGCTATAAATTATTTCAAATTCCCATAATTATAGAATAGATTTTTTCATGGTTTTGATTGATATGTTTCTTAGTCTTGAAGCAAATTTCAAGATTTTCAAGGAACGTGCTGCAAAGTACAATAAAACTTGAAATAAGGTTGTGAACTTTTTTTACAATGTTGATGAATGCCTCAAGAAATATCTAGACAAGTAGAAAGAATTGTTAAACTTGGTAAATAAACTAAGATCTCTCTATCTAGAGCTGATTGATGATTGGAATGAAATGTTTTAAGACTTTCAGTGACCGGTACCTCAAAAGGAGTAGCCTCATAAGAGTTTGAGAGTTTAAAGGGAAAGTTGGAAAGTGAGAGTAGTGAGAGTGTTTCACTCTCAAATAGAGTTGTTATCCTTGAAAAGGCCTATAGACTCAGGTTGGATGATTTTAATAACAATGAAGCAAGACATAAAACTCAGGAAGTAAATCTTAAATCCCAAGAAGAAATCAATCATCTTATACAACAAAGGAACTAGAAGAAAGAATTCGTTATTTACGAAAAAGATAAGAAGCTGAAGGCTCAAAAATAATCCCTTGAAAAACTCATGGAGGATAGATACGAGTTCATAAAGATGATACACTCTATGTTTAATATTTTAGAAAAACAAAGGATTAAACAATGGGGTTTGAACTCTTGTTATAATAAAGTTTTTTTTCATGTGATAATTATTGTTTGGTATCCTGTTTCTCTTTCATTTTTGCAAAAAATAAATACTTTCCCTTATTCGTTTTGAAAATCACAAAGGGGTATAATGGTTGTGAAAAAAATAATTTTTATGAATTCCTTGTTAAAAGAAAAAACTCATGTAAAAGTAAAGATAATATGATCCCTTGTGTTTTGGTTCAAACCAAGGGTGGAATTAGTCGTCTTCACTATTACTTTCATAAGAGTTATTAATCTTAGGGGGAGATAAGTTTTTTTGTTTGTTTCATTTTGTTTGGTTTTTCAATTTCCAAAAAGGGGGAGATTGGTGAGTCAAAATGTGTTTTGAATTTCCAATCGATCATTTGTTTTGGAAATAAAAAATCACAAATATCGTAATCACATATAATGTTTATCATGTGTGCTATTTCACAATCATAATCACTCACATTGTCTTTTTTATATGTCATATTCTTATCCGAATCATGTATGTTGTTCACTCACATTGTTTTTTATATTGTTTCACAATTGGAACCTGATTATGTATTGGATTGTAATAAAGAATCGTAACAAGATTATGTATTGAATCATAATCAGAAATCATAACCAGATTGTGTATTTCATCGTAATTAGGAATCGTAATCACCTATAACGTAATCCCATCATTTATCGTAATCATTTTTGTCATTATCAGGTCATGCACCATAACCACATGCATCATAACCCTGTGCATCGCAACTAGGATAAGTACCACATCATAATCATGCATCTTAACCAAGTTAAGTATTATATAGTAGTGATGAATCATTAACAGGTTATTTATTGTATTCTTATTTATAAATTGTATTCAAGTATCATAACTAGTATAAATAGAGTGATTTTTAACCATGTTAAGAATCATAACCATGTTATAAATAGTAATCAAGATGTGAATTTTAATCAAGATAAGTCTAGTAGACAAGTTATGTATTATACATTTGAAATACATTACACTATTATCATAACTCCAATATCAACTACATAGTACTCATGATCATTATTTCATATTTTTGACATACTATTTTCTTACCAAAATGATGTCTTTGAGTTGGT
The DNA here is from genome assembly GCA_963277665.1 of Viscum album. Lineage (NCBI taxonomy): Eukaryota > Viridiplantae > Streptophyta > Magnoliopsida > Santalales > Viscaceae > Viscum > Viscum album. Next base: position 56,411,283 of record OY728136.1, read on the forward strand.
TATTCAAAAATAAAAACACTGTCATGTATTCTTTTTTGTTTTGACCATTATAATGCTAAGTGTCCAAGTCCATCATAGTTTTTCTGTGGAATATGATTGTTAGAGGAAATATGACCATTGGAACCTCAGTCCTATAAATAGGAAGTCATTCGAACCCAAATTGATAACTTTTTCTTCTATCAAATTCAAGATAGAGATGTTATGACTTCTCTCTTGCTTCGTGGGAATGCCTTAAAGATACAAGTAGTGAACAAATTGTTAAATGTTATTTTATTTCTATATGTACTTTGTTTATACTTTGTGTGACCAATCATTGTGATAACGATCGAGGGCTTCCAGGGATATGAAGATGTGGTGTCAATCATTGTATAGAGGGCTTTCAATATCTTGAAAGACAGACGTGCTGATTACCTTTTTAATTGAGGGCTTCCAGGGATAGGAAGATTGTCATGTCGATCATTGTATCAAGGACTTACCAAGGTGGTGTTAAAACCGAACTTTTATACAAGGTGAAAGGATACACTACTCTTTGGGATAAATGAATTGTAATACATTTACATTTACGCTTCTATTTGAATTCGAAATGAAATTTTATGGTTTCTTATTTCTATTTAGATTCATTTAAATTGTAATTATTTCAATTACAATTCATTCATTGAATGTTTTATTAAGAGATTCTACATGCCATATGGTAGAATTATTTACATTTTTATTACTCTGACCACTGTATTTAATGTAAATACAATAGTTTTACATTACTTAATGCACTGCATCGTATCATATCCATTTGATACAAGACCTATATGGTAAATTGTATTGACTGTGAATTGTATTAGTTTGAGACCTCTTAACCGATGTTCATTATAAAGTGTTTAAATACAATGTTTTTTAACTTGTAATTCACCCCTATTGTATTTTTCTATCTAATATACATATACATCTACATTTTGATCTAACAGGTGGCTCGCTGGCGGTCGCTTGCTGGTGGTGGCTTAAAAGTGGTCGATGGTTCGGCGCTGCCTCATCTAGTTGTTCCTCGAGTAGTGGTGGATCATGGGTAGTGCCTCATTGAGTGGTGCCTAATTGTCCATGCCTCACTGGTGGTGCCTCATCCAACAGTGCCTCGTCTAGAAGTGTCTCACTAGTGCCTCATGAGAAGTGTTTCCTATTCCTCTAGTTTTTCCCTTTTGATGTATTTATCTATTGTAAAATGGGTTTAATTTTCAATTTAAAAAGTTTTGAGAATGATTAAAATGCCATAAATTATATCACTAATTGCATAATAGTCCGAATACTTTTAAATGGTCAATTTTTTTTGTCTTCGATAGATCCTACATTAATAGAAAAGTGAAACCATATCTAATCCTGCATGTTCAGGATCTAAAAATTCAAATAATATATCATTCCTTCTCCCTTTTAGTTTGGCTTTCTATTAAGATAGTATGTCTCATATCCATGTTACTTAGAGTCATGAGACCAGAACACTATAGTTGTTTTGTGTTTCTCGGGAGATTTTCCTGCTATACGTGCACCCTGATTATTGGTGAAACAAGGATGTGTCACTCATCATTCTTCAAAGGTGGGTTTTCCATCATTTCTCATCATTTGTATCATGAAGCATGCTTTTATTAGTGTTAACTCTTATAAACAAGGTTTCAAATATATTAAGAAATATAATGAATCAGTTTAAATAAAATTTAAAGGGGTAGGGGATTGTTAATAATGATGCTATAGTTTCTTGAATATTTTATTTCATTTGATTTGATGTTATGATAATATGGTGGTAATACCTTGATAAAAAGATTCTCTGGTTTTGGAATGATTATGATGCAACAAATTAATTTCAAAATATTTTTTTTATTGAATGGTATCATAAAAAAAAATTATTAACCACATATATTTGGTTAATAAAATATATTCCATAGGATTCAATGTATTCTATGAAAACACCCTTTAATAAATAAGTCAAATTGAATAAGTTCCTATTTTCTTTCAAAATATAAAAATGTGTTGTGTTGTGATATATTTTCGAATGTATGTAATGGTTGTGGATTGTGTGTGTGATATTGATGTAATGTGATGTAGCTATAGTGTTATGTGCATGGGGGAAGTGGATGAGATGTGGTTGTTCTATGGTGTCAGGAATATTTTTATAGTAAAATGGTGAAATGAGGATGTGATGGTGGGGTTGGTATGGTTATACAATGGTGCTCTGAAACTAGATGTGGCTATAAAGTGATGTCGGTGTGGAATTTGGGATGTAGTGTTGTGCTTAAGAGGTGTGGTTGGTTCTGTTATATCTACCTAATTTTTAATGGAATAAACACTCCAGATTAGTAATTTAAAATGGGAATGTTTAATGAGAAAAACTACGACGTAATGTGTTGTTTAACAGGTTACTGTTTATATGTAATCAAATGGGCCGGAAATATGAAATAATTTGTCTTTCTAAAATGAAATTAATTTTGATAATGAATTTTTGTTTCATAAATAAAATAGGATATTAAAGTAGACTTTTTTGATAAAAAAATATTCTAGAAATTAGATTAAAGACAAAAATATGAATTATTTAATTCATTTTGACTGTGTGATTTTATGCATCTAGAGGTGGAAGAAATCTTGTGTGGATTCTATGAGGTGGTTTTTTGTTGTTGTAAAACCCTAGTATAGGATTTTGTGCTTTTAATAAATATTTATATACACTATATGTTCTTGTAATTTTTATAAGCACCCTACCCTTATTGATAACTTTGTTACTAACATCCGCATAGCCACACAGAGGGAGGGGGTGTCTTTTCCAATATCCGGGTGAGAGGATGGATAGATGGTCATACACTCTTCCTTGATACCTTTTCCCAGAGAGGTAGGTATGTATAGGTCTGTTAGTGCATTAGTTGGTGGTTATGATGGTCCTTGGTTTCTTCAGAATGGGATGTGTTGTGATGGACTAGGTGTCAGAAGGGAGGATGTGATGTGTTATGATGGACCAGGTGTGTGCATGTTGGATGTGATGTGTGGTCATGGCCCATGTGTGTGTGGATGGGATGTGATGTGATATATTAAGAAGTGGTGGGAGTTCTAGGACAATTTATTTTAGGGTGTGAGTGTGACTAATCAGTGGGAATGTGTTGCGGGATACCCTATCATCAATGGGCTTTATATTTTATTATATTAAATGGATCTTTTATTTAGTGAGAGAGCCTGGATGAGGTTGGGATGTTGTCTAGTATACATTCTATGTTATTTTTTGCTCTTATCCTTTCATATGGGTGTATTAGTATTCTCTTTTCAAATGTGCATGAGGGAAATTGTATTTTTCCATTAAGTATACATGTATGATCATGGTATGTTTAAAAAAATGGTTCCAGGATTCCAGGATGACTTTGTGGACCATGATAGACATTTTTAGTTCAGACCATTGGAGTTTTTGATATGTATCTACCTTAGATTTATTATTTTGGGCACTCATTTTGAGTCATTATATGTATCTTTTTTTATTTATACATGAATTGTGGGATGTTTTGACTTTAATTCATAATATGACACAGAGATATTAGTGGTCGATTCATCATATCTCTCGATCTAGTTTTCTTATTAAGGTTAATTCCTCCCATATTGTGATATTTTCACAACATTGGTTCTAGTTTCTAACCCAAGGCCTACTGAAGGTAGAACATTGGGTTATTATCTCCAATTCTTCATTTCAAACCACAGAGGGGTATCTATAGAAGGAGGGGGTTGTAACAGAGTGGCCTTAGATCTGATATATGATAGATTTGGTGGAGTTTGGAGTCAACACGTATTACATGGGTAGGTACATAAACTATGTTAGTTGACTATGGTGCAAGATACATCCCAGTGAGACCAGTTAGGACATGGTATTTTTGGCTCCACCAATCTAGTTAACAGTCTGTAAGCACACTGAACAAAAAATTGCGGTGTCACTAATTGAAGGGTAGAGACCTAGGAGAGGTACATGAATCATGATGAATTTTTTCCTTATTCGAATTGGGTTAAATTGGAATTTTAAATGAACTAAATTAATTATTATGGTTTATGTGTATTTCTCTATCTTTTCTTATACTTTTATTACTAATAAATTGATACTATTTTCCCAATTATTCATTTAACCAAAAGAAAAAAGTAATATGATGGTTAAATCTCTTGAATTGTTTGTTTTGAAAAATTCTTTAGGGTTAAATGTGTTGTTTCCCTTCATGTTATATCTTTATTATTAATTAATTTTATTTTCTCCTCTTTTATAAAATTATAACACACTATCTAGTTTTTCTAATGCTTGAAATTATTAAAGAAGCTTTTAAGAGAATATTTTTGTGATCAATTATATAATTTTGAGAATACTTATAATTCATGTTACCTAGAAGTATATTTCACGCTTTCATGATAAAATAAGTTATTTTGAATCCATTTGTAGAAGTATTCAAGTTTACATGTGTGTTTTTATGTCTTGCATTGCATTTTAATTGTAATTTATTATAAAGAATGTTACCTTGAAGTTGATTTTACACTATAATGATTAAAAATATATTTTTAAACCATGATTTAATGTATTATAGTTCCATTGTGAGTTAATATTACTTACATTTCTTCCTATTTGTAATTTACCATAAACCCGTGTTGTTAACTTTTCTTAAAATGTAGTTTTTGATATTTAAATTATGAAATTACTGGATGTCTCTATCTTAATTATTTATAATTTGTTAGAATTTGGAAACCGTGATAGGAATTACTTTTTTCTTATGTTTTATTGTTTGAGTTTCTATGTTATTGATATAACTATATGTTTTAATCATGTGTTATGGTATAAATTATGATGACACTTATTTCTAAACATTATTAAATGACAATCATGTTTTGTGGTTACATGATGAGACTTAAAACTGTTTAAATTATTAAACATATTATTTTATGAGTAATAATAATTTTAGTATTGAAATACCTTTCCCTCACATGCTATGTTATGACTACATTGTTATAGGAAGCACGCCAAATGTTGAAACTATTGTGTTGTATTAGAGAAATTATAGAATGTTAAACTTGGGCACAAAATAAGTTTAATATTTTATATTTAAATATTCATTTAAAATCATGTTATAATTATTTCATTAAAGAAGAATATTTTCCAGAACAACAAAATGATTAAATAACATTCATATGGAGCATGATAGAACATGAAATATAATAATAAACCATGATTAGTTTTAATCTTGTTATTGGAAAGAATTTTTTCATGATCCATTAATTGATTAAATAATGTTTAGTTCAAGAATGATAAATAATTAAATCTAGTAATAAAACATGTATAGTTTAAATTTAGTTTTCAAAGAGAATATTTTACTTTCAGGATTATGATAACTTATTGTTTATGTAATGTAGTGTTTTTATTGAACACAATAACAGAGAATGTATAATTTTTTAGATGGATTTGGAAGTGTGTTTCCTTGATAATAATATGAACCTAGAATATCTTGTTTGACCATATTAATTTAGTGTGTGATATTTCATGTGTGAAAATTTTCTTTAACATGGATGCATGTTATATATATTTAACTACAAGACATTATGTTACGCTATAAATAAATTGTAAATGTTGATTATTGTTTTTGGTTTCATTTTTATCATCTCATTTATGTGTTTATATAGATTTTTTGAAAAATAGTAGTTGTTAGAGATGTTTGTTGTTGTTTGTGTGAGATGTTATTTAAAATTTCAAGTATATAAAGAGGTTTAAACCTGATCCTTAAGAGATACATGTTATACATTGATGCAGTAGAAACCATGCAGGCAAGTTAGTGTCACCCAAATTGGATAATATCTCGACATGGAAAAGGAATTCGTTGATTTGTGTTTCTTTTTGTATTTTTGTGTGATTTTAGTGGTGATTACTTGTTAGGGAAGTGTGGAGGATAGGATGTTAATAGTGTTTATATGAAAAGTATATTTTTCTATGGATTATAATGTGTTCTGGTGATGTGGTTGTGAAAAAATGTTTGGTAAACTTTTTTTTGGTTAGGATGTTTGGCCAATTGTTGTGTTTTTTTAATGATAATGATGTGTGGTGTAAGATATGTTTTGTTGTTATGGTAAGATGGATTTTGTTGTGATTTGTTTTGATTATGTGTATGTAATACCTCAACACCTAAAAATATTTAATCTTATAATAATGGTAATAAAATAAACTGGTTATTTTAGAAATCAATATATTAAAGAATATGGGCATTCCACCCTTGTGTAAATCTTTTTTTATAAATGAAGTGATATTAGTTTATTACTACGACCATGTATATTTGTTTTTTGTAAATTATTTTATGTCAAAGGACTAGGTTATAACCTAAAACATATGATGGGAGGGAACTCTTACATGCATCAAGATGCGTTATATTGTGACATGTTTTAAGATGATGCAGGTGAGTCAGCACCACCTTAAGAAGAAAATATTGTGGTGCCATGGATGAGTTCCATTAATTTATATTATTGAAAAAACATTGTCTATATTTATTTGAGTTAATGTGTTGGTTTTTCAATTTTATGAAAAATTTGTTTCATTGATGTTCTTCTAGTGAATAATGTTTCTTTTGAATACTTAAAAAATCTTTTATGTAGAAAAATGGATTATTCCAAAAATGTGTTTTTTTACATTGCATGTCATATGTAAAATTTTAGACACATAAAAATGAAATTATAATACATGGTGTGTGTGTGTGTGTGTGTTTAAAATCCTTAAAAATGACTCAATAAAAACAAACACAAATTATTTATTTTTCAAAACAAATGACCCTAATGTGAAATAATTATTTAAAAAAAGTATTGATAAAATAAAAAGTGTGTGAAATGTTTTATGACTTGAGATGGGATGATTCTAAATGAGTGGCATGGGTTTTTAAAAAAAGAAAAATTTATATTTGTTTTTTAAATAATAGATATGAAATTTTGAAATAAAACATTAAAGGCTTTGAAAAATATTGGGTGTAATAATAATGTTTTAAAATAAAAATCAATTTAATTTTAAATTAAGGTTTATTTTGAATGGAATTTACTTTTTTAAAACTAAAATAGATGAATTGAGCTGAAAAGAATATTTTTCTCATAATTGTTTGGTTATTTATATCTTAATGTGTTTGTTATGACCATCTATGTGACCTTTTTCTATTTGAGAGGTATCTACCATATTATATTGATCTAGTGTATTGTGTAGATTTATGATTCTTTATCCAAGAGGTTGTTTTGTTCCAAAAATATAAAGAAACATGATATGTATCTCATAGGTTAATTTTTTGGACCACCATTATCTTTCCTTCCAATTTTTTATTCTCACAGATGGAACATTAGATGGTTTATGTGTTTTAGATTAATGGTGGTAAGGAGGAGTGTTTTTGGGAGTTAGAGAAGCATATTCATGCCTAGTACCTGGAGTTGTTTGGATATTTTTCTTATTGTATTTTGCATTCTAATCTGATTTTTGATCCTTGTTTATTGTGAGATGTGTTTTCCCATGGCTTGCGATATGTGTGGTGTGTCGTGTGATAATTTCCTAACTCATGTAATGTAGAGGACATGATTCCTAATTGAGAATCATTAACCATGATGTGATTAAACCCATGTAGGTGAGTCAATGACACATTGAGAAGATAATATCGCTGAATGGATTAAAAAATTACATGATTTGTGTGTTGGAGATGGTTGATTTCATTGGTTTTTGTGGTTGTGTTTTGCGGTTGTGTAGTGGTTGTTTGGTAGTGTGGATGTGTGAAAGGAGGCAACATGTGGTGGTTGCAACAACCTGAACATTGGTATAATATTTTGTTTCATGAAAATGTGTGTTATATAATTCTTATACAACAAAACTATATCCATTTATTAATGATGTGAGTATAATTGAAATGATACCATTGGGTATCGACTTCTATATGACAATTGAAAACAATAATAATTTTTAATGTTATAATTGTTGTTTAAAATAGAAATAATTCTGGATAACTAATATAGAAAGAAGAGTCAATGGCCTCATCTAATAGAATTGGGCCATACGAAGCCCATCTATCTGAGCATGGGAAGGAGGTAACCTCACTGGACTTTGCTCTATACCAAGCCTAATCTGAGCATCAACATATTAAGATTCAACATAATCACCTATAGGAGAAGTTCAAGCCGATAGATATCACTAATCGTGAAATGTTTTTCAAGCCTCCCTAAGATTATATCATCATTACACACCTTACACTTAGGTCCTATTAATGTGTTATAAGGGGCTATGCAACGAGGCCGTAGTTAAATTGTGTAATAATTTGGTTTAAATAAATTTTTTATTTCTTAATATTTTAAATGTTTTGAATTTAAAATGTCAAAATAAAATTAGGTTGAATTTTTAAAAGTTTCATATTATTGATGAATATTGAAAAAATGTGTATTTTAAAATATTTTTTATATTTTAAATAATTAATAATGTGAAATGATTTTAAAAAAATGGGTATTTACAGCTGTGGTCAGTTTGAAATTTAGAGTATGATTAGATCAACTTGTTTTTTGTTGAATAGTAATTTATAAATAGTAATATTACCCTTATGAATAGTAATATGACCAATGGAATAGTAATCTCACTTAAGAAAGTATAAATATGACATAGGCATCTTTAATGGTAATGTGATATAATAGCATAAGTAAATAACTATTTCATAAATTATTAGTTAAGTATTAATATTTTTTTAGGTAAATAGTTATTTTACATAAAAATTAAATATCTCTTATTTAGAAAATTATTTTTATAAAATGGTGTTCATTTTTTAATTCAGAACATAGATATTTAGGTTAGGGTGAATTTATGATTTTTTTAAAATGTTTGTTTTTCTGTTAATAGTAAAAATATAGATTCGAGTTTCAGTGTGTTTAATGACATCATTAATGATGTAATCATGATGTAATAATTCTAGTAAAAACTTGAGGAATAAAATATGCTATGAGGCATCCCATGTGGAAAATACCAAGGTAAAATTCCATGTAAAAACCAATGGTTTTCGAATACCACTAATGAGGTTACCCTTCAAAATTAATAAAATATTCCCCCATTTTTGCAATAAATTCCATCCCATTCTTAATTTCCATTCATTCCCAATTCCTCCTCAATGAAGTTTTGGTTTTTTACCTCTCTGGGATGCCTCCCAAGGTTCCCTCAAGCCCCTCAGGGTCCCAACCTCTGTATTTTTGTTGTTACTCTTCATGGTAAGGGAACCATTCACCTGCCACATTTAGTCAATGAATTCTATTATGTTATGTCATTTAATTTACATTTTATTACATTGAGGTATGTTATTATATATCCATATTGATGTCCATTTTATGTCCAAATAATGAGATACCATTTCCTCCCTCATAAACAGATTTTCAAAATTATTAAGCGACATTGTTGGGATGCCAAATTTCCGTAATAGAATTATCAACTTTTCTTTTTTTCCAATGAAGTTCTATTTTATGTGGTATAACTTTCATGTTTCCAAACCATGTTCTTATTTCCATTTAATTATGTCCCTATTCCATATTATGAGTCATTTATGTATGGGAGACCCATAACCTTCTCTTTTTAATGTTTTCTAAAACCATGTTGTATAACTATTATGCTGTAGAATTTCCGTCTCAAAATATCACTCCTTTTCTCATGAAATTATCTTATTTTATTTATGCGAATACCCAAACCCATTTCATTTCTAGTGGTATTAATCAAGAAATTAAAATGGTATATTTTATTTCTTAATTGGTATTCATAAAACCCCCATTCCCTTTCCATGTTTTATAAATGACATATTGATATTATTTTTAAGCACTTTCTAAAATGTCATGATTTTGATATGAAACCAATTTATTTTATTCTATTTTGAATGTTTATAAAATGATTTATTATGATCTATTTGGATCACATGAAAATAAATAAATATCAAGGCTTCACCCTAATAGCACTCCAATTCATTGGGTAATGAAATCAATCTCTAGAGATGACAAGTCTTATAATACCTTGGTGAATAACCTTGGTAATTTTCCGGACAGCTTGGGGATAGACCTTGGTGATATTCCTATGGATGTCTAAATTAAATTTTTTATCCAAAATTTTTGGCTAATTTTATTATTATAGGACTCTTTATCATTCCTTTATGATATTCCCAATGTTCTTATTTATACATCTCAAGTTCACATATAAACTATTCCACTTGTTTTCCTCACTCTACCATCTAGTCACCCATTCCTTTGATGTATGTCTCTAGGTTATGAGATGTTATAATTGTTAATAATATGAATTATTCAATAATCCTTTCAATATAATAAAAATATTTTATATTTTTCCATGTATTATGAACCTTATTTCCAATAAACTATACTTTAAGGATCCTCTATTTGTAAAATGTAATGAAAAGTTATGTATTAGAAAAGATGTTTTCAATTGTTAATATGATAGTTTAGAGATTTGTGAAAATTATAATATGAAAACTTTATGAATAACCCTATATAAATGATTAAATATAGGAAAAATTTCTGGTATTTTGGTTAAATATTAAGTAAGTTGTTTCCAAACAAATGAATCCTTGTTTGGATATGAACAAGTGGATGTGGCTCTAAAAAAATGTATCTAGGGGTAAAATAAAAAAACACCACATTGATCTAGACTCAAACAAGAACTGGTGCATGGTAAATGGACTCCCTTCACTTCTGGTTTGACACTATCATGGGATATTTTTGGTTAATCACAATCTTTTTATGAATCTCAATGATGAATTTATATAGAAATGTAATTATTATTATGGAATAGTACATTTAGGAATGATGTTTTAAGACATACAAATCCTTTATATTTAAATGATTCATAAATCAAATATGCCTCTCAATAGGGTTTTTTTTAAATGGTGGGAAATAGGAGGAATTGTACAACTGGTGACGACAATGGACCATGAATTGATGGCCCTCCGATGGAAGATTAAATATAAACATTCATGAGAATGATGAACCAATTGACTCATGTTATGGGAAATAACATCAATAAATCTGGGAGACTGATTTCATCAAAAAATGAATAACTTTATGCTGATTCTGTTATGTTTCAATGACCCCCAATCATCAGTGGATCTACAAACCAAATGATTTTTTAATAGTGGATCATCTCTATAGAGAAGATATTTTCGGTGATCTGCTCTTCAGAACAAGAGAAGGTATCCCTGGCAGTTTACTTCATAGAGGGAGAAGCTAATAAGTGGTGGGAACTGATTAAATACTTGAGTCCAAGAGTGGATTTTGAAGCTGTTGAGTGGGAAGAGTTCAGAGGGATACTCATCAATAATTATTTCCCTCATTTGATGATAATGAAATGGAGGAGTTTCTCGAGCTGAAGTAGAAGGAGAATGAATCTGTTTGAAGCTATGAGATGTACTTCACAAGACATTCCCATTACACCTAAAGATTTTTCATGGATCCTAATGGGAAGGTTTATAGATTATTTTGTGGTCTATGACCTAATATTTAGCAGAATCTAGACAACTAAGAATATGATAGCTACGAGGAGATCATGAAGAGTTGTATGAAAGTCGAACATCAGTTCTGTGAGATACAATGCCTCATAAATCCAATTAAAAGAAGAGATCGATGGATCCAAGCTTTGGGTGGATCTTTGATCAGGGAATAGGAGGCAAGAAAGTGAAATGTCCTATAAGTAATAAATGGTGGAAGAGTCATTTGGGGAACTGCAATCATGGTAGGAGGATGTGCTACAAATGTGGAAGAGATGGCTATATCATGAGGAATTTTTGTAGTGAGGTGAAGCCTCCACTTCAAAACACTAATGACAAGGGGAAGATGGAGAATTCCCTACCTAACATCCAATGCTTCATGTCTGGAAATCTTGGGCACTATTCTAATCAGGGTCTAAACCCAAGGGAAATGGAGGGGAATTACCACTAGCTTCAGCAAAGGCCAAGAGAGCAAGGTTGTTCTTTTTCTTTCACTACGGCTAAAGTTGAAGTGAAAAATGTTGTGGTGGAAGGTACACTTCTTATTCTCTCAAATATAGCATGTATTTGGTTTGATTATATTTCTACTCATTCCTTTATTTCCTCTAAGTATGAAATGAATTTAGAATCAACCCCTAATGTTTCTAAAAGTAGAGTAATCAATCAATAATCCTGATGAGATTATCCAATAATAATCAGTGTTTAGAAACTCTAGATTTTTACTTTAGTGAGAAAAATCTTATAAAAAATCTATTAGTCATTCCCATACTAGAATTAAACATTATACAAGGGATGGACTGGCTCTCAAAGTATACTTCTAAGATCAAATGTAGAACAAAGGAAATCTTAGTAGTATTGAATGAAAAACCTATATTTATCTTCCATAGAGAGATATTTCAACCTGATCAGTGTCTAGATTAACCTTCTATATCCATCTTTATGGAGTTGATCGATGATAAAAAATAATGAAATGATAGTATAATGTTTGAAAATGTCCCCATCATCCAAGAATACATTACCCTATTTCTAGAGGAGTTACTCGGACCTCCCCTAGAAAGAGAGGTAGAGTTCTATATTGAACTCATACCTGGATCTCATCAGATAACAAATACCCCGTATAGGATGGAAAATGTCGAGCATGAGAAATTAAAGAAAAAACTCCACATTCTTTTGGATATAGGGTTTATCCGATCGAGTGTGTCTCCTTGGAGAGAACATGTTCTCTTTGTAAATAAGAATGATGGATCAATTTGTCTGTGCATTGATTATAGAGAACTGAATGGGATCACAATGAAGAAAAAATACCCTCTTCCAAGAATGGATGACTTATTTGATCAAATTAATGGGGATTAATTCTTCTCAAAGATTAATCTTCGATCTGGTTATCATCATTTGAGGGTAAAGAAGGAATATATTCCAAAAAATGCCTTCCGATCAAGATATGAGTGTTATGAGTTTGTTGTAATTCCCTTCGTCTTGACTAATGCTCCTGCATGTTTATGGATTTGATAAATATAGTGTTTAAGGAGTGCATTGATAACATTGTGGAAATTTTTATTGATGTTATTTTTATATATTCTAAAATTTGTGAGAAGCATGAGGATCATCTAAGGGTTATTTTACAAACTCTATTGAAGGAGAGGATTTTTAGAAACTTCAGCAAATGTGAATTTCAGTAACAAATATTTTCTTTCTTTGGGAACGCTGTAATCAATGTAGGAATCATATTTGACCCTACAAAGAAAAATGTTGAAGAGGTGTGTCATCATCCTACAAATAAATTGAGATTCATAGTTTCATTGGATCAGCATGATATTATAGAAAGTTTTTGAACAACTTTTCATAGATTTCTAATCCATTAACCATGTTAAATCAAAAAGGGGTCATGTTCATATACACAAATGAGCAAGATGAAGGTTTTAATGTGCTAAACTAGATATTGGTTATTTCACCCATGTTAACTCAGCCCTCAAGAAGAGAAGGATTCATTATTTTTATTGATGCATCTCTGAAAGGGATTGGGTGAGACCTCATAAAAATGACAGGGTGATTGTTTATTCATCTCAATAGTTGAAGAATCCTGAAAAAAAAACTATCCTACGCATGATCTTAAGCTAGGGTATATGTTTTTTTATTGAAGATATAGAGGAACTATATTTACGAGGAGAAATGTGACATATACACATGAAATCAATGTTTTTATTATATTTTCTCACAAAAGAAATTGAATATGAGATAGAGTAGTTTATTGGAACTTCTTAAAGACTATAATTGTACAATTCATTATCATCCTAGAAGTGTAAACATAGTTGCTGATGCATTAAGTAGGAAAGGCCGAATTTTTTTGTCCATGATGAGGCTTCAAAGAGATCACTTTATCCAAGACCTAGTGAAAATGGAAATTGGAATTATAAGTGAAGGCACATCATCAACCCTATATCATATGATTTCTCAACCATAATTACTAGATAAGATTATGAAATATTAGAAATAAGATACCTTATTACAAAATAATATTGAGGCTATGAAGGATGGGTAGTTTCCTAATATCAGTATTGATCAAGAAGGTGTACTGAAATTTCGTACTAGACTATGTGTTCCATAAATTCCATAAATAAATAAGGAGAAGATAGATGAATCTCATAGCTCTTCATTCTCTATACATCCAGTAAATACAAAAATTTATATAGACCATTGTGATAATTTTAGGGGGGTTGATATGAAAAGGGAGATAGCTGACTACACTAAAACGTGCCCGGTATGTCAGTAAGTGAAGGCATAGAAACAACTTCTTAAATGGGTATTACAACCACTACCCACACTAATGTGGAAGTAGGAAAATATATCTATGGGCTTTGTCACTGGTCTCATGAGAAATTCCAAATTAAACAATGAGATATTGGTTAGAGTGGATCGTCTCACCAAGACTTCCCATTTTATCTCTATTCAAGAAGATTTTTCTATTGATCAACTTTCCAGGATTTATGTGAAGGAAGTGGTAAGGATTTATGGAGTTCCTCTTTCTATTTTATCTGATTGTGATTGAAGGTTCACATCAAAATTCTGGAGAAGTCTTCAACAGGATCTGTGCACCGAATTGAATTTTAGTAGGGCCTATCACACCCAAACTTATGGAAAATCTAAAAATACTATTAATATACTTGAGGAAATTCTAAAAACATTTTCAATGAAATTTAAAGGTGGATGGGATCAACATATCCAATTAGTTTAGTTATCTTACAACAATAGTTTCCACTCGAGAATTCAAATGGAACCCTAGGAAGCTATATATGGGAAGCAATGTATAACTTTTACTTATTGGGATGAAGATGGTGAGAGAATACTTATTGGGATTGATCTTGTGAAAGAGATGATAAAAAAGTTTCATGCCATCCAACAATACATTAAGGATGCTCGGAGTCAGAAAAAGATCTGTGTCGATATCTATCGAAGGGACTTGGAGTTTGATGTTTCTGGGGAATTATTTCTTTCGATATATCCTTTGAAGAGATTCACGAGTCTTAAGAAGAAAGTGATCCTCATAACTAGGTACATTGGCCCCAATTAAATCCTTGATCACATAGGAGCAGTGTCCTATCATCTTGCACTTCCTTCAAATATAGCACAAGGTCATGATGTCTTTTACATACCCCTCTTGAGAAAGTACATAACTGACCCTTCACATGTACTAAATCCAGGGGTGGTACAACTTGAACATGACCTCTCTTATGAGAAACATTCAGTGGAGATCATGGATCATAGAGACATGGTTATACATAGCAAGACTACCCACCTTGTTAATGTGTTATAGAGTAACCAAAAATATGAAGAATCCACGTGGGATCTAGAAGAGTCTATGAGGTAGAAGTACCCACACCCTTTCTCTTATGTGGATATGAGTTGAAATTTTGGGGAAGAAATTTATTAAGGGGGTAATAATGTAATGCCCCAAACTTTTTAATAATATTTTTTTTCTATAAAATGTGTGTTATATAATAGTTACACAACAAAACTATATCCTTTTATTAATGAAGTGAGTATAATTGAAATGAAATCTTTGGGTTTAGACGATTATATGACTGTTGGAATAAATAATAATTTTTAATGTTATAATTTTTCTATAATATAGAAATAATTGTGGATATATAATGGAAAAAAGAAGAGTCAATGGACTCATATAGTACGATCAGGAGATATGAATCACATATGTTAGAGATTGGGAAGAAGTTATCATCATTAGTCTTTTCTCTTGTCCAATCCCAAGCCGAGCTTCAACATATTATGCTTGAACGTAATCGCATTTGGGATAAATTCAAGATGATTGAAATCACCACTCACGAATTGTTGTCCGAGCCACCCAATGATTCTATCCCCATTGCACACATTACTCTTAGGTACTGTACAGGTTCTATAAGAGGATATGTAATGAGGACTTAGTTACATTGTGTAATTATTTTTTATAAAAAAAATTATTTCTTATTATGGTAATTTTTTAATTTTAGATGTCAAAATAAATTTAGGATGAATTTTTATAAGACTAATATTATTGAGGGATATTGAGAAAAATTGTATTATCAAATATTTTTTATAATTTAAATAATTAATAATGTGAAATGATTTTAATAAAATAGACATATACAGTTGTTATCAGTAAAAAAATTAGAGCTTGAGAAGGCCAACTTCTTTTTTGGTGAATAATAAATTATGAATAGAAGTATTACCCTTATGAATAATAATGTGACCAATATAATTGTGACAACACTTATGAATGTATAAATATAATTTATGCATCTTGAATGGTAATGTGATATAATATCATAAGTAAATAACTGTTCTAGATATTATTAGTTAAGTATTAGTATTTATTGGGTAAATAGTGATTTTACATAAAAATAAAATATCTCATATTTAGAAAATTATTTTCATAAAATGGAGGTAATATTTTAATTCATAACATTGATTTTATGTTAGGGTGAATTTATGATATTTTTATAAAAGGTTTTGTTTTTCTAACAATAGTAAAAACATAGTTTTGAGTTTCGGTGTGTTTAATGGCATCATTAATGATATAATCATGATGTAATAATTATGGTAGAATCTTGAGGAATAAAATATTTTATGAGGTTTCCTAAGTGTATAATACCATATTCAAATACCATGGGCAAGCCCATGGTTTTCAAATACCACTAATGATGGGTCCCTTGGAAATTAATAAATTATCCCCCAATATTTTCAATAAATACAAACCCATTACTTCATTACATTCATTCAAAATTCCTCCTCAACAAAGATCGTGTCTTTTTTGACTCCCAATTATTCCTTCCATGGTTCCCTTCAATCTCCCCAAGGTCCCAACCTTCGTGTTTTTGATGTTACACTTCAAGGTAAGGGAACCTTCCACCCTCCTCTTTTAGTCATAGACATATTTTATGTTATTTCATTTTATTTACATTTTATTATGTTGGGGTATGTTATTATATAGAATTATTAATTTCCATTTTATTTAAAAATTATGATATACACTTTACTCACTCATCAACAAATTTTACGAATTATTATGCGACGTCGTTAGGCTATCGAATTTTTAAAAGGGAATTCTTAACTTCTCTTTTTTCCATTCATGTTGTCTTTTATGTGGCCTAAATTTCAAGTTTTTATACCACGTTCTTTTTTAAATTCTAATATTTAGCTATAATATATTATGAGTCAGTTATGTATGGGATACCCCTATCCCATCTCATTTTCATGTTTTCTAAAACCATGTTTTATTGCTGTTATACTGCAGAATTTTTGTCTCCAAATCTCTCTCTTTTTCTCAAGAAATCATCTAATTTTATTTATGTGAATACCCAAATATATTCAATTTCTTGGGGTTTTCATCAAGACATAATGATTATATATTGTATTATGTAATTGACATACATAAGACCTTCATTACCTTTCTAGTAGTTATAAATGACATACTGATCTTGTTTCTAAGCACTTTTTAAAATGTCACAATTTTGATATAAAACCCATTTATTTTATTCTATTTGGGTTACTTATGAAATGTTTGATTATAATATATCTATATAACATGAATATAAAGAAATATTAATGGTGCAACCTGATAGTTCTTCAATTATTTGGGTAATTAAATTATTATCTATAGATAACAGGTCTTATGATACCTTGGTGAATAACCATGGTAATTTTTATGACACCTTGGGGATGGACCTTGGTGATATGACTATGAATATATAAATTAAATGTTGTAGACACAGTTTAAATTCATTTTTCTTATTATTTTTACTATTATATTCCTCTTTATCACGACTTTGGGATATTCCCCATGTTTTTATTTATATCGCTCAAGTACACATGTAAACTATTTCACCTTTTTTCCTCACTGGGCCTTCTGCTCACCCTTTCATTTGATGTATATCTCCAAGTTTTTAGATGTTTGAATTTTTCATATGAATAAATTTCCAATAAACCATTCAAGGGGATTAATATTTTTTTATACATTTTCATGTATTATGTGCCTTATTTCCATGACACTAGAATTTAAACAACCTATGTTTGTAAAATGTAATAAAAAGTTATGTAATGAAAATACAGGATGCCAAAGTCGTGTAATGTATTTTGGGGACATTTGGGGTTACATGTCGTCAAATATGATGATATGTCATGGTTTCTAGGTTTCATAAGAGGTGTTCATGGGTTTATAGGTTTCCACTCCATCTTTCGAACAACATACAGTGGGATATTGTTGAACATTGATGTGATTAGTTGGTAGTACTATTTCATGTGTAACGATATCTCGTAGAGGTATCTCAAGGTATTGATGTTCAGACCCTTCCACTATTTACCTTAGGGTTGTTTTTGAATTATCTAGGGTGAAAATAGTTAGAGAGGTATCTAATGTAATGAACCATACCTTTTTAGTACAATACATTTTGGGAAACATAGTGTTTGAGGTGTCTAGAGGAAACTATGGTGTTTTGGGGACATGTGATATGACCTAAAAGTGCCTAATTTTTAACATTTTTTTAAATTCCATTTTTCTACTATTACAATGGTGTCTCATCCAAAAGGTTTCTCATGATTGTAGGGTCTTGCTGACCCTTGATCATCCTGGAGGTGTTCCACACAGGCAGTGTGTCACCCTGATATTGGCTCGCTGGTAGTGTCTAATCCCGGTAGTGCCTCACTGGAGGTGTCTCAACCTAGTGGTGTGTTACTGGTAGTGGTTCATTGGTGGTGTCTCATCCTGGTTGTTCCTCAATAGAGGTGGTTTTCTGGCGGTGTTCTATCCCAGCTAAGCTTTACTAGAATCATCTCACTGGCTGACGCTCACCGGCATTGGATTGCTTGCAGCTGCTCATCTCACGATGCCTCATATAGCGGTGGACTACTGGTGGTGCCTTGTCGGATGGTGCCTCGACTAGTGGTGGCTCAGTGGAGGTGCCTCATGAGTAGTTTTTCATGTTCTTATAGTTAATCCATTTTGAATTCTTTCATTGATGAAAGATGGGTTTAGTGCAAAATTTAAAAGGATATGATATGGATTAAAATTTTAAAAATTATATTTGTAATTCCATAAGAGTTCAGAGACTTTTAACTTGTCAAAACATGTGGTATATTCTAAATCATCCTTTGATGGAAAATAAAAACTATATATAATCCCGAGCATTTATGATCCAAACATTCAAAAGGAAATATACTTCCTTCTCCCTTTCCTTTTTGAATTCTATTGAGGCTCGATGCCCCAAATTCGTATTCCTTAGAGTGAAATAACCAATCCACTTTAGTTGGTTCGTGTTTCCCTAGAGAGTTTCCTACTGTACGTGCACCCCTGTTTTTGGTGCAACAGGGTTGTGTTGATCATTTTTCATCTAAGTAGGTTTCCCTTCATTTCCCTTTATATGTATCTTGTGGGGTGAGTCTATTACTGTTAACACTTATGAATAAGGTTTCAAATGGATTAATAAAGATAATAAATTAGTTCAAATCTAATTAAAAGTTTCATGGGAATTTGAATTATGTATTTTCAGTTTCTTTTTTATTTTATTTGATTCGATTTGATGTTATTATCATATGGGGGTAATACCTTGATAAAAACATGTCTATTTGTGGAATAATTATTTTGTAGAAACATCCTATCAAAATCCAATATTTTTTTTATTGAATTCTATCATCATAAATAAAAAATTAATTAACCGAATATATTATATTGATTAAAAGGTCCCCCCTATTAAATGGATTCTGTGATAACAACATTAAATAAATAAGTGAAATTGAATAAGTTATCCAATCCTTTCTAAATATTAAAATGTGATGTGTTGTGATATAGGTTTTTATGTGTATAATGGTGGTGGTTTTTTTTGTGGGATTGATGTAATGTGAAGTTTCTATAATGTAATGAGTGTTTCATAAGTGGATGATATGTGGTTGTTATATGGTGTTTTGATGGTTTTTATGGTATAGTAGTGATGTGGGGCTATGATGGTGGGTGGGGTATTGTTATGAAGCGGGTCTGTGAAACACAATGTGGCTATAATGTGATATGGGTGGGCATGTTGGGCCATGGTGTTATGATTATACTTTGTGGTTGGTTATGTTATATCTACCCAAGTATTAATGGAATTAATATAGCATGTCAGTGATTTCTAATTGTCATGTTTAATGAGGAAATTGAATATTTGATGTGTTTTTAATAGGTTAATGATTATATGTAAACTAATGGTCATTAATATGAAATAATCTATATTTATACAATGAAAGGGGTTTTAAAATAAATTTTGATTATATGAATTAATGTGGCTATTTAAGGGTATTTTTGAGAAAAATATATTATGTAAATTTTATGAAGGACTAAAATATGAATTATGTATCCCATTTGGATTATGTCATTTTATTAATTTAGAGGTGGTAGTAATATTGTGTTGATTCTATGAGGTGGTTAGTTCTTATTGTAAACCCATAGGTTAGGATAATTTTCTTTGAATCTATATGTATATACAATGTATGTTCATGTGATTGTTATGCGCAACCCACCCTTGTTGTGAAATATGTGCCGAAAAAACACATATTCACATGGGGGTGGGGGGCTATCCTTCCCAACATCCTAGTGGGAGGACGAATGGAAAAACACCAACTCTTCCCTAATCCATCTTCCAGGTGAGATATGTATTGAACATGATGTTATGGACTTAGGTCTACTAGTGCATTAGATTGGGGTTTTGATGGGCCCAGGTGTCCTCAGGATGAGATGTGTTATGTGGCCCATATCTGTGTGAGAGGGATGTGATGTGCGGTGATGGACTAGGTGTGTGTGGGAGGGATGTTATATGATATATTTGGATGAGGTGGAAGAGGCATGACATTTTCCATTATGGATTAAGAGTGGATAATCAATTTTAATGTTTTTCATGGTATCTTATTATCGATGTGATTTATAATATATTATATTATATGGATGTTTTATTTGTTGAGTAAGACTTGGTGAGGTTGGGGTGCTGGTTAATATACATTTTAGGTGCTTTTTTCAATTACTTTAGAACAAGTATATTGGTATCCTCTTTTCAAATGGGCATCAGACATTGGTTTTCCTACTGCGTATACATGTATACTCACCCATCATTTTAAATAACATTTTTTGGGATTCTAGTAGGACACTGTGGACCATTCTGAATATTTGTAGTTTGGGTATTTGGAGCTATTGTTGCATAACTGCCTTAGGTTTAGTCAGTTAGGATTTCATTTGGGGACTTTAAATTTATCATTTTGGATTTTAAAATGCATTGTGGGATGGATTGGATTTATTTCATACTATTTCATGGATTTTTTTTGTGGTTGATTCATCTTATCTTTGTACATTTTTTTGTTATAAAGGGTATTGCCTCTAATATTTTGATATTTGTGCACCCTTGGGGATAATCACAATCCGAGGGCCAACTAGAGGTGAGAATCAGGGTGTCATTATCTTCCATTTATCATTTCCATTCTAGAAGGGGTATTATTGGAGGGAGGGGTTCATGAAACTAGTCATTTAATTATTTTCTAAATTTTAACCTAGGAATTCCAAAATTGATGTTAAGCATAAAATCACTGGCTTTGAGCAAGATGAGGTTGATATTTTTTATGAGACCTGAGATAGGTTTAGATCCTTACATAGGTAATATCCCAACCACCAATTTTTTCCCCATCTTCTAATGGAAATCTTTTTTTACCAGTCTCACTCCTTACAATGAAAATTTAGTTGTCCAATATTGCTGGGGATACTTTTCTAAATTTACTACTGATGAGATCAGACAATGTTTTAATAAACAAGCTCATAAATCACAGTATAATTGTATTATAAATAGATTGATTCACTGGTTTCAAAACAACCCTAATTATTATAAGTTATACCCTAAAAACACACATAGAAAAAAATGAATCTTTTATGGTATGTTTAAAGATACTCATAACTGATGTCCCAACATAGATCTCCCTATTCAGGATATGAAAATTTCATGATATGGAATATAGGGATGTGAAACATAGAAACAATAACCATTTTAAAATCATTATATTTTTTGTTATTATAATCACTCCAAGATTTATTTAAAAGTCAAAGGATTCATTAAACAACATTCTGCTAAAACTATTTCTTCTAAACCAACATGATATCAATATCAAAATAGGTATAGTACATGAAATTCTAAAACCTATTTAGGGGATATTTTTAGATAAAATGAAAATAATGAAATAATCCTAATAGTATATGATTTTAAATTTTCAATCAAAAATGGGACTAATGTCTAGGGGAATAAGTTATTAAGATAAATCTAAATTTCCAAGTATACCATTTTTAAACCCCAATGAAAATGGCATGGATGTCAGAACAAGAAGTGGAATGAAAACTAAAAAAATACCAGGGTGGAACACAATAATGATGATGTGGAAGACTTAACTCTACCTAATAATCAAAATCAATAAAACTCTTAATCAAGAAAAATTGACAGTAAGGTTCAATCCAAACAAATTGATGAACCCGCATCTATGAAATTCAAAGAGACAATTCAAATGAAATAGAAAATAAATAAATAATAAAAATGGGATGTTTTACATCAATATAATATAGATAATCAAGATATTTTTATATATTATTCCCATTTGATTCATTTTACTAAAAGAGTCTAGAAAAATGATAAACATGACTTCTTTTTTTTTCTAAAAATTATCTGAACATTTGGTGTTAATATTTTATTTATATAAGATTTGGGAAAGATTCCATCATATGTCAATTTCACTAAAAGGAATGTGGATAAAAAAATATATTAGAATGAATTAGAAACCATAAATCTTATTGTGGTGTGTAGTTATGTTCTATAAATAAAACTGTATTTAAAATTAAAAGACCCTGGAATTGTTTTTTATTCAATGCAATATAGAAGGAAGTGGGAAAATAAATTTCTGTTTTGATTTGGGTTCTATTACTATGTTTAATTATCCATTAATTATTTGAAAATTTGAGTCTAAGGGACTAGAGACCAACCTCTATATATATTTCTTTAATTTATAGTTCAATTCTACTTCCCATGGTAAGGGTAGATGAACTAATTTTCAAAGTAAGAAATATTCAATTTTCCAAAAGTGTTTTGGTGCTTTATATAGTGTTTGATGAAAATTTTCCAATTATATCAAGAAGCCCATTACTATATTCTAATGGTTTTTATTGATGTTTCCAAGGTAAAACCTACACTTAAATCTATGTATTATGTTGAATAAATTATTTTGTTTGACAAACATGAACATGAAGATGGATGTAAACTAATTGATGTTGGTGACGAATAGTTTCAACCTGAGTTTAAGATGAATTTATATCACCCATACCCTATGGGTTGAGAGGAATTTTTAGTGGTTTCATCACCTATTTATGAGTGTTGAAAAATTAAGATTTGGTCTGAGTTGGGGTTTTTTCTTCTTAAAGTTACATAAACTATGAATCCCAAACATGGTTAGAGTATTAGTCAAGCACCTATTCTTGAGGAAATTCATTCCATGGATGCCAATATATATTCAAAATCACAAATCTATCCTATAACATATTATCTTGTGTTTGAAATAACTACATATAAAATAGAATTCTTTAATGTTCTTCAAGATGGAAAGAGTTATAGGTTGAAACATATAATGAAGCTTGAATTTTTTCAAATTGAATCATTTTATTTCCTTAACAATCAATCACCCACTATTTTTATTCCAATATTACCATTATTAAACTTTTTTTAAAAAAACTAACTTTATTTTAGTCTAGTGAGGACTGGGAAAGTGATATCATGGGAGAAAAATTTTATTCATTTTTTTAGAATTATTTTGTGTTTTACAAGTCGACAGATTATTTTAAAATTATTGAGATGGTTGGTACATCTGTTGAACTTTTCATAGAATTAATAAATTATATATGTTGAAATAAGAATTTTTGGAGTAATATAGGTCATTATAGTGATAATTATTATTTTATACATTCCATCATTAGTTCATATTGTGAAATTTTGGGGCCTACATCCATTCATGGTAATAGGATTATCCCTATTACCTTGGAATATTTAAGAATAATTATACATGATGTTGGTGTACTAAATATGTTAAGAGAACATTAAAAAACATCTACACAAAATTGAAAATTCCAAACCATCAATAGATCATACCCACAAAATGACCATGGATATAATTTTATGGGGTAAGGTTTGGATTAAGAATCAAAACTGTGTGTTGTATGGGGTGTAAACCCATGTATTTTGAAGTTTTTTATTTTATTTTTCACTTCAAATACATGTATCTAACTATTTTCCTTGCGAAACCTCAATCAACTAAACCAAACACCACGTATTGATAGATGAATGTCAAAGTTCCTTTTTCCTTACTGACTACTGTCGAAGTACATTTTTGAAAATCTTATGGTGTTCTCTTAAACATGAGAAAGCATATTTGTAAGATCCCGGTTTTTGGAAGGGTATGTTTTCATTATTTTTTGGTTGAATCCCTTGTTTCG
The DNA here is from genome assembly GCA_963277665.1 of Viscum album. Lineage (NCBI taxonomy): Eukaryota > Viridiplantae > Streptophyta > Magnoliopsida > Santalales > Viscaceae > Viscum > Viscum album. Next base: position 56,435,811 of record OY728136.1, read on the forward strand.
GGCTTTAAGGGATGTCTTCTGAAAGTATGAGAGGTCTTGGGGGTGTTCCGGGGGCTCGGGGCACGAAAGAAAAGAAAGCTGGGAAAGACAAGCCTGGGTGCACGGCCTGTGCATGGCCAGGGAAAACCATGTGGCCTACCCTGGTAAACCATGCAACCCTCTTCCTCCAGACAGTATCATGCACACGGTTTTTCAAACTATGCAGCTAAACTATGCAGACTCTTAAAGTTGGGAAAATTTTCAAAATTTACACCCCGGGATTTTAAGAACCCAATCGGGATTTCCTCTCCATTCCTCCATCTTCACCCTAGGAACGAACCAAATTTTGCAAGAGCTCCAAGAGGCAGATCTCCCACATTTATAAGTTGTTTTTGGTGCTGTTGGATGCGGATCGAAGCTTCAGGTAAGGCTAATCCCATCCTTGATTCTCTTTTTGGTTTATGGTTTGTATCTTCTCTCTCTCTTGTTCTGAAGCTCTTAAACCCTATATTTTGGGTGAGTTCCAGGTTGAAGCTCTAATTGCTGGTCAGATCGAGGTCTAACGACTCAATTGAGAGTGCGTTCAACTACGGTTTTGAGGTAGGTGGTCTACAAACCTTATCCCATAGTTTATGGTGGATTTATTCATGTGTGGCTTTGCTCATGGTTCCCTTTGGTGTGCTTTGATCAACCTTGATATTTTTTGGTATAAATGATGCTTAAAATGGTAAATGGGAACTCTCATGATCCCCATGGGATGTGTTGAGAATGACTTGACCTAATTCGGGCCATCCATGGGATGTGCCGGCTTTTCCCAGGCATAGGGTTTGTTATTAAACAATTGACCTTGTTGTAATAAATGGTAGAACCCTTGACGAATATGTTGGAATGATTGGTTGAATATGGAATAGACGTTAGGTGATACACCATTACATGGAAATAACCTAAGGGTTATTTAAAATGGGTTGAATGGTTGATTCAGGGAATGATGAATGGGTTAAATGGGATAATGTGTAAACTGATTGAAGACCATAATGGGACATATTATGGGTTTAGTGTTGAATTCTTAGTGAGATAGGCATAACACATGGGAATTGGGTGAATGGCCAAATGATGTGAAATGGTAACGTGTTAATGGGTGAAGGCATGATTTGAATTCTCTTGTGGATTGTTGTGAATGGTGTTTGTAAAAAGGGAAATGATATGGTGGGTTGATGATTAATTATATATAAGCACGTGAAAATGGCTTGGTAGTGTGGGGTATGACTTGAGGATATATTCCCATGGATCGAGTAAAGACTGATGCTCTGAACTCCACCCTAAATGCACAGGTTAGGAATGAGGATTGAAGATCTATTCTCTTAACAGTTGCTTCCACCCGGACTGAGTCTTTGAGGTGAGGATATGGTAGCATCCACCCATATTGAGGCTTCGAGGTGAGAATATGGATACTATGAGGGGGTTATTCCTTGTGAGATAGAATAATGATGTGTTTACCCTCTGGTATGTGATTTTTGGCCTTAGACCCATGTAACATAATATATCTGATTAACCCATGGAAATGTAATGAAATGGTAAGTGATGATAATTAGTGTAAAATGAATGGAAATAGAAGTTGAATGGATTTAGCTATGAACTGGTTAATGGAACCCTAAATAATTACTGGGTAATTATCATTTATTTTTCTTTTGCATGCACTACCTATTTATAGTAGATATTTTGTAGATACAGTTGGTGGTGGCCTACTGAGTTATACTCACTCCCTGCTCGGGCCGTTGTTGGGTACCTGAGCAGACTTCATATTTGCAAGTCAGGAGAAGGGAAAAGGTCCTTTCTAGATAGTTGAGTGGACATGGGTAGCACTTAGTGGAGGATCCGGACATGGATTCGGGAATATTAAGGGGATTTTGGCCGTTGTCCTTATTGTGGGATTCTGTTCACTTTTGCACTTATAATAGGACATGACATATTTATTGTTGGAAATGGTTGTTATACATGTTCCTTGTTTATTGATTATTGTTTACGCTATTGTTTTATTTCTATTATGGATTACTCTGTTAAAAAGGTGTTATATTCTCCCCACATGACTATCAAGACCCCCAATGCTAGTCAGCAGCCTTTGGCGTACGAGGAGGCATGCTTAAGGTTATGTAACTACCCTTCTTGGGGCACCGGTTTAGTGGCTTATGGGTCAGGAATGTTACAATGTGGTATCAGAGGAGGTCTTTCTTCTCCTTCTCTGAGCTCTTATTATTTGGGATAGGTTTCCATGGTTAAGATGTGTCGGGCCTTAGAAAATGAGATCGTGCTTAGGAGTAGCTAACCCATGTACGAGGGAAAAACCCAAGTCACCCATGGTGGGAAATGTTGTTCTTGGTTGTGTGTGGTTACAATTGATGATATTTCACCATTGGGTGATGCACATGTGGTTTGATGTGACCATTTTATGATATTTGGCTTGTGGCCTTAACGGCACGAGGATTTGCATTCATGCATCATTGTAGGCACCTAGGGAGATAGGTGACATTCATTATGTTATGAAAATGCATGGGGTGGGTGTTTGAGGTACGAAAGTAGGGTGCATCATGCATTTCATGAAACCAAGAAATCATGAGAATAATGAAATAAAATAAGTGGGTAAATGATGTTTAATGAAATATAAGGGTTTAAAATGAAGTTTAAAAATGTTTTTGTTAAATTTTGTGTGAGTTTGGTGGTTGTGCATGGTTGTTTACCCCATGGGGACCATGGCCCGCTGTAGGGAAGGTCGGGGCGGTGAAGTTGATTTGTTAATGTTGTTGAATTAGTATATGAAAATGGGTTTTTGTTGCTAGAAAAGAGATTTTTGATGAATTCGTGAAAGTTTTATGGTATGTATGGTAAACCTCGTGCTTGGCAATGTAGAGAGATGCCACCACGACGTCGGTTACCAGTTGGGAAATAGTAGGATGTTGTTGAGAACACTCCTCTGGTAGAAGAGCGTGAAAATGTGGTGATCAATGAATGCAGAGAAGACCACTTCCAAGAGAACTTGGCTCGCCTTATACAGATGATGGATCATGACCTAGGGTGGGTTGAACCGAGTATGTTTGAGCTGACCAGGGAGTTCCAGTTGCAGCACCCTCCGACCTTCACCGGAGAGGGTGGGCCCAAGGAAGCAGAGTTCTGGTTACAGTCTATCTAGACGATACTAGATCATCTAGAGACCCCTGCTGAAAAGTGAGTAAAGCTGGTCATTTATATGTTGCGGGGTCAGGCAAGGTGTTGGGGGGACATTCAGGCTCAGACTGAGAAGGTTGAGGGGATTTCATGGAATGTTTTCCAGGAAACATTTCTGGATCATTTCTACAATAATACATGATGAAAGGGCGGGCTGCAATGTTAATGAGCCTGAATCAGGGATTGCTATCAGTGATGGACTATGCTAGTCGCTTCACTGATTTGAGACGCTTTGTACCAATGTTAGGAGGGGATGAGGTAGCGATATCAAAGAGTTTCTTGGATGGGTTGAGACATGAGATCATGTCTTAAGTAAATATCTTCTACTTGAAGAGGTTTGTAGAGGTGTTGGATCAGGCACTCTTATATGAAGGGAACTTGAAGGGAGCTTTGGGTGGTGGGATTTTCATGCAAACTAGGCAGGAAGGTGGTGCATCTTCCGATGGTCAGAAGCGCCATTTTGAAATTTTCCAGCATGGTTGTCAGAAGAGAGGATCAGCCTCTCAGAGCGGGAACCAGGAGTAATGTTATTATTGCGGTAGGCCGGGGCATATGCGTGGTCAGTGTCATCAACCTCTAGTTGATTGTTGTTCGTGCGGATGGATGGGGCATGTGAAGAGGTTCTGCAGGAACCCTCGGCAAACGGGTGAGCATGATGATGAAAAGCAGGTACCAGGTACGGGAAGGGGGCAGTTGGTGCTCCATGGGCCGTACTAGTAGGGATGGTGGACGTGGAACTCCAGGGGAAGTTCTATCATCCCAGCAGGGCAGTGCGGCTTAGGGTGTTCAGGCTGGAGCCCAGGGTAGAGGGGCAGGTCAGCTTCAGGCAGACCTGTTTGCGCCTGGTGATGGCGAGGCGACACCGTCAACTGTTCAAGGTACGATCCTTGGAGAATCTATGTTTCATAGTGAGTTGTTTGACTCATGTTCCACACACTCTTTTATTTATGATCAACTTGTAGTAGTTCTGGATTTACAAGTGGAGAGGGTGTGTGGAGTTATGTCAGTTGACACCCCGTTGGGGGTGCGGGTTGAGGATATTAAGTACTGCAGGGGATGTGCCTTGGAAGTTGGTGGGTATCATTTTCTGTGGGACTTTTTCATTCTCGAGATGTCAGGGTTTGACCTAATCTTTTTAATGTATTGGTTGGTGTTTTATCGGGCGCACATAGGCTGTTATCATCCCAGAGTATCGTTCAGGTCTCTTGAGGGTGACGCTTATGTCCACCGTGGCGAATGGGATGATCGAGTAGGGCGTGCGTGGCCTTTTTGTCGACAGATGATTGGACTCCCGACTCAAGTGGAATGTCTCCTGATTGATGATGATGAGGGAGGGGAACAATCTATTTTTACTCTCATGGTGTATTGATTTCAAGATGTGCTTCTTGAGGATTTCTTGGGGTTACCACCCGAGAGGGATGTCGAGCTCAGGATCGAGTTACTGCCAGGAGAGGAGACAGTTTCTATTCCTCCATAGTGAATTGCACCGATAGGACTCCAGGAAATGAAGGTTCAGCTTGAGGTGTTGGAGTGCAAGGGGTTTATCCATCCTAGTATGTCTTCTTGGGGATCTCCCGTGATTTTTGCTAAGAAGGCCGATTGGTCGTTGAGGTTGTGTGTTGACTATCGAAAGTTGAATTAGATGTTTGTGAACAATCGATACCGTCTTCCTAGAATTGATGACCTTTTTGATCAGTTGAGGGGTGTATCAGTGTTTTATGAGATTGATCTGAGGTCACGTTATCACCAGATGAGGGAGAGGTCTTCTAACGTACTGCAGACAGCTTTTCGGAGTTGGTACGGGTTTTTTGAGTTTGTGGTAATGCCTTTCATCTGGACCAATGCGACGACGATGTTTATGGCTTTGATGAATCGAATCATTCATCCCGATCTAGATCAGTTTGTGATTGACATTCTTGACGATATCATAGTGTACTTGAAAACTCATGATGATCATGCCAACATCTTGACATCATTTTAGGTATGCTAAGAGTGCATTGACTATACATCAAGCTATCAAAGTGTCAATTATGGATAGGTGAGGTGTTTTTCTTGCATCACATCATCACGAAGGCAGGTGTGACAGTGGATCCAGATAAATTGCAGGCAGTTCTATCTTGGGGACAACCCATGAGTGTTTCTGATGTTCATATTTTTCTGGGTTTGGTCGTGTATTACCGAAGGATCATTCAGGATTTCTCTCTCTTGGCAACACCACTCTCAGGCTTGACCAATAAAGGAATCAGGTTAGAGTGGTCTGAGGCTTGTGAAAACTCTTTCCAAGAGTTGAAGAAGAAGTTGACGACCGCATCGATCTTGATCTAACCTGAACAGGGTAAGAAGTATATCGTGTTTTGTGATGCATCTGGAGTTGGACTTGGGGATGTGTTGATGCAGGATGAGCAGGTTGTGTCTTTTGGGTCAAGGCAGTTGAGACCCCATGAGCAGAACTATCCCACTCATGACCTTGAGTTGGCCGCAGTGGTGTACGCGTTGAAGTGCTGGAGGCACTATCTGTTGGGAGAACAGTTTACTATGTTTACCGACCATAAAATTTTAATGTACATATTCTCACAACCGGATCTGAATCTTTAGTAGGAAATATGGGTTGGATATCTCTAGTCTTTTGACATTGTGTTGGTGTACACGCCGAGAAAGGGAAACAGTGCTGCTGATTCTCTTAGTAGGAAGGATCAGAATCAAGTGGTTCATGAGTCCAACACCGAGTGGAAGGTGATGGATTTGTTTGCAGAGAAGCACCTACAGGTGCAGGAGGAGAGTGGTTAGGTCACTACTGCTTCTGTAACATTGGAATCGATGCTTTTGAGTCGAGTTAAGGAAGGTCAGATTGATGATCATGAGTGTTTGATCATGAAGGGAATGATTAAAGTTGGGGAGATACCTTCTAGTTGGGTTGTCGTCATGGAAGGTGTTGTTCGTGTTCGTGATCGAGTGGTTGTGCGAAAGTGTGTGTGGGAAGAGTTCATGCTTGAGTTCAATGCATCAAAGTGGGCAGTGCATCCTGGTTTTACCATGATCTACCATGATCTCCGAAGGTTGTTTTGGTGACCTAGAATGAAGAAGGAAGTTGCGGGATTTGTGGCACGGTGCCTTACCTATTATCAGGTGAAGGACGAGTATCAACACCTAGGTGGTTTGTTACACCCATTGCCAATTCCGAAATTGAAGTGGGATGATGTGACAATGGATTTTTTTCGTGGGTCTTTCAAGGACACTGCAGAAGAATGATGCAATCAAGGTGGTTGTGGATCGGTTAACGAAAGTGGACCATTTCTTACAGATTCAGGATGCCTTTACAATCGACCAGTTGGGTGAGATGTATGTTGGGGAAATAGTGAGGTTGCGTGGTGTTCTTCAGACCATAGTTTCAGACTGAAACCCGCGTTTCACATCGCGTTTCTGGCAAGGGTTGCAAAAGGTGCTCAGAACGCAGGTGTTTCTGAGTACGACTTTCATCCCACAACTGGACGGGCAGTCGGAGTGTATGATCCAAGTGTTGGAAGAAATGTTAAGAGCTTGTGTTGTGGACTTTGGTGGTTCTTGTGATAGGCACTTATTGTTAGTTGAGTTTTCCAAAAACAACAGTTTTTAGGCCACGATTCAGATGGCACCATTTGGGGCACTGTACGGGAGGCCATGTAGATCTCCATTGTGTTGGCTAGAGGTCGGGGAATCTGATTTTTTGGGGCCAAGTCTCGTGCAGGAGACTTCAGAGAGAGTTAAGGTGATCAGGAAGCGGATGACTACGGCTCAGATTAGGCAGATGTCATATGCAGATTGGAGGTGTAGACCTCTTGAGTTTGTGATGGGTGATAAAGTGTTCCTTTGGGTGTTTCCAAGGTTGGGTCACCGTCAGATTCGAAAGAAGGGTAAGTTAGCGCCCAGGTATGTGGGACCTTTTGAGATTGTGGAGAGGATCAGACCGGTGGCTTATCTATTGGCTCTTCCACTATGATATGGTGGGATGCATGATGTGTTTCATGTGTTGCAACTTCGAAGGTATCACCCTGACCCATATCACGTGGTCGATGTGGAGGATGTGGAGCTTGGGGTTGATGCGTCCTTTGAGGAGAATCCGGTTCGTGTGGTGGATCATAGTGAAATGGTCTTGCGAGGAAAGGTTGTGCCATTGGTGCGAGTACTATGGCAGCATGGGAATGTTCAGGAAGAAACATGGGAGCGGGAATCAGATAGGCAGGCTTAGTGGCCCGAACTCTTCTCTTAAGTGGATCAAGGAGGCTTGGAAACTCGTCTTGAGGACGATTCATTATAAGGTGGAGAGGTTTTAAGATCCCGGTTTTTGGAAGGGTATGTTTTCATTATGTTTTGGTTGAATCCCTTGTTTTGGGCTTCAAGGAATGTCTCTAGAAAGTATCAGAGGTCTTGGGGGAGTTCCAGGGGCTCGGGGAACGAAAGAACAGAAAGCTGGGCAAGACAAGCCTGGGCGCACGACCTGCACATGGACAGGGCAAACCGTGCAGCCTGCCTAGGTAAACCGTGAAATCCTCCTCCTCCAGACAGTAGCATGCACATGGTTTGCGCACGATTTTTCAAACCGTGTAGTTAAACCGTGCGACCTATTAATGTTGGGAGAAATTACAAAATTGCCACCATGGGATTTTAAGAACCCACTTGGTATTTCCTCTTCAGTCCTCCCTCTTCACCATAGGAATGAAACAAATCTCCCAAGAGCTCTAGGAGATTGATCTACCTCGTTTCTAAGGTGTTTTTTGGTGCCGTTGGATGCGGATCAAAGCTCCGGGTAAGGCTAATCACATCCTTGCTTCTCTTTTTGGTTTAGGGTCTGTGTCTTCTCTCCCTCTAGTTCCGAAACTCTAAAACCCTATCTTTGGGGTGATTTCTAGGTTTAAGTTCCAAAGTTTGGTTGGATCGAGGTCTAAGGGCTCAATAGAGAGTGCGTTCAACAATGGTTTCATGGTAGGTGGTCTACAAACTTTCTCCCATAGTTTATGGTGGATTTATGCATGTGTGGCTTTTCTCATGGTTCCCTTTGGTGATATTTGATCATCCTTGATGAGTTTTGGTATAAATAATGATTAAATGGTAAATGGAAACTCTCACGATCCCCATGGGATGCGTTGAGAATGACTTGACTTAATTAGGGCCATCCATGGGATGTGCCAGGTTTTCTCGGGCTTAGGGTTTGTTATTAAACAAGTGATCTTGTTGTAATAAGTGGTAGAACCCTTGACGAATATGTTGTCATGATTGGTTGAACTTGGAATAAAATTTAGGTGATGCACATATACTTGGAAATAACCTAAGGGTTATTTGGAATGGGTTGAATGGTGGATTCATGGAATGATGAATGGGTTAAATGGGTTAATATGTAAACAGATTAAAGACCATAACGGGACATATTATGGGTTTAGTGTTGAATGCTTAGTGATATAGGCATAACAGATGGGAATTGGGTGAATGGCCAAATGATATTAAATGGTAATGGGTTAATGGGTTAAGGAATGATGTGAATTCCTGTGTGGTTTGTTGGAATGGTGTTCATAAAAAGTGAAATGATATGGTGGGTTGATGATTACTTATATATACAGATGTGAAAATGGCTTGGTAGTGTGGGGTATGACATGAGGATCTATGCCCAAGGGTCGAGTAAGGACTGATTCCATGAACTCCACCCAAAATGAATGGATTAGGAATGAGGATTGAGGATCTATTCTCCTAACGGTTGCTTCCACCCGGACTGAGGCTTCAATGTGAGGATATGGTTGCATCCTCCCAGACTGAGGCTTCGAGGTGAGAATATTGATACTATGAGGGGTTAGTCCTCGTGAGAAAGGATAACAATTTTTTTACCCTCTTGCATGTTATTGTTTTCCTTAAACCAATGTAACATAATGTATCTGATTAATCCATGGAAATGTGATAAAATGGTAAGTGATGATAATTGTTGTAAAATGAATGGTAATAGAAGTGGAAATGGATTTGGCTCTGAATTTATTAATGGGACATTAAATAATTACTTGGTAATTATCATTTATTTTCCTTTTTCATGCACTACCTAGTTTTACTGGATATCTTGAAGACACTGTTGGTGGTGGCCGGCGGAGTTGTACTCACACCCTACTCGGGCCGCTGTTGGGTACCCGAGAAGACTTCATGTTTGCAGGTCAGGAGAAGGGAAAAGGTCCTTGCTAGATACTTGAGTGGACATGGGTAGCACTTGGTGGAGGATCCAGACATAGAGTCAGGACCATTTTGGGGATTTTGGTCATTGTCCTTATTGTGGGCTTTTGGTCACTTTTTCACTTATAGTAGGAGATGGCCCATTTATTGTTGGAAATGGTTGTTATACATGTTCCTTGTTTATTTATTATTGTATCTTCTATTGGTTTATTTTTGTTGTGAATTACTTTGATAAAAAGGGGGTATAGTCTCCCCACTTGACCATCATGACCCCCGCTGCTAGTCGGCAACCATTGGCATACGGGGAGGCACCCTTATGGTTATGTAACTACCCGGCTCGGAGCACCGATTTAGTGGCTTCCAGGTCGGGAACGTTACAATATTCAACATGAGATATAATAGGAATTTTATTTATTAGGAGAGATATGTAGAGTAGTATTTTTACCTAATGAAAAATTTGTATTTCAAACCTCTATACATAGTTTCATAACCGCTGAGGTTAGTTTCATAATAGGGTAGTGACATTTATATAAATTATATCTGATCAAATCACCCCTAACTCTAAAATGTATTTAGATACCTATATTTTGAATATTTCACCACTGTCTTCCATTATTCCACCATAACCCATCAGTTCCTCATTTTCATATATTTTTTAGTATTTATTTTGTTTGTTTTTAACATTGTTTTGGTTTACAAAACTTCTAATTATGTATGGTTCAACTATTTTTAGAATATTCCTATTAGTAAATATGTTTATAAATAAATGATTTTATGGATAAAAAAATCAATGAATAAGATCATCCTTTAAAATTTTGGCCCCATTTTTGGGTACCCATCTTCCAAAAATTATATTGAACCATAATTTCATTAATTAAATTTCCAGAATTGTGTATCACATGAGTAAATAGTCTCACATACAACCCCATATAAAAATGATATCCATATTATCTTTATAGATATTAAATTGAAATTTATCACTAATATTAACCACCTTATAAAAACTAAATCAAACCATATAACCAAAAAATATCATTTTATACTTAGAAATACATGTTTCTTAAAATTATTTTATGTTCGCTTATATATAAATTAATTTTTTAATTTTTAGAGGATTAATTTTACAAAACTGAAATCAGTTTGAGAATTAATATGGTCATATTATGTAACATCCCATCCCACATCAATGTCTTGAGATGATACATAGGTTCTACTGGATTTAGTTGAAATTACCATGACACCAATATCTTATAATAAATTCCATGATCTCCAGAGAATGTGGGGGGATTAATTTCTATTTTAAAAAAAATAACCAAACGAACAAAAACAAAAATACTAACCACTAAATGATTATTAAATAAAAATAGACAACAAATATTATAGAAAATAATACTAAAACACATCATAATACCCCTGGAAATTATAGAAAATAACCAAAAAAACCAAGAGACTCGAGGACCTGAATACACCCAAAAAACATAATCCCATGTAACCCATGACTGAACTCTCTGCTCCAACTCCTCCTACTATGCCAATGGAGTCAATACAAATCACTAGATAAATATTATATCATCCATTTATGAGTGTCCCAATAGATGAAATATATAAAAACACTAAATTTACCAATAAATGGGTGAGTAATACATTAGTAAGATGACCCCACAGACTCCCCAATTCACACACCTAGGAAAAAAATTTAGAAATTTTTTCATAAAATAGTTTAGATTTGATTTAAACATTTTATTAAAAAATAATAACTGATTTTCTATAGAAAATTATTAACAATTTTTTAATCTGTTTCATGTTATTTGGAATACACATTCAAGTGTCTCCGCACATACACACACACCCATGCATGCTAAGTGGCAGTTACGTAATCCCGAGTGGTCTCTCATCCATTTACCAGGTCATCACCAGGTGTCCTGTAACATCCTATTTTTTTATAAATAAATTTAAATTCAATAAACGTTGTTTTAAAAATATATTTATAACCAACATTTAATAAAAAAATGTCCACTTCAATTTTATAAATTTCATGAAATAATCATCTACAATTGTGTTTAGTATATTATTTGGAGTCAAATAGAACCAACTTATTTTTTTGTAAATAGTAACATACCCTTTTGAATAGTAATAAGAAAAATTATATGACCCTAATGAATGTTAAATTATATTTTTTAAGAATTTAAGATAATGACATCTTGGTTAATTTTTCAATGTGATATTAAAGCAGTTATAGTTTTAATATTGTTATCATTAAATAAATTATGAATTTATTTAAAAATTAAATTAATAATATTAAGAAAATTATTTTCAAAAAAGGGGTTTGTTTTTGAATTCTACAAATCAAAAAAAAATTAGGGCGAACATTTGTGATTTTTCTAAAATTCTTGAATTTTTTATGAATAGTGAAATATGGTAAAAATATCTTATATTCAAATTATCTGTTAAATACACTATTTATGCCATCATAAGTGATGTAAGACCACTATAGTTAGAACTAAAATTCCATTATTACTATTTTGGGCCACATTAATTAAGAATATTTATAGTATTGAGAAAAAATATTATAAAAATGATTAAAATAATGAAAAATACCTCGTCTTGTCCACTATAAATACTACCCTCATTCTCATCTTCCTCCCACACCTCTCAAGCCTTGAGACATAACAATGATCTACCCAATACTTCTACCATGTCTCTTCCTCACGTATTAGAGCTTTTTGTCTCACCAAAATGTAAAAACCAAAGGCTATAAGAATGATCTCAATGAGAAGAGATTAAGAGGTAAATATCCTCTTCGGTTTTCCTTCTTTTATTTCATTTTATGTTTTTATTTTCAATTTCATTTGGATTATGTTGGGATATTTCATTTCATATCCTACTTACTTCCCATATTATGTATTAATGATGATAGAACCCTTTATCTCATCAAAATATTTTATGAAATTTTAAGCGATGTCGTTAGACTACCATATTTTCGTAAGGAATATCTCAAATTTTGTTTTATTTTGAGATTCCTTTACTTTATTTTTATTTCCTAACCTCCAATTATCCAATATGAATTAATGATATAGTATATTAAATATTCTTTATTTCATCATGTTTATGGAATCCTCAACATTATACTTCTTATCCTCTCCCACATATTCAAGAAATTAAAACACCATCCCTGATGTGTCGATTTGCTGACATCGGGGAAAATGTGATTTCAATTTCATTTAATTTCTTCAAGCCTGGTTAGGAAACCATTTTTATGGTTGAAAAAGATTATAATTTATTTATTATATATTATAATAGGTTTTTGAATCATTTTATAGTCATGTTATTAATTTATAAAAAAAATTGTTCTCCAATTGATCGAAGAATCTCTATATAACCTAAACAAATAATAATAATGAATTTACTCATGAATAATCATCATGACAGAATTAAAAATGATAAATGTCATAACATAGGGTTCTATAAATATATAAATACCATTCCATTCTAATTCTGGTGTTTTACTTCCAATCGACAAGAATATCCATCCTGAACTAATCATTGGAACCATGTAAAGAATGCACCCAAAACAATTCAAGGAAACAAATACTGACAATTAAAGTGTGAAATGGTGCAATGAAACGATCATATATGGAATTATAAAAAAAATATGTTTCTATAATACATTAATAACACTTATTTAACCATTATACAAGGGGTTTAAATGATTTTGAATTAATAAAACCCCGATGTTAGAGAATTCTTAACCTGATTTCCATTCTTTGGGTTAACCATCTTCTCCTTTATTTGTGGGATATTAAAATTTTTTGTGTGATGGTTTTTGTTTATATTATGTTTAATTATGTGTATATACTGATTTTATACATATTCTATCCACTATATTAATTCTCACTTTAATTATATAATATTTCTAATAGGATTGTATTTAAGATCCCCTTTTAAAACAATATTTTACAACATTCAAAAGCAATGTTATTAGGAAATTATTTATGTTGTATGATTATGTTACGGTTCATGGGAATTGTTTATTCTGAATGGAGGGATGTATATCTCACTATAATTCATTGCGTATGTGTATTTTTGAGGTGATTCACATGGTTACTCCATGTGTAGCTGCAATGGTTATACAAATTGTAAGGTAGCCATGAGGGTTACAAATTATATGGTAGCCGAGAGGGTTAGAAGATTTTTTAAGTAATTCCTCAATATACTTTTATGGTTCTATTTATGTTCTTATTTTTTCAATATCTTTTGGAAATATCATGTTTCCCAAAGTATGTATATATGGGTGATAAGAATGTCCTTTGAAAATGATTTCTTATGTTACAAGTATTCATGGACTAATATGTTCTTTCCTTTATTTCATATCCCTTACTAAGATTTCTGTTCTCATACAAAGTTTTAAATGAATTTCACAGGTAATAAGGATGTGTAATAAAAATAATTACGCCATGTTAATTGTTTGAAGAGTTTTCAATGAGATTATGTTTTATTTTAAAAAAATTATATTTTGGAAGAAAAAAATACTATTATTACGATATTCACTCTATATTAATGGGTAATGTTATGAATGTGTTATCTTATTTTTCTCTAAATATCTAAACTTGAAAAGATCCTCAATATGAAAGTAAGTTATTTTTTGACAAAATTCAAAATTATTTAATGTTATAAGGTCATTTCCTTATTGTTGGTATCAGAGGAATGGTTTAGACAACATTTGGGATTAGGAGTTTTTATTAAACATTTGGTTTGCCTATATGTCTATTATTTAAGTTAAAAACCTGTTTTATAATTTTTTAAATCAAGGAATTTCAGTTACAAATGGAAGTAGGAGGATCTAAAATGAAATTCTTATCTCTTCCTAATGACTTATTTGAAATTATTATTGTAAAGTCATATCTAGATGATTCTGAATCATTTTCTAACATATAACTCACTTGGAATAAATTAATTGATATACCAAACCCGTCCACAATTCCTCGATACCATCATGGATCATGGGTTGAATTTAATAAAATCTGATTTCTCAATATTATCATATATACAAGAAAGGTACATATCATCAAGTCATTTTAAAATATTTTTCTGAGTCACAAGATTTTAAATAATAATATTATTTTGAAAAAGGTTTTGAAGAAAAAGACCCTTTCATAACCTATTTGTATTTGATTTTAAAATATTTTATTTCAGAACATACTTATGGTATTTTAAAAGGACCATTGATTGAAACTTTCAACTCAAACTCAGTCCGACTATTTTACAAAAATCAAGTTTTATTAGATGTTTTGAAATTTATGTCATACTTGATTATTTGCCAAAACTATAATTCTGTGAATACCCATATGACCCAAGTTGTACAAGGTGTATTTGGAAAAAGGAAGAAAATGACTTTTAAGGATCTATAAACCATTGATTCAATTCATTGATGTTCTATTTACTTGAGAAAGATGATGATGAACCAGGTGGACACCATGATCATGGTACCCTCACTTGTTTAATAAGAAAATAAATTTGTGAGGAGGAAATTTCCAAAAGGTGTAGATAATGTAACATCCATTTTTTAAAAAAATAAATTGAAATTCAAAAAAAAAAATTTATGTATATATTTATATCTAGACCTTAATCAAAAAATTCCCACTACTATGTTTTGAATTTCAACAAAACAGTTATGTAAAATTGTGTTCAGTAAGTTATTTGCAATCTAATGGATCCAAATTAATTTCTGGATAATAGTAACATAACATTATGAATATTAAATTATATAATTATTTTCTTTTCTTATGTCTTTAAAAAATGATATCGTGGTGAATTTTTCAATGTGATATAAAAGTAGTAATGGTTTTAAAATTGTTATTTTTGAATAATTTCTGATTTTATTTAAAAATTAAATTAATAATATTTCGAAAATTATTTTCAAAAAATTGAGTAAATTTTTTATGATAGACATTGATAAATGGTTAGGGTTAATATTTTTTAGTTTTTTGAAATTCTGGAATTTCTAATGAATAGTGAAATACCATAAAATATCATATATTCAAATTAGCATTGAAATAAAATATTTATGACCTCATAAGTGATGTAAGACCATTTGGTTTGAACTGAAATTCCATTATTACTATTTTGGGTCACATGAATTAATACTATTTATAGTATTGAGAAAATATATTTTAGTAATAATTAAAATAATGAAAAAGACCTCCTCTCCTCCACTATAAATACAACCCTCATTCCCCTCTTCCTCCCACACCCCTAAAGCCTTGAGACTAACCTATGTTATTCCCAATACACTTACCATGTATCATTCCCACGTCCTAGAGCTTCTGGTCTCCCCAAAAGGAAAAAACAAAAGGCTTCAAGAAGGATCTCATAGAGAAAAGATCAAGAGGTAAATATCCTCTTTTGTTTTCTTTCTTTTAATTCATTTTAGGTTATTGATTTTATTTTTTATGGATAATGTTGGGATATTTTATTACATATCCCCAGTAATTCCAATATTATGTATGAATGTTTAGAGAACCATTTTCTATAATAAAATATTTTATGAAACACTAAGTGACGTCGTTAAGCTGCCATATTTTCATAATGGATTTCTCAACTTTTTATTATTTTGAGATTCCTTTATTTTATTATTAGTTCCATACCTCCCCTTATCAAAGAGGAATGAATGATCCAGTATCTTAAATATTTTTTATTTCATAATTTTTATGGAATAATCAACATTATACATCTTCTCCTCTCCAACTTATTCATGAAATTAAAACACCGTTCTTGATGTGTCGATTTACCAACAACGTGGACTATGTGATTTAAATTTCATTTACATTCTTCAAGACCAGTAGTGAAACCATTTTTATGGTTAAACAAGATTGTAATTTATGTATTATGTATTATATTTTGTTCTAGAATCATTTTAAACATATGTTATTAATTTATAAAACAAAATGTGCTCTTTATGATCGAAGAATCGCCAAAACAACCTAAATAAATATCAATAATGATATTAATATTGAATTATCCTCATGATAGAATTAAAAATGATAAATGTTATAATATATGGTTCTGGAAATATTTAAATACCATACCATTCCAATTATGGAGTTTCACTTCCAATCGACAAGAATATCCATCATGAACTGATCATGGGAACCATGTAAAGAACACACCCTAAACAATACCAGGAACAAATTAATAACAATTTATGTGTGAAATTATGTAATGAAATGATCATATAAGGTATTATAAACATCAATATGTTTAATTAAGATATTAATAACACTGTTTTAACCATTATATAGGAGGTTTAAATGAGTTTTAAGTAAGAAAACCCTGACGTAAGATAATTCTTAACCTGGTTTCCATTCTTTGGGGGTAACCTTCTACTTCATTATTTATGTGGTATTAAAATGTTTTTTTGAATGGGTTTTGTTTATATTATGTGGAATTATATGTATTTAAAGTTTTTATAAATTTTCCATCCACTCGATTAAATTTCACTCGAATTATATGATATTTCTATGGGGATTTTCTTTTAAAATCCTCTTTTAAAAGTCAATTTTACTACATTCAAAAGAAACTTTTTTATGTAATTATTCATGTTGAATGATCATGTTCTTGTTCATTGGAATTGTTTATGATGAAGGGTGGGACCAATATCTACCTCTAATTCATTGGGTATGTTTATTTTGGAGATCGATCAAATGGTTACTCCATGTATAACTGAGATGGTTACCGAAATTGTAAGGTAGCTGAGAGGGTTACAAATTATAAGGTATCTGAGAGGGTCACAAGATTATGTAAGTAATTCCCCAAGATACCTTTATAGTTTAATTTATGTCCTTATGTTTTTTGGAGATCTTGTGTAAATATCATGTTCCACAATGTATGTATATATGGGTGACAATTATGTCCTTTGAAAAAGAATTAATATGTTACAAGCATTCATGGACTAATATGTTATTTCTTTCTTTTCATATCCCTTACTAAGATTTTTATGCTCATCCCACGTTTTTAAATAATTTTCATAGGTTATAAGGATTTTTAAGACAAATAATTAATATATATTAAATGTTTTAAGAGTTTTCAATGAGATCATGTTTTATTTGAAATTTTTTATATTTTGGAATAAAAGAACATTATTATTATAGTATCCACTCAATATTAATGTGTAAAGTTATGAATATGTTATCTCCCTTTTCCCTAAAGATGTAAAATTTAAAAGATACTCGATGTGAAAGGAATTTATTTTTTGACTAAATTAATGATTATGTAATGTAATAAGGTCGTGTCCTTATACATGGTATCATAGTAAAGGTTTAGAAAACTTCAGGGATTTAGTGTTTTCATTAAATATATGTTTAGTTTCTATGTCTATTATTTAAGTTAAATCCTTGTTTTATATATTTTCATATCATTTAATTTATATTACAAATGAAAGTAGAAGGATCTAAAATTACTTTACTATAACTTCTTGATGTCTTTTTTGCAATAATTATTTCAAAGTTATGTCCAGACAATTCTGAAACATTTTCTAACATACAACTCACTTGTAAGAAATTGATTGAGATATAATACACCTCCACTATACAGTGATTCCATCAATGATAATGGGTTTTATTTAATATAATAATATTTTCTAAATATTCTCACATGTTTTGGAATGTTAAATATTATAAAGGAATTATAAAATAGTTTACCTTATGAAAATATTTTGAATCATATTATGATTTTGAAAAAGGAGATAAATAATGAGACCCTTGCACAACCTATGTATATTTTCTTTTACAATATATTTTTTAGAAGATACTTATGGTATTTTAAAAGAACCATTGATTGAAAGTATCTATTAAACATAGTCTGACTATTTTATAAAAATCATGATTTATCAGATGTTTTGACATTATATGTCATACAAGATTATCTCCTGAAACTATTTTTCTGTGAACTCCAATATGACTCAAGTTGTACAAGGTGTATTTGGATAAAGGAAGAAAACGATTTTTACAGATCTATAAATCATTTTTTCAATGCATGGACCTTCTATTTACATGAGAAAGATAATGATGAAACAAGGGGGACACCAAGATCAAGGTATCATCACTTGTTTAATAAGTAAATAAAATTGCAATGTACTTTCTAAAAGGTGGGGATAATGTAACATCCTAGTTTTTTTATAAATTAATTTAAATGAATGAAATTATTTTTAAGAATATATTTATAACTATCCTTTAATTAAGAAATTCCCATTTTATGTTTTTAATATCAAGAAATGGGCATCTAAGATTGTGTCTAGTAAGTTGTTTGGAGTCTAATAGGACCAAATTAATTTCTGGTGAATAGTAACATACCCATTTGAATAGTAATATGAATAGAAATATGACCCTAATGAATATTAAATTATATTATTATTTTATTTTCTTATGGAATTTAGAAAATGAGTTTTTGGTTAATTTTTCAATGTGATATTGAGGCAGTTATAGTTTTAAAATTGTTAATTTTGAATATATTTTGATTTTATTTTAAAATTAAATTAATAATATATAGAAAATTATTTTAAAAATGGATTTGATTTTTGAATTATAAACATTAAAAAATATTTAGGGTGATTTTTTGGGATTTTTCTAAAATTGTTGAATTTTTGATGAATAATGAAATATTTTAAAATACCGAATATTCAAATTATCTGTTAATGCACTATTTATGAAATCATAAGTGATGTACGACCACTTGGTTAGAACATACATGCCATGATTACTATTTGGGGTCACATTAATTAATATTATTCATAGTCTTGAGCAAAAATAATATAATAATGATTAAAATAATAAAAAATACCTTTTCTCCTCCACTATAAATACTACTCTAATTCCCCACACCCTACAACACATATCAAGAATTGATACTTACATATGTTCTCAAAAATAATCCTCTAAAGGCACTTAACCATGTTCTATATATTCTGGTCTCACCAAAATTCATAAACCAAAGCCCTTAAGAAGGATCTCAAGGAGAAAAGATCAAGAGGTATATATCCTCTTTTGTTTTATATATTTTCATTAATGTTATGTTACTATTTTTCATTTTCTTTGGATTATGATTAAATATGTCATTAAACATCCCCATTAATAAAAATATAATGTAATAATGATGTGATAAGTATTTTATCTTATTAAAACATTTTATGAAATTTTAAAGGACTTCGTTTGGATGCCAAATATTTGTAAGGGATTTCTCAACTTTACTTTTATTTTGAGATTCCTTTCATTTCTTTTTCTTTCCACACCACCGCTTATCCAGGAGGAATTAATGATCCAGTATATTACATATTTTTTATTTCATCATGTTTATGTAAGACTCAACATTATAATTCTTTTCCTCTCCAACTTATTCATGAAATTAAAACACTGTCCCTGATGTGTCGATTTACCGACATCATGGACGATGTTTTTTAAATTTCATTTAATTTCTTCATGACTAGACATTAAACAATTTTTATGGTTGAAACATATTATAATTTATGTATTATTTATTATATTAG
The DNA here is from genome assembly GCA_963277665.1 of Viscum album. Classification (NCBI taxonomy): domain Eukaryota; kingdom Viridiplantae; phylum Streptophyta; class Magnoliopsida; order Santalales; family Viscaceae; genus Viscum; species Viscum album. The sequence goes on from OY728136.1 coordinate 56,455,729, forward strand.
GTTCTGTAATCATTTTATACACATTTTATGAATTTATAGAACCAAATGAGTTCCTTACGATCGAAGAATTGCCAAAATAAGCTAAATAAATATCAATAATGATTTAAATCATGAATAATACACATAAAAAAATTCATAATGATAAATGGTATTATAAATGGTTCTCTAAATATGTAAATACTATTACATTACAATTCCATATTTTCACTTCCTATCCAAAAAATATCCATCATGAACCGATCATGGGAACTATGTAAAGAACGCAACCAAAACAATGTAAGGAACTTAACAATAACAATTATAGTGTGAACTGATTAATGAAATTGTCATATCAGGTATTATAAACAACAAAATTTTCCTATACAATATTAATAAAACTCTTTTAACCATTATACATATGGTTTAAACGAGTTTGAAGTAAGATAACTCTGACGCAAGGGAATTCTAAACCCGATTTCCATTCTTTGGGTTAACCTTCTACTTCGTTATTTATGTGGTATTAAAATTGTTTTTCTGATGGGTTTTGTTAATATTATGTTTAATTATGCGTATTTACCATGTGTATACATATTCCATCCATTATATTTAGTCTCACTTGAATTATAAGATACTTATATGGGGATTTTCTTTTAAAATCCTCTTTTTAAAACTCGATTTTACAACATTCCAAAGAATTTTTTTATGAAATTGTTCATGTTGTATGATTATGTTATGGTTATAGACCATTTTATATGATGAAGTGTGGGACATATATATCCCTCGAATGCATTGGTTATGTGTAATTTGGTAGTCGGCTGTATGGTTACTCCATGTGAAACTACGATGGTGACACAAATTATAAGGTAGTTGTGAGGGTTTCAAATTATAATGTAGCTGAGAGTGTTACAATATTGTGTAAGTAATTACCCAAGATACATTAATGGTTCTATTTATCTTCTTATGTTTTGTGTAGATCTTTTGGAAATATCATGTTTCACAGTGTAAGTATATATGGGTGACACGTATATCCTTTGAAACTGATTTCATATGTTACAAATATTGGTGGTCTAATATGTTCTTTCCTTATTTTCATATCCCTTACTGAGATTTTGGTGCTCATACCATGTTTTTAAATTATTTTCACATGTTATAATAATTTTTAGTACAATTAAAGAAGCCAAGTTAAATGTTTAAAGATTTTTCAATGATATCATGTTTTATTTGAAAAAATTTATATTTTCGAAGATATGAATATTGTTATTATGGTATCCACTCTGTATTAATGTGTAATGTTAGGAATGTGTTATCATCCTTTTCCAAAAATCTATAAACTTGAAAGGATACTCAATGTTAATATAAGTGATTTCTTAAATAAATTCGATATTAGGTAGTGTAATAAGGTCGTGTTCTAATAGTTGGTATCAGAGGAAAGGCTTAGACAACTTTAGAGATTAGGAGTTTTTGTTAAACATATGATTACTGTCTATGTCTATTATTTAAGTTAAATCCTTGTTTTATAACTTTTTAGGTCAAGGAATGTCAGTTAAAAATGGAAGGTTGAGGATCTCAAATGAAATTATTATCTCTTCCTAATGAATTTCTTGCAATAGATATTGCAAAATCTTGTCCAGACGTTTATGAAACATTTTCTATCATATAACTCACAAGCAAGCAATTTTTGGAGATATCAAACACCTCCACAATACCTCGATACCATCGTGGATCATGTTTTGTATTTAATCTAATTATATTTTCTGAATAGTCTCATAGTTACTAGAATTGTAAATATTATCAAGAGATTTTCATACATTTTACCATATAACAATATTTTGAAACATATTATGATTTCAAAAAAGGTGTTGAAGGAGGAGAACCTTGGGAAAAATATTTATATTTTATTTTTACAATATAGTATTTTAGATCATAGTTACTGTATTTTAAAATGACCATTGATTGAATGTTTCAACTCAAATTTAGTCTGACTGTTTTATAAAAATCCTATTTTTTACTGTGAACCCCCATATGACCCATGTTTTAAAAGGAGTATTTGGATAAAGGGATTAAATGATTTAAAATGATATATAAATCATTATTTCAATGCATGGACCTTCTATTTAGGTGAACAAGATGATGATGAAACAAGGAGGAAACCTTAATCAAGGTTCCCTCACCTATTAATAAGTAAATAAAATTGTGAGGATGCAATTTACAAAAGGTGGGGGTAATGTAACATCCCGTTTTTTATAAATAAATTTAAATTCATGAGACTTTGTTTTAATAATATATTTATAACTAGACATTAATCAAAATTCTTCCACTTCTATGTTTGAATTTTAAGAAACAGTCATCTACAATTGTGTTTAGTAAGTTATTTAGATTCTAATGAATCCAAATTAATTTTTGGAGAATATAAACAGACCACGATGAATAGTAATAGTACCCTAATGAATAGTAAATTATATTGTTATTTTATATTATTAAGGCTTTAAGATACTTACATCTTGGTTAATTTTTCAATGTGATATAAAAGCATTTATAGTTTTAAAATTGTTATATTTGAATAATTTATGATTTTATTTAAAAATTAAATTGATAATATATATAAAATTATTATATAAAAATGGAGTTCATTTTTGAATTCTATATGTTGAAATATGGTTAGGGTGAATTTTAGGGATTTTTCTAAAATTCATGAATTTTTTATGAATAAGGAAATACGGTACAATACTGTATATTCAAATTATCGGTTAAATAAACTATTTATGAGATCATAAGTGATTTAAGAATACTTGGTTCGAACTGAAATTCCATTATTACTATTTAGGGTCACATTAATTAATAATATTCATAGTCTTTAGAAATTTTTTTATAATAATGATTAAAATAATGAGAAATACCTCCTCTCCTCTTCTATAAATACTACCCTCATTCCCCTCTTCCTCCCACACATATCAAGCCTTGAGACATACCTAGGATCTTCCAAATACTAATATCAAAGATATTACCCACTTCTTATAGATTTTGGTCTTACCGAAAGGCCAAAACCAAAGGCCATTAGAAGGATCTAAAGGAGAAGAGATCAAGAAGTAAATATCCTCTTTAGTTTTCTTTCTTTTCTTTCATTTTATGTAATTATTTTTAATTTGCTTTGGATCATGTTGGGATATGTCATTATATAAACCGATTACATCCCATATTATTTAATAATTATTAGATACCCCTTTTATCTCATCATGATATTTTATGAAATTTTAAGTGATGCCGTTAGGCTGCCAAATTTTCGTACGGTATTTCTCAACTTTTCATTTATTTCGAGATTCCTTTATTTTATTTTTCTATCCTCACCTCCTATTATACAAGAGGAATTAATTATCCAGGATAATACATTTTCTTTAATTCTTCATTTTTATGGAATAATCAACATTATAATTTTTCTCCAAACCCACTTATTCAAGAAATTAAAACACCGTTTGTGTTTGGTTGATTTATAGACATCGTGTACGATGTGATTTCAATTTCATTTACTTTCATCTAGAATAATCATGAAACCATTTTTATTATTGAACAAGATTTTAATTTATGTATTATATATTATATTATGTTATGTAATCATTTTATACACATGTTAGTAATTTATAAAAAAACGAGTTCTTTAAATTCGAAGAATCGCCAAAATAACCAAAACAAATATCAATAATGATTTACCTCATGAGTAATCCTCATGAAATAATTAAAAATGATAAATTGTATAATATATGGTTCAAAATTTTTTTAAATAACATTATTTTCTAATTCTATAGTTTCACTTCCAATCGACAAGAACATCCATCATGAACCGATCATTGGAACCATGTAAAGAACAAACCCAAAAAAATTCAAGGAACAAAATACTAAAAAATAATGTGTGAAATAAAGTAATTAAATGATAATATAATGTATTATGAACAATAATATGTTTCTTTAATATATTAATAACACTCTTTTATCCATTATACAAGAGTTTTAAATGAGTTTGAAGTTATAAAAACATGATGTAAGGGAATTCATAACATGATTTCCATTATTTGGGTGACCCTTATACTTCGTTATTTATGTGGTATTAAAATTGTTTGTTTGATGGGTTTTGTTTATATTATAGTTAATTATGTATATTTATTGTTTTTATACATATTAAATCATGTATATTAATTCCCACTTTAATTATATGATTTTTCTAAGGGGATTTTCTTTTAAAATCCACTTCTAAATCATTATTTTTCATTATTCAGAAGCAATGTTTTTATGCAATTATTCATCTTGTATGATTATGTTCTGCTAATTGGGAATTATTTATTATTAAGGGTGTGACATATATCTACCTACAATTTATTAGGTATGTGTAAGTTGGAGGTCGGCCGTATGTTTACTTCACGTGTAACTGGGATGGTTACACAAATTGTAAGGTAGTCCTGAGGGTTACAAATTAAAAGGTAGCTGAGAGGGTTACAAGATCATTTAAGTAATTTAATAAGATAAATTTATGGTTCTATTTATGTTCTAATGTTTTGTGGGGATCTTGTGGATATCTCATGTTTCACAAAGTAAGTATATATGTATTAGAAGTATGTCATTTGGAAACTATTTCATATGTTACAAGTATTCATAGACTAATATGATCTTTCCTTCTTTTTGTATCCCTTTTTGATATTTTTGTGCTCATCACAAGTTTATAAATGATTTTCACATGTTATAAGGATGTTTCTGACAATGAATGATGCTAAGTTAAATGTTTTATGTGTTGTCAATGAGATCATGTTTTATTTGAAATTTTTTATATTTTGGAAGAAAAGAATATTGTTATTATGGTATCCACTATGTATTAATGTGTAATGTTATGAATTTGTTATATCCCTTTTATCTAAAACGATAAATATGAAAAGATCCTAAATGATAAAGGAAGTGATTTAATGACTTAATTCATGATTATGTTATGTAATAATGATGATTCCTTATATTTCCAATATCCTTTTTCCCTGATGGCACACACCCTATATCTTGGGTCACATCCTTTTTCCTGAATAGTAAAAAACCCTTATTTAGGGTCAGTTCAAATGCATAAACTTACACCTAACCTTTATTCAAAACCCCATGACTTACAATTTTATGAAAAAATAATTATTTAATGGATAAATTTCAAAAAACCACTTTTGTGCAGTAAAATAATTCAATAATTTCAGAACTAGCATTTTTAAATTATTATCAAATAGGGTTTTAAGAATCCATCCAATTCTCCACATTATAAGGTATAACCAAAATGATATTTCCATTACAAATCACACATGATTTACAAATAAAATTCAAGAAAAAATATTTATGAAAACTATGACTCCACTCCTTACGTCTTGTAGATACGAGATATAAGACTTCTAACCCTAAACTTTAACATCCCACCCACCTCATATTCTTGAAAAAAGGTGGGGGTTCTACTACCATTAGTCAACCTCTCTAATTTGTCAGAGGATAGAAATAAATGAAAAGGGATTCACAAAACACTGTGGGATTATTTACCTTTTCTAAATAAAACAATCAAACCAAAAATAAAAAAACATCCAAACAACTAAATGATTCATGAATAAAAAAAACATCCAATAGTATACCCAGATGTAAACAACAATATCAGAGTACCAATGAAAATATGTGAAAATAATCCAAAAATACCAAGAAACTATAATACTCCAATACACCAAAAATAATAATTCCAAGAAACCTCATACCATGTTCCAAGCTCCAACTCCTCCCACTATAACCATGAAATGAAAACAGGTCACTGGAGAAATGTTACACTTTTCAGATACTTTTTTCTATATATATGGCATCTAAAAAGGCATGAAATATCCAATTAGGGCTTGATAATAATCTCAGAATGACTTCCCTAACAACTTTCCAACTCACGATACTAGGAAAAAACATGTTAGTAATATTTACGTAAAATATTTTAAAATAAGTTTAATAAATTTAGAGATAAATCATAAATAATTTCCATGGGAAAAAATTACCATGTAATGAAACCATTTCATGTCATTTGGCATACCCATTATTATATCTCCACACACATAAACACATACACATAAATTCTAAGTGATATTCCTATACTCATGATCATTCTATCATCCATACTCAAAGTCAAAAAAAGATGGATAGTATTATTATTCCCCAATGGAACACCCCCATATCCTGGGTCACATCATTTTACCCCAATGGTACACACCCCTTAATTAAGGTTATGCCAAAAGCAAGAAATCAAACTAACCAGGTGTCCTAAAACTCATTTGATACCATTTCACATAAAACAATAATTTATTGGGAACATTTCAGCAAACCACTTTTACACATTTTTTTTAAAAGGTTGTGGCCTAATCCTCAATTTATTATTTGAAAGCAAAGACCTCTTTAGACTGGGTAGAGGGAGACCCATTACATAGATCGAAGGCCCAAGTCCAATTGGCCTAAATACAAGGTGTGAAAGCCCATTTTTTTCGGCCCAAAGACCCCTCGGTGAACAGTACTACTACAGTACCCTCGCTGCTACAGTTCCTACTACAGTAGCACCACCGCTATAGTATCTGCTACAGTCCCTCCGCCGCTACAGTGCTGCCGCTTCTACAGTGCCGACGCAGCAACAGTACCTACTACAGTACTGCTACAGTAATTGGGAAATTCGCCCCTACCCGGATTTGATCCTGGGTCTTTGGGATGCCAGGAAGGAGTCTAAATTCCCGTTCAATTCCCCAATTTCTAATCTATAACCAAAACATGATTTCTATCAGGAATCACATAGGGATTTTACAACAACTTCATGAAAATAATTTAAATAAAAATAATCGTATATGATCTAAGACTAGTAGATATGAGAGATAACACATTTATCTATGAACTATAACATCCAACCCATCCTCATTTTTTTGATAATAGGGTGAGGTTCTATTATCCTATGGTGACATCCTAATGACACCAATGAATGGAAATAATTTCGCTAGGATTCAGAGAACATTAAGGGAATATTTTACATTTTTAGATAAAAAACAACAATAATAAAACATCCAATAAACTAAATGATGCATGAATAAAAAAAATTAAAACTAATAGTATACCCAATAGTATACAATAATATCAATGTACTAATATAAATAATGGATAATAATCAGAAAATACTAAGGTAATCTAATACTCGAATACACCAAAACATCATAATCCTAAGGTTCCCCCCGACCTAGATCCAAGCTCCAAATCCCTTTATATAGCCATGGAATCAAGACACATCACTAGAGAAATATTATAACATTCCTTTACCAATGCCCTAATAATTTAAATTTGAAAATTCATCAATGTTTCCTTGGAGGGAGTGATTATAAACTTAATAGGAATTTCCCAAATGACTTCCCATCACATGAAACTAAGAAAAAAATTGTTATAAAAATTTAAATATAATTTTTTATAACCAATTTAAACAATTTATATCAAAAACCTAAACAATTTTCAACGGGAAAATATTATCATGTTCTAGAAATGTTTCATGTTAGTTGGAATACTCATTTTTGTGTCTCTAAACACACACAACACCCAAGAATATGATGTTATAGTTACATACTTATGAGTATTCTATCTTCCATCCACCAAGTCATTAATAAGTGTCCAATATCTTTATTTACCAATGTAACACACCCCATATATTAACATCATGTTAATTTCTATCAAGAATATATCATCTCTTTTTTCATTTCACTCTCAATTTTGGTTCATTTTGGGGCTTTTGAGGATGAAGAGCCTTTATTGGGAAAATTATCTAAATCTCATGGATTTATTTTAGGTAGAATTAATGGAGTCTATTTATAAATGAGAAAAAGGATTAAGAGGATTTACTTGGGGATTATTGTTAACACAAGGTATTATTCTTAGTGTTTAGGTATAGTTTTCCTTCTAAATGGTTTCACATCATGAACAGGTTACATAGTGTGAATTATTTTAGGATAATGATCTTAACAGGTTCATAGATTGAAATGTTTACACATCATGAGACTATTTCTCATCATGAAAAGTTCAATTGGTGTTTTTTAACCAACATGATTGATTTTGTGGAATATTTGGATTTCATGGATTTCATTGTTTGAAACCAATATTCACACTACATAATGTTCATGATATATTGGTTTTTTAGTTGATAAATGTGGGATTTTATTTTCATTTGACCACAACATCTTCTATAAAAACTCAGTAGATCACCCAGGTGATTTTGGGGATCTCCACTTCTTTTGGTTCATTTATTTCAATGATTTATCATCTTTTGTTTTGTTTCATCTCCCTAAGAAGTGATATTTCAATATATTCTCTATTGTTGGTCATATAAGCAATGTTGTGTTACATTTTTAGACTTGTTAGTCATGTCGTGTTGAATATCTTGATCCTTTCAAGATCAGTTGTGTGATCTTACTTTAGAGTATATCCTTTTTGTTTGTTGTAGTGTGAAGTGTGATTTTTACTAGGTGGGTGATGTGTTATCCTCTTCACTGACCATTTTTATTATTTAATTGATTATTATATTTATGAAATTATTCTAAGGCCTCCGTTTTTGTCTTTTCATTCATTCATGTTGGAGGATCCCATTTTCAGTATGTACAAAATGATTTTGAGGTAGGTGGTTTTGTCTATAGGATAAACTATCTGAAATATCTAATTTTTGGTTTTATAAATGGTTCTATAAATTTTTTGTCATGATTGAATTGTGTTGATGGAAATGTGTTTTTGAGAAAATATGGGTTTCCCCTTATTTTGGTAAAAGAAAAGGGTGTTTTATAAGAACATTGAAATGGATTTCCGAAATTGATTTCAAATAATAGTTTCAATGATATGGTTTGAAAATATATAACATGTGAACCCTTTGTCACTTTTGTGAAAGGTGTTGTAATATGCATTGTCTGCTGATACTATCATGGCTTTCAATCATAGAGTGTTTCTTTGCTCTATAAGCCTCTTATTATAAGAAAATTTTAGACATGCTGGAAAGTTCACTAACTAAGATGTTTGTATTACATCTATATTCGATTAATATATCTAGATTCTTGATATGCATGATTGTATATGTTTTGGTATGACTTTTATAGGTAGCCTAAGCAATTTTGATCCTTAGTGTGGTGTTACCTATACTTTTGATTTATAAAAATTTAGATTTTATATTATATGTCATAAATTATTTGGTTTAACTACTTCATATATGTTATTTTATTTGAAAATTCATTACCTAGATTATTTAGAAATGTGGAAAAAGGGGGTTTATTTACCATGATATTGATATAAAAACTAATTAACTGATTATCATGCCTCGTTTTATTTAAAGCTGATCATGAATAGATTTTTGAATAGAGACTTGATATTGAAATCCCAGGTAAGATCCCCTTGAGATTAATTATCTCATTGGCTTTTTCACCCCTTTATTTGTTCCTAGAACCAGTTATTTCTTTAGATGTAAGGAAATTCATGTTTCTGCAGTGAGGCAGCATGGTTTCTATAAGCAGTGTTGAGGTATTTGGTGGTGCGATGCTGGGATGTCACCCACATTATCACAATGAGTATCTAATTCAGTTTCTGTTTTACTTTTCTTTTGGTTATGTATATAAAATATTATTTAGATACTTTTGAGTTTTATTTATTATGTTGTTTTGGTTTTTATATAAGTTAAATGTATTTTTTACTCTTATTCTATTTATTCTTATTTAATATATATATGTGTGTGTGTGTGTGTGTAATTTCATCTCCTTCAGGTTGGGTGAAATTATTCATTATGGTTGTCGTTGATGCTTTTTTTCTAGTCTCTAGCTCATGGGGATCGAGAAATCCGTTTGGGTATATGATAATTCTGGTCCAGTACTGGTTGAGAGCATATAGGATTGGTTTTCTATAGTGTGGTTTTAGAGGAATATTTTTCTTTGTTTTGGAGAGTTTGTAGATTGTCTATATAAATTTTGAGACTTGTGAGGTAAGTTATGATGAGTGGCTGATGAGCTCTTGTCCTGAAAATACTCAATTTGCCATGTTATTTTGGGATGCATGTCTCCCGTTTGGATTTAATAATCTTAATATTTATTTTTTTACTGTTTTCAAGTTTGAACAAAGATTATATTATTATATGATCTGTTTTTCTTTTTTTTTATTTAGATGAATATCTTTAAGATGTATTCCAGAGGTTCCTCAAGAGGGTGTTGTAGATGATCCTCATGGGAATTCACCTCTAGAATCGAATCTTATTGAGGATATCATAAAATTGTCTATGTTGTTGAAGAAAATGTACTGCAGGTCTAGAGGAAAAAGTTTGAGGTAAAAAAATAATGATTTAGGAGTAAGGGGTTTACCACATGTGTTATTATTAATGAATAATCCATTTTAAGTATATAAATGAACCACGATAGGTAGAGGAATATCTTGACAAGATGGAACAGATATTTAAATTTTTGGATACACTTGATAATATCAAGGACACGTTCATGGAGTTTAAAACTCAAGGGTCCTAGAAATTGATTGTTGGATTCAATGGTACTGGTTGATAGGAACATAGAATTGGATTAGAAGGGTTTTAAGACCCACTTATTTTAGCATATTTCTATAATCTATGATGATAGTTAAGTCTCTGGAGTTCATATCCTTACAATAGGGAGATATTTTTTATCAGTGTACACCAATTGATTCATGGAGCTACTTGAATTTTCCTTATATGTTGTAAAAAATGATCCTTATAAGGCTTATATGTACCAATAGAGTTTCTGATTGGATATTTTATCATTGTTATTCATGAAATTATTTTATACTTATGCATGGATAGTAGACATGGAAGTGATGGAATATATGGATATAGAAGGAAATCATGGTTATTCTTACCCTTATCCATTAGCCATTAGTATCTTAAGTGGCATACAATGGAGGAAGAGGAAGTGACATGATCATCACAAGAGAGTTTGGGGTGGTTATTAGTAGCGATCCTCCTCTGCAACTTCAGTTATATCTAGTTGTGTTCCCCTAATATGCTATCATTATGTCATGGTTAGGAACACCCAGTGTTCTTGTCCGACACCTATGAGAATGTATATATTTTTTGATTCTGTGAACATCAATAACATTTTTTCAGGCTATGTAGGCACCACTTTATGGTCATTGATCATTGTATCCCATGGATAATACTATGTATTCAGATGCACTGAAGTCTATAGGGCTCTATCCATTGGCCTTAGGTGTAACACACCTTCACGTACTATATGATTTTATAGTGGAGGTAGATATATATTTAGATATAGTGAGAGGTACTATATTTATTTCATATTTTTTAGTTAAAATTCAATTTGATATAGGTTACTCACACTAATTTATATATTCTTATTTTTTCAATATTTTCAAACATCCAATGGAGTTCATTTCCTTTTTTGTGGAGTTAGTGACACCTATTGGGAAGTGAAAGTGTAGGGGTTTCAATTTCCTTTTTGTTTTATTTTGATTACTAATGCATATTTAGTATGTGATATCCTCATTATTGATCTATAAATATTTTACATCAAAATAGAGAGGGATTGGATTATCACTCATCTAATTGAGGTTGATTGTTATCATTAGTGTATCTTGTTTTTTACAGCTAATGGGAGCTCTTAGGTGTTTTAGGAGGAGTGATACCAGAGTCTAGGTCATGCAGGACCTTCACACCTAGAGCTCGAGAGTATATTATTTTCAATTTCAGTTGATTCTAATGATGTTTCTTTTTTTTGTGTAAACCTTCTTTGGTTTTGAGATAATATTTTGATGTTTTACTAGATGAATTCTTCACTCTTTATCTAGAAATGAAAGTATATTTTTTGATTGATCTAGTTCTAGATACACATATGATCTTGATACTCTATTCTCATTTTTCAACTATATATCTAAATGAGCTCAAGATTTAGATGGATTTTCTAAGGGAGAAAGGTTTTCTTCCCTTATATTTCACCTTGGGATGCCCGTATTCTCTTTTTTAACAAGGAATATGATTCACTATGATTATGTTTGGACTATAAAAAGTTAAATTGGGTAACAGTTAAGAATATGTGACCTGTAACCCGTATGGATGATTTTTTTATCTATTTAAAGGGGGAAAATTGGATTTTAAAGATTTATATTTGGTCGGGTTATTATCAGCTCAGAGTTAGGTAGTTTGATATACCGAAAAATTTCTGGAGTAGATATGGCCATCACAAATATCTTATGATGCCTTTTTTCTAACTAATACTCCTATAGTAATTATGGATTTTATAAACCAGATATTCAATCACTATCTAAAAAAATTTTGGTACTATTTCATGATGATATTTTTGTATATTTCATATCTGATTATGATTACAAGATCCATTTGAGTTGGTTTCTGGAAATCACCATGAGTCACCATTTGTATGGAAATATATTGAAATGAAATTTATGGATCCAATAAGTGTTGTTCTTGGGGAACATGATTTCTTTGCATGGATTATCAGTTGATCTTGAGAAGGTGAATGTTATCTTATCATTGGAAGAGCCATATAATGTTTTTGAGATTCTAATAATCCCTTGTCTTTCAAGAAAATATCAATGGGTTTAAAGAGACTTATCCAAGTTTATGTCAAATTAGATTTCTCTTACTAGAAAATGGATGAAATAATTATGGGATGCAATTTTTTAGTCTTGTTTACATGAGATAATATAACTTCTATCATCACATCTTATTGTGATCTTACCTGATCCCAATAAGGGGTATGTAGTTTTATGTGATTCTTCTGATGTTGGTATGTGTTGTGTGATTATATAGGAAAACCATATGGTGTCTTATGACTCTCTCCAGCTTTGAACATATTATAAGAATTACCCAACTCTTGAACAATATCTTTCCACAGTTATTCATGTGCTTAAATGTTTGCAACACAATATTTTTGGGGATAGGTTCATGGTATTTTCTAACCATAAGATTTTAAGCTATATATTTTATAAAAAATAATGGAATCTCATACAGAGGTTGTGGGTGGAATACCTTTAAAAGATTTAATTCAATATTTTCTACACCATAGGTAAAAGGAATGTTGTTGAAGATGTTCTCATTAAGAAATTATCATCACAAGCTTTTCTGGACCCAAATGGGGAGTGAAACCTTATGGGACTCTTCACTCAGTTGCATATGGATTATTAGGAGGAAGTTTCAGGTATGGTTCTAACATGTGTTAAGTTATAATAATATATTAATAATAGTATTTTTTATGGTAAGTAGAAGGATAATGAGTTTAGATAAATTCAAGAATCTTTATATGGTGTGGATATTGTTTCTGGTTTCTCTATCCTTTCATATGATATTCTATATTTTGGGGATTGGTTTTTCGTCCCATCATCTGTGAGGAGCATGGATTTGTTTGAATATCAGACTTATTCATGGGATGTTCATATAGGAGATATGATTATTTATTATTGTAACACCCCAATATATTATGGTATGTCTCAGTTTAAAGTTTTCTTCTTCTACAACATATTTCATACAGAACACTGGGCTTAAAAAATGATTAAATATTATTATTTATTTTTGATAGTTATCATGTAGCCATTGGAATTATAGGAATGAATGATATTTCGTAAATTATGAAAATATTGTTTAAATGTGTTTTTAAAATTAATGAATTGGTTACAAATTAATTATCAACGAAAACGAAAATGAATTGAACATAAAAGATGTATTTTAATAGAGAACTTTTTTTATGAACACAATAAAATTTTATATTAATTAAATTAAATTCATAATTATTAGTGAAATATCACAATGAAATTTATATTTTTTATATTAATTTTTTTTAACTGAACCAATAATTTTTATAGGCTTAAGATAAGAATAAATCCAATTTTAAGCATAAAAAGATATATTTTCTAAAAGGCATTTTTTCCACCTTTCAATGGTCCACTTGTATTTAATATATGTTTTGAAAATTATATAAATTCTATTTTAAAAATAAAGTTATTTCTTAACATAAAGAATCCCAAAATTTCTTATGGATATTCTTAGTATTTTATAGAAAATATTTATCTTCAAGTGAATAGTGAAAAATATTGATTTTTATAAAACTATCAATTCCTTTATAATAAATGTATATTTATGATTTGAATTTGATAAAAATGTAACATAAATAATATTTATATATAAATAATATAATTATTTGTATATTAATTATCATTATACCTTATTTTCATAAAAGTGAATTTTTGGGCTTAAAAATACATTTTTCATTAAAACTGTTTTTCATTGTGTATTGCAGGATTACATTTAAACTACATTCTGAAGCTTCTAAGTTTTCAATATTGAAAAACCAATGACATATTTTGATTATGAATTTCTAAATTTATTGAATAGGTCTCTTATGTTTTTTAACAATATTAATAGTAACCATGGTAATTTTTGTTTCTACGGTAAAGTATAAATTTGGTAATTTAGGATAAAAATGAAATGAGAAGAATTAAAAAACTACCCTAAAAAATTAGAATATATTATATTATTATCTATATTATACCTATAACACCTAATTTTATAATTTAAGTTATTTATTGGTAAATTTTCCATTAAAATGAATTTTATATTATTTAACTTAATGAAAATCACAAAAATATCGCATTCATTTTCTTGAATAAATATATATTTTTTAACATGGTATTATTCAGAAGATATATTCAAATATAGATATTATATTTAAATATAAAATTTTAATCCACATCATTGTTTTTTTTTAATTTTTAATGAATAAATAGTTTGTTAAATAATTATATAACTAAGATACGATAATTATTTTATTTCTGAAACAATAGAATATATGATGATTCTATTTAAAAATTTATTTTATGATATTTAGAAAAAAAATTCTTAAAACGGAGTCCATTTTTTATATCCACATGTTGAAAACTGGTTAGGATGTTTTTTTCTATTTTTCTAAAATAGTTGATTTTTTGGAGAATTGTGAAATACCTTAATTTTTTTTATTTTACATTTTTAGTAAATAAATTAATTTTTTTGTCATGGTTGAGTCATGTATGATGTAAGTAGAAATTATTTTGAACTAACATGATATATGTATTTTATATTGTCACAATAATATACCCTATTTATAGTCTTGATGCAATATACTAAATTAATGAATAAAATAACAAAAAAATATGCCTCCCCTCCCTCATAAATACCACCCTCACAACCCATTCTCTTAAAAAATTATAATCCTTCCATATAGACTATATTATGATAAAAACCTCTAAAAATCCCCTTACAAATGATCTAGTCTTTTGGTTCTCATCTAAATATCATTTCTATGTTTCTTAAGGAGGTTCTCAAGGAGAGGACACTCAAGAGGTTAACACTCTCTCTTTCTATTTTTATTTTTTTTCTTATCCTTCCCTAAACTACCCTATCCAAAGTAACATTATAAATCTAATATCATATATATGGTTTAATTAAATATAATATAAATCATCAAATCTGTTCTCATCTACTTCTATTTTAAAAATGAACACAATTTTCGTGTTGTGTCAATTCTCCTCCCTCACGGACAATGAGTTTTTCTTCATTACCGCATTCATGGATGGTCATTTAACTATTTTTAGGGTAAAATAGGTTATACTATTTTCACTACAACTTATTTAATTCCCTAAAACAAGTTTATAACCATAATATTAGATAAAATGATACAAGTTCATGATTGTCGTAAAGAATGCAAAAATAAACTAATACATTTTCATGAACTTTTAATCTAATGAATAATCCTCATACCATAAAACCAAATTACATATGTGACCATTTAAAGGTATTTATGTCAATTAGTAATAAATAATTTCACTTCTATAGAAGTTATTCCCATTTGATAAGAACTCCCACAATTATACATAATGGGACTGTCCATAATACCATGAAACAGATGCTCCTAGAATAACGAAGATAAATATTATAAATCATTGAAATGGCCAAAAACGAAATTAATAAAATTATAATAAATAAAATATATATTGAAGATGTTTTTTACTATATAATTAATGAATCTAATTTCATTTTCCAAGACATTAATTACATGTTCATAACGCTTTCAGACATAAGGTAAGGGGTTCTCGTCTTGCTTTTATTTATGTGGGACATGCCTTATTCCCAACCTATTTCTTGAGTGTGGTGAATGTATAATTCCATTGGATATATCATATAATGAATCAATTTACGTTTATGGTATTCAATCTTCAATTTAATGATCATTAATTTTATAAGGCATATGGTTCCACTATTTTCATTGTGGTAAGGTAATTCATAACCAAATTTTGCATTCCTTGGGTTGAAAATCAACTCCAAATTTTTTTTCATTCTACCATTATATGTCAAATAAATTTTTATTATTCTAAATTTTATTTACACATGTTTTTATATGAATTTAAATATAATACAAAAAAATTATTCAATTTTTTAATGCTCATAGTTTCTTTAAAAAAATACTATTTTAAATGTTTATTTTTTTTATATTTAACCGAAATGTTTTTTTAAAATTATACGGGATGAGTGTAATTTCCATATTTCAGATATCCATAATGTTTTCATGAATAATTTTAAAGTTTAAAGGTTTATTTCCAAATAAATTTGTCTCTTTTATAATTGAATTATTATTTAAATAAATAATTCCAAATTAAAATAGGTATTTCTCTCAAAAAAATAAAATATTTTTTTAGAGTATTTAATTCTATGCCAACACCCTCTATTTAATATTTTTGATAATTGAGGATTAACATTAATGATATAATATTCCATATTTTATTTAATTTTTTATGATAATTGTTTTGAGATGTACTATCTTGATAAGATTCTCCATATCACGTGGGATAGTTTATGAATATGTTTACTGATTGGGGAAATTACTTACATTTCATATGCTTGTTTCAATAGTAATGTATATGTTGATTATGATTCAACCCTTATATAAAAGGAATTGATTTGATGTAGGAAGTTCCAATTGGCCCCTATATATCCCCTTGATATATTGGTTGGTCTCAAGAGACAATCTATATCGGGTTCTTCTCCATGTATGTACACATTTATGTGGACTTCTTAACCAAGACCTTGATGGTATATTTATAATGTCTCGTATTATCAATCCCATCATTATGAGATTATTTATTTATATTCAATGTGATTATTCGACTATTATAATATCCATGGTTATTTTTCGTACATATGTAACTATTTTTATGGAATTATTTGACAGTTTTTTATTCTATATATATTTTTCTCACGTTATTTATTAAATTTAATATATTTTAGTGATTAATTTTACCATATTAATTATTCAAATTTATTAATGATATATTTTGTTGTATGTATTCCATTTCTGAGCATCTAATCTCACCCATTTCTTGTAATTTATTTTTCCCCAGATATGAGGAAGTATTTTGTGACTGTTATGTTGGGATATACTAAAGGGGAAAATAGAAATCTTGATGAATTTTTTTTTATGTTTTTAATTGTAATGTGAATTTGAATTATGTGTCTTATTTACCAACTCTAATAAACTATATGGTCCATTGGTAATTGATTCCTTTTATTTGGTTCCAGTTTAATAAATTATGCCACCAGCATTGGGCTACTGGGGCCAGGGTCTCTACTATTGGTATTAGAGGATGTTTAGTAGAACCCTTGGGAACTAGATCTAATAAATATTAGTTTAGTGAATATAACTCTAAGATAACTCAAAGGAACCGAAAGACATATCTTTATTTTCTATTTATAATAACCATTTCAAGAGATTATGGGAAACCCTTACATGGCTGGTCATCTTAGAGGTTACATGACCCGTAGGTCTTAGAAGAAATATCAAGACTATAAATACATGGAATTGCTCCTCCCTAGATTCTACATTGTGATTTAAGCTCTCCACCTTCGCATGGTTGTTCGACTTGGATTACCATGCATGCACATTCTAGTTCCAATAAAAATTTCATACCCTCACTATCTTCCAAATCCATTACCTCTTACTCATGTCAACGCACCTACCCAGAATCAACATATAGATTGTGCTCCCTATAGTGTCTTCCTGGTCAATTGAGCATAATATTTTGGGGGGCCGAAAGCCTTGAGATGGCATGAAGGCCTTCAGGTGTCCCAAATTCATTACTATCTTGAGGGCCTTGGGCGGCCCAAAGGCCTTGAAGGACCCAAAGACCAAATCGGTGGCCTAAGATCCCAAGATCCAAAACAGATAAATAATTTCAGCTGCTATAGTAACTACTACATTACATAAAAAAGTAACTACTCTAAGATAGATGTTATTCATAACTATATAATAGCATCCAAAAAAACAATGTTTAAGAGTTATTTATGAAAAAAATAAATTTATGTTAAGTATTTCACTAGTTTTGTTTTTACACAATATGTTTCATAATGATATGATCTAATATAGTGCATATAATTATTTAGAAATGGCACATAAAATATATAATGGGAACATCACCAATACACATGATCTAAAGAGTAATTAGGATAAAATATTTTATGGTCTTATTCCAATATTTTCAAGGGATCAATTATCCTAAAAATTCTCATCATATACGGATATATTATCATGTTCTAAATATTCAAGGATATGATTCTATAAGTATTATGGATTTATAGGGAAGAAGGAAAACAAGAGTAAAAATAGGAAAAAGTTGGATAAAGGAATGAATAGAATAAAATAATTTCTAAAATGTGATAATTATGGAAATAAACAGACTGGTACGTGCTTAAAAATGAGATTTTTCTATAAGTGTGTAGATAAAGGACACTAACCATGTGATTTCAAGGGTAATAAAAAGGTTTATGATGTAAAATGATTCAACTAAAAAAATATGGGACACTACAGAAATAAATTTCTCAAGCATCAAAGGAATATACCTGAAGAGAAGATAATGAATCATGGTCAAGTATATGCTACAACCTCATATGAATAGAAATTATTAACATGATGATGTTTGGATTCAACAATTATGTTATTTGAATTTTTTATCAATAATGATATTTTAATAATAATCATGAGATATATATGGACTATACTACAATACTTATTATTTAAAAAAATTGAAGCATGTTATGAGTTAACCAGTAATCAAGAAAAGTGATTTTATTGTAATACGATCTTATTGAATACACATGAATTGGTAATGATAACCCTAAATAGGTTCTTGATGTTGAGATAATAATAAATAGATTTTTATGGGATAATATTGGTGAAGATTAATGTTGTTACTAATATGATTGTTTATGTTAAGTTGTAATTTTTATATGATTATATTTAAGGAATATATTTATCAACATGAGTATTTACTATTGTAAGAATGAATGTTTTCATTAAGGTATAAAATATATTGATTTATTCATATATTTAGTATGTGAAAAGTAGAGACAAATTATTTGGGGAAATATTATTGTAGTTTTATTTTGTAAATTTAAGGACCTTCATTATAAATATTGTTAGTCATTGAATTTGGATATACATATTTTCTAGGAGTCTTAAGCTTAAATACTTATGGAATGGATTGAAGATACTAATGATTATGAATAAAGTATGATTTATAATATTGAAATACTTTTGATAACAATTTTTTTCAATAAATATTTAAAGGATAAAGGAATGACTTATGGATCTTATGATTCATAAAATTAATTCAGGAATAAAATTTTATCTTGAATATCCATCTCTAGATTTATGAAATGACGTTATGCTAGGTCTAGCACAAAAAAATAATGAGATTATGACATAAAAATGAATCAAGTAATATTATTTTCCAATGTGATTCTATGGATTTTAAATGTATCCCTAAACTCTAGGAAAATGATTTTAAATCAAAAACATCATCCATTTACTTTTCTTTCTTTGAAATATATGGTCAGTTTACCGATCAATGATTTTATGGTTTTTTATGGTTATCATTCTAATAACCATGTTCTGTATCACTCACCATCATAACTTGGTAGTTATTTATTTATTCCAAGTCCATATATTTAGTTTTCACTAAGGTTATACCTAATTTTATGGTTCCCTTAATATTTCCCTTTTATTCTTATTAAGGGGATGTATTGTTATCCCAATTTATGATGTGGGTTTCCCACAAATGAATTTTCATGTATCATATATTAATTTTGGAAGTTCAATTTCAAAATTGTAAGGAAAAAATTATTTAAGGAGGGTAGAATATAGAACCATAATATTTTATTGTATGTATCTTTTTAAATTCAACTTCTTGAATACCTTTCGTTACACATTACATGTTTCATAAACAAATGATTAAATATTATTATTAAATTTTGATAGTTATCACTTAGAAATTTGAATGGAGGGAATTAATGAGATTAATAAATTAATAAAATATACGTGTTTATAGAATTAATTCATTTCTTACTAATTAATTAGAAATTAAAATAAAAACCAATTGAACATAAATGATGTATTTTCATAAGAAAATACTTTTATGACCACAATGAAACATTATCAAAAGAAAAATAAATTAATCACTTGTAGTGAAAGATCACAATTAAATTTATATGTTACATATTAAATATATATATATTTTAAAGTTTCAATCAATTGGTTTGATAGGCTTAAGAGAAGAATAAATCCAATTTTAAGCATAAAAGTTATTTTTTATAAAAGAATATTTTAACACCTTTTAATGGTTCATTTTTTTTAAATTTAAATTTTAGAAACTTTTATAAATTATATTAGAAAAAATAAACTTCATTTTTAAAACATGAATGTCAAAATTTCTTTAGGGTTATTTTCATGTATTTTATAGTAAATATTTATTTTCCATTGAGTAATTGAAATATCATTTTTTATAAAAATATCAATTTTGTTATATTAAAAGTATATTTCTGATTTTAATTATATATAAATGAAAATTAATAACTATTTTTCTATAAATAATATATTTTTTATTTTAATCATAATTATACCTTAATCTTTTATAAGTACATTTTTTGTCATAAAAATACTTTTTTCATTGAAACTATTTTTCATAGAATTTTCCTATATTAAAATTATATTTAATTATAAAACTCTTGTGTTTTTAATATTAAAAAGGGATTTCATATTTTTTTATGAATTTCAAAAATTTATTAAATACGACTCTTTTATTATTTACCAATATGAATAGTAATCGTGGTAAATTTTGTTACCATGGTAATGGGTAAATTGAGTAATTTAACTTAAAAATAAAATAACAAGAACTAGAAAAATTATCCTAAAACATTCAAAAATATTATTTGATGATTTATATTTTACCCTTGACACCTAAGTTTATAATTTTAGTTATTCAATGGAAAATTTTCCATTAAATTGACATTGATATTATTTAAATTAAAGAAAATAACAAGATGCCATATTTATTTTTTTAATGACTATTATTTTTAAGATGATGTTATTAAGAGGATATCTTCACACACACACAGACACACACACACACATATATATATATTAGTTTTAAAGATAAAATATTTATCAACATCATGGTATTTTATTTTTAAAACATAATGAATAAATAAAAACATTAAATTATTATTTAATGATGATGCAATGATTATTTTATTAATGAAACAATTGAAAAAATGATGATTTTATTTAATTTTTTTTTAATATTTATAAAATTATTTTCATAAAATGGATTCCATTTTTTAAATGGAAAAATAAAAAAAGGGTGAATTTATGATATTTTTCTAAAATAGTTTAATTTTTAGTGAATAGTGAAATACGGTATTTTATGGTATTTTACATTATAAGAAAATAAATGAATTTTTATGTCATGAGTGAGTCATGGACGATGTAATTGGACATTATGTTGAACTCAAATTCTCTATGTACAATAATTAGCCACAATAATCAACATTATTAATAGTCTTGAGAAAAAAATAATAATTTAGATAATCAAATAATGACAGATACCCCTCTGCATCCCTATAAATACCACCCCTCTCCACCCCTTATCCTCACACCATATTACGTTTGTAGAATGTTTATATCCTATCCAATTAATCTCTCAAACCACATCCCCACATTCTTGACTTTTTGGTCTCACCAAAAGACCATTTCTAGATGCCATAATGAGGTTCTCTAAGAGATGACACTCAAGACGAAAAACCCTCCTACTTTCTATATTAATTTCTTTTCTTTTCTATCCATAAATAAAATCACATATACAATGTAACATGATAAATCCATTATATATATATAGGAATTTTATTTTTTAATGGAATATCAATCAAAAAAATATCTTCTCCTCTCCCATTATTTTTTGAATGAAAACATCATACCTGATGTGTCAATTCCCCACCATCATGGATGATAGGTTTTTTTCATTACCGATGACAAGGATGGTAAAAAACCCATTTTTGTGGTTGAATAAAATTATAATATGTTTTTTTAAAAGTTTGGGCCAAAGCCTCATTTATTATTTAAAGCAACGACCTCTTTAAAATTGAGTATAGGGAGACCCATTACAAATCCTAAAGGCCCAAGATAATGTGGTTTGAATCAAGGCCCAAAAACCCATTTCTTGGTCGAAGCTACCCTTTGGTGAATATTACTACTACAACACCCAGACTACTAGAGTACCTACGATAGTACTACCACTGTTATAGTTTTTTCTACAGTGCCTCTACAGCCACAATTCTGCTACAACTATAGTTCTTCCACTACTACATTATCCTACTATAGTGCTACTATAGTACCCTAGAAAATTCTTCCTTATACGAATTTGATCCGGGGTCTTTTGGATTCCAAGTAGGAGACTTTACCACTTGGATACAGGAATGTTGTCAAAATATTTTGAAACGGTAAAATGCATAGGCCCATTGGGGGAACCACAAAGCTAGCATGCACTGCACATTCCCTAGATAAACAATGGATTTGAATCACCATGTACATAATACACACAATGTCCAAGTCTGGTGGGACTCAAGCATAAGGCAGTTCCCCCAAATAGAAAGATGGCCCAATCGATGAACCAATTGAACTACGCCATTAGGGCATACAACATGAAAAAGGGTAACATACATGGTCCCATTTGGGGATCTTCTAAGCCATTGTGCATCGCACGTTCACCAACTAATCAATGGATTTGAATCTGCCTATGCATAATATGCACAATGTCTGAGTCTTGCAGGACACTTGCCTGAGTATGTTCCCCGAGATAGCGAGATAGCCCTACTAGGGAACCACCTAACCTACACTATGGGGGAATAAAAATTTGTGAATTTTTGAAATTTTTGTGCCTATTAGAAGTAGCATATAAAAATTATATTTAATAAAATAAAACTAGTTTGTGATGGTCGTAAAAACTTCCAAAATAAATTAAATCATTTTCATCAACTTTTCATCCAATGAATCATCCTTATAAAATATTAAAAAATAATATATGTTACCATTTAAACTTCTGAAATTTCATTAATAATAAAAATTTTAACTTCTATAGAAGTTATTCCCATTTGAGAAAAACACTAATAGTTATAAACTAAGGAACCATATATAATACAATGAAATGAACACTCTCGAAGCAATGAAATTAAACATTATAATTCAACAAAATTGACATAAATGAACATAATAAAATTATAATAAATGAAATATATTTTGAATATTTTATTTAATATGTAATTAATGAATATAATTTTATAATCCATGACATTATGTACAAGTTAAAAATGCTTTCAAACATAAGTTAAGAGTTTCTCATCTCACTTTTATTTCAATGATACGTGCCCTATTAACAACTTATTTCATGTTTGTGGTTTATATATACTACCCTTTGATATATCATATCATTAATCTCTTTATATTCATTTTATTCAATGTTTCATATTATTATCATTATTTTAATGGGGAATACGACTCAGCTATTTTCATAGTGGAAAGGTAATTCTTAACTCAATTTCTATTCATTGAATTAAAAATATACTCCAATGATTATTTCATAATATGATTATGTTTTAAATGAAATTTTATAATCATAAGTTGTATTTACACTTTTATTATGTAAATTTATAGCTAATACACATAATTTTTTCATTTGTTTAATGATAAAATATTCATTTATAAATACTCTTTTAAATGTTTCCTTTTTTTCAAAATAAAAAAAAATTATATGGTATCACTGGATTTTAATACTTTCATGGAGACTTATTATTTTAATTTTTTTTACAAGATCACAAGGTTATTTCCAATTAAAACTATTTATTTTATAAATGCGTGAATTTTTAAATAAATGATTTCAAAGTAAAAATGGTTATTTCTCTCTAGAAGTTTTCAGGGATTTTGTTTGATATTTTCATCTATATGAAAACCATATATTGAATATTATGCATAATTTTGGTTGATCACTTATGATACTATCCACAATATTTTATTGGATGTTTTATAATCATTTTGAATGGCAATGTACTATATAGATATCATTATTCATATTACTGTAAGTAGTTTATAATTATTTTTACTATTTGGGAAAATATTTACATTTCATATGCTAGTTTAAATATAAATGTATATATTGATTATGTTTTACCTATTTCATATGAATAACTAATTAGAATTAATAAGTGTTGTGAGGTGCCCGATATAACCCATCGATGCATTGGTAGGTATCATGAGACAATGTAGACCAGGTTTTGGCTCAGGCCTTACCCATTTTTGTAGACCTATTGGATATGGCATTTATGGTATATTTATGATGATCTAGATTATGTGTCCCCTCATTATGAGATTTTTTATAGATATTACATGAGATTAATAGACTGGTATGATAATCATGGTTGTGTTTCTTTCCAATTAAATTATTTATATATCATTATTTTATCATATTTTATTCCCACCATATTATGTTCGTGTTATTTATTAAATTTCATGTATTTTAGATGTTAATATTTCTATATTGTTTATTCATATTTATTGATGATAGATTTTAATATTTGTTTACCCTTACTGAGCACATAATCTAACCGTTTTCTATTTTTTTATTTTTCCTAGGATACAAGGAACTATTTTGGGATTGTTATGAAGGGTTCTACTAAGGGGAAAAATAGAATTAGTAAAGAATATTATTTTTATTTTTATGTTTTTGAATGTAATGTGAATTTCAATTTTGAATCATGATACCTAAGACTACTAAACTATTCATTACTTCATGTTTGGATGCCTTGTATTTTCTGAAAATGTAATAATATAAGGAAACGACTCTATGATAATGGGGATGAGGTCTTTACATTTACGAAATAAGATAGAGATTCTAGTGTTCAAGTATAAATCATGACATTGTAGATTATGTGGATCACTGTAATGCCTACCAATAGTTAAATATAGACCATCCTAAACTTTTTACGTTACTCCATACACTTTTGATCCATTTTTAGAAATGTAATATGATTTATATAAATATTATTGTTGGATTACTATAGAATACCTATGGGAGAAACTCTATTTGGGTGGTGATTGATTAATTTAAAAAGTTATATCACTTCATTCTGATCAGGGGAACTAATAAAGTTGAAGACCTAGGATTTTTTTATTTAAAAGAGGTTACGAGGTTACAAGGGGTTCCATATTACATTGTTTCATATAGGGATCCTAGGTTTACCTCATGATTATGGTAGAGTCTCTAGAAGATATTTGGGACTCACGCGATGTTGATTACGAATTACCATCCACATAAAGATAATAATGAAGATTTTACAATTCTGATCCTAAAGGATATAATATGTTCTTATATCTTGGACTTTATGGGATCATGGAATAAACATCTGGGTATGGTTGAATTTTCCAATAACAACAATTATCAGGCGTCGATTAGAATGGATCCCCTTGAGCATTTGTATGGCCACTCATGCAGTTCACCCCTTTTAATGGGATGTAGTAGGAAGGACATCTTTTATAGGACCTAATCCCATTTAGGGGACTTCATAGAGAATTCATGATATATTCCAAAATTTGGTTATAGCTCACGGTTGATAGAAATTTAATGTGGATCATTAATGTTATCTTTTGGAGTTTTCTATTGGTGATCAGTTTCTCTTGAATGTTTCTCCATGTTTGGGTCATATTCATTTTAGAAAATTAGGAATGTTAGATTTGAGATATATTGGACTATTTGAGGTTGCTAGTTTTTTTGGAATATTTCTTGTTGATTGGAATTTATTGATTACGTGATGGGTATTCATGAGGTTTTCCACACATCTCAGCTGATAAAGTACACTTTTGATGCCTCTCACATTTTGAGATAGGAACAGATTGAGTTGGATCCAAACGTTCCTATTATAGAAGAACCTATTAATATAATTAACTCCTAGGCAAAATTATTTAGTGGGATGTTGATTCCATTTGTCATAGTTTTATAGATACATGAATAATATTATCATGAGACATAGGAGCACATGTATTCGAAGAGGGAGCAATAGAATCACCGCTATCTAGACACCATTATTCCACATGACTTCCCAGGGATATAAATTCGTGTGGTGATGAGTTTGTATTATCCCATTACCTTATTTTAAGTATTTCTCATATCTATTTTCATTTTATTCTTAGTTTATATTTTTGGGGCTTACTAAGAAGGATATACATTTATAGGTAAAATGAACCAATGTTTATGGATGTATGTTAGTTGTAATTAATTTATTCTGGGAATAAATGTGAATAAAATTAAAGATTTCTATTGAGTACGGGTTGACTGAAGGGGATTTTTCTTGGTGTTTCTATAAAATCATCTAGTACAATATCTTAACATCCAGAATAGTTTACATGATGTGATTATGTTACCATAATAATGTCTTGAATTGGTTAATAGTATGAAATGGTTACATGTTTTGATACTGGTTCGCATCATGAAAATTTTGACTGTTGTTTTTTTCTATGGTGATTCCTTTTTCAGTGTAAATAGATTTTGTGGATTTCACATCATGAACAAGATTTTGATGCCATGTAATGTTCATGGCCTATTTTCTTCTAGGTGTTGTGCATATAATTTTATATTCATTACACTGCAAGATACTCTCTTAAATATGATGATCACTCCTAAGAAATTTTCGGAATATACTCCCCTTAAAGATCATTTCATTGGGTGATTGATCTTCATTGTGGTTTCACTACCACTCTAAGGGTAATGGATCTTTCTAATTATCTATTAATGTTGGTCATAATAGTGTTGTAGTGATAAAGTTTCATATTTTTTCCCTTATAGGGTTGATTCTCTTGGTCTGTTCTCGACCCATTATGTGATCTTCCTATACAGGCTGATGTTTGTGTTAGTTGTGTTGTAGTGTGCACATTTCATGAGGTATGTGTTGTGTAATATTCATCATTGACCATTTTTCTTTGTAAATTTAATCTATGTTGGTTGTATTTATTCTTGTAAATCCGTTGGTGTCTTTTAATTTTTCAATGTTGGTGGATCTCATTATGATTAGGTGTAACTCAAGCTTGATGTAGGTGATTCATTTTCTAGACTGTGTTGGATGAACTAAATTTCATTTGTTTTATAAATTGTTTTATAATTGACTCAGAATGATTGTATTGTGTGTGTGGAAATGGATTTTTAAGAAAATATTGTTTCCGCTTATTTTGGTAAAAAAGGGTATGTTCAAAGAATTATAAAATTTATTTATGCAAAGGATTTCAATGTATGGTTCTAACGAAATGATTTGGAAAATGTGTCACATGGGAAGCCTAGGGTATTTAGGAGGAAGGTGTACTAATATGCCCCATATGTTGTTACAATAAGGGGTTCACTCAAGGTGAGTTCTTATACTCCCTAGGCCCATTGTTTTTGGGACTTTTTAGACTTGTTGGTCGGTTCACATTATAGATTATTTATATACTATTTATATTAAATACATATATCTAGAGTCTTGATGTGCATGATTTTCTATGTTTATGTATGAGTGTCCTAGCTAGCCTGACTTGTTGTAATCCATAACGTGATGTTACCCATGATTTTTGTTTTCACTTATTCAGATTTGATATGATATGTGATACATGATTTGGTTTGAATTATTGATATATGTTATATGATTTGAATCTATTTTACTTATATTAATTATGAATTTAGAAAAGGGGGATTTATTTACCGTTATTTTGATATAAAAATTGTTCAACTTATTATAATGCTTTGTTTTATTTAAATGTGATCATATTCAGACTATTAAATAGTTACTTGATATAAAAAACCTAGGTGTCATCCTACTGAGAATGTTTATATCACACCCTGTGAACCCCTTCGGTGGTGTGTTGACGTTATTATTTATTTTGATGTAGTGAAATACAAGGCACCAAAGTGAGATGGTGTGGTTTCAATCAGCTATTTCTGGGTAGCTGGGGGTGAGATTATGGGATGTTTTCTATGTTATAAAATGAAGTATCTATTTTAGTTATAGTTTTCCATTAATTTTGGAGTTGTATATTTGATATTGTTTAACTAATTTTGATTATTATCAATTATGTTATTTCCATTTTACTTGGACATATATTTTTTGTTTACTCATAATTAATTTCTTCCAACCATGTATATATATTACATGTTTTATTCTTCAGGTTAGGAGAAGTATTTCTCTCTAGTTGTTGTTGATGCCCATGTGCTAGCCCCCGATCTGTTGGGATTGGAAATTCTGTTCAACTATGTGAAAACTTGGGTTATGTATCTTTTTGAGAGGGTTTATTGGTTTGGTTCATCTAAAAAATCCTAAGTCACATTCTTATACCATAAGCTTGCACACCCCCTGTTTAGGGTCACATAACAATCATGAACTCACAAAAACCATGTATTCTAAAACCCATTCCATACAATTTCACATAAAACCAATTATTTATTAGGTAAATTTCATTATACAACTTGTGTGCATCAAAACACTTCCATTATTTTAAAACAATGATCATAAAATTATTAACCAATATCGTTTTCCAAAAATCAATTGAGTTCCACGATTTCTAAGGTATAAACAAATTAAAATTTCCCTCATGAATCATATATTTTTTTCCTAGAAATTTTAAGTAAAATACTTAAATAAAAATAATCCTTCATGTTTTATGATTTTTATAGATGAGTGGGAATCCATATACCTCTCAACTATAACATCCCACCCATTCTCGTTGTCTTGAGAAGATAAAAATGTTCTACTGGACTTATGTGACATACTGAAGACATCAACGGTAGGAAATAATTTCCAAAGGATTTAGAGGAAATTGGGGGATTATTTTAACTTTTAAGAAAAACAACTAAACTAATAAAAAAACATACGGACCACTAAATAATGATTTAATTAAACAATAAAACTATATGTTTACCCAAAAGAATTCAATAATATCGGAGTATCGGCAGAAATAATAGGCAATAATTTGAGAATACCATGATACTCTGAGAACTAAATACACCCAAATGGTACCATACCAAGTATCCCACAACCAAACTCCAAAATCTAAACTCCAACCCCTCTTTCATATCCCGCAGAATAATCATGCATTGTTTGTGAAATATGATACATTCCCTTCAACGATATCTCGATTGATTAAATATGTAAGCACACTAATGTTCCCAATTTTGGGGTGAAAATAATCTCATTACAATTACCCCAATGACTTCACAACCCAAAATACTAAGAGAAAACATATTATCACAATTTAATAGATTATAATAAGTTTAAATAATTTATATAAAGACCATAAACAATTTACATGGGAAAAAATTGTCTTACTCTAAAAAATTATCATGTTATTTTTCATTCCATTCATGTGTCTCCACACACACACACACCAATACATTCCACATGACAGTTTTGTACTCATCAATAGTCTATAATAAATCCACCAAGCCCTCACTAGGTAGAGAATCTACTTGTGTTCTAATGGAATATTCCCTATATCTTTGGTCATGTTGTAACGCCCCAACCCTAGTTACTCTGGGTCTGTGCATTATTACATTACATTGGCATGATCACAAAAGATCAAGTCTCAAAACACCGATTAGTTTAGTAGCTTTAGAAATAATAGATACATTCATAAGTTTCACATTACATTATAAAATGAAAACCTATAACAACATAGTCTCCATAGGCCACACTCATATCCCTTATACTATCCTTACAGGTCAGTCAGAATATACTTCGTCGCATCCTAGGAAAAATAAAACATAGAAAGGGGTGAGCTCAGATGCTCGGTAAGGATAACAATATAGCGAAAACATACATAAATAAGAATTAACATTTAAGGCAATGTAAGAATAAAACAAAATCCTTTTAAACATAAACATTAGCATAATATGGAAAAGGTAAAATCAAATAATTCCATTTACTTATTCACAAATTATATTCTACTAGTCAAATAATCACATGCAATATCAATAGCCACCTTTATAACGATGGAATGCATAATGCCATAATTCATAACTACATAGTCAAGGCCTTGTTCCAAGACTACAAAAAAAATTTGGTAAGGCCTTGTGTCAAAACACTAGTTTTTCTCATTAGACCTACCGATACATTGAGGAGCTATAGCGGGATCCACCCGTCACTTACTATGTCCAATGCATTCCTCATATGAAAAGGTTTAAACAAAACATAAACATTCTATTAAAACTAGCATACGGAATGTCAATACGTTATCCATAAAACCTAAATGGTATAACAATAACACATCAACAGTCAAACATATCACAAAACCTTAAATAAAATATGGATGATTTGTATCATAATAAGTCAATTTCAAACAGGTTTAAAATCCATCAAAGTATATTGACATAGATGAAAATGATTTTTAAAACTCTTTTCTAGAAATATATCTTTTTCATGAAAACAAATAAAATTTGAAAAATTTAGAAAGGAAGAAATTTAATGAAATTTTTGAATTAAAGTGTCCCATACCACTTTGAAGCTTTTGAAAGGAATAAAAATTTTAAAAACATTCATGTACATATAAATAAATCCTTAAAACCCATTTTTATAACATGGACATTGATGAGAATGATTTAGAAGAATAAATATTTAAAACATTTAAAATGATATTTTTGTGAAATTTCCCTTAAAAATAATCCCTTTGAAAACTCTTTTATGAAACATGGACACGAATAATAAATATGTCACAGTAGATACTTACGTAAAAACAACCTCGGATAAAAAAGAGATTGTGAAATTTACATTTTCTTTGTAATTTTCCATGGTCGAGGGTACATTAACATCCTGTATAATAGTTAAATCATGTTTATTAAATTATAAAATAACTATATACATAAATATGATATCATATATGATCTACTAATATTTCTTTGTCAATGATATTTCAGCAGTATCACCGTTTTAGGTGTTAACTGATTCGTCTTCAATTATATGATTTTTTACATAAGTAATGTTTGTTATGGATAGGATGTATCTTATTAATATTCAGAATGATATCAATTCTTTAACCATTTTTTTAGTCATCAAATGAAAATTAAACTTGAATGGATATTATGGGGAATGAATCTCATCCCAGTCATGGAGATGGAAATCTGTACGTACGTACGAGTGTCAATATCATTATTTTGATATTAAAATCATATATAATGGGATGGTATATAATATATAAAGAATAATTATCATGTTACATTTTTTATTTACATCATTTATACTCATTATTATAACCATACAAATGATTAAGTATTTGAATAACAAACTACACCACGGCGTGGAGACGGTAATCCATACGTACACATGCATGGTGACATTGTCATTTATAGGATGGATAAAATAATGAATATGGTTTTATCAGTTTTATTATAACATCACAGTATATAGAATATGATGGAGTTTTTATTTTAGAATGGAAAAAATAATGAAAGTGGAAGTGGAAGACGAAAAGAACTTGAAAATGGTGATGAAATATTTACCTCTTCTTCGAGTTCTTCCATTTGATTTGATCAAAAGGGCTCTATAGGATGGATTTATGACTATATTAATGCCTATATGTTGAAGGGAGGACAGCTTAGTGGATATTCGGGAAGGGGTTGTCCGATCCAAATGGCTTTGAATATGTGAATTTGAGAGAAGAGGAAGGGACTTTTATAAGAGGGGTGAGGGGCACCTTAGGAAAACATTGCAATATTATTTTATAATAATAAAATTTTTGGTTTATAATGGCTAAAATGATTTATTTAAAGTATAAGGTGTGTATGGGTCGAAAATAACTCAACCAATAGGTTTTAGATAGGGTTGGGTCATCATATTAACCTCATATTTTAGATTTAACTCTTAGTTAAATAGTTTGACATTTACCATATCTCATTACATATTTATATTATATGGTTAATAAACTTACTATAAACTTTAAAGAGAACCACAAGTGGTTAATTAATGACATATATAATATTATTTAAGACCTTTTTCCGAACTATGGATTTTTAGGAATAGAATACTCATTAATAATATAATATTTGTCTTAAAAACTATTTTTTGCCAATTTTGAGACTATTTGTTATTTTGTTTTCGTGAAATTCATAACAACATTATTACTTCGAAAAAAATTCATTTAATCAACCCTAACATGTTATATTAACATATAATATCAGTGTAATTCATTAAAAGTCTAAAATTATATTTATTTTTTTCATTTATAATATCAATTATTTTAATCTTTCATTTATATGGTAAGTACTGCATCATCATTGTGTCATAAATAAATTTAATTATTTAATGTCTAAAAATTTTAAATAAAATACCATTATGTAGGAAATATTTTTATAGTTCTAAATAATATTTATAATAGAATTTATCTTATGTATAACCCTATATTAAAAACTGTTTAGTTATTACACTTTGATTTTAACTCATTTAACTCTTCTTTAAATAAAATAACAAAAAATGTCTTAATCTAATCCAAGTGGACCAAAAAGGTTGATATTTTATTCCTAAGGTAGTTTTTTGTCAAATTATACTTATCAAATAGAATTACGACACTCGTTAGTGTAATTATGATATCATTTTTACCATTAATTACCCTATATACTTTCAACCGTGGTAAATAAAAGTAAATAGTTACTATTCACAAAAAAATATTTTCATATTTTTCAACCACATTTTACATACTGATATTAACTGTGTCTCTCAGATTTTTGAAATTCAAACCACAGAAGTGGTAAAATTATGTTTTTTTCAAATTTGAAAATTCTCCTAGGAGGTCGGTAAAAGACGATAAAAAGTTCAATAAAATTTGACATATCTAAACATATTATAAAAGGACTATAATGAATTATATTGAAAAAATATAAGTATTATATTTCTATTTTTACCTAAAATAAATTTAAATAAAACAATTAAATATTTAAATAAAAATTCGGTTTTAAACAATAACACAATGTTTTTTACTATTAATCCAAAATAGAAAGTTTCAGAAAAATACCAAAAATTCACCCAAAGCTAATTTCAAAATTCTGAATCCAAAAATGAAGTCCATTTTTATAGATAAAATTTATAAAATTTCAAAAAGTTCATATTACAATTCATAATGGCTAGTTGGATTTGTTGTGGTGTATTTAAACTTGAAGTTGTGTACAACACAAGCTATTATATTATTCAAAGGGAAACATATCATGGAAGCTTGGGGTGTTAAATTTTCCCCTCCTTAAAACAATTCCTTCCTCGAAATTTCGAGAATATTATTGCATAAAAAGATTCAGGTGGTTCTTCATCATAAGTTCCTCGGGTTCCCTAGTTTCCTCCTCCATCTTATGATTTCTCTATCGAACTTTTAATAGACGAGTCGTCCGGTTTCTCAGCACTTGTTCTCTAGAATCAAGCGTTTTGACAGGCTCTTCATAATATGATAGATCAGGTTCCAGTTCAATTTCCTCATAGGTGAGTACATGCGTTGGGTCAGGCTTGTATTTCCTCAATAGTGATACGTGGAACACATCGTGAACTTTAGAGAGACTTGGCGGCATTTCCAGACGATAAGCTACAACCCCAATTCGTTCTATAATTTAGAAAGGATCGATGTACATGATAGTCAATTTACCCTTCTTACCGAATCATATAACTTTCTTCCAGGAAGATACCTTCAAGAAAACGTGATATCCTACCTAAAATTCCAAATCCATCATTTGATTATCCGCATATCTCTTCTGCCTACTTTTTACTGCTTTGATGTGAGTTTGGATAGCCTTCACCTTTTCCATCATTTCATCAACAAGTTCTGAGCCTATGAGTTTTCATTCACCAACATCATCCCAACATGTTGGTGTGTGGCATCTCTTTCCATACAACGCTTCATTCAGTGCTGAAATGATGTTCAGTATATAGGGATTTCTAAAGACATTTCCAGAATCTTGATGTAAAACAGGGATCTCGATTAGAAACAATCGATAAGGGTACTCCATGACGTCTTAAATCTACATTAATATATAGTATTAATAGATGTTCTAGTGGTAAATCTTCTCTTATAACAAGAAAATGTGCTGACGTGGTAAGACTATCAACAATGACCAATATTGCAGCATTCCTTCCAGGGGTCTTTGGTAGCCCCATGAAGTCTTACAACTCCAGGTTGTTGCCTTCCAGCTTTCACTTGATGACAAACCATAAATCTTGACACAAAATCAACAATATCCCTTTTCATGTTGTCCCACCAAAAATACTCCTTCAAATACCTATACAAATTAGTGCTACCAGGGTTTATAGATAAATTTGACCTATGACCATCATCCAACAATTCAATTTTTGGATCAGGTATGTTTGGAACACCAAGTATCTTCCCAAATTTCAAAATTCCATCTTCATATATCAAGTCACTCAATGTCCCATCATTCACAGATTTAATTTTCTTTAAAAATTCCTCATCATCATTCTGATAACTCTTTATCCTTTCTTGTAAATATGGTTTGGCAACCATTTGAAAAAGCATTGATGTTTCTCCTTCCATGATTATTCCCATATCCATCTTTACTAGATCCATTAAATAGGATCCCTTTCAATTCTCATCTTGTTCAAAACTCTATGATCCTCTCTAATGAAAACATCTTCCACCTTATTTGCCTTCCCCATGTGGTAGTGTATTGTGAAATCATAATCCATGAGTAGTTCAATCCATCTCATTTTCCTTATGTTGAGTTCTTTCTGTGAGATAATATAATTTAAACACTTGTGATCGGTATATATCTCACATTTTCACAATAGATATAATGTCTCCATATCATCAAAGAAAATATTACAACTGGTAACTCAAGATCATGAGTAGGATAGTTTTTCTCAGGAATTTTTAGTTGCAGTGATGCATATGCAACAACTTTATCTTTCTAAAAAAGGACACACACATTTCTTTTCTTTGAAGCATCACTATAAATAATTAACCCATAATTCCCTTATGGTAGAGTAAAGATAGGATCGTTGACTAATCTTTTCTTCAGTTCTTCAAAACATTCCTCACACTATTTTTTCCAAAAAAAAAAATTAACCCCTTTGCGTGTGATCTTGGTTAATGGATCAGCCAACTAGGCAAAATTCTGGATGAAACGTCGATAATAACCTTTTTAACCAATAAAACTGCATACCTCAATTATATTTGTCGATGCTGGCCATTCCTGGATTACCTTGGTCTTTGAAGGATCAACAAAGATTTCATCCTTAGAGACAATATGACCAAGAAAAGAAATCTCTTGAAGCCAGAACTCACACTTGATATATTTCCCATATAATTCATTTCTTCTAAGAGTCTTTGAATAATTTTCATGTGATTTTCATGATCTTCATATTTTTTGGAGTAACCCAAGATATCATCAATAAATTACACTACAAAGTCATCAATATATTCCTTGAAAACTCTATTCATTATATCCATAAAGATAGCGGGTGAATTAGTCAATCCAAAAGGTATTATTGTAAACTCATAATGCTTTTACCTGGTTCAAAATGTTGTTTTCAGAATGTCTTCCATTTTCCCACACAACTTGTGATATCTAGATTGAAGGTCAATCATTGAAAAATATTGAGCTCCATGAATTTGATTGAATAAATCATCAATGTGATATAGGGGATACATGTTCTTTATTATTATAGCATTTATCTCCTTGTAGTCAATGAACAACCTCATTGATCCATCTTTCTTCTTAACAAAAAGAACAGGGGCTCCCCATGAAAAAACACTAGGGTGACTAAATCCTTTATTACTCAATTCCTCTAGTTGTTTCTTTAGTTCCACTAATTCCACAGTGGCCATTCTATAACGGGTCTTCGGTATGGGCCTTGAACTAGGAATTAAATCAATGAAAAACTCGATTTATCATTCTAGAGGATCTCTAGGTAAATATTCTAGAAACACTTCATCATATTTTTTCACAATAGGTACGTCCTCTATTTGAACATTCTTTTACTGACCCATAGTTATTTCATTCTCTTCCTACACAATAATTGAATTTAGTTGACCTATTGGCGGTGGATATAGAGAAGAATTTTTTGGTGAAGTTTCTTCTCTAAAGATAAGGTACTTCTTATCATCATCACAAATTGTAACCTCCTTCTTCTTACAAAAAATGTTCACATCATGGTACAAAATCCAATCCATACCAAGTATTATATCGAATTTAATCATGGGTATGACAATGATATCAGTAAATAAAGAACATCGATATTTCCTAATGGGAACTTACTAACAAGACATTATTGAAATGATACTTCCCTTAGGCGTTTTAACTGAAAACTCCCTTGTTATGTTCAAAATATCTAATTTTCATAGCAAACTGGGAAGATATGAAACAATGCGATGATCTAGAATCAAATAAATCATTTTATGAACTTGAAGAAACCAATAAATTATCGGCCACCATGTCTTTCATAGCTTTATCATCAGCAGAAGTGATAACACAAGATTTTACTTGATCCATTATCCTTTTCTGAGGTATGTTTCCTTGGAGCTTTGGACATTCATTTGAATATTTTCACCTCTTCTCTACAATTGTAACAGTCAACATTGGAAGCCTCTTTCTTCCCCTTTCAATCACTAGCTTGGTGGCCTTTTCACCACACTTGTAACAGAGTCTCGTTCCCTTCAGGAAAGTACCTGGGTGTTTCTTCCTGCATCTAATGCATGATGGATATTCAAATTTTCCCTTCTTCCCCTTATTTCCATTTCCAGAGTGTTCATTATATCTCTTCTTCTCCTGAATTGCTTTAAATTCATAAGACTTGAGAATTTTTTTCTATCTTGATAGCACATCAGACAATATCTTCGTATGACGAGAAGGATTGTGAGATTAATGATCGATGGAGAAATGGTTTTAACTCATTAAAGAAATGATCAATATTAATTCTTAGTTTATTTATATAATCTGCAACATGTATTGCTAACCTTGTAATGTTAGCCTCATATTTTTCAACATTCTCATCATCCTTCTATGTCAGACTCAAAAATTGCATTTCCATATCCACTTGTGTCACGAACTGCCTTCACAAAAAGAAGGGAAGGGTCAGCAGATTGTCAGGCCCTTCCTTCTTTAAGTCGAAGGAGAGATAATGACCCCCGAAACAGGTCTTCAATAGGTCCCGGAGTGGCTACTAGCACCAAGGGTATATAAATTTCCCACAAATGGAAGGCATTACCCCTTTTTATTTTATAAGATCGAGAGATGAGATGATGAAACTCATCAACACCAAGGTAAAAGAAAAGTAAAACCAAAAAGAAATAACCCATTCCCACATGCATGTTCTAAAAGTAAAGCCAAAAAGTACAAAAGGCGACTACAAAGGTAAGTACCAAAGAAGAAAAACAGTAATGCAACTGCCCCAAAGGTTCGAGCTAGTACGGTGTTGCACGATCCCCGAAGTCCTCCTGGAACCCTGAAGGCAGTTTTATATACGTAGGGTGAGCATACAAGTACACTCAGTAGGGAAAACCAAAGACTCTCGTGCACAAGTGGGGGAACGTACTAAAGTCCCTTGAGAAAAGGAGTAAACTAAACACCTATCAAGGTAAACTATCCACCTCAGGCCTCACCAAGGCACACTCCCCAAATAACGCAAGTCATGTAATATATATATTAAGTTCACATTTATGTTTGGGTACCCCGCGCCACTTTCCCATTGGTTATTGAGACATCCTACGCATCGGACCAATCCCGCCATTCTCACCACAGTCCCACTGCCACACTCGCCCACACACACCTGGGCCACAACTACCACATGTAGTCCCACTACCGAATCCCGCCCGCAAACACCTGGGCCACAACTATCACATGTAACCACGCCTGTAAACACCTAGGCCATAACAACCACCACCACTCCCGAAGACACCTGGGCTAGAAAATCCACTTCCACGCTCGAAGACACCTGGGCCTCATCCCGAAGACACTTGGGAAACCACCTGCCGCACACAGCTGGCCAACCACCACACTACCCCGGCCGAAGGTTCTTGGGATAAAAATGGAACTCAGTCCATAACAGCCTGCCCAAAGATACTTGGGCTATCCGGGAAAGGGAGCAGAAAAGGAGCTAATAACCAGCCACTATGAATAGTTTTGGGAAAAACACCCTCCCCCATGAAATGGGGGTGTTCGGCACTAAGTGCTCAACTTGGGTGGGGCGCGAATAAGAAACACAA
Source organism: Viscum album (assembly GCA_963277665.1). Lineage (NCBI taxonomy): Eukaryota > Viridiplantae > Streptophyta > Magnoliopsida > Santalales > Viscaceae > Viscum > Viscum album. Next base: position 56,494,338 of record OY728136.1, read on the forward strand.
AGCTACAAGTATAGATATAGGTAACAAGCACTCACCTAAAGCTCAGGTGTTTCTAACCAGCCTACAGAACACAACACCACTGCGTCCAAGTCACAATTCATGAATCTCGCCAACAAAACCCATCTGTCCCATTCTTGTTTCAAGTTCAAAGAAAATGTTTAATTACGTTTATGCACTACTGGGAAACTAGTAAGCATAGAAACAAGTCCAGGAAAGTAAAAAATCAAGAAAAAACCATAACGCCCATACCCGGTTCTCAACAACAGAGGATCCCACCCCAATTCGTGATATAAAAAAGTACCCACCTGGTCTTAAAACTCACAACCACCGAATCCATACCCATAGGGGATCCCATCCCCAAATTCACAAAACCACCGAGAGTATAAAGATAGGGGATCCCATCCCCTGCCACATCTCCAGTAATCGGCCCGAAATGAAAACAACCAACTACCACCACCAACACAAGTCAGGGCCATGCCGGTATTTTCAGATTTAAACGACTTAACACACTTCATGATTCAATTTTTCGTGTGTTTTAACCGGGGTTATCATAGAAGGATTGATCATGGTGCCTCAATTTATTTGTCCGGATATACGTGGTTAACCAATTTAATTTTCACATCAGGAGTTTACAACCACAAACAAGACATTTAAAACATCAGCAGGGGTTCATTAGTGCAAAAACAACGACCACCAACGGCCTCGATTTTAAGAAGGCATAAGCCAGAACAACTCAACAAGATGGTCATAATATAAACAACATCAACGATCACAGTCCCCCCTTCTTTCATTATAAAAACCAGTTCATTATCTTAATTTAGGTCTGGTTTATCCAATTCTACAGAACAGAAACACGCCCACCCCGCATGATACACAAAAGAGAGAGGCGAAGGAGAAATTCCCTACTTGTTGATAGATGATCGACGTTTAGGCCGGGTACGGAACATTACAGATAACGATGCGATGCGCCCGATGCACCAGAATCTATTTGTAAAAAGCCGCAATCGAGGAAAGGAGAAACCATGGCTAACCCTTATTTTATAAGAGCCGCAGATAGTTGAGGTGAGAACACGAAACCGCGTAAGGCGCAGGGGTCGTGGGTTGATCTCGAGGCTCCACTCTTCATTAAAGGGGGTTGGGTGGTTTAAACGGACTCATTAATTGATTAAGTATTTAATTAAAACTATTATGTGCGTTAAGGGATTTTAAAACACGCTCAAACAGGTCAAAATAGGGTTTAAAACCCTATTTACGCAAAAGGGAGCGCTACTGGAAATAACCTGTGGGGTAGGCCAGAGCCAGCGGTAGCTGAGAGCTACCGGTGGGTGACAGCTACCGGTAGCGGATCTATCGGTAGGCTACAGCTACCGGTAGTCCGAGCTACTGATAGGCTGCAGCTACCGGTAGGCCGAGCGACCGGTAGGCAGAGCTACCGGTAGACAGAGCTATTGGTAGCTGTAGCAACCGGTAGACCGAGCTACCGGTAGACAGAACTGCCGGTAGGCTGCGGCCACCGGTAGACCAAGCTACCAGTAGGACTGCTACCGGTAGGGTAAGGATACTGGTAGGCCTACACCACTATGATTCCCAGACCCGAAAACCCAAAACGAGATTTCCACAAAGTAATGGGCCCCAAAAACCTGGGCCATTACATCAGATACCTCTTAAATGATTCTCTTCCTCGAGAATCAAAACAAAACCAGAAGGGAAGAGATGGTCCGGACAACCACCTCGAAAGATACCTCTTAGGAGCGAACCCATGCTAACTAAAACATTTCCTCTCCAAGAACCAAGAAACATACCATGCCAAATTGCCCAGGCATGTGGGTTGGGGAGTCTCCTTCCCCATGTCATGATATTATCCGCTTTGGGCGGCACTGACTCACCCACACGGGTTTAGTCGCATCCAACTTAATGCGTCTTGATTAGGGGTTGGGTTCTCTCCTCCCCCATAGCTAGGGCAATTCACACACAAACAGAGGAAAGAAAAACAGTAAATTTCATAGCCAAAAAACACAAAAAGTTCTACCACAACAGGTACAACAAGGAACAAAACTCAAAACAACTCTAGGAACTAGGTACACATCTATGTTTCCCTCTCCCATGTACTCTCCTCAAGCCCACCATGTCTCCACAACACACGAACCAAGGGGATGGTTCTCCCACAAAGAACCTTCTCCATGCGATCCTCGATCATCACTGGTCTCTCCACAAAGGTCACGTCATCATCGATGTCCATCTCACCCCAATCAAGGACGTGTGAATCGTCATGCAGATACCGATGGAGCTGGGACACATGGAAGACACCATGTATCCTCAGTAGCTGCGGTGGCAACGCTAGCTGGTAAGCCACCTCGCCGACCCGCCACAACACTTCGAAGGGTCCGATGAACCTAGGGGAAAGCTTACTCCCCTTGTCGAACCTCCACTGCCCACGCCGTGGGGAGACCTTAAAGAACATGTGGTCCCCAACCTCAAACTCCAAGGGCCTCATCCTGGTATCAGCATACGACTTCTATCTGTCTTGGGCCGCCTTCATCCTTTCCCGTATGAGATGAACCTTCTCTGTTGTGTTGTGCACCACCTCCGGTGCCAAGGATTCCTGCCTCTCCTACTTCGGCCCAACACACAGGTGAACGGCATGGCCTCCCATACAAGGTTTCAAACGGGGCCATACCGATGGTAGGGTGATAGCTATTATTGTAAGGGAACTCTACCAGGGGAAAGTGTCTCACCCATTATCCTCCTGAGTCCAGAACACATTCCTGTAGCATATCCTCCAAGGTCTGGATAGTGCGCTCTGTTTGTCCATCTGTCTAGGGATGGAAAGCAGTACTAAGGCATAACAGGGTGCCAAACGCATGCTGCAATCCTCTCCAGACTCGCGAGGTAAACCGTGCATCCCTATCTGAGACTATAGACCTCGGAACTCCATGCAACCGCACCACCTCATCCACGTACTTTTGTTCCAAAGCGTCCATAGTACTCGAATCTCTAATTGCCAAAAAGTGAGCCGATTTTGTCAACCTGTCCACTACCACCCAGATTGCATCGTATCTCCCTTGGGCCTTGGGTAGTCCCATGACGAAATCCATTGAGATGTTGTCCCACTTCCACTCGGGGACATCTAGGGGCTTTAGTAGGCCACCCGGAACTCGGTGTTCAGCCTTCACTTGCTGACACACTAAGCACTTGGCCACAAACTCTACCACCACTCTCTTAACTCCGGGCCACCAGAACTACCTATTCAGTCCCTGGTACATCTTGGAAACTCCTGGGTGTACCGCCAGGGGTGAGTTGTGGAACTCACTGAGAACCTTGCCACGCATCACTCCTGGAACAAACAACCTTTTCTAGAAAATCATCTGTTTCTGACCATCCTCTATCCATCCTTCTGGAGCATCGCCTTGGTCAACTCGGTCACGCATCACTTCTCACTCCGGGTCTCCCCACTGAGACTCCTCAACTTTTCGAAATGGAGATGATTGCACTATCATCTGATATAGGCAGCCTCTGCCACTATCAATCTTTGCATCCAGGTGTAAGGCACCCAACTCCTCCATTGCCTTCCAGGCGTCCGCCGACTCTCGGACCGCATCCTTCTACGTCTTCCTACTCAAGGAATCGGCCACTACATTGCCCTTGCCCTCAGTATAAGAGATCTCAAAGTCGTAATCCTGGAGTAACTCCACCCATCTCTTCTGTCACATGTTTAAGTATCGCTGGGAGAAGATATACCTCATGCTTTCGAGATCCGTGAAGACCACAAAACGTTCCCCGATGTGGAAGTGACACCATAACTTTAGCGCAAAAATGACCACTGCAAGCTCTAGGTCGTGGGTGGCATAATTAAGTTCATGGGGGCGTAGCTGCCTGGACCCATAAGAGATTATCCCTTGTCGCTTCATCAAAACGCATCCCAGGCCCTCTCCTGAAGCATCACAGAACACCTCATAGGTCATCCCTTATTCTGGTAATCTTAGCACTGGGGAACTAACCAACTTCTCTTTCAGATAGCTGAAGGCTGACTCGCACTGCTCACTCCACATGAAAGCCAAGTCTTTCTTGGTCAGTGCTGTTAAAGGGGCCGCAACTCGGGAGAAGTTGGGTACGAACCTCCGATAGTAACCTGTCATCCCAAGGAAACTATGGACCTCCGCCACATTCTTGGGTGATTCCCAAGAAACAACCGCCTAAACCTTTGACGGGTCCACTGCTACCCCCTTCTCGGACACCACGTGCCTGAGGAAGTGCACTTCCCATGTCCAGAACTTGCATTTCGACAACTTCCCAAAGAGCTAGTGTTGTCAGAGGACCTCCAAACATGTCCTCAGGTGTTCTGAATGGTCCTCTTTTGACCTCAAATAGATCATGATATCGTCGATGAACACAACCACGAACCGATCCAAGTACTCCCGGAAGATGGAGTTCATAAGCCCCATGAACACAGCGGGGGCGTTCGTAACACCGAAGGGCATGACTACGAACTCGAAGTGTCCATACATGCACCTGAAGGTCATCTTCGGGATGTCTCTCTCCTTCACTCTCAACTGGTGGTACCAAGACTGCAAGTCGATCTTCGAGAACCATCCTGCCCCTTTCAGCTGGTTGAAAAGATCGTCTATCCTTGGAAGAGAGTATCGATTCTTGATTGTCACCTGATTCAGCCTCATGTAGTCTATGCACAACCTGAGACCACAATCTGCCTTCATTGCGAATAAGACTGGAGCACCCCACGGTGATGCACTCGGGCGAACATAACCCCTCTTCATCAGATCATCAATCTGGATCTGCAACTCCCGTAGCTCTGAATGCGCCATCCGGTAAGGAGCCATCGAGATTGGTCGAGCATCGGGCTGCAGGTCTATCCCAAAATCGATATCACGCAGAGGGGGTGGAGTCATCACCTCCTCAGGGAAGATGTCCATAAACTCACGGATGATCTCTGGCACTTCCACCATTCCAACATCTACTGATTCCACTATCATCTCGGTCAACAAAGAGAGGAGAGGTTCCTCTCTCATGTTTCCCTTTGGACTGCTCCGCTCGCCGGTGAAGGTAACACACCGGTCATCCAAGTCCAAGAACACCACCCTTCTTCGGAAACAGTCGATGATGGCACACATATAGAATAGCCAGTCGATTCCTAAGATGACATCGTATGGATGAATCTGTAGCAGAAGAAGATCCATAACTGACTGATGTGGCCCTATCATCAGTCTACATCCCCGAAAAATAAACAACAAGTTGGTCTGACCTCCGACTGGTGTGCTCAATACCAGGGTCACTAGAAGTCTTTCCGCATCTAACCCCAAGGCACGAGCTAGACTGGGTGCAACAAAGGAGTGCTAATCTCCGGTATCGAAAAAGGCATAAGCAATAGTTCTAGACAGACTGATCATACCTCGAACAACCACTGGCCCTGCTGGAACTACTGCCTCTGCAGCGTGCAACTGTCCATGCCCAGCTCCTCTGCCCCTCGGCTGCTGGCCACCTCCCCGACCACGCCCTGGTCGAGGTCCCTGAGAGGCTCCCTGATGTCGGTCTCCTCCTCCTACGTCTGCCCTCGGAGGAGCGGGAGCTCGCTGTCCCTACTGCTGCTGCTAGAAAGGTCTGGCTGGAAGCTGCTGCTGGGGCAGGTGGTGGGGTTTTCCACCACCACCATACTACACCTGGTCCGAGCACTTACTCCAGAGATGTCCAGGGCTCCCACAGAGGAAGCACCGCGGTCCCTGGCCCGATGGAAAAGGGCGAGGGCCGAGTGATAGAAACTAAAACTGCTGCGGTCTGCTCCATACTGGTTGGAACCTGGAGGGTCCTGACGCTAGAGGCCTCGTGTTGATGGCCTTTCCCTTCGATGGTCCCAGCTGGATCCCCTCTCGTGACACTCCTCCTAGAGCATGCATCCTCTCTACCACTTCGGGCTTCCTCTAGACCGCCAAGTACGTTGGAAGGGTGAAGGGGGTAACAACATACTGGAGGGAGGGACAGTGCACCTCCTCTAAACGCCTTTCCCGAGACTCCTCATCGGGAAAGAGGTCCGGAGAAAAATGTAGGAGGTCCTTGAACTTGATCCCTACCTCCCTCACGGACATACTCCCCTACTGGAGGGAGAGTAGTTCCTGCCTCCTTTCTGCCTTCATTGTCGAGGAGAGGAATTCCACCCGGAACTCCCTCTCGAAATCCGCCCAATCAACCTCATAATCTATCCTCTCCCCCAGGTAAAGCATCCACCACTGACGCGCCGCTCCCCGCATCTGGTTGACGGCCAGAGGAACCCAGTACTCAGTCAGGGCCCGAATCAGGCTGAAAGCTATAACTAGCTCCTCTAGCCTGCCTTCCGTCTTCATGTCGGAGGTGCTTCCCTCATACTTCTCGAGGGCCTATCGCTGGATGGCCCGAAGAGTCTTCTGCCACTTTTCATCCTGTTCCTCTCGATCATCTCTCTGCCGATCGGCCAAAGTAGTCTTCGGGGCCTCGATCGCTCGTACCACACGTGGTCGCCTTCCAGGTGACATAGCTGCAAGGTAAACAAGGAATGCCTAAGCCCAAGTAGTGCAGAATATTATTCTTAAACCTTCTTAAAATTTTATTTTATTCTTAATTCCCAAGTCATCCCAGAAACTCAAGAACACAAGTAAATATGATGCATGTACCTTTCCTAGGGTCTCTACCATACAATCAGTGTGGCCTCACTTGGTCGTTCGGTAGGTCCAGAGTCCTTGCATCAGATCACGGGGGCCCTAATATCCCCTGTCCTAGCCGATCTTCCTTGGCCTAATTCACGTGCCAAGGTCTCCTAACACTTTTTCCTTACAATCCCATTCAATCCTCACTATGACTAACTCCAGACTCCATCCTATCTCTCAACCATGACCTGTGATACCATTCTCTCATGACCCGCCTTCGCCAAATGGAGGGAAGGTTTAGAAGATTTCCAGGCCCTTCCTTCTTTATGTTGAAGGAGAGATAATGACCCCCAAAACCCGCCTTCAATAGGTCCCGGAGTGGCGACTAGAATCAAGGGTATAGAAATTTCTCACATATGGAAGGCATTACCCCTTTTTGTTTTATAAGATCGAGAGATGAGATGATGAAACTCAACAACACCAATGTAAAAGAAAAGTAAAACAAAAAATAAACAAACCATTCCCACATGCATGTTCTAAAAGTAAATCCACAAATTACAAAAGGCGACTACAAAGGTAAGTACCAAAGAAGAAAAAAAGAAACTGCAACTGTCCCAAAGGTCCAAGCTAGTACGGTCCTGCGTGATCCCCGAAGTCCTCCTGGAAACCTGAAATCAGTTTTATATACGTAGGGTGAGCATACAAGTACACTAAGTAGGGAAAACCAAAGACTCGCGTGCACAAGTGGGGGAACGTACTAAAGTCCCGTGAGAAAAGGAGTAAACTAAACACCTATCAAGGTAAACTATCCACCCCAGGCCTCAACAAGGCACACTCCCCAAATAACGCATGTCAAGTAATATATATTAAGAGTACATCGATGTTTGGGTACCCCACGCCACTTTCCCACTGGTTATTGAGACATCCTACACATCAGACCAATCCCTCCATTCTCACCGCAGTCCCACTGCCACACTCGCCCGCACACACCTGGTCCACAACTACCACACGCAGTCCCACTGCTGAATCCCGCCCGCAAACACCTTGGCTACAACTATCACATGTAACCACGCCTGCAAACACCTAGGATAGAACAACCACCACCACGCCCGAAGAAACCTGGGCTAGAAAATCCCCTGCCACGCCCGAAGACACCTGGCCCTCATCCTGAAGACAATTGGGAAACCACCTGCCGCACACAGATGGCCAACCAACACACTACCCCGCCTGAAGTTTCTTGGGCTAAAAATGGACCTCAGGCCATCACATCCTGCCCGAAGATACTTGGGCTATCCGGGAAAGGGAGTAGAAAATGAGCTAATAACCAGCCACTATGAATAGTGTTGGCAAAAACACCCTCACCCATGAAATGGGGGTGTTCGGCACTAAGTGCTCAACTTGGGTGGGGTGCGAATAAGAAAAACAAAGCTACAAGTATAGATATAGGTAACAAGCACTCACCCAAGGCTCAAGTTTTTCTAAACAGCCTACAGAACACAACACCACTGCCTCCAAGTCACAAGTCACGACTCTCGCCAACAAAACCCATATGTCCCATTCTTGTTTCAAGTTCAAAGAAAATGTTTAATTAAGTTTAAGAACTACTGGGCAACTATTAAGGATAGACACAAGTCCAGGAAAGTAAACAATCAAGCAACAACCATAACCCCCATACATGGTTATCAACAACAGAGGATCCCACCCCAATTCGTGATATAAACAAGTACCCACCCGGTCTTAAAAATCACAACCACCGAATCCATACCCACAGGGGATCCCATCCCCAAATTCACACAACCACCAAGAGTATAAAGACATGGGATCCCATCCCCTCCCACATCTCCATCAATCGGCCCGAAAGGAAAACAACCAACTACCTCCACCAACACAATTCAGGGCCATGCCGGTATTTTCAGATTTAAATGACTTAAAACACTTCATGATTCAATTTTTCATGTGTTTTAACTGGGGTTATCACAGAAGGATTGATCCTGGTGCCTCAATATATTTGGCCAGATATACGTGGTTAACCAATTTACTTTTCACAGTAGGAGTTTACAACCACAAACAAGCCATTTAAAACATCAGTAGGGGTTAATTAGTGCACAAACAACGACCACCAATAGCCTCGATTTTCAGAAGGAATAAGCAAGCACAACTCAACAAGATTGTCATAATATAAACAACATCAACGATCACATCCCCCCCCTTCTTTATTTAAAGAAACTAGTTCATTATCTTCATTTATTTCTGCTTTATCCAAATCTACAGAACAGAAACACGGCCACCCCACATGATACACAAAAGAGAGTGGCGAAGGAGAAATTCCCTACTTGTTGATAGATGATCGACGTTTAGGTCGGGCGTAGAACATTACGAATAACGATGCAGCGCACCTGATGCACCAGAAGCTGTTTGTGAAAAGACACGATCGAGGAAAAGAGAAACCATGACTAACCCTTATTTTATAAGAGCCGCGGACGGATTAGGTGAGAACGCGAAACCGTGTAAGGCGCGGTGGTCATGTGTTGATCATGCGGCTCCACTCGTCATTTAAGGGGGTCGGGTGGTTTAAAGTGACTCATTAATTTATTAAGTAATTATTTAAAACTATTATGCATGTTACGGGCCTTTAAAAAACGCTCAAACAGGTCAAAATAGGGTTTAAAACCCTATTTGCGCAAAAGGGAGCGCTACTGGAAATAACCCGCGGGGTAGGCCAGAGCCACCGGTAGCTGAGAGCTACCGGTGGGTGACAGCTACCAGTAGTGAAGCCACCGGTAGGTTGTAGCTACCGTTAGGCCGAGCTACCGGTAGGCTGCAGCCACCGGTAGGGCGAGCTACCGGTAGGCTACAGCTACCGGTAGCTACAGCTACCGGTAGACCGAGCTACCAGTAGGCTGCGACCACTGGTAGACAGAGCTATCAGTAGGCTTTCTACCGGTAGGCCTACACCACCGTGATTCCCAGACCCAAAAACAAAAAACGATATTTTCACAAAGTAATGGACCCCAAAAACCCGGACCATTACAGCTCGATAGTCACAAGGAAAATGTTTTTTTATGAAAATCTCTTCAAACTCCATCCATTCCATATTTGATACTTCATAATATTACTTTGTGTTTTCAATTAACATCCACCATTGATCTGCATATCCTATGAGGTGATAAATTTCCATGACAAATTTTTCCCTTTCGCTACTCCCCAAAGCTTGGAATATTTTTTCTATGGAACTTATCCATTGCTCGGCTTCAAATGGATTTGTAGTCCCATTTAATATTGGTGGTTGTTTCCTCATGAATAGTAATAAAATTGATCTTCCACATTGTGGATCAGGGAGCTCCATATGGGTAGTGTTATTATTCATAACCTGAGTGAGTTGTTCCAATATGGTGATACGCTGATCAACACCAGTTGCATCACTAGCTACACTATAATTATCTTGAGTAGGATGGAAATCCCTACATGGAGTATGTGTGTTGATACGGTTTCCATTCATTCAGCTAGGTGTCATTTCTAAACAATGGCCTACAATATATTAGTTTATGAATCACAATACATAATTCCAAACTTATAACTTCCTTTACATAAAATGAAATTTTATGGATATGATCTATAATCATAAAAATGTTTTACTTGAGAAAGTATATACTTATAAACCCTTCATAATGGTTTCTAAGGAAAATTAGAACTATCCTAATCATATCCCCCGGGAGTGTCATAACCAAGAGTGCAGTAAGGCCCATTGTTGTGCACCAGTTCCCATTCGAGTCTAGCTCAAAGGGGTGTTTTTGGGTTTTACCCCTAAGTACATCTATTCTAGAGCCACCTCTACCTACCCATATCCATACATGGTTGTATTACTTAGAAATCTCCCAAAATCTCTACAATACCAAAATTCTATGAAGTTCTTCTATACTAGTCCTCAAAGTCTATCTTAGGATAATGTTCTCTAATCTGAGTTTTTATAAATCTAGATTCCATGGTTTGTATTAAACTTCCTCTAATACCAACTGTAACACCCCAACCCTAGTTACCCAGATTCGGTGCATTATTACATAACATTGGCATGATCAGAAAAAATCATGTCTCAAAATACCGATTATTTTAGAAGCCTTGAAATTACTAGATAAATTCATATGTTTTAAATTATATTATAAAATAAAAAACTAAAACAACATAGTCTCCATAGGGCACACTCATATCCCTTAGCCTATCCCTGTAGGTAAGTCATAATATACTACTTCGCATCCTCGGAAAAATAAAACATAGAAATGGGTGAGCTCAAATTCTCATTAAGGATAACAATATAGCAGAAACATTCATAAATAAATATAAACATTTAAGGCAATGTAAGACTAATTTTTTTTTTAAACATGAACTTTATCATAATATGGAAAAGATAAAATAAAATAATTTCATTTACTTATTCACATGAATGTTCTACTAGTCGAATAATCACATGCAATGTCAATAGCCACTTTCATAATGATGGAATGCACAATTCCAGACATCAGAACCACATATTCAAGGCCTTATTCCAAGACTACAAAAAAGATTTTGTCAAGGCCTTCTTCTAAGACACTAGTTTGTCTCATGAGACCTATCGATGCATTGAGGAGTTATAGCGGGCTCCACCTGTCACTTACTAAGTCCAATGCATTCCTCATATGAAATGGTTTAAACATAACATGATCATTCGTATTAAAACTAACATACAAAATGTCATTACATAATCCATAAACTATGAATGGTAAAAAATAACACATCTATAGTCAAACATATCACAAAACCTTCAACACAATATGGAAGGTTTGTATCATAATAAATCAACTTCAAACAAGTTTAAAATCCATCAAAAGAAGCCTTACATAGATGAAAATGATTTGTAAAACTATTTTAGAGAAATATATATTTTTCATGAAAACAATTAAAAGTCATAAAATTTATAAAGTAATACATTTGAAGACATTTTTGAATCAAAGTGTCCCATACCACTTTGAAACTTATGAACGGAATTAACATTTTAAAAATATTCATTTCCATATAAATATATCCTTAAAAACCATTTTGAAAACATGGACATTAGTGAGAATGATTTAGAAGAATAAATATTTAAAACATTTAAAATTATGTTTTAGTAAAATGTCCCTTAAAAATAATCCCTTTGAAAACTCTTCTATGAATCATGGACATGGATAATAAATATGTCCCAGTAGATACTTACGTAAAAACAAACTCAGATAATAAAGAGATTGTGAAATTTACCCTTACCTTATACATTTCCTTGGTCAAGGGTATGTTAACCACATATATAATAGTTAAATAATTGTTATTAAATTATACAAGAACTATATACATAAATATTACATCATATATGGTCTTTTAATATTGATTTGATAATGATATTTCAGTAGTATCATCGTTTCGGGTGTTAACTGATTCGTTTTCCTTTATATGATTTGTTACAAAAGTAATGTTTGTTATGGATAGGATGTATCATATTAATATTCAAAATTATATTATGTCTATAAACATTATTTTTTATCATCAAATTAAAATTAGTCTTCAATGGATACAATGGGGAATGAATCTCAACGCGTTTGTGGAGACGGTAATCTTTACGTACGCACGAGCGACAAAATCATTCTTTTGATATTAAAATGATATATAATTGGATGGTATATCATATATAAATAGTAATTATAATGTTATATTTATTATTTACATCAATTTTACTCATTATTATACCCATCCAAATGATTATGTATTTGAATAACCAACGACACCATGAAGTGGAGACGGTAATCCATACGTACGCACGTATGGTGACTTTGTCATTTATTGGATGGATATAATAATGAATATGGTTGTACCATTTTGATAATAACATCACATTATATAGAATATACTGGAGTTATTATTTTAGAATGGAAACAATAAAGAAAGAGGAAGTGGATGATGAAACGAACTTGAAAGAGGTGATGAAATATTTACCTCTTCTTTAGGTTTTTTATTTTGATTTGATCAAAAGGGATCCTTAGGTGGGTGTTATGACTAATTTAATTCCTTTAAGATTAAGGGAGGAAAGTAGAGAGGATATTTTGGTAGATTTTGGCTGAGGCAAATGGCTTTTAAGGTGTGAATTTGAGAGAAGGGTAAGTTCCCCTTTAAAAGAGGTGTGAGGGGAACCTTAAGAAAAGATAGAAATATTATGTTATAATAAAATCCTTTTCGGTTTATAATTGCTCAAAAATGATTTAATTAAAGTATAAGGTGGGGATGGGTTGAAAACCACTCAACCAATAGTTTTTAGATAGGTTTGGGTCATCATATTAACCATATCATTTAGATTTAACTCTTAGTTTAATAGTTTGACATTTACCATGTCTCTTTTTATTTTAATATTATATGGTTAATAATGTTAGTATAAACTTCTAAAAGAACCACATGTGGTTCATTAATGATTTATATAATATTATTTAATCTCTTTGACCAAACTTTAGATTTTTAGGAATATAATACTAATTAATAATATAATATTTGTTTTAAAAACTCTTTTATGTCAATTTTGACACTATTTGGTATTTGTTTTTTTTAATTCATAACAGCATTATTTCTTCAAAAAAATTCATTTAATAAACCCAAACATGTCATATTAACCTAAAATATCAGCATAATTCATTAATAGTTTCAAATTATATTTATTTGGATATTTATAATATCAATTATTTTAATATTTCATTGATAAGGTAATTACTGAATCATCATTGTGTCATAAATAGATTTAATTATTTAATGTCTAAAAATTATAAATAAAATATCATTATTTAAGAACGCTTTTTATCTTACTAATTAATATTTATATTATAATTTATCTTATGTATAATCCTATATTAAATATGTTTTAGTTATTAAACCTTGATTTAAACTCTTTCGACTCTTCTTTATATAAAATAATATAAATGTCCTAATCTAATCCAAGTAGACCAAATAGGTTCATATTTTATTTCTAATGTCGTTTTTGGTCTAATTGAAATTATCCAATATAATTAGGAAATGTTTTAGGGTAATTATTATACCCTAATGGTACATTAATCTAATTCATAACCTCATCAAAATCATGAACTCACACCAACCATATATGCTAAATCCCTTGCCATACCATTTGTAATGACTTGAACATTTAAGAGTAATATTCCATTTATTTTAATTAAATGTCTTATAGATATAGAAAATAGATTCAATTTTTTTATTTTATTATATAAAATTGGATTTAAATTACCATTAAGTACCCTTATTGTTGATAATATATCCATTTTGTAGTGATCACTAGACTAGTATAAAAATTGGGTTTTAAAAGAAATTTGACACATAAAAATGATGTGATGGCCTCAACCAGCAGGATGATACCCTATGAATCCCATTTATCATAGCTTCATATGGAGATCGAATTTTGGGGTTTTTCCCTAAAACAATCCCAATCCTAGATCTAACAACTTAAGCATGAGAAAAACAGTTTATGGGAGAAGTTCATGCACATAAAAATCTCGAGTCAAACCATGTTCAACGAACGACCCCATGAAAGCCCCACCATAACACAACTTAATCTTATAGAGTATTATAGTGTAGTAAATGGATATGTTACAAGACCCTAGCATTGTTATTATGTGCATTATTTTTTATATAATAATTAATATACTTTCAGTATATTATTTTTACTGTGCAAATGATTTTTAAACACAAATAGTATTTTCGGTAAATATTAAAATTAAATTAAGAAATATATTTTAATGAAATAATTGATTTTGGAATAAATTAATATTTTAGTAAAAAAAATGTTATTAAATTAAATTTATTAAATATAAATGATCGTTTAATTTTTATGAAGTCAAATGTAATTTTTATTAAGTATTGAAAACTATTTTATTAAAACCCATAAACATTCAATAAAAGTTTTTATTTAATTTGAATGTGAATATTCGAATATTTATAAAATTATTTAGATAAAATTAATATTATTTTTGGGATTAGGATGTCTAAATTATCCAATGATGATTTTTTCATAATTTTCTAAGATAGTCATGATTTTGGGTAAAAATTAAATACCGCATAAATATAAAATGTGTTTTATGACATAATAATGATCCAATATTGATGTAATAAAATACTGTTAAAATTATATTCATAAAAATATATAATTTTTATTTTAAAAAAAATGTAATAATAGGTTTACTTAATTTATTTTATATAGCAATATTGAATCCTCTAAGACATATATAATATTTAAAGATTATAAAACCATTTCCTTGAAAGTGTTACTCACCTCTATATAAGCAAGGGAAATGTTATAATATCTTCAGGTCATAGCCTTTTAAAATAATATATTCCACTCCCATTATCCATAAACCATGGGTAATAACCAAAGGATGGATTTTGGCTTAGAATATTTTATTGTGTAGTGTCCATAACCAAAATAATAAAGAATTTCCACACCTTTCCTATATAAACACACATAATCAGCCATTTCTCTTAACTCAAACACATTTATACTATACCAATATCTACCCATACTTCATAGAGTCTTCAAAAGGCACCCCCATGCTCTCAATAATCCTCCCCCCAACCTCTGGTATCACTCATCCAAGTAAAATATCTTTCTCTCTCATTTTTCTTCAAGGACCTCTTTTATATTATGCCTTTTAATTCCCATTTTCTTGATTTGGGATATGTTCTTCTATACCACCTTACTATAAATTTTTCTTATACATTATGGTATCTTCATTTCACTCCCATTATTTCCCTCTATGATCCTTTAAATCCAACTGTCACTATGTCGATATTCCGTATCAGATTTATCTCTTCTCATTTTTATTCAAGTATTTCTTTTATATTATTCTTATAAATTCCATTTCACATATTGGGATATTTTGTTACATGATCCCCTTACTATCCATTCCTTTTTATAAATGATAAGGGTCCCCTTATTCTCTCATTAAACCAATTTATTAATTTTCATATGATGTTGTTATGCTTCCAAAATTGCACCACGATATTTCATACCAAAATCATCATGTACTGAATACCATACCCATTCCTCTATCAAGGGTATTCAACTTTATGCCCATATAATTATTGAATGGTGAATTAAATGTATGAATTCCAAATTTCATTATGATGGAATAAATGATGATGTTCAATGAATCCATGTTATATGATCTATGTGGCACACATAAGCATGATATTGAGATGAATATGAAGGGTTCACCCGGATAGCACTCCAATGCATTGGGTAATGTTTAGTATAATGATATGTCATGTTGGGACAAGGGTTTACCAAATTCCATTATAGGAATTTTTTCCCACCATGTTGGTATTGGGGTTTACCTTATTCATTTAGATTAATGATGTATTGTTTTAAGTTGTAGCCACATTTCTATGTTATGATGATCATGCTATATCATTCCTTTATGTTAATGTTTCTCTTATACTCCATTGAAATGACTATTTCCTAACATTTATTGTATTATTAATTTAATGACTTGTTTAATCTCTTACTGGGCTTCATAGATCACTATCTTTTATTTATTTCCTTAGGTTATCCCTTGCAACGCTGTGTATGAAGGAATGTTGTGGTCATGTAAAATAAGTTTTTAATAAATATTTGTTTTTCATGTTTTATGTTTTTATGTAATATTTCAAATTCCCAAAGACAGTATATATCTTGATCTAAAGAGTTGTATTAAGTGAATTTATATGTAATAATTCATGTTTAAATGTGTAATAAAGACCAGGGTTGTTATAGTTGGCATTAGAGGATATGTTTCATTATTTTAGGGATTAGTATTAGAAATATCTAGTGAAATCCTTTGATATAAGACTAATTATATGAAAATAATTTCTAAATTGTGGTTAGTATAGAGTAAGTGTTTTATCAAGAAAATACATCCCTATCTAGATATAAAAAAGTTGAGGTGGGTCTGGAAACTATGTATCTTGGTTTAAAACATGAAAACACTACTTTGAACTAGAATCGAATGAGAACTAGTTCATGACAATGAGCCTTGTTGTACTCTTAGTTCCACACTCCTAGAGGATATGATTTGTTAAATTCAGAAGCCTAGTACAAACCATTATTATTTGAATAAAAAAATCCCATAAGAATATGTGTTAGTAATTAGATCATTGATAACTTATACGGAATCTTAGAAATTCATAAGTAAAGTAGAAAAATATAATTTATAACTTATAGCTTTAATTTTATTGTATTACCTTTATGCATTTAACTATTCAAGATACTCATCCATAAGTCTATATTGGATAATGTAGAACCAAAATTAAAAAGTTAACGGTAGGTTTATCATCCATAGTTATTCACATTATTTTATTTCCTGAATGTTTAGTAGAACAATCCAAACACCACCCGAAAACATGTAAATAAAGATATCAGTGAAAATTTAAAATGGGGAAATTATATCATCTTTTTTTATAACTCCTCCCCTATCAAAATTTGTGGTTTTAAATTCATTGAGAACATAAAAATAAATCCCTTGGTGGAATTTGATGTAATTATTGTCATGGATTAGCTTTCCCTATACAGTTCCAACATGATTTTTTGTGAGAGGAAAACCACTCCCTATATTGTGAATCGACCCCCGATTCTATATAAGTGCAAGGAGGAGGATAAATCTTCTTTAGAACCATCATCTCAAGCATTGATATTACCACCCTACGGGCATGCATATCATTCTATAATGATTGATTCTAAGGATGGAACAATCCTCCAAGAAATTCCTATTGTGAGGGAATTCATTGATGTGTTTCCCGAGGAATTTCATGGTCTTCCTCCTAAAAGATATGTTGAATTCTTGATTGATCATATACCTGGGTCATTTCGAATATCCAAGACCCTATATAGAATGGCTATTTTAGAGCTTGAGGATATAAAGAGATAACTATTGGAGAATCTAGATAATGGTTTTATATGCCCAAGTGCTTCACCATGGGGTGCACCATTCCTCTTCATCAAGAAGTAGGATGGGTAAAGGCACCATTGCATTGTTTATCGTGAGCTCAACAAAATCACGATAAAACACAAGTATCGATTGCCAAAAATTTAGGACATTATCGATCACCTATGTGGAGCATAATACTTCTCCAAGGTGGATGAAACTCCCCTAGAATACGTGGTATGCTTCTCTTTGATTAATACAATAGTTTGTGTTGTACGCAACTCTGAGTTCTAGCACACCACGACCAATCAAAATAGACGTCTAAAAAGCAGTTTTTGAATAGTAATACCCACTTTTAGAAAATTTTTAAAAATTATTTTTCAAAATGGACTTCATATTTGGATTCATAAAATAAAAAAAAAATTAGGGTGATTTTTTGTTATTTTTCTAAAAACATTGAATTTTTTATGAATACTGAAAACATCGCATTATTGTTTAAAACTGACTTTTGATTTATATAATATTTTTATTTTAAATTTATTTTAAAGTCAAAATATATACATAATACCTATATTAGTCCAATGTAATTCATTGGTGAAATTTTATAATAGTATTTGACATATAAAATTTTATTGAACTTTTTAACGTCATTTACCCACCTTCTTGGCCCATTTGCAATTTTGCATAAAACGTAATTTTATAGCTTCATTGAATTGAAATTAAAAAATAAAACAGACACGATCTTCATCAGTAAGAAATTTTTTTCAATAGGATAAAAATAATTTTTGATAAATAGTAACTTTTGAATTTTATTTACAATGATAAAAGTAAATAAGGCAATTTAAGGTAAAAATAATATTATAATAATATAAAATTACTCCAAAACATGTCCAAATTCTTTTTTATGAGTTTATTTCGACCAAAATCAACTTTAGGACAAAATATTATCCTTTTTTATCCACATGGATTTGATTAGGACATTTATTATATTTTATTTAAAGAAGACTTAAAAGTGTTATATTCAAATTTTAATAACTAAACCATTTTTAATATAGGGTGACACATAAGATCAATTTGACTATAATAATTCATAATAAATATAAAAATACTTCCTAAATTATGGTATTTTATTTATGATTTTTAAATATTAAATAATTAAATTTATTTATGTCCCAATGATGATGCAATAATTACCATATTAATGTTATATTAAAGTAAATAATATAAAAATATTAAAATAAATGTAAATTGAATCTTTTGATGTTATCGAAAAATTTTATAGGTTAATATTACATTTTATGGTTGATTAAATGTATTTTTTTTGAAGGAATCAAGTTTTTATGACTTTAATAAAAACCAATTAATAAATAGTGTCCAAAATGTCATAAATGAGTTTTTTTAAAAAATACTATTTTATTTAATTATATAATAGTCATAAAAATATAATATTTAACTAAATGACTTATATAATGTTACATACTTAATTAATGAACCACTTGACATTATCTTGTAATTTTATAGAATTTTTATTAACCATATAGTGTAAGTATACATGAAGACATGGTAAGAGTTAAACTATTTAAATAAGGGTTAATTTTAAAAAATAAAGTTAATATGATTACCTAAACATGTATAAAACCATGTTTTTGAGATATTGTAGACACATACCCATATTATACTCAAAATTAATTAATTTTGACCTATTATATACCTAAAATAATTTCATATTTAATTAATATTTAAAACATTTCATAAAATACCCCTCACCTCTCTTATAAAAGGGTACTTCCCCTTCTAATAAATTCACACCTCCAAAGAAATTTGGCTAAGAAAGCCACTACAAAATTATCCTCCCAAGTACCCCCACTTCATCCTAGAGGCATTACATTGATCAGAAATCTAACCTATGTAGCCCTTTAGTTCAAATGAAAAAGAAGTACCCAAAGAAGTAATCAACTCTTTCAATTTTATTTCCTTGTTATAATTCTTCTATATTTTTTGTTTCTATACTAAATTAATTAATACAGTAAACTATACATACTTATATGTTATTATAAAAATGGTACAACAACATTCATTATTATATCTATCTTATGAATGACTAAGTCACCATGAATGCGTACATATGGATTACCGTCTCCACGTCGTGGTGTAGTTCATTATTCCACACTACATTATTTTGATGGGTATAATAAAGAATATAATTGAGGTAAATAATAAATATATCATGTTAATGATTATTTATATATAATAAACCATCCAATTACACATTTTTTCATCATCAACAGAATGATTCTATATCTCTTATGTACATACGACTTTCCATCTCCAGGACGTGATGAGATTTGTTCCACAATGTAACCATTCAAGAATAATTTTCATTTGAAGATTAAAAGTAATGTTTAAGAACAAAATATAATTCTGTATATTAATCAAATACATCCTATCAATAAAAAACATTACTTATATAACCATACATATGAAGGATAACAAATCAGTTAACACCTAAAACAATGATAATACTAAAATATTATTAGCAAAGTAATATTAGAGGATCATATCTGATATTATATTTATGTATTTTGTTCTTGTATGATTTAATATCATTTTTTTAACCATTACAAAGTAGGTCAATGTAACATACACTATGGAAATGTACAATGTAAGGGTTAATTTTACAATCTATTTAATATGTGAGGTTATTTATACGTAAGTATCTACTGGGACTTCTTTATGATCCACATCCATGTTTCCAAAAAAATTATTTTAAAACATTTTTACTATATCCTAGACTATGGTTTAATGTAATTTATACCTTTTTTTTAATTTTTATTAATTTTTTTGAATGGAATATTTCTGTCATTTTACAAACAAGGTACTTTATGACCTTTTAGACTAATTTAGGAAAGAATGTTCTCTAACTTATAAGGAGGGTGAGACTATTTTAATTTGTTATAAAACATTTTAAGAATCCCTTAGAATCTTTTAATAATATTTTCAAAATAATGTTTTTTATAAAAATGTGACTTTTAAATTATTTTAAATTAGAAAAAGATATTTCTCTCAAATAGTTTTTTGGATTGATTTCATTTGTGTAAACATCTATTATTGGATTGTATTTTTAATTGAAGTTGATTTGTTATGATACAATATTCCATATAGTATTCTTATTCTAATGATATGTATGACTATGGATGTGATATTTTTATTCCATTTATAGTTTATGGTAAAAGTATTAATATTTCTTATGCTAGTTTAATATGAGAGTTTATGTTATGTTTCCCCGTTTTTATATAAGTAATGGATTGGAAGTATTAAGTGATGGGTGGGGCCCAATATAGCCCATCGATGCACCATTAGGTCTCATGAGACAAACTAGTGTTTTGGAAAAAAGCATTGACATTGTTTTTTTATTTGTAGTTTTGACACGAGGACTTGAATATGTGATTATGATGTCTGGAATTATGCATTCCATCATTATGAGAATAGCTATTCATATTACATTTGATTATTAGACTAGTAGAATATCCATGTGAATAATTAAATGGAATTATTTGATTTATATTTTTCATACTATGCTGATGTTTATGTTTAAAAGTCTTATGTTTTAGTCTTATACATCACCTTAAATGTTAATTCTTAATTATGATAGATTTTTCTCTATTTTAATCCTTTCTGAGAATCCGATCTCACCTTTTTCTTATGTTTTATTTTTTCCAGGACGCGAAGAATTATATTATGACTAACCTATTGGAGTAGCCTAAGGGATATGTTTGGGTTCAAAATAGAGAAAATTTTTATTTTTTATTACATAATGTAATGTAAACCTTATGTATGAATCTTGTAATTACAAGGGTACTAAACTAATTGGCCTTTTGGGACTAGATCCCTTATGATCATTCCAATGTTATGTAATAATGAACCAAATATGGGTAACTGGGGTAGGGGTATTACAGTCGGTATTAGAGGATGTTGAGTAAAAACTATAGAAAATATATTTATAAAATATCTTATTTTATAACATTACCCTAAGAAAGAAATTTAGGATTAGTATATAAGAATATTCAAAACATTCTGTAATGTAGATATTTTGTGGGTTTTCTAAGAAATACATCATTGTATGGATACTACAAGTGGACATGGTTCTGGAAATGCTGTATCTAGGAGTGAAATCTCTGACAGTGAGTTTCTGGCTTGACTCTGGGTATCCTAGTACACGACAACAGACCTTACTACGCACCTAGTTTGACAATCCAAAGGGGCTATGCTTAGGATAATTCAAATTTTCATTACAAACCATTATGATGGATTTATGAGTAAATACATCTCTAATGAAATCATTTTTATGATTATGGATTATATGCATAAATTGTTCAATTTATGATAAGTATTTTACAAGTTTGGAATTATGAATTGCAATACATAAAGTAATCTAGTGTATTCCATTGTTTAGAAATGGTTCCTAGTGGAAATAATGAAAACTATTTCAATAAATATAATCCATGTAGGGATTGAACTCCCATTAAAGATAATTATAGTGGAGCTAGTGATACTGTTGCTATTGAACATCTTATAACCATAACGGTAAAACACACTCAGGTTATGAATAATAACTATACCTATATGGACTACTCTAATCTACAACGCAGATGATTAATATTAGAAAAATTTATGAGGAAACAACCACAAACATTTAATGGGACTAAAAATCCATTTTAGATAAGTAAGGGATATGTTTCTTAGGGAAACTATTTCATTATTTGTGGAGTAGCAAATGGGAAAAAGTTTTCATGGTAGTTTATTGCATCTCAAAAGATGTTGATCAATGGTGGTAATTAATTGAAAACAAAATTGAGGATGAATAAGTATCAAATACGGAATGAATGGAGTTTAAATATCTTTTCCTAGAAAAATACTTTCCTCTTGACCATTTAGCGAATATCGAAAGGATGTTTTTGGGTCTGAGGAAAAAGGAGGATGAGAATGTAACAAAGTATGAGGAAAACATTACAAGGGTTTAAAGTCATGCTGAATATTATATACGTAACCTAAGAAGTAAGATTGATTGATTATTCGATGGGTTAAAACCATTTATTGGATGCTCATTAGTCTCACAATCCATCTCATCATATGAATATATAGTATCATGTGCTATCAAGACAGAAAATAAATTCTATAAGTCTTATGAATTTAATGTGAAGCAAGAGAAGAAGAGATCCATTGAACACTATTTAAAAGTAAATAATGGGATGAAGCGAAATGTTGATTTTCTAGTCTACAAAAAATGTGGGAAGAACCACCCCAGTACTTTCCTAAAGAGAATGGGAGTTTGTTACAAGTATGGAGAAAAGGGCCACCAAGAACAAGAATTAAATGGAAAGAAAGAATCTACCAATGTTCAATGATATAATTTTAAAGATATGGGACATTATGCAAATGATTTTCCTAAGCGTTAACGAAACTTTCCCCAGAGGAAGCAAAGTGAAAGAGTCCAAGCTTATGAGATCACTACTGTTGAGCTTGAAGTTCTTAATGATATGGTGGTATGTACTTTAATTGTTTCTTCAAAATTAGTCAATGATATATTTTATTCTAGATCATCACATCATTTCATATATTCTCAGTTTTCCATGAAATTTAGATATTTCCTATTTGAATTATTAAGGGAGTTTTTAGTCAAAACTCATTAGGGAAGTATCATAGCATGAATGTTTTTCCAAGATGTTTCCATTGAATCATATACATGGGCTTTATCTGATGATTTTATTGTTTTTCCCATGACTAAATTTTATATAATCATTGAAATGGATTGGATTTTAGGCCATGATGTGAAAATTTATTATATGAAGAAAGAGGTTACCATTTTTGACAATGATAAGGAATCCCATATCTTTGGTGTAGAAACTACACCATCTGATTTTCATCTATATCTACACCAAGTAGCTATACTAAATTCAATTATTAGGTTGGAAGGGTGAGGAATAACTATGGTTGAGGAAATTAATGTTCTAATAGTGGATGTACTTATTGTGTAAGAATATGTTTATGTGTTTCTGGAGGATTTACCTAGACATCCAACAATATGGGAAATCAATTTATCCATTGACTTAATTCCTAGTTCAAGGCTTATATCAAAGACCCCTTATAAAATGGCCACTGTGTAATTATTAGGACTAAATAAACAACTATAGCAATTGAGTAATAAAATTTTTATTCTCTCTAGTATTTCTCCATGGGGATCCCATGTTCTTTTTGTTAAGAAGAAAGATGGATATATGAGGTTGTGCATTGACTATAGGGAGATCAATGCTATAATAATAAAGAAAAAGTATCCCCTACCTCACATTGATGACTTATTAGATGAAATTCATAGAGGTCAATATTTTTCAAAGAATGACCTTCGATCTAGATATCATCAGTTGTGCGCGAGGAATGAAGACATTTGAAAGACAACATTTCGAACCAGGAATGGGCCTTAAGATTTTACAGTAAGGCCTTTTGGAATGACCAATGAACCCTTTATTTTCATGAATCTAATGAATAGAGTTTACAAGGAATATCTTGAAAAATTTATAGTGGTATTTAAATATGATATCGTGGTATACTCCAAAAGCTACAAAGATCATGAAAATCACTTACGCACTATTCAAGAAAATATTAGAATGAATGAAATATATGGGAAGTTTAGAAGGTGTGAATTTTGGACTTAGGATATTTATTTTCATAGCTATATTTTCTCTAAGGATGGAATCTCTATTGATCCTTCAAAGGCAAGGTATGTCAATGAATAGAAAGCACCGATGAGTATAATTGAGGTGCATAGTTTTATTGGTTTTTCGGGTTACTATTAGCATTTCATCCATAATTTTACTCAATTGGCTAACCAATTAATCAAGCACACAATTAATGGGGTTAAATTTGTTTGAACAAAAGAGTATGAAGATAGTTTTGAATAATTTAAGGGAAGACTAGCCAATTATCTTATATTGACACTACCACCACGGAATGATAGGTTTTTTATTTATAGTGATACATCACAGAAAGGACATGGTTGTGTCCTTATGAAAAATGATAGAGTTATTTTCTATGCATCACGACAACTAAAAATTCAGGAACAAAACAATTCCACTCATGATCTCGAGTTAGAAACTGTAATATTTTCCCTGAAGATCTATAGACACTATCTCTATGTTGAAAAATGTGAGATATATAATAATCATAAGAGTTTGAAGCATATTTTCTCACAAAAACATCTCAAAATGATGAGAAGGAGATGAGTTGAACTATACAAAGATAATGATTTCACAATACACTACAACTCAAGGAAGGAAAATAAGGAAGCTGATGATTTGGGGAAAAAGGATCATGGAGTTCTGAACAAGATAAGTTTAAAAAGGGATCCTATGCTCATGGATCTAGTAAATATGGATATGGGAATATTCATGGAAGTAGAAACATAAATACATTTTCAAAAGGTTTCCAAACCATATTTACTATAAAGAATAAAAATTTATCAAACTGATGATGAGGAGTTTCAAAAAATATTAAAGCTGTGAATTATGGGAGACATGTTAACTTCATATATAAAGATGGAATTTTGAAATTTGAGAAGAGGTTTTGTGCTCCCGATATACCTAATATAAAAATAGAATTGTTGGATGATGCTCATAGCTTTAATTTCTCTATACTCCATGGTATCACTACGATGTATATAGATTTTGAAGAAACACTTTTTGTAGGACAACATGAAGAGGGATATTGTTGTTTATGTGTCAAGAAGTATGGTTTTTCAATAGGTGAAGTCTAGAAGACAACCCCCTAGAGGAGTCATGAAATTTATTCCCATATCTGAGTTGAAATGGGATGATATAATGATGGAAATTGACATGGGGATACCAAGGACTCTTAGAATGTTTAGAAATACTATATATTAATGTTTTTTCAAGAGATCATAGTGTACCCCTATCTATTGTTTCCGATCTTGATCCCTGTTTTACATCACGATTCTGGAAAAGTCTTCAGAAATCCCAAGATATAGAACATCATTTGAGCACTACATACCACCCTCAAACTGATGGGAAATCAAAATGGATGATTCAATCCATATAAGAAATGTTTATATCTTGTTCATTTGACATTCAAGGTATGTGGGATCAGTATTTACCTCTGGTATAATTTTTTTATAATAATAGCTTCTATTTAAGTATCCATATGGAACAATAAAAATAATTATATGGAAAGAGATGTCACATACCAACTTGTTGGTGATGTAGGTGGAAGAAAATTTGTAGAACAATAACTTGATAATGAAACAATAAAAAAGGTGAAGATTATCCAAACCCACAACAAAGTATCTCAAAGTAGAAAAAAGAGCTATGTTTATAACTGAATGAAGGATTTGAAATTTCAAATAGATGATCATGTTTTCTTAAAGGTATCTCCTTGGGAGGGTGTTATAAGATTTGGTATAAAGGGAAAATTAAGTCTCTGGTACATCGGACCTTTTAAAATTCTAGAATGAAATGGAGTTGTAACTTACCATTTAGAAGTGCCTCCAAGTGTCTCCAAAGATTATGATGTGTTCCACGCATCACTGTTGAAAAAATACATGCCAGACGCAAAGCATGTACTCAAATATGAATAAATAGAATTAGAACCCAATCTATCTAATTGAGAATATCCTATCAAGATTATTGATACAGGAGAACAAGTTTTCGGATTCTGGACGACTCGTCTGGTAAAAGCTCTTTATTGAAACCATAAAATAGAAGAGGCAATGTGGGAACTTGAGGGACTTATAATAAAGAACCTCTTGACTCTTTTTATGTAGTAATATTCCAAAATTTTAGGGAAAAATTATTTTAAGGACGGAATACTGTAAAACCCCAAGATTCCATGGTTCACATCTCTTTGGTTTATACAATAGCATGCATTGTACGCAGCTCCGAGTTCTAGATCACCCCCATCTATCAAACTAGTCATTTAAAAAGCAGTCATGAATAGTATTACCCACTTTCTGAAATATTATAAATTTTATTTTTCCAAATGGACATTATTATTGGATTCAAAATATCAAAATTATCTTAGGGTGATTTTTTTCATTTTATTAAAAATATACAATTTTTGATGAATAGTGAAAAACAGTAAGTTGTTGTTTAAACTCGAAATTTTATTTAAAGAGTTTTTTAATTTAAATTTATTATAATGTAAAAATAGATACATAATACCTATATTAGTACAATATAATTCATTGGATTAAATTTATAATAATATTATATATATATAATTCTTTTCAACTTTTTAATGACTTTTTTCCACCTTCTAGGCACATTTGCAAATTAGCATAAAACATAATTTTACTTCTTATTTTAATTGAATTTAAAAACTCCAACAAACACAATTTTAATTATTAAGTAAAATGTGGTTCAATATGATGAAAATAATTATTTGGTGAATCGTAACTTTTAAATTTTATTTACCATGGTTATAAGTAAATAAGGTAATTAAAGGTAATCAATAATATAAAATATAAAATTACCCCCTAAAAAGTCATAATTATATTGGATATATGTATTTATACCAAAATATTCCTTATGAAAAAAATATTGATTCTTTTTGATCCAATTGTATTAGATTAGGATATTTATTATATTTTAATTAATGGAGATTTAAAAGTGTTAAATTCAAATTTAAATAACTAAACCATTTTAAATATAGAGTTATACCTAATATCTATTTGACTCGAAATATTCTTTATAAAGATAAAAATATATCCTATATCATGGTATTTTAATTATAATTTCTAGACATTAAATAATTAAATTTATCTATGACACAATGATGATGCAACAATACATTATTAATGAATGAATAAAATAAATAATATTACAAATATTAAAAAAAGTAAATTTAATTTTTTGATTCCATACATGAATTTTAGTGGTTAATATTACATGTTAGGGTTGATTCTAAGTACTTTTTTTTAAGTAATCAATTTTTTATGACTTTAACAAGAACCAATTACTAAATAGTGCCAAAATTGACATAAATGAGTTTTTAAAACAAATAGCATTTTATTTAATTATATAATAGTCCTAAAAATCTATGATTAAGAAAAATGACATAGATAATGTAAATAATTTCATTAATTAACCGCTTTAGTTTATTTTGGAATTTTATTCTATGTTTATTAACCATATAGTGTAAAAATACAGGAGGATATGGTAAGAGTTAAAGTATTTAACTAAGGGTTAAATCATAAATATAGGGTTAATATAATGACCGAAAAATATCTAAAACCAATTGGATGAGAGGTTTTGACCCATAACCAGATTATCCTATAAATAAATCAATATGGATCTATTAGAAACCTAAATTCATTTTATAATTAATTTATATTTCAATATTTTCCTAAAATACCCCTCACCTTTATTTTAAAAAGGCACTTCCCCTTCTCTTAAATTCACAACTCCAAATACATTTTTCACAGCCAAAACCTGACAAAACCTCTTCCCAACTACCTTCAATTCTACCTAGAGGCCATACATTGATTATAAATCCAACCTAAGGATCCCTTTTGTTCAAATCAAAAGGAAGCACCTGAAGAAGAGGTAATTATTTTATCACCTCCCTCTATGTTCTTTTCTTCTTCTACTTCCCCATTCATTGTTCTTTACATAATAAAATAATAAATACAGTAAATTATACATACTTATATATTATTATGATTATGTTAAAATCATATTCATTATTTAATCCATCTAATGAAGGACAACGTCACTGTGCGTGCGTACATGCGACTTACCGTCTCCACGCCGTGGTGTAGTTCGTTATTCAACACTTCATTATTTATATGTGTATTATAATGAGTATAATTTATTTAAATACTAAATATAACATGTTAATTATTAAATATATATATTTTTCCATCTAATTATATACGATTTCACTATCAATAGAATGATATTATTTCTCATGTGTACGTAGAGATTATCCTCTCCCGGACATGATGGGATTCGTTCCCCATCGTAACCATTCAATAACAATTATAATTTTATGATTAAAATTAATTTTTAAGAAATTAATATTATTATAGATATTAATTAAATAAATCTTATCCATAAAAAACAAGACTTACATAAAAAACATATATAGGAAAAAGAATCATTTAACACTCGAAACAATGATAATACTGAAATATTATTTAAAAATAAATATTATAGGATAATATATGATATAATATTTATGTGTGTGGTTATTTTAAATTTTAATAACTATGTTTTAACCATTATACAAGAGGTAAAATTACCCTAGACTAATCAAAATTACAATTTAAGGGTTAATTTTACAATCTAATTATTATCTGAGGTTTTTTATATGTAAGTATCTACTGGGACATCTTTATCATACACATCCATGTTTGTTAAAAATGTATTTTAAAACATATTTACTATTTCCTATACTATGGGATAAATTCATTTATACCATTTCTTGACTTTTTATAAATTTTTTTGGAAGGAATCTTTCTGGTTTTTTCCAAATAAGGCTCTTTATGGCTGTTTTGAAAACTTAAGGAAAGAATGTTGTTTTAACTTATATGGTGGGTGAGGCTTTTTTACACCGCACCTTAAAATCTTCCCTTTAATTCTTATAAGAGTATTTTCAACATTAGTGTATTATTTTATAATTATGTGACTTTTAAATGATTTCAAAGTTGAAAGAGATATTTCTCTCAAATAGTTTTTGGATTGATTTAATCTATGTCAACATCTATTGTTGGATTTTATGTGGTTATAATGTCTGGAATTATGCATTCTATTATTATGAGATTAGAAATTGATATTACATGTGATTATTCGACTAGTAGAATATCTATGTGAATAAGTAAATTGATTTATTTTATTTATTTTTTCTATATTATGTTGATTTTTATGTTTTAATGGACTATGTATTAGTCTTATACATTACCCTAAATTTTTGAGCTTATTTATGACAGTTTTTTCTATATTGTTATCCTGAATTAGAATCTGAGATAACCTCTTTCTTATGTTTTATTTTCTCAAGGATGTTAAGAAGTATATTATGACTGACTTGTAGGGATAATATAAGGGATATGTGTTTCGTAAAAGGAGACACAGTTTTTCTTTTTAATTTATTTATGTAATTTAAAACTTATTTCTGTATCTAATACTTCCAAGGATACTATAATAATTAATATTTTGGGACATGATCTCTTTCGATCATGCTAATGTTATGTAATAATGCACTGACTCTAGGTAACTGGTTCATGGAATTACACTGGATCTACGATCAGGATATTACCAAGAAAGGGTGAAGTAGTAGGATATCCCTATGACTTCCTTTAGTACAAGGTATGATAACTATGAATTCATTGTAATGCCTTTTCGACTCACAAATTCTCTAGAAATATTCATGGAATTTATGAATAGAGTCTTTAGAGATTACCTAGAAAATTTTTTTGTAGTCTTTATAGATGATATTCTAATATACTCCAAAACCAAGGAAGAGAATGAGGGGCATCTAAACACTATACTAGATGCCTTATGAAAAGATAATATCAATGCAAAGTACAACAAGTGGGAGTTCTGGTTTAAGTAAATCTTATTATTGGGGCATATCATCACAAGAAATAGGATATCTTTGGATCCATACAAGACAAAAGAAAATGATGGATACCTGAGGATGACATCTGTGATAGATATCCATAGCTTCCCAGGGTTAGCGGGATATTATCTCAAATTTTTGAGAAATTTCTCACGATCTTCAGTCTCTTTTAACAAGATAACTCAGAAGGGAGCCAAGTTTTCATAGAATGATGAAGGAGGAGAAAGGTTCATGGATTTGAAGAATAAAATTATCCCTGCCCCTATTCTCACACTACCCACTACTGTGGAGATTTTTATAATCTTCAGTGATGCTTTGAAGAAGGGAATGGGCTACATGTTGATGTAAAATAACAATGTCATTTCCTATGCCTCAAGGAAGTGGAAAATTCATGAGCAAAACAATCCTATGAATGATCTGGAGTTAGAAGCTGTGATCTTTGCACTGAAAATGTGGTGTAATTATATCTTTAGGGAGAAGTGTGAAATATATAAAGATCACAAAAGTCTCAAATATATATTCACACAGAATTAGATGAATATGCACAAATGAAGATGGTTCGAGATCATCAAGGATTATGATTGCTCAATCCATTGCCACCATGTGAAAGGTAACAAGGTGGAGGATTCTCTAACTATAAAGGACCCAATGATTTATCATTAATGAGAATTTAAAAGTATTCAATCAAATTATATTTTCTGAATATTGAAATGGGAATCATAAAGAATGAAACATAATAAATCCTTTCACACATCTTCGATCAATCATCTTATTTGTAAAGGTTAAAGGATGATAAAAAAGTTGATGTGGTAATTCAGAAGATTGTGGAAACATTAAGTAAAGGAAATTCCTCATAATTCAATGTTAATGAGGAAGGAATTGCAGGATTTGGGTAAAGACTATTTTTTCTATAAATCTCCGAGTTAAATAATGAACTTTTGGGTTGTTCACATAGTTTGAATTTCTATGCTCACCAAGGAAACACCAAGATGTATCAAGATATGCAAGAGGACTATTGATGTGATACCATGAAGAATGATATCTCTAAATATAAATAAATGTTATTGGTATGTCAGAAATTAATGATTGATAGGTATAAGTCTAAGGGGATGATGCAACTATTACCCATACCATCATGTACATGTGAAAAAATAACCATGTATTTGTCATTGGACATTTGAAGTCATCCAAAGGAAACAATTCTAAATTGGTTGTTGTGAATTGTATTACAAAAATTGCACAATTATTTTTAATTCGAGAGGATTCATCACTAGTTAAACTGGGAAAAATATACATAAGATAAGTGGAAATTATTCATGGAGTACCACTATCTATTGTGTCCGATCGAGATACAAGATTAATCTCTATAATCTGGAAGAGTCTCCAATATGCTTTGAACATTGAGTTGAACATCAGTGTATCCTATCACCCTCAAAATGATGGTCAATATTATAAGACTATCCATACACTTGAGGACATGTTCAGATCTTTTTCATTGGACTTCAGTGGCATATGGGACCAACATCTTCCTTTAATAGAGTTTACTTACAACAACTATTTCCAATCAAGCATCCAAATGTCCCTTAATGAAACAATTAATGGGAAGAGGTGCAGAACAACAGCATGTTGGGATGATGTTGGGGAATGAAAACATCTAGGTCTAGAAATGGTTTAAGAAATGGTGGAGATGGTTAAAACCATCCAACATCCCATAAATGTTGCCCAGAGTCTACAAAAGTGGTATGCTAACAATTTTCTATGGGACCTAGAGTTTGATGTTGGAGACATGGTATTCCTCCTCATATATCTATGGAAAAGAGTAATGAGATTTTGTATGAAGGGAAAGCTTAGTCCAAGGTACATCATCCCTTTTGATATCATTGATTGCATCAGGGTAGTGGCATATCAATTAGCACTCCCACTAAACCTATCTCATGTACATGGTGTATTACATGTATCACTATTAAGGAAGTACATATCATACCCATCAAATGTACTCAATCTAGAGTTTTTACCATTGGACAATGACCTCTCCTATGAAAAGAATCTAGTGAAGATATTATATTATAGAGAAAAAATTCTACAAAATAATACAATTCCCCCCGTCAACGATGTGTGTAGAAACCACATGTCGAAAGAGGCAATATGGGAACCAGAGGAAGTGATGAGGCTGAGTTACACTCATCTGTTTTTTTGTGTGGGAAAATGAAATTTTGTTGGAGAAATTTCTTAAGGGTGAAGGTATAACAACCAGAACATTTATGAATAAAATTTTATTTCATTTAATTAAATGTATTATGGGTATAGAAAACACATGGACTCCTTTTGTTTTATTTTATCCATTTGGATTTATATTACTGTGAATGTGTCCTTACCTTTTATAATATAGTCGTTGAATATGGATCACATGACTAATATAAATATAGGTTTTAAAAAATCCTTTGGACCTAGAGAAAGGAAGTGATTCCCTCACCTAGTGGGATCATACACTATGAATCCCATTTATCAAAGCATTTGATGGAGATAGAATTTATGGGATTTAACCTAGAGAAAGTTCACATCAAGATCCAAAAACATAAGCATGAGAAAAACTATTTATGGGAGAAATTCAGGCTCATTGAGATCACAACCCAAACCATGTTCACCATATGAACCCCTGAATGCTCTACCATCACACACCTTACTCTAAAGGAATATGTTGGTGCAATAACGGTACATGTAAAAAACCCTAAAATTATGGTTACATGCATTATTTTTGTATATAATAATTATCATACTTTCATTTTATTGTTGTTACTTTGTAAATTATGTTTAAATAAAAAATATTATTTTTGGATAATATTAAAATTCAATTAATAAATATATTTTGACGAATTAATGGATTTTTTAATTAAATAATATTTTAATAAATTTTTATTGTTAAATTACTTTTTTTAAATATAATTTATCACATAATTATTATGAATTAAAATGTAATTTTTATCATGGTTTGAAAACTATTTTTTCAAACCCCTTCAATTTTTAATAAATATAGGTTTTTATATTAAAAGTAAAAATTACCAAATTTATAAAATTATTTAGTAAAAATTAATATTATTTTCTTTAATACAGATATCGAAATTTTCTAATGAAGAATTTTATATATTTTTCTAAGGAAGTCGAATTTTTGGTTAAAAATTAAATACGGTATAAATATAAATTATGTTTTATGATATCATAATGACAGAATAGTGATGTAATAAAATACTATAAAAGGTATATATGGGAAAACATATGTTCATCCTTTTAAATTATGCAGTTTTAGGATTATTTGACATATTTTATAAAGTATTAGAGAGTAATACAAGACATATAAAATGTAATAATATTTTAAAATCAATTTTAGAAAGTGTGACTCATATCCACATAAGAAATGGAAATATTTTAATATCTTGGTATCTTAACCTTTTAAAATAATTCATATCCCAAACCTTTTCCAGAAACCATGGGCAAGAACCATGGTATGTTTTGTGGTTTAGAATTTTTTAGTGTTTATTGTCTAAAAATAAAATAACAAATAATTCCCCACCATTCCTATATAAACCCACCCAAGATCCCACTTCTCTTCACTCAATATCTTTGATGCTATAACAACCTATATCCCCTACTCCCTAGAGTCCCCCAAAGTCTCCCCAAATATCCCTTGAAGCCTCACCCAAGCCTTTGGCACACTTCCAAGTAAGGGATATCCCTCTCTCCTTTTTTTTCAAGCACCACTTTTATATATGAAATTTAATTTCCATTTTCATGATTTGGTTTATGTTCTACCATACATAATTACTTTCCATTTGATGTATACTATAGCATCATGCCTTTTTATCACATAAACTTTCATTACATTTTACAAAAATGAGGATCTTTAAGGTTTAGTGTCTTGGAAACCAAGAACATAAAACATGAAAACATAAAACATTCTTGGTAAACACTTGAAAGGCTTATCCTCATGTTCATCCTAGGTTTATTACTGCATCTCAAACCTGGGGACATACATCAAAAGAAAGAGTGAGCAGAAGGCCCAGTAAGGGAAACAAGAGAAACATTTTACATGTGAACTTGAGATACTTCAATAAGGTCATGAAAAGAACATTAAGGCATGAGAAAGAAATCTTGAGATATATCATAATAAAAATAAAATTTTTCATAACTTTAAGATTTGGCTACAACATTTAATATTGACAATCATTTCGTTTCAACAAGTTTCATCCCCAAGGTGTCATTAAAAATTACCAAGGTTATTCACCAAGGTATCAGTCTAAAAGGTCATCTCTATAGATTAAGTCTTTACCCAATGCATTGGAGCGCTATCTGGGTGCACCCTTGACATGTATTTATTATCATGTGAGCCACTTATATCATCATCAATAATTTCATAAACAACCCATATAACATAAAATAAATGGATTTCATTTCATAATCACAACGTTTTAAAAACTGCTTTAAAGACATGATATTTGTGTCACTTTAAACCCACAGAACGGGAAAGCGGGTTTCATGTATGTAAATCCCAGAATTTAAAATAGAAAATTTTGATATATATGTGAATACCCTTTAGTAGAAAGAGATTTGAGTATTCACTTAATTAAATAAATGAATTCGAGAATAAGAGAGAGACATTTTGAGACGGAAATTCTGCAGCATAACAGCTATGTTACAAGGTTTTAGAAAACATTGAAAAGAGAAGGGACATGGGTCACACACTCAAAAATGATACATAAAATAGTAGGGGAACAGAATATATAATATTTAATAACATGGTAATGAAATTTTAATGATATACCATATGAAACGAAAAACATGAAAGGAAGACAAAAATAAGATTTCTCTTATAAGAATTCGGCAGCCTAACGGCGTCACTTAAAACGTCCAAAAATGGATTGACGCGATCAAATAGGGTCTCTCATCATATGAACATAAATGATAAGTATGCTAGATATAGAGATCATACCCCAAAATAATAAAAAGGAACTTGAAATACTTGACATGAAAGTAGATCTTGAAAACGAGAAGGGTGAAAGAACCCCATAGAAATTCGGCAGCCTAACGGCGCCACTTAAACTTCAACAAAAATGAATTGATGAGATCAAATAGGATCTCTCATCATATGAACAAAAATTATTAGTATGATAGATATAGAAATAATACCCCAAAATAATAAAAAGGAACTTGAATGACTTGACATGAAATTAGATCTTGAAAACGAGATGGGTGAAAGAACCCCTTAGAAATTCGGCAGCCTAACGACGCCACTTAAACTTCAACAAAAATGAATTGATGAGATCAAATAGGGTCTCTCATAATATAAACATAAAAGATCAGTATGATATATTTATAGATCATACCCCAAAATAATAAAAAAGAATCTTGCAAGACTTGACATAGAATTAGAACTTTGAAAAGGGAGAAAGGTGAAAGAACCACTTAAAAATTCGGCAGCCTAACGACACAACTTAAAACTTCAAAATATTGAATTGAAGAGATGAAATGGGGTCTCTAATCATATGATCATAAAAGATCAGTTTTATAAATTTATAGATCATACTCCAACATAATAAAAAGGAACTTGAAATACTTTACATGAAAATAGATCTTGAAAAATGAGAAGGGAGAAAGAATCTGTTACAAAAATTTCGGCAGCCTAACGGCGCCACTTAAAACTTCATAAAATGAATTAATGAGAGCAAGAGGGGATCTATCATTATATGAACATGAAAAGGGATGTAAGAGGAGTATAAAAGAATATACATTAACATAAGAACATGGAGCATAAATGAAATTACATAAAAGAGATTTCTTGAAAAGAAAGAGAGAGGTCGGATCCCTTACCTTAAAACGTAACTCTTAAAACTCAAAGGTTGGGACCTTGAGGTATTGTGGGAACCTTGGGAGGACTCCTTGGGAGGTAGTGAGACCAGAAATTCGTTGGGGGAGATTGGGGAGTCGAAATGGATGAGATGATGGCATGGTATTTATAGGGAAAGTGAGGGGACAAGGCATTAATGGCCAAGGTACACCTCAAAAGTGGTTTTCTCAAAACCATGTGCTCTCCCATGGTATTTCCCAGGGAGTTAGGCCAAATGGGCCCCCATACAATAATTCATAACCTTTGGTTGGACAACCCATAAAATATCTCATGACATCATCATGACATAGTTATGATGTCATTAAACATACCGAAACCCTAAAACGATATTTTTACTATTCACTGAAAATTCAAATTTCTCAGAAAAATCCAAAAATTTCACCTTAATCAAATATCAATGCTCTAATTTCCAAAAGGAACTCCATTTTATAAAAATAATTTTCTAAATAATTTTAATTTATTTTTTTAAATAAATACACTATTCACCGAGAATTCATTTTGTTCAGAAAAATCCCCAAAAATTACCTTAACATAATATCGATGCTCTGAGTTCAAAAATGAAATCCATTTTATAAAAATAATTTTCTAAATATTTTTAGTTTAATTTTTAATTAAAAAACACTATTCACCCGAAAAAACTAATACTTGAATAATAATTTATGAAACCGTTATTTAAACATTTTATTGAATCACATTACTTAATCAAGGTGCCTAGATTATATTAATACTTTCATTAAGTGAGATTACTAATCCATTTGGTCACATTACTAATCTTAAGCATAAAATCACTATTCATAATTTACTATTCATCAAAAATCAATTTGATCTTATTAGACTCTAAATTTCATACTGAACATAATTGTAGAAGACCATTTTTTGAAAATCATTAAAAAATTTAATTATTTAAGGTTTACGTAAATATTTTTTAAAATATCCTTTTTCTAAAATTCATCAGAAATTTGCATACTATATTTATCCAGTCATTTGAAAATTCATAAACATCATCATAAGAAGAAATTCCAATTTTTATTTAAAATAAAGG
This sequence comes from Viscum album, assembly GCA_963277665.1. Classification (NCBI taxonomy): domain Eukaryota; kingdom Viridiplantae; phylum Streptophyta; class Magnoliopsida; order Santalales; family Viscaceae; genus Viscum; species Viscum album. Next base: position 56,531,484 of record OY728136.1, read on the forward strand.
ATTACACAAGCCAGTTACGGTCTCCTTACATAGCCCCTTATCACACCAGCATAGGACTTAAGTGTAAGGTGTGCTAATGTGAGAGAATCTGAGGGAGGCTCAGCCAACATCGCACGAGTAGTAATTTCTATCAGTTTGAACTTCTTGCAAAGGCGATTCCATTCTAGCTTCACACGATGAAGTTCAGCTTGGGTTTGGTCTAGAGAAAAGCCCAGTGGTGCTACCTCCTTCCCATGTTCTGTTAGATGGTCTTCGATCGGTCCAAGACTACTGGGTGAGGCCATCGAATCTTCTTTATATAATAATTAACCAAGATTACTTGTATTTAGAGACAATAATCGAAACATTTAGTTTACAGTGGTCATATTGACCAATGGTCATATAACAATCAAAATCCAATGGTCTCATTTTAATTATACTCATGTTATCATATGAAACATTTTTTTGGGTATAAAAATAAAATAAAATAACACATAAAATTAGGAAACAAGATTTATTCAAAATTTCGGGTCATTACAATCTTCCCCCCTTAAGAAATTGTGTCCTCGCAATTTTTAAAATTGGGTTTTGAAATTTCATTGAAAGTCCCACATCGGAAAAGGAGTCAGTAAAACAATTACTTTAAAAGATAGAAAGGGAAGTACAAAGGTCACCCGAGTTAACCCACACTAGGATTCAATGTAAGAAAACATGGACACAGAAGAGAAAACAAAGGGTCAATATAAGGCCCCGACCTTAAACCTTAAATAATATTGAATTAAATTAATAATTCACATTGAGGATCTTTTCAGGTTTAGAGTTTTAGATAATTAGAACATAACTATTACATCTCAAAAGATTACAAAGTAGACACTTCTACTAAGTTTCCATAGAAATAAAAAAAAACTCTTAAAAAGAAACATGTCTAGTTCCATGTTTTATATAGAATTACACTCCCTTGATCCCATCCTTGACCCTATTCCACATTAAGTCCTGTGAAAAACATTTCAAAAAAACATGGGGTGAGCATAAAAAGCTCAGTAAGGGATACACAAAGAATGAAAACAATTAGTTCATCAAAACAACAAGTAAACCATGTATACTTTAACAAAGTAATACTTTTCACCTTTATGAAGTAGTAAAAACTCTTCACTGAATAAAAGATCATTACTTACCCTTTTGTAACCAAAAGATTACCATAAAACCCATAAAAATATCACCTAACATATAAAGGTAACTTGGGACATAAACATACTTAAGTGGAATAACCATACGGTCGACTTCCACGCATATCTCTTAATGGAAGAGCCATACGACCAACTTCCATACATACATAATGGAATAGTTATACGGCCGACTTCCATACCCAATGCATTGGAGGTTATAACATAACCACCTGTCCTGGTATTCACGGCACCACCCGTCATATGGTTTATCACGTAACCACCCGTCAAATGTCCTAGTACCATTATAAAATCATAAGACATAAAACAAATATAATGGAAAGAAAACATTTCCACACTTTGATCACAATATATCACTTAAGTATATTGACATAACAAATCCATTATAAAAACCATTTTCAATACCAAAATAAAAGAAAATAAAAACATGGTATTTATTTTTCATTAAAAGGTAATGGCTTGTAAAGGAAGCTGAATCTCAAATAATGCACACGGCGGCGGAGAAGTCGTTGTCGCCGCATACGTACGAAAAAAACATTCCCTTTTGTCGTTTACTAAATCGCTTCGTATAAAAAGATTCATTTTGAATAAACGTAAACTTTAAATGGGTTTATACACCGTATAAAAGAAATTTGTGTATAAAACGAAAAATGCCTCAATGAAAGGTGATTGAGACGAAGTCCCTTACCTCGGGTCCGACATGACTCGATCGTTCTTTAATGTCCTGAATAATAAACATGAGTTAATTTCTACTTTCTTAAGAACCTTTTTCAAGATTATTATTCCTTTTATATCACTTATTTCCATGTTATAAACATTATGTAATCATTTAAGTTAATAATGTTTGTTTTGTCAATATTTGGTTCTTAAGTCGAAAGTGGACTTCTTATAATTACATGTTATTCATGTGGTCAAAAGTTCATTATATCCAGAATGATATTCAAAATTTGGATATGATATATATCATATATATCCAGAATATACATGTATTTATAATATTACATAATCATTTAGACGTAAGAAATTAAATGCACCGTTCATGGAGACGGTAAGCCGTACGTACGCATGAACGCTACTTTCATTTCTATGTCATATTAATGGAATTAAAACTAAAGAGAGGTATGTATATTTTAATTCCAGAATTATATTAATCATTTAGATGTATCATTCATCATATATATCCATTATATACATGTACTTTTAATAGTACATTACATTTGGGGATAAGAAATGAAATGCACCATTCATGGAGATGGTAAGCCGTACATACGCATGAACGCTAATTTCATTTCTATCTCATACTTTAATGGAAAGAAAAAAAATAATGATATAAATTTATATTATAATTCCAGTATAACATCATATATAATAACTTTAAATCCATCCTTTATACATCCCACATATGGCATTAACGAATCAAATCACTTTGAGGGGGCGGTAGTCCGCACTTCCTAAAATAAAGATATCGCGTATACCCATAATGGAAGCCATAAAGGTATGCCACAATTGAAAAATACAGAAGCTTAAGTAAAACATAAAAATATTATATATCATATATAAACATAGTGACATCTTAATGGACACCTTTGAAGGTGTTATATGAGTGTTGAACAATCATCGTTTCGTGAGGCAGAAATTCGCCATCCACAGAAACTGTATGTTCTTTAACCATTAGATGAAGGTGTGTGTAAGTGTTTCTAGAATAATTATTATAACAACATCCTAGTATAATTAAGATATTGGAGTTATTACAAAATAAATGAATAAAAATAGTTTAGGGGGTTGGAGAAGAAAAATAAAACAAAATGACTCAAGTGAATACATTACCTTATAATTGGGTAACTCCCTTTGGTTTGAGCTCAAAGGCTTCCTTGGGAATACTTCTACCCAAAGTGAGGCTTCAAGGAGTTAGAGAGGTATGTTGAGTGACAATATGAGTAGGGTTTGGTTGAGCCAAAGGCTTTGGAAGTGTGGGTAATGAGGTAGAGGTGGGGGCCTTTTATAAGAGGAGAGGAGGGGCACTCTTGGAAGGTAAAGAAAAGTCACTTTATTTTTAAATGGTATTCGGATTTAAGAGGTCCCACATTGATATAATTCGAGGGTAAGATGATAAGGGTTTAAAATCCACCAATCCAATAGGTTTTGGACATGTTTAGGTCATAGATTTTACATTATCATTTCATTTTATTTAAATTCTTTATTAATGAGGTAATCACTACAACATCATGACGTCATAAATAATTTAATTTATTTAAAGTCTAAAAATTATAAAAAAAAATACTATGATGTAGGAAATCGTTTTAGATTTCCAATGACTATTTGTAGTAAAGAATATGACTTGTATAACCCCATGTAAAAATTGTTTTATTAAAACATCTCATGTTTGTGTTATTTTTACTTTTAACATTAAATAAAAGGTATTTATGTCATTTTCCAACCAATGTGGCTCCATGGGGTCCCCAAGTTGACCCATGGATTGTCTTGGTCGGCCATGACACATCCAATGAGGTTAAGACACGTGTCATGTTCATTTCATTTTATTAAAACATTATTCTTACCTTAAACTACACTAATTACCTTTAATCGCGATTAAGAACTTAAAAGTTACTATTCACCAAAAAAATTATTTTAATCTCATTGAACCACATTTTACTTCTTAATGACAACCATGTATGTCGTATTTTTGAAATTCAAAACACAGAAGTGGTAAAATTTCATTTAAATGAAAAATCAGTTTTTATAAGTACCACTTAGTGGTTTCACTATTCATAAAAAATTGATGTTTTTCAGAAAAATACCAAAAATTCACCCTAAGATATATTTGATATTCCGATTTCAAAAATGAAGTCTATTTTAAAAAATTCAAAACATATAACTCACATTAATTAATTTAATAATTAATTCCCGCTGTCATGACAAATAGCTTGTTTTTATGAAACAATAAGTATCAAAAGATTGACACTAGTTTAAGTCCGATTTCAAAGTGAAATTAATTCCAACGACCACTATTGGATTTAATGGTAAAAATATTTTCTAATTTCAATTTAAAACCAATTCAAAAGATAATCTAATCATATAAATAAATTATATTAAAAAGAGGTTTTGAATTAATATACAACATTTTACACTATTCATTAAAAATGATCTTTATCGGAAAAATACCAAAAAATTACAAAAAGTAATATTTGACGTCACAATCATAAAGAATAAGTTTATTTTGACAAACATAGCTTATAAAATTTTCAAAAGATACATTTAAAAATGGTTTTCCATAAAAAGGAAGTAAAACAATCTTTTAAAAATATTAGTGTATTTCATGCTTAAGATTGGATTTATTTTCATTTTAAGCCTCTAAAACACTATCTAATTCATTAATAGGCATAGATAAAAATATCTATTATTCATTATTTACTTGGGATTTTACATCCTTCCCCCCTTTAGAAAATTTCATCTTCGCAATTTATTTACTTATCGAATAAGTGGGGGTGTTTATCCCTCATTGCATTTTCAGATTCCCATGTTGCCTCTTCAACCATATGGTTTTTTCACAAAACCTTTACCTGGTGAATTACCTTATTTCGCAACACTCTCTCTCTTTGGTCATGAATATGGACTGGTTGTTCTTCATAAGATAAGTTCTCTTCTAGTTGAACTACCTCTAGACTCAAAACATGAGATGGATCTGGCATATACTTTCTCAACATCGAAACATGAAAAACATTGTGTACCTGAGATAAACTCGGAGGTAATGCCACTCTGTATGCAACTGATCCAACTCTCTCTATAATTTCATATGGTCCAATGAACCTTGGACTCAGCTTTCCTTTCTTACCAAATCTCATCACACTTCCATGGAGAAACCTTGAGAAAAACATGATCACCTACCTCGAAAGATAGATCCTTCCTCCGGTTATCCGCATAACTCTTCTGCCTGCTCTGAGCTATTCTCATGTGTTTCTGAATCAACTAAACTTTTTCAGCCATCTCTTCTACCAATTCTGGTCCCATCATCTTCCTTTCACCCACTTCATCCCAAAATGCTGGAGTTCGACACCGCTTCCCATATAATGCCTCAAATGGTGCCATCTGTATACTGGAATTAAAACTGTTTTTATAAGAAAACTCAACCAAAGAAAGATGTTGGTCCCAACTTCCCTGATAATCCATCGAACAAGCTCATAGCATATCATCCAAGGTTTGAATTGTTCGTTCTGACTGCCCATCCAATTGTGGATGGAAATCTGTACTAAAATTTAATTCCGTACCCAACGACTTCTGAAGGACTTTCCAAAATTTAGAAGTAAACCTGAGATCACGGTCAGATACAATGGAGAGAGGAACTCCATGTAACCTGACTATCTCTTTAAGATACAATTGAGAAAGTTGATCTAGAGAGAATGTATCTCGAATAGGAAGGAAATGAGCAGATTTAGTCAAGCGATCAACAATAACCCAGATTGTATTATTACCTCTAGATGTCTTCTGTAATCCCACGATGAAGTCCATGGATATATTCTCCCATTTCCACTCTGGCACTGGTAGAGGCTGAAGCATCCCTTTCAGTAACTGCCTCTCTGCTTTAACCTGCTAACAAGTCAAACACTTAACAGTAAAATTAACAATATCTCTTTTCATTCCATCCCACCAGTAATACTCCCGCAGATCTCTGTACATCTTAGTACTTCCAGGATGAACTAAAAACGGGGAACAATGAGCCTAACATAACAACTCATTCTTCAACTTTGAATCACAAGGCACACAAAATCTCTTCCCAAATCTAAAAACACAATCATTATCAATGTTGAATTCAGGAAACTTACCCTTCTGAACTAGCTCTACCTTTTTCTGCAACTCACTATCTTGCTTCTGTGCTTGCTTGATTCTGTCTGATAGGGAAGATCTTAATGATACCTGAAACAAAACAGAAGGACATCCTGCACCAATAACTTCTATGCCAAAGTTCATGAAATCAAAAACCAAAGGATCTCATTCCAAACGTAGCATGGTTAATGAAGCATTACTTTTTCGACTCAAAGCACCGGCCACTTTATTTGATTTTCCCGGATGGTAGTGAATTGTACATTCATAATCCTTGATTAATTCCAGCCATCTCCTCTATCTCATGTTCAATTCTTTCTGAGTGAATATATACATTAAAATTTTTTGATCAGTATATATTTCACACTTTACTCCATACAAATGATGCCTCAAATTTTTTAAATCAAAAACAACAGCAGCTAATTCCAAATCATGTGTAGTGTAATTTACCTCATGAGTTTTCAACTGACGTGAAGAATAAGCAATTACCTGATCATTCTGCATAAGGACACAACCAAGTCCCTTCAACGAAGCATCACTGTATATAACAATCTCACCATTCCTAGAAGGAAGTTCCAAAACTGGAGAATTCACCAATATTCTTTTCAACTCCTGAAAACAATCATCACATTCTTTTTTCCAGATGAACGTAACACCCTTACGAGTTTGCTTAGTCATTGGACTAGATAAGCGTGAAAAATTTTCAACAAACCTTCAGTAGTAACCTGCCAAACCAAGAAAACTATGGATCATGGTTACATTTATGGGTCTTGGCCATTCTTCAACAACTTTTGTTTTAGCAGGATCAAGAGTTATTCCATCTTTTGAAACAATTTGACCAAGGAATGAAATTTGTTGCAACCAAAACTCACACTTGATGAATTTCCCATATCATTTATTTTCTTTTATGGTTTGCAAGATAACCCTTAAATGACTTTCATGATCCTCTTTACCTTTAGAAAACACCAAAATATCATCAATAAACACAACCAACATTTTTAACCTGAGTCAACTAAGCCATCACTACAACAAACTGTTTAGTTCTGATTCTGACCATCTCAGGGTACTGATTTGAAAGGTCATTTTCCTCTGTATGCCTTCCCAGAAAAGATATTCTTTTTCCACTATGAAAACCCATTCTGAACACAGAAATATCTTAGGTGAAGTAACATTGTAATCTTTAAATGCTATATCATTTCAATCGTACCATAAATTAAATTATAATTTTACACTTTTCTTACTCCTAAAGTTGTCTAAACTGACCTCTGATACCAACTATAAGGCCCCGGCCTTAAACCTTACATAATATTGAATTAAATTAATAATTCACATTGAGGATATTTTCAGGTTTAGAGTTTTAGAAAATTAGAACATAACTATTACATCTCAAAAGATTACAAAGTAGACTCTTCTACTAAGTTTCCATAGAAATAAAAAAACACTTAAAAAGAAACATGTCTAGTTTCATGTTTTATATAGCATGACACTCCCTTGATCCCATCCTTGACCCTATTCCACATTAAGTCCTGTGAAAAACATTTCAAAAAAACTTGGGGTGAGCATAAAAAAGCTCAGTAATGGATACACAATGAATGAAAACAGTTAGTTTATGAAAACAATAAGTAAACCATGTATACTTTAACAATGTAATACTTTTCACCTTTATAAAGTAGTAAAAACTCTTCACTGAAAAAAAAGATCATTACTTACCCTTTTGTAACAAAAAGATTACCATAAAACCCATAAAAATATCACATAACATATAAAGGTAACTTGGGACATAAACATACATAAGTGGAATAACCATATGGTCGACTTCCACACATATCTCTTAATGGAATAGCCATACGGCCAACTTCCAAACATACTTAATGGAATAGCCATATGGATGACTTCCATACCCAATGCATTGGAGGTTATAACGTAACCACCCATCCTGGTATTCACGGCACCACCCGTCATATGGTTTATCACGTAACAACCCGTCAAATGTCCTAGTACCATTATAAAATCATAAGACATAAAACAAATATAATGGAAAGAAAACATTTCCACACTTTGATCACAATATATCACCTAAATATATTAAAATAACAAATCCATTATAAAAACCATTTTCAATACCAAAATAAAAAAAATAAAAACATGGTATTTATTTTTCATTAAAAGGTAATGGCTTGTAGAGGAAGCCGAATCTCAAATAATGGTCACGGCGGCGGAGAAGTTGTTGTCGCCGTATATGTACGAGAAAAACATTCCCTTTTGTCATTTAGTAAATTGCTTCGTATAAAAAGATTCCTTTTGAATAAACGTAAAAGTAAAAGGGTTTTATACCCCGTATAAAATAAATTTGTGTATAAAACGAAAAATGCCTCAATGAAAGGTGATTGAGACGAAGTCCCTTACATCGGGTCCGACTTGACTCGATCGTTCTTTAACGTCCTGAATATTAAACTTGAGTTAATTTCTACTTTCTTAAGAACCTTTTTCAAGCTTATTATTCCTTTTATATCACTTACTTCCATGTTATAAACATTATGTAATCATTTAAGTTAATTAAGTTTTTTTTTCAATATTTGGTTCTTAAGTCAAAAGTGGACTTCTTACAATTACATGTTATTCGTGTGGTCAAAGGTTCATTATATCCAGAATGATATTCATGATTTGGATATCATATATATCATATATATCTAGAATATACATGGAAGCATGTCACAACAATGAAACATACTAATAACTGAGTTAGTATGGAATATTATCATTCAAGCATGTTAAATATATCACTGAAACATACTATCTAAAGAGGCATGCTAAAGAAAATAAAACATGGCATTACACCCAAGGAAAAAAATACAAATTTGTAGGGATCCTACTAATGCAACTACATGGAATGTTATATGCATTCCATGTGAATCTCTAAGTGCCAAAGATGATTCATGTATGAAACTTATTTGCCATATCAGGCCAAGAAAATTATTCTTTTCAAAATCCTCAAAATCAATAAACAGTAGAAAATACACCAGTCACTCAAGGTGAAATCATATCAACTGTAACCTCTAATAGTACAAACATAAATTCCCATCCCTGGCCACTTGGTCATTTCCCGTACATGAGGTGATCATTCCCAAGCATGGATATTAACCCATGCACCGCCACATTCCTAGTCTCATGTCTACCAACCACAAAATAGTAAGACAAAGGAAAAAAAGAAACATAAACCTCTGATACCAATTTATAACATCCCGACCCGACTCAACACTAAACCGGTGGCCAGAACAGTCGTCACATGACCTCAAGAACGTCTCTTCATACGCTAGAGGCTGCAGACCAGTAGCGATGGTCTAAAGATAGTCATTGTGAAGACTAAACCCAAATTTTATTGTTCAAAAATAGACAGAGGCAATAAATAGAAGAAACGGTCTAATAATGATAATGCAGCAGAAAAAGATTTTATAAATCTTGTACAAAACAAATGGCCAACGCCAAATTATACAACAAATACATGCATGACATGTTAATGAAACAAAAGAAGAAAATAGTGAACAGAATAGCATGCTTTACATTCCCATTCAGAAATAAATAAATAATGACTCAAATCCCAAAGGGTGATATCCTCGAGCATCCTGAGCCTCCGCTCAGTCCTCTGCTCCTAACTCTTAAGTAAATGAAACATCATAGTCCTGCAACCAAATAGAATCTAATATGTTATCCAATGCAATAACATCCCGAGTAGGGTCTGATATATAAATCTTAGTAGGCCTGGACCACCAGAGTCTACCCCAAATCCCGGAATTTAATAAATAATTTAAAACATGTGAAGGCATGCGTAAAATAATGTAAGCAATACAATGTAACTATATACTCATGTACCTGCTTCATCCCTCAGTTGGTGTCTGAACCTGCACTATTCATTTGTCATGCATACTCAACAATCATTACATAAATCATTTACCATTTATCAATTACACAAATCTTATTATGAAAGTCTTGAGATTCGGCCTACGCCCAACATTACCCATATAATTCACTCACCATAGATGTATCTAAAGACCATCTATGTACACAAGTTTAAGATCAAATCCAATCTTGTGCTTTGTCTTGGTTAACGCAACATTAGTTATTCCATTAAATCTTTCATATATTATGTCTAAGCCCGTCCACTAAAATAGTCATTCGCTCCAGGGTTCATCCACTAACTGTGGTTCACCCAATTCATTAATATGCTTCAACCCTTTCTCATAAAAAATTCACAAATCATCATGTCACAATAGCCTTCACTAACCAATAACTCATTTCATGCATGAACAATTGGACCCACAGACAAATGTTAATTAATGGGTGTAGAACATCATGTCTAGCACCCTATTGAGTATTCAAGGCATCAGTCCATATCTCACAACCCATGGGTATTTGGATAATCAGTCCCTATCTCACAACCCATTTATCAATCATACACATACATCTATCATTGTTGTAGAACGCCATTTCTAATATCTTGTGAGTATTTGGAGCATTAGTCCCTGTCTCACAACCCATTCATCAATCACACATACACATTTATCATTGTTGTAGAATACTAGGTCTAACACCATAAAACCATCCCATCAATTAATTCAAAAATTAATTAACAACACAAATCTCTCCTCAGACAAGTCAGCACTTAATTAATCAAATCCCTTAAGAAGTCTGAACCCGTCCACCCAAACAGTGATTCGTCCAGAACCTTATCAATATACATGAACCCCATAATCACCACAAAACATGATGAACAATACCAAGGTATTTAGAAACCGTCTCACACAACATATCAAATTTTCAAACAACCTAATCCAAGACAACTTAAGGCATGTAAAACTAATATGTGACAAAAGTACTACTGGATAACAATCGTAACAAACAAACAAATCACAATATTAATTTAATGCATGCAAATTAATTAATTCAATAATTAATTAATCAATCCTTATCTCATTAACCAATCATTAATTAGTTATCCATTTACCATTTATCTTGAAATAATTAATCCCTCCATTAATTGTTATTAGTTTCCAATTATCTTCTTAACATGTCAAATATTCGATATTCCCAATAATCTGTAAAAGCCACAATCTTATCCCAACTCATTTCTTGATAATTAATTCTATAATTAATTATCCTATTACTCATTCTCCCATTCAGATCATTCAATTGTTTAATCATATCACTTTGACCAAAAATAGCAACCCATGCTTAAAATCAACACATGTTCAAGTCCTCATTTATCTCATGTGAGTGGAATTAATTTATAACATTAAAAGTATCATGAATAAAAAATCATAATAAAGGAAACTCAAATTTTCAATTTATTTAAATAATCTATATTTATTCAATAAAGTGTTAAATATTTGGGACCCTACCTTGGGTTTTGATGGAAACCACAACGAACGAAGAACCCTCAAGAGAAACAGGTTGATTCTTCAAAATCCCACCTTAGATCACTTATTTTAGAAATACCATGACCAAAACTCATCAAACATGGCATCAAAACAGTTAGATCAATCCATAACGGGCATAGATCTAAGAAACTGTGAGAAGAGGAGATGTAGATCTAAAAAGATCTAAGAAACTGAATAAGAACGAAGAAAAACATATACCTACATCAAGAGTTTGGCTTTGATTTGTCAAGAGAAGCCTTTGGATAGACTCCAAAATGCTTGGGATAGGTTTTCCAAATATCATGGGAGAGTAATACCGAGTTCTAGACACTTTTGATGAAAAACGAGCCATATAAAAAAAACGAGTGAGATCCACAATTTAAGGATCTTGTTTAAGTGCCTGCATGGTTTGACAAACCGTGCGCTAGCTGTGCATTAGCTACTGCCTCGACCACCCTTATCGCATGGTTTGGTCGCACTGTAAGACAAATCGTGTGCTGCTCGTGCAAAAGATACTGCCTCCAAGACCAGCTACGCAAGGTTTGGCCGCATGGTTAGACAAATTGTGCTCCGCCCGTGCAACTTCCCCTTAACCTCAAAACATCTCTGAAAGTTTGAAAAAATGGCATCTTTAGGTGATCCAACACTAGGAATAAAATTATGGTCCTAGTTTTAAAAATAATGACCCCTTTATAAACCAAAAAAGAAATTCAGAAACATTCATAATTTTAACCCGGTTCAAAACACGGGATCTTACAGACAAGTTGTTCCCTTCGAGGTGAATCTGATCTCTCAAGCTGATTCAAGTTATTATTTACAACCTGAGTTATTCGAATCATCATCCTCATAATGTTGTCCATTCCATATTTCATCAGAACGGAATCCATTACACACATCATTTTTGTGGTTCCTCCTATTTACTACATTTTTTTTGAAATAAGAATACCTTAGTGAGAGTTGTGTTACTTTTAATAATTTTATAATTTTAAAAGGAGTTTATATCTTAAAACATCATGTTTAAAATTTTTATTCCCTATTATCCTATAATATAAATTAAAATTTTTATATATCCTTCATAATAATTCATAAAAGGCTTATGATTAACCAAATATACCCCCAGGAGTGTCAAACTAGTTGTCCAGCAAGGCCCATTATCATGCACTAGTTTTTAATCTAGTATATGTCAATGTAGCGTTTCAGGTGTTACCCCAAGGTATATATCTTCTAGAGACAAATCCACTTGTATTATAAAGATAGTGATGTATTTTCACATAAACCAATTACTTAATAATCACCAAAATTACAAGATATTTTCCTTTAGTTAGACTCATCCATAGGGTTTTTATTAATGTTTTCTAATCAATATTTCCACAAATAACTAAACCATCATTTGATACTTACTCTAAAAGTATTCATTTTTATTACATAACATTCCATTAATTGTGACATAACAAAGGATATTTTAAGGTTTAGTTTCATGGAAATTAGATTAATAATACATGAAATCATAAAAAATCATCTAATAAATAAGGAATACATTCTCATGGGTTCACCCTAGGTTAATTTTTACTGCACCTCATATCTCAGGGAAATCTATGAAAGGAAAGGGATGAGCATGAAGCCTAGTAAGGGAAAAAGAAGGGATATATATTTTATTTGACTATGAGACATATCAATAAGAACAGGAGTCATATTAATAAGCCACGAACATGAGACATATAAAAATAAAAATAATATGAATCACAACAAGGAAATTTTTCAATAACATAAGAATGATGCATTCATAAGCAGGTTACTAAGGTTTATCACCAAGGTTTCATAATTGAAGATTACAAATAATATTCCCCAAGTCATCAGAAAACTAGTCACATATAGAGATTAAAATTTATACCCAATACCTCAGAGATCTATTAGAGATAACTGCTCAAATTTTTTAATTTCATACAAACAATATAGATCATAGTAAATCATTTCATTAATATCCCATGAAAAAATAAATAATGATTTTATTATCAAATTCATGTCATAGAAATGTTCATAAAGGCATGATAATTACATCACTATTAACCCAAAATAGAGGAATATAGGTGATATATATGTAATTACCTGAATCAGTATATAATTTTATATATTTTTTAATACCCATGGAAAATAAATAGCCATGGTAATTAAAAAAATAAAAATAATGAAAATTTCTCAATTAACATAACAATAATATATTCTACAGTATTACGGGTATAAAAAACATATTATGGAAAGGTAAAATGAGTGGGGGAAAGGGTATACCATTGATAAATTTATATTATTAAAGTAATGGGATAATATAAAGTGGAAAAAGGAATTAGTTTGGAAATTAGAAGATATAACACAAAAAAAGAAACTTGAATGGAAAAGAGTAGTGAATATTTCACTTACCTTAAATATTTGTTCCAAATACATGAGGATGGAATGATATGGGATTAAAGAAACCTTGGGAGGACTCATGTGAAAGAAAATTTAGTATAAATTCATGAAGGATGAAATTTTAGTGAATATTAATGGGGAAATGGGTGGGTATTTATATAAAAAGTGGAGAAATTGTTTAATAATTTCAGAATATTGGCCTTAGAAATCCATGTTGTGGAGAAAGAAAAATCATTTCCTTAACCAAGGGGTTTTCTCATGGTTATGTACATATGAGTTGTATTTTTATGATATTTAAATTCAGTATAACTGAACAAAATTTTTAATACTTCTTTTGGCATTGAAAACAAAATTTTACACAAATTAATGTGTTTAAAATCAAATTTTTTATTTTAGACTCTGGAAAGTAACTTATAGAATTGTAAGTTGATTAAAATATATTAAAATAGATAATATTTAAAAAAATAACATATTTTAGGTTATGTATTGTGGTTAATAAATTATTTCATCATTATGATATAAATATGATGTTATTAAACATATTAAAAACCCAAAACTATATTTTTACAATTCACAAAAAATAGATAATTTTTGAGAATTATTATAAATTCACCCTAAAATAATTTTTAAAAAATGATAAAATGTAATTTTTATTTTATTATAAAATATCTATAATTATTAAAATCTTATCTTTTTAATATAAAAATTCTTATTTTTTAAAAAATAAAATTTTTGAAGTCATAGTTAAAATTTTGACACTTATAAAAATTTCCTAAAAAGTTATAATTTTTTTTTATAATTTATAGATATATAAGATTATTTTGAAAGACCATTTAATTAATAAAATATTATTCATTGTACCAATGTTTTTTATAATAATTTATATATTTTCTAAAAATTAAAAATATGATTTTTTTTCATAAAATCAATTTATAATATTCGGCTTACTTAAAAAATATATTATATTAATAAAAATATTCTAAAAAAATTAGTTAATGGAATAACCGATTAATTTGTACAAAAGAAATTACTCTTTAATAAATTAAGGCTTGAACTTGTATTCCATTATTTCTCCTGTGTACTCCCTAAGGGTACATTGTGTGATGGGGGTATTTTTAGGTGGTGGCTCGAATAACATTGACCAAATGGTAATATCAAATAACTTGAACTTATCCCATATGTTATTTCATTCATACTTCAAATAGTGAATCTCGACATGGACAAGGTTAAGGGATAACCCAGTAATGCTACCACCCTCCCAATTTCTAAGAAAATGGGATTTAAATGTCATGGCCCTAATAGATGATGCTATCGATTATCCATTATGAATCCATTATCCATTGTTACTACTTGTTATAAATGATAATTACAATTTTTAAATTATTATAAATGGTTATAATTTCTAATTTTTGAATTTTCCAGGATTATATTGACCAATGGTTATATTTGGACAATGGTTATATAACGATCAAGTACAAATGTTAAGAATTTCATTTAAATACTGTAAATATCATTTCATTATTTCACTCAAGATTTACAATAATTACTCTTCATGTTATATTTTTATTTTTTGAATATTATGATTGGTTTTATAATATTTTGTTTATTTTCCATATTAGTGTTCATTGGAGTGATTAATCTAGCATATTTGGGAGATCCTTGTTTTACCATTTTAGATTTTATATTTTATATTTTTTTTCAATTGTATTGCTTAGTGTTTTCATTGCTTTTTTTGCAGACTAATGGAATGAAATTTTTTAATGATATATGGATTTTTTGGTTTGTATTTTTTTTGTACATGTATAATTTTATATAATAAAAAAAGTATAAGGAAAAAATATCATTTAAATATCTTAGATCATTATAGAAGTACCCAGGCATGGTGACTATATACTCAGTAGGATTTTCCTAATAAATTCCCAACTCACACTACTCGGATATGAAATTCTAATAAAGTTTACATAAAACAGTTAAAAATATTTTTAATCAATTTATATAAAAACCATAAAAATTTCCAAGGTAAAATAATTTTCATGTTCTAATATAGTTTCATGTTATTTTACATACTGATTGATGTGTCTCCACACAAACAGACATACACTCTTGCATGTTATGTTATAGTTCCATACTCATGAGCGGCCCATCATCCATCCACTTATTCATCACTAGGTCTCCAATATCCTTGTTCCATAATGTAAAAAACCCCATATCCTAGGTCACTTACTTATATCCCAATAGTACACACTACTTATTCAGGGTCACATGAAAACCATGAAATCACATAAACCATGTATACCAAAACCCATTACATACAATTCCATATAAAAACAATTAATTATTGGAATCATTTCATCAAACCAATTATGTGAAAAGAGAATTACATAATCTTTAAACTAACATCTTAAAATTATTAGAAAAAATCGTTTTCCCAAAATCCATTTAATTCAAAATTTTCAAATCCAAAACAAAAAAAAGATTTCTGTCATGAATTAACAATGTTTTAGACAAAAAATTGATGAAAATTTATTATTTAAACTAATAATTCATGTTATAAGTCAAAACTATTATAGATAATCCACCCACATGTCAACTATAACATCCCACACATCCTCGTTTGATTTAGAAGATGCGTAGTTTCTACAAACCTTTTGGACATGCCAAAGGCACCAAACACTAGAAAATAGTCACAAAGGATTTAGGGAACATTTGAAGATGATTGACCCATTTTAAATAAATGAACCAAACCAATTACAACAAAATCCAATCAAGTAAATTATGCATGAATTAAAAAATAAAACCAAAGGTATAACTGATAGTATACAATAATATCAGAGTATAATCATAAACAAGATACCATAATTAAAAAATTCCATGAGACTCTAAGAACTAAATAACTTCAAATGATATAATACCAAGTAACCCCCAAACATGATCCAAGATATAAATCTGCATGCTATTCCTAAGGAATCAAGATGAATCACTAGGGAAATATGGTACCTTCCATTTACTTGTGATCTGATCGATGAAATATGAAAATTCCCTAAAGTTACCAAGTAGGATATGATTATAAATTCAGTAGTATTTTTCCAATGTCTTATCAACTAACACTACTAGGAAAAAACCTGTTAGAAAAAATTATATAAAATAGTTTAAAAGTATTTTAAACAATTTTTATCAAAACCTAAAAAAAATTCAAGGTAAAAAATTATCATGTTTTTATTCAATTTTATGTTATTTGGAATATCATTCTGGTATCTACACACACAAATATGTATGCTAAGTGACTACTATATATGCATGAGCAGACTCTCATCCATCCACAATGTTTTCACTAAGCATCCAATATCCTTGTTCCCCAAAGGAACATGCCCCATATACTGGGTCACATCCTTGTTCTCCAATGGTATACAACCCTTATTCGGGGTCACATCAAAATTATGAATGTACACCAACGATATTTTCTAAAAAACCAGGGAATAAAATTTCACACTAAACCAATTATATATTTTAAACATTTAATAGAACCTCATGTGTGCATCACAACAATTACAAACTTTTAAAACTGACATCTTAATTTTTTTGAAAAGAGGGTTATCCCGAAATCTATTCAATCCCCTAATTTCTAGGCCATAAGAAAACCTGATTTTCCTCATGAATCATAGAAGAGTTGAAAACTATTTTCAAGAAAAAAAAATTAATCAACATTAAGAAATCATGTTCTATGTAATGTGGATATGAGGTAGAATTCACATACCTCTCCACAGTTGGAAAAAATGAATAATCTAGGTTAAAAATTCAACATTTAACATCAGATTTATTTTCCATTAATAGATCCAAAAATATCTCACCATAATATAATCCAAAACACATTGATATATCTGTGAAAAACATGATCAATGGTTCTGAGAGAACGAAGAACATCATATCTTCGAAGAATGAGGAATAAGGGAGAGAATAAGAACTTAATGATTATAGATCACTAATAAACATTGATCCAGATATGAATATCTTATAGACTAATGTGAAATGTCTCTAAATCCGTGGGATGTAGATATGCTTGAGATACTATGTGATTAGGGAAATTATGTGGTTTTAAGGTCTTAATTCCCATTAAAACCATAATTTTTAGGGTGAAAAATATACACCACTTGGTTAGGCCTCGCAGTTATAATCTCAAGTTCACCCGTCACACAGTTAGAAAAACCATGAACCAACCATGTTTTTCACTATAATTCACTACGGATGGTTTCCCTTAGAACTCACATGACTTTCCCAAACCGTTCACCAACAATGTGCCTATCCAGTGACTTCCAAAACATATTGCATGATTTCTTGGTGGGAGTGCATGATTTTTTACTATCTATAAACAATCTATGGACCTCAAAAAGAACCTCGAAAACATCTCTAAACCTCTCAAAAACACCCCAAAATTAACCCTAGTCTTTTATAAGGAAAATTTAAATAAATAAATGTTCATTTACTTGAAAATAATTTGATATATATATTCTCATAAAATTATTTTTTTAGTATTTTTCTAAAATATTCTATTTTCAGGGGAATATTGTGATTTTTTTGAAAATACCAGGGATTTTTTATATATAATCACATAATAAAACATAAGAAACATTTTTATTTACAATAATATTTTTATTTTAATTAACAATATATATATATATTAAAACATTATTCTTTAATTACAAACGCATTCTTGATATTTTAGTAAACGATTATAATTTTCTAACTAATTGTTTTAAAAAAAAATTAGTATTTTAAAATTATCATTTTTTCAATTTAATAAATTTATATAGATTTGATATTTAAAATCCATTGATCCAGGTTACCTAATAAGGTTAATTTTATTTTTATGTATATATATTATGTTACCTTGATTAAATATTAACTACCACAATTAAATGATAATTTTTAAGGAATAATACTTTTAAAAATATTGTCTATTTTTAAAATTAAATAAAATAATTTTCTTAATTAAAACTAATATATGATGATTAAATATATATATAATTAACTTAACAAACATTTAATTATTAATAAATGTTAAATATTATGAAATAAGATTAATAATTAAAATGACATTATTATAGAGAAATAAATTTTCAACACGTTTTATGTTTTTATTTAAAAGTTAATTTTCTCAAACATATAAATTAAATTAAAAAAATAGAACAAAAATTATAATTAATAACATAATTTTTTAGTAAGGGTCTACATATATTTTTATTAGTAAAATAACTGACATGATTAAAATTTAATTAAGAGAAATAAGCATTTAAATGATTAATCTATGATGGCTTGAATTTTCCTAAATTAATATCACCTTTAGACCTTGATGAAAACAATTTTAGGTTATAAAGAGTTACATATATGTATCATCAACATAAACTCACCTATCTCTCTAACCTTCATTCCTCTCCATTCATACACCTTACTTACAATTCTTTTCTATTGGAAAGCCCCTCTTCCTCACTTATAAAAGGGGAATCACATAAAACTATTCAATACTATAATCCAATATAGAAACTAAATTAATAACACTAAAACAATTTAATCTAATTTTTGTCTTTTATACACCTTATATGCATTGATAAACGAAATTTAACTTAACTCCCTCAAAATCTAAGGCCTTTATCAAGAGAAAGTTAAAGGTGTAAACAAAGGTATCATTTCTTTATTAACATTTATTTATTATTATTTACATTATAAAACAAACCTAAAAATTATATAATAACTACATAAACATAATTATTGTGTTGATATAATATTAAAATATTTGTACAACCATTATTTATTCTCTACCATCTACAATGAAAGAGAAGAGTCATCATTATTGCATGATTTTGGAATATGGCCTCTACGATGTTCCAATTTCAGTTTTTCATCAGCACTCATAATAGATAGTATTTATGATTGTATAAAAGAATAAATATTATTTATATAATTTTTTTATGTTTTTAAAATTATCAATTAATATACACCATCAAACCTATCATTCATGGGTAACAAAATAGCTAATCGTGTGTTGTGGACACTAACACCTCCATGAATATATGTGCTTCATTTTCATTCACATACATACATGGATAGTTTTTTTATAGTGAATGAGTAAATATAATATAGATATATATAAGTAATATATATCATTAATATGTTTCTATTTTTATAATAGAAAAAACGATGATTGTCATAAGGTAATCCATCTATATCGGTAAATAATCCAAAACAGGTTCATTACTATTTTCAATTTCATGAAATGAAACTCCTATAAATTTTCATTAAAAAATTTAATTTGTTAAAAAAAATCTATTATAGTAAATTTAATGGTTTTGAAATTATTATATTTGTGAGTAAAATGAACATTTCTGCCACTTTTTTGAACCTAGTAAATAATTATTAAGACTTTTAACACATTATGTTAAAAAAAATTAAAAAATAAAATATAAGAAGAGAATTGATATAAATAAAGAGTATAAATAGGAATATATAGGAATAATGTTTCTAAATATGTAAATAATATTTTTATCTTTTTGATAAAGGATTTTGAATCATTCCATGTAAATAAATGGTAAATGTAAGGGACTTGGTAATATAATTCCCTTTCATTGAGTTACACAATTTGTTATTGAACATCATATTTATGTGAAATTCCATTTGGAGTGATGATATTTTTTATTAAAAGGTGATTGGTGTTTTTTTACAAAATAAAATTTTATTTATGGTATTATCATCATTTCTCTTAAATAAAGGGGACATTTTAAAAATAGATTCATAACTATGACTTTTATAACGATGAATAAAGTATGTTTTCAAAAAAATATTTTCATAATTTGGTTCTTATTATCTTGAAGTTATATATATATATATATAATGAAGTTATTTTTTATATTTTATTATGTTATTAACCCTTCTATATAGTGATATTTTTATATCCTATAATTTCTTGAGTTTATGTTATGTGATATGTTTGAGAAACCCATTCTTTTTCCAATGTTTATTTACATTATGATGATGATTGTTTTTATGTGGTAGATATATATATTGGGTGGGTTCTTATATTAAACTTCAATTCATTGGTATAATATTATATATCAGGATATAGTTATGCAAGGACATAATGATTTTGTTCACACATGCATGGATATGATATGTTCGCAAACATTTTTAGGCATGAACATAGTGAGTTTGTTCACATAAGCATTGGGACAATGGGTTTACACACACATGATTTCCTATAATTGTATATTTTCCAAATCTTTAAGTTGATTTTGTTATGTATCATTTCCATGATTTTTATGAATTCATACCATGTTCCTATATGCATTTTATTTCTAAAAAATACCATGTTTTCATGATTATGAATTTTCAAGTATCTTGCACCCTATGTCCTGATAACATGTTATATGTTTTCTGTTTTATGTTTATCTCACAATTTTTCTATGATATTATGCTTATCTATCATGTTTTCTGATTATGATACCTAGTATTATGATATATTATTTAAATATTTATTCTTTCCTCGTATTCTCCCAATTTGTATGATTTAACACTTTATGATATGACTTTTCCATTACAGCACATTTCAGCTCACCATTTTATTCTGTTTCCATTCCCCAGAATATGAAGATGACTACATCATGTGAGATTTTTGGGAAATGTTCTAGAGGCTAAAAATTATGTAAAATGTTTTCTAGTGTTATAAATTATTATTCTTATATAACTGATTTCCAAAATAGTAAAACTTTTGGTCCTTGGATTATGTTACTATTGTGTGATTTATCACATAGATCATGAGATTAATTTATTATTTACATTATGATTTTTATGTTTCACTATCGTTGGTACCAATGGAGGGTTTAGTAACATTTGGAGATATTTTAGAGAACAATAGTGAAAACCCCTAGGAAAAGTATAAGGGATGATTCTAGGTATATGATTTCATCATGATGTTTTGGTAAAGTATAAAATATGTGTTTTTACTAAAAATACATCCATATCTATATATTAAAAGTGGATGCGGTCTTGGAACAGATGAATATAGGGTTAAAACCCTAAAAATAGTTTGACGAGCATATCTCGGCCATCATTCTGGTTCAGAGTGAATGATCCCTCGCTAATGAAATTGTTTTACACTCCAAGGGAATATTATTTTTCTATTAATAATACCTTTTCAAACCACTATAATAGATTTTCATATATACAACTATTTTATATATAAACACAATCATGGATAACCTATATTTAAAGCTAGATATTCATAGAATAAAATATGTACATAATTTTTTTGATACTTATTCTATGGTTATAGTTTACATTTATGTATAATCATTAATTTAATTATAATAATTAAAAGTTTTCCTTTATTCATGCTAATGGAGGGAACCCAAAAGAGATGAGTTAACAACCTGTGTTTTTATAAATATGGAAATTTTACCAATGTAAAACCTAAAGATATTGGGGTCAAAATTAAAAATATTATGACAATAATAAGCCAACTATCTCAATATTTGTGAAAATAAAATAAAATCATCATCAGATCCCAAGCACATCAAGGAGAGACCAACATTCTATCAAGTCGTTTATGAAGAAATTATCACCCTCTGTTAGTGGGAATTCTAATAATCTGGTTTCTAAGAAGCGGGATAATGAAATAGATAATATATATTTTTTCTGGTACTCAAACTATGAGTAGGTGATTATGGTTATCTATCATTTAGAAGGTGATTACTACCAGTAGTGGACTCTCATTATTAACACTACACAATAGTGATCATACAATTTATGGAATGGGAAGAGTTCAAGAGGAAATTCTTTACTAATTATTTTCCAAGGACTCTTCAACTGACAATGGAGTGGGAAATATTAGAATAAATTCAATTAGAGTTTGAGTGTATTAGGTCAAATAATTAAAATTTCACAAGACTTGGGAGGTAGGACTCTAGATTTTTCTTTAACATTAATACTAAAACAGATCTATTCTGTACTAGATTAAGGTCAATTACTTGAAGGGAATTATTCAGAAGAGACATTGGAAGCTATGATGATATTTTTCGATGTAATCTTAAGGGTGATATATAAACGAGAACCTCTCAATACTATGTAGACAATAAAATGAAAGTGGGCTTTAATTTATGCACCGATGATAAGACACATGGTTGGAAGAAAGCCAAATTTCATACATGAAATAAATGTGGGATGATTTACGTAGTTAATTGAATCAAAGATTCAAGGAATTTTTTTAAGTGTGGTAAATAAGGACATCTGGCCCAAAATTTTCAATGCAGGGCTATGAGGTCGATTGACATAATAAAAAAGAAGAAGGCCCATGAAAATGAATTTCATGAAAAACAATTTTTTATGTGAAAGGATTCCTGAAATTATTTGAATCAATTCACTAAACCCCAGGATAATAATGAAATTAGGCCAAAAAATCACCCAAACGAAGGGATCATGGAAGGGTATGCATGATCACTACCTCTTTGGTAGATTATTATAATGATGTGATGTGAGGAAAACTTAAGATTCTTTTACTACTGGGTACCATTGACCTAACATGAAAAATAATTTTGATTTCCATAACATGTGTATGGATAGATATACATGATTTTTACATACCATTATAGTGTAGATATTTATGTGTCCACTATTTAGTGGTAATATCCATATATTTATTGTCATATCAAAAGCTAATAGTGGATCCATCTCTATAATGAGATCCTTGATATACTATGAAAGTAATCTTACACATATGTCCTATGGTCTAGATCTATCTTACTTACAAGACACATTATATGTTTGACTATCAGGAAATGGGGGAGTAAAAGCATTGAGACTCCATCTCATGAAATCCGCAATTGGTGATATTTATTAGTGAGATCAGGGGGAAAACCCCGCCAATAGGAACTCCATAATTTTTAGGTGTCATTGGTTATTCTTATCTGCGAACATGTTTAATGATATCCTGATTTGAGAGAATTGATTATGTGTTCCATTTGATCAGGTACATTTATTCAAGGAAAAACAATTATAATGAAATCATGGTGAGGTAGCTTATGTTGGGTGTGGAATCAGTGGTATGAAATTGATTGAATTATCATGACAGAATTTATCGCTTTCGATTTAAGGAAGTCGTATATCTCGAGCCTAGTTGATCTGGATGGTTGTACCTTGAAAAATCCATGTACATGGTAGTCCAAGGAAAATCCATCCAGTTAGATCAACACATAATATGGAAAGAAAGGGACATTACATGGGTGTGCATCCTTCCGTATGATATGTTAATGATAAGGATATTATATTACATTGTGCATGTTGGTAGGTTGTTTTTCATTGCTAGGATTATCCTGGTCTCTTTAGGGGCTAGGATGGGTTGTTAAATACTTCTCTTTGTCTGTGAATATTATTCACCTATGTCAACATAAGGTCCTAGGGGGTTACACACAACAACTTATTCAATATTCTGTACTATTTTAGTGAATAGGAATTTTAGACATAAGGGCCCCACCACTAGGGTCTGGGTTTTTTCCACAATTATATGATCATTAAATGAATAAATAAATTCTTAATATTCAAATTAAAAATAATTTTCATTGAATTCATTTATTATGAATTATAGTATTTGAATGAATATTAGTTTAAAATATTCACGGTTCATTTTATATTTGTGGGAATGACGAGTTGAGTTAATGGCTCAGGTTTTATAACATAATATAATTATTTTATTATAATAAAGTCAAAAAAATATATATGATATTTATGATTCAATTAAATAGTAATATTATATAATTTATATAGTGAGACATAAATATTTGGGTGTTGGATGTTTCTACTAGAAATTTTTCTATTCACAATAAATAGGAGAAAGGAACCTCTCACCAGATACTATTAATTTCCCAATGGTGAGATCTTATCCCTCCTATATCTCGCTCTCATGATTCCTAGAGAGAGATTATATGGTTATAGGTCCTTAATCAATGTGTTTCATTGCGTATCAGTAAAAAAGAATTGTGGTGATACTCAAGATGTTGAAGGCATTGTCAAAACTACGTGTTGGGACCATGATTTAGATGACCGAGTATTCTAAAGGCTTTTGAAGTGCGTTTGAATGATCTAGAGGGGTTTAAATTAAGATCCTTTTAGAAATGATCACCATCAATGAGAAGAAGTCGATCATATCTACAAATTCAATTTCATATCTCAAAAGGCTATTTCTATAATTAAATTATTCACGCGATCATCCATGGACTTATTTGGGGAAACAATCCACCATCAATGATGTAGTCATTTTTGATTTTATGTGGAAAATTTTAAAATTCCATGTTTTAGGGAATCCATTGTGTTCCTGGTACCTTCAATTGGTATCATATCGATGTGTGAAAAGTTTATATCAATATAAAAAATTAAATTTTTATTTAACAATGAAGAGTGTGTCATTTCAGTTCCAATACTATAGACGATTTTTCAATACGACATAGGATGACAAGTCTATGAGAATCCAATGTGTAAAATTTTCATTGATTCAAAATATTAGGGCTATTGAATCGATGAAAAGTTTAGTTGGAAGGGATTATATTGGTTGTAATGCTGATTCCATCAAGTTATTTTTCTTCTACATTTTTTTTGGAATTGGATTCAATAATTGTTTTATCCACATGCCTAGTGTTAGCTCTAGAAATCTCACAAGCCAAAAAAATAAAAAGGGGGAATAATACACCAACGGGTCAACAAAAAAAATAAAAAATATGAAGAAGTTGGACCCCCTTTTCATGTCCCTCCATCGGTCATTTCCCTCCAATACCCTCGACTGGCCACCAACGCCACTATGTCTTCACATAGCCACACCACATCCTGGCCTCTCCTGCAATGCAGGAGATACAACATAGTGAAGCACCATTTTATGAATCCATTGGTAGATTTTCCCTACCATTACAGATAAATTTGATTCGGATCCTCCTTAGAAGTGAGCACCACTTCCATGATCCCCTTTCTGTCCATCATTTGGCTATCATCCCACCCAACACCACCAGCCTATAAGTGAGCCACTCCATAGGCCGACCTCCTACTTCAACGAGCTTCAGCAACCACGATAACTCCCACCACCTTTTATTCCTCCTAGTCACCCCACTTAGCTATAACTACTAGATCTGATCCTGACCGGCGTGAATCTGGGTTCGTTCCTGTACCTAAATATATCTAAGCCTACCGCCACGCAATAGAGCCCCACATATCTTCTTTATTACTCAAAAGCATAGTGGAGCCCACCATTTGACAACCCACTAGGTCCATTATGTTATGAGGTACACCCAGTATCTCTAAGAACTGATCATTTCCACCTAAATACTTGCCCGGGTGTGTGCCCCCAACCGGTAACGGGTTTCGGTAATCCAATTGTCCCAAAAACACCTCTACACGGGGTCTAAAAGGATTTGAATGGGCCTACACATGTTCTGTCTGACCCATAAAGTCCTTACTCAGCCTTTTTTGTCACACTAATTTTCAATCAAAATTGTAATTATTTAACTATTTTTTATTTGGTTTTAAGTTAAACTAATATAATATTAATTTTTATCATTAAAAATAGTAATAATGGTTAAAGTAATTTAATTTTGATTATTAAAATTAAATTAATTACTTAATATAATTCATTCTATTAAAATTAAATTAATGTTTTGGAACTAAATGACAAAAATAGCTGAATTCAAATATGAGTGAATTTTAATTCAATTAAAATTCCCTAAAAGATAATTTAATGCAAGTTTAATTTTTAATTCTATATTCTTTTTAAATAGACAACTTTAATTCATATTAGAATAATAATGAGTCATTGACAAACAAAATACTGTTTGGTTCTTGTTTATTTATTTATTTAATTATTGAATTGGTGTTGTTTAATAATTAGTTTATTAATCGGTGATTTTTTTTGTCATCTAAGAATCATTAAATATATAAGAGTGTGTATGTCCATTTTAGGAGTTATATTTTATACTTTTGATTTCCCCTCACATACGAGTGACTAAGATTGTATAATGAAGAGATGAGCATCTGAACCACTTCACACTGAGCTATAGAGACACAGAAGACATGAGATTGATGAATTAGATGGGTAGATTATGCACCTTGAGTGGCAATCAGTTCGGCTCAAGTTATTACCCCTAGGGTCAAGGTTGAACCAGTATCTACTCAATGGATCAACCTATAGAATTAGATCATGATCATGACATTATTTTATTTTTCATGGTTTATTATTTTGTGAATTTTTTGTTTACACGTGATCACATAGAATAATAAAGAAGCATGAACAAATAAAATGAAAATGTGATGTGATGAATTTTTTTTGTTTATTTAATAGTTATGTTTTAGATCGATCAAATTGAATATACTTATGAAATATAAAATTATTTCATTAATCAAAAAAAAATATAAAACTTTCAGGGAAATATTATGTCGTAACTGCCTTTTATCATTTGACTTTTAACAAAACCAGGTGTTCAGAGTTCTCTCCATGCTAAAGATGAGGGTGCCTCTTGCTACTATGGAGTTATTATGAGAGTGGTGGGTTGAATGAAATAAACTGGTTGCAAGGATTAGGAAAATTTAAATTTATATAATTTTAGAGGAATGTGTTGAGGTAATCATGTTATGATGTTATAAGCTACGACTTCACTCAACAGATCAAGGAACCACGAGTTAATGTGGTTGGTCTGTCAAACTTTTACCTTGAACCCTCTAAGTTGTGGTGTATAAAAATATTTTAGACTATGAGGGGAGGTTCACTGATTCTTGACACTAGAATACATAGGAAACCGAGTATTCTGATTCTATAACAGAGCGTTTTTATAATTCTATATAAATACTGGGAGAAAATTAATGATATAATTATTTAATCAAAATGTTTAAATTTCTAATCAAGAAAAAAGTTATTGTTTGCTAGAATTTTGTATTTTTAGAAGATGTAAATTTATACAACCAGAAGTACTGTGATTTTTAATGTAAAAAGTTAATGTTCACATTGGCATGAGTTTCCATGTGTAGTATAGGCGCTTATGCACAATAAAACTGTATGAGAAATTAACGGTGATATTGTCTCCAATATATGTTAAGCTCAAAAAGTGAGGGTAAGAAAAATGAATATAGGAGAATAATATCTGAATCATATGATAGTCAAGTCATAATTCCATCACTAATGTCCTATTTTAGATGTGGTCATTAAATTAGGACATGTCTGATATAACATGAAGTCTCCTCTCTTGGAAATTTTTGAGGAGAATGTGAAGCAAGAAATGAATAAGGTAATGATTTTACCTGTTTATGTAAATTGAATGATGAATCATGATATTTAAATAGATCCATTTCTCAAATCATTCACACCCATTTTCTGATGTATCAATTTAGGTTACAGAAATGGCTTTTTTCATTAAATTATTCATGATATATTTCGGTAAGGTTGTCTTAGTAAATAAGAATATAAAATACATATTAATCATTATTTGTAATAGATAAAAAATTTAAATAAAATGAGAAAATTCCAATGGGAAATTAAAAAAAACATAGTAGCAACTTCAATCAATTCAATGAGGATGGATATAAATAAGAGGTTATTTTTATTACATAACATATGATAAACTATATAAGTTTAATCACAATTAACTAAATTTAAGAAGAACATTTCTTCCTTTTCTCTTTAAGTATATTTATCAATGTAATGTTTTGATTTTACTTATTGGGTATTCAATAAAGTATTTCTATAACATTTGTTTATTCATATATAGTAATCATGTATTTATAGAAGTATTTCTAAAAGTAATGTGTATTCTCCAAGTAGATAAGCGAGGTGATTCATATGTCCCCGGTGAGAAGAACATTACTTCTATATTTCCATGTTAATGATTCTTGAAAAACTATTATTCAGTAGAACCAAAATATTTATCTCATGTATCCTTTGGAAATAAGGAAACATTATTCCTGGTTTACAAATGAATGTAGTTTTTTCTATTTAATACCCAATCTATAGTTCAGTAATATGTGAATCATAGGAAATATTTAATTAATTTAAATTGTTAGATTCATTTTACCATCTATGGGAAGATAAATATTTGTTAAGAAAAAATCATATAGATATCAAATATATACATATAATGGTATTTAGGCTCAGTAAATATAAACACATTATTTATTATCAATGTATTTACTAGGAAGAAAGAAACCAATAGAAATAAATTTACTCCACAAGGCTTTAAACATTAGTTCATCTAGTGAGTGTGAAATATTCCATGGGTAATCTAGAGGTATGAATAAATATTACATTCCATTAACAAATTATGTAATAGTAATGTTATGTATGATATATTAATGTTTAGAATATATGAGTTTCTTTAGGCTGGCATGATGAATAATATATTGACAAAGCATTCATCGATCAATATAATGAAGCATTGAGTAATTTCTAAACCCACATTAAGGTATCAACATGATGGAATTGATGTTAATGAGTGGGACCAATAATTAAGTATGGCATGGTAACATTGATCAAAAAACGTATTGTGAAGAAATTCCTCAACACACATTTTATACATCAAAGTAATGATGTAAGGAGTATCGATGGTGCAACTAGAAGAGAATTCCATTATATGTTATAGCATGTTTCAAAAATAATGACAATATACCATACCTATATTACAAATCTAATGAGAAATGGTTATCATAGGAGTCATAGTATGATTAAAATCCACTATATCATAATACTTGTGTTTATATTAAGATAGTTTTTAGGAAATAAACAAACTTCCATCATGATAAACACAATGTGCATCTAAGGTAATTCTCATAACAGCTGTTTAGGATATTAGATAAATCTATATCATAGAAAAGTTGTTGTCAAGTGATACAATAAATTTATATATAAGGTTTCACATCCCTAATATATAGTGGGGCGTTCTTTTATTGAGTTTTGTCAATTCCATGGCTGCACTACAAGTTTCCATAATAATTAGTTCCACAAATTAATGTGTCACATGAAGGTTCCAGAGACACATATTATATAATAAGGTTAAAACCATTGTAATGGTTTTTTATTCACTACAGACGGTGATATATTATTCATTATGAATACTCATTACTATAAGTAAATAAGTATATGGAAATTAGCTAATATTTCCAATATCAACAAAAATTCAATAATGGATTCCATGTATCAAAATGGAATGGTGTATTATTATTATGAATATTGTGGTGGGTATTGAAATGATATTATACATGGATGGTACAAGATTAGTACCAATAAGGCTCTATTGGTAATACCATGTAGGTATGCCTAAATCCATCCGCGTTTTATTTTTCCAAGAAAATTTCTATGATCATTATATTGAGCATTTGATGTCATGAACACCAATTTTGGAAGGAGTTGATAAGACTAAACCAGAAGGGGATGATCATGTCATAGAATGCTTGCTTAGGTTTCATGTTATTTAAATCTAATTTAGGATTAGTGTAAGCAAAATGATCTGAGAATATTCCTTTAAAATGAATATTTTCAATGTGTTTACCAGAGTTTTGTGGGAGCACCATTTTTTTTTATGATTAATATGTTCAAAAACATTTGTAAAATAGATATAGATCTTATAGTTTGTTAAGACTAGAATATAATATATTCTTTAGTAGTTTAATTAATGTATAAACCTGATTTCTAAGGAAAATGATCTATGTTGGTAGATTGGACCCTGTAAATCGTAAAAATAGTGACATGGTATAGAAAAACACAAGTTAAAAAAACTTAAGAGAATAATAGTTTCTAGTGTCACATGGAAAATACCTCTCTAGGTAGAAATTTATGATACATGGGGGGGGGGAGAAAGTGGTGAGTTGAAATCCATGAGCTTATGTGATGGATCAATAATGATTTCCATTATATGTAAAAAAATATTTCTATAGAAAACTATATTGTAAGAAAATATTAGATATATCCAATAAAACTACAAGGGACGAAGTCATAACTATCTGATTGTACTTAAAAATATTCAAAAGGGTATGTACCTAGGATGGAGAGAAGAAAGGATTCTTGTTTTTAATGGACAAAAAATAGTATTACCTAGATATATATGAACTATTATCATAATAATGCTAAGGTCATAAGCAAAACCTATTCATATAAGCTAGTAGAATCCATACCTACAAATACCGAGTACAGTGTAGTTTCTCAGGCAGTTAATAAGCTATTAAACACAACGATTTGTTCCAGTTCCTGGATTCGTACTTAGTAAGTGAAGTATTATTATAATGAATATTATGATATACGTACTAGCCAAGATGTCATGTAAGAAAGTTGAAAATGAATGTACTTAGGGTTTTCGTCCCTTGAGATGTTTTCCTCAAATAGATGTGGTCACAAATAATAGCATTTCTACATGGATGAAATGTGGTTGACACAAAAACTAAAGTGGTGACTCATTAAGAACATGATAAATATCATATGAGAGATATAAAGTTGTCTATATTGCAAGTGGGAGTGTTTTAATAGTGGGTTCCCTAGACCCAACATGAGTAGTACTTTTGATTTCCAAATCATGTGTAAAGTTAGTTATACATGTTGTTTACTTAACATTATAGTGTAGATATTTATGCATCTATTATTTAATAGTAATTTACATTGATTAATTATCATATCAAAAGGTTATATCTGGTCCCAAAATTTTATGAGAACCTTGAGATTCTCTGACATTAATCATAAACGTAAGTCATATGATCCAGATACATCTTACTGATTAGACATAGTAGATGTTTGACTGTAAGGTGATGGGGGATCCTAAGCATTGAGATTCCATCTCATGAAGTTTTCACTTAGTGATCTATTATTATTATATCATGAGGAAATACCCACAAATAGGAACATCACATGTTTTGGTTGTCATTGGTCGTTTCTATCTATAGACATGTGTAATAGTCTCTTGACTTAATATCCTTACTAATGTGTTCGATTTGATCATGTACTTTGATATAATGAAAAACCATGTTAATGAAATCGTGGAGAGGTATATTGTGTTGGGGGTATCATTGGTGGTATAACACTTGATAAATGATAATGAAATAATTTTTCACTTCGAGGTTAATGAAGACATGTATCTCGGGCTCAGTTGATCAAGATAGTAGTTCCGTGATAAATCCATGGATATGGTAGATGATGGTAAATCCATCTAGTTAGATCAACAAAAATAACGTATAAAAGTATGATGACATAGGTGTGCATTCTTCTTTATGAGATATTGAAGACAAAGAGAATATATTGCATAATGTGTGTTCATAGGTTGGTTATCGTTGTTATTACTATCCTTGTCTCTTTTGGGGACATGATGGGTTGGTAGATCCAGATATTGGTCTATAAATATTATTCACTACTATTGAGATAAGGGCTTAATGTTTCCCAAACAATATAATATTTTAAGATCATCCATATTCGAGTGAATAGTAGTTCTAGACATGGTGGGTCCCACCATTGGGATCCGATTTTTGACCAAGGTAACACGATCACGAAATGAATAACCAAAGATATATTGGTCAAGGTAAGAATAATTTGTATTGAATTTACTTATTATTAATTATATTATTTGAAATATTATTAGTTTAAAATATTCATGGTTCATTTAATGTTTGGAGGAATGATGAGTTGAGGTAATGGCTTATGTTTTATCATGTAATATATTTATTATATTACAGGAAAGTGATTAAAATATAAATGATATTTAGGATTCAGTTCATTAGTCATAATATATCATTTATGCAGTGAGAAATAATTATTTGGGTATCATGTGTTTATACCAGATATTTATCGATTCCCAAAAAAATTATAAAAAGAAACCTCCCACCAGATATTATTCAATTCTTAATGGTGAGATCTTCTCTTTCCTATATCTCTCCCAATTCCTAGAGAAAGATGCTCTGGTTTTAGGTGCTTAATCAGAATGTTTCATTGTGGATTGATTGAATAGAGTAGTGATGATCATCAGGATCTCAAAGGCATAATCAAAACTCTGTTCAAGCACCCATAATTAGATGGTAGA
Organism: Viscum album; assembly: GCA_963277665.1. Lineage (NCBI taxonomy): Eukaryota > Viridiplantae > Streptophyta > Magnoliopsida > Santalales > Viscaceae > Viscum > Viscum album. The sequence continues at coordinate 56,564,343 of OY728136.1, forward strand.
TTCGGCCATATGATTTTAAAGAATGCGTGGAAGATCCAGAGGCATTAAAATTTTTCTCCTTCAAGAAACTATCCCCATCGATGAGTAGACATCGGGCATGGATTCCGATTTAACCAGGTATTTCCGAATATTATTTTCTTTATCAATTATTCATGTGATGATGCACATACCAGTAACATACAGATATTCACCAACAAAAACATAGTCACATCGATCATTGGTGGAAATTTAAAAATACCATGTTTTGGGCTTCCACTACATGCCTAGTACCTTAAAATATCTCTTCCAAATTTTTGAATACCTTATTTTATTATTGTTTATCACATTATTTTATATCAAAAACATTTTCAAGGAGTTTTTAATCACCATCCCAAGTAATGCATATTAATTTATTAGTTAAAACCCTTTGTGGGACATTGACCACGTCTAAGATTTAAAAATATAATTTTATTGATATTTTTGGAGGATACTTCCCATGGATCTGATTTTTTCATATATAGGATAAATTTGACCTAATATTTGGTATGTATTAGATATCACTACATAAAGAACGTATCAATTGCTACGATAATGAAGTATCATTTTATATCCGAAATCATCCTATTATTATGTATCTACAGATGGATGACTATCAACTACCCAGGGAATAAAATACTATATCATGGATTATGGTACCCAAAAATAATGGACTCTTATATCAAATTATTGTGGATTATGTCAATATTGTTGAAATGAAAATTTTAAGGGGATATAATGTTGTATTTTTATATCAAATTCCTAGTATTCCCCCATTTCAAGAGGTTTTGTTACTGTTTGAACTCATCTATGGATCCATGATTATCTAAAAGTGTCTGTATGGAATATCTCCATTTTAATTAGAGGATTTAAGGAAGAAACTACAAGAAAATTTGTACACTGGTTTCATACACCCTTGTAATTCACCGTGGGGTGTACAAGTCCCCTTTTTCAAATAAAATTACATATCAATGAATCATTGTATTCATTATCATGAGATTAATGAAATCATGATAAAAAACAAGTATCCTATAACCTATATCGATGATCGATTTGATCAACCTTAAAGATCTCAATAATTCTCAAAAATTTAATTTTTGTCAAGATACCATCAGTTAATGGTCAATAGTGAGGATATATCTCAGTTGGATTTATTTACAAGGTCTGGGATCTATTAGTTTAGAGTGATCCCAATTAGACCTAACAAAACCCTTTTTAACATAATGAATCTAATGAATAGAATCTTTATAGATGGATTTGATCATGTTTTGGCCGTCTTTATAGATGATATTCTTATATATTCAATGATAAATTAAGAGCATTAAGATCATTTCAAAATTATATTAAATAACATGATAAATAATTTTTTGTATGAAAAAAGTAGTAAATGTGAATTTTGGATATAAAATGTGTCATTATTAGGGCATGTAATCCCATGAAAGGGCATATCAATAAAATCTGAAAAGATAGATATTATAAAACAATGGCATAGAGAAAGCAATGTAATTAAGATCCAAAGATTTCACAGGTTAGAGGGATATCGCCAATTATTTTTGACAAATTTCTCATAAATATAAATCCCCTAAGAAAGTTCACATGAAAGGTATTAAGGTTATTTTATACAGAGTAATGTGAAGATTATTTTATGGAACTGAAGAAGAGGATTTTTATTACTCTATTACAAACACTACCCTAAATTGGGAAAAAAGTTCTAATATATAACTTTTCATTAAAAAATGGTTTGGGTCGCGTAATCATGTAGACAAATAAGGTAATTGCTTATGGTTCCTGAAAATTAAATAGTTATGATAAAAATTACCCGAAAAACGATTTATAGTTGACGATAGTGATATTTAAGCTTAATATTTTGGGACATTAAATCTATGGATTAAAGTGAGATATATAAACCAATAAAAAGAGCTCAAAATATATATTCAAATACAAGGAATTCAATATTATCCAAATTATATTGATGGAGTTGATAAAATATTATTTATGCGTAATGCATTACCAAATGGGGGTGGAAATAAGGTGGTTGATTCTCTAACTAGGAAAGATTATGCTACTCTATCCATGAAGATGATTGAAAAAACCTAACATTGAGGAATTTTTAGAGAATCAATCTTGATGTCAAAATGGAAGGAGACAAATATTATGTTTCCTAACTCACTTATAATCCTTCCATTAATGTAAATAAAAAATAATCCCAGAAATATGATGTAGAACTAAAAAAATATATTAAATATTATAGAGTTCAACATTGATAATGATTGATATATAAGGTTTGGATCTCGGATGTGTGTCCCATAAAAGATGGAATTGTAGAAGGAAATTTTAGATGATTCTTGTAGATATTACTCCTGTGTATGTTCTAGAATCAAAAATATGTATAGAGATATGAATAGAATATTATAGTTGGATGATATAAATATATAGATTACTATATATGTATCATGATGATTCTTATGGAAGTAAGTTAATGTTGAATGGAAAAAAGACTAAGGGAATATAAAAAAAATACACATACTAGTTCGTATGTGGTAAAACATCACCATGTAATTTTTCATGGTACTCCCAAAAACTTTTAAAGGCTATAATTAAATTTGGTTTATATTAAATCTCCTTAAGAAGTTAACACATTTAATTTCCATTAATGAAGATTTATCCCTTAACTAAATAACCAAGATATATATAAGGTAAGTAGTAAGGATTCATGGAGTAACAATATCCATCTTTTCTAATCAGGATCTCAGTTTTAACTTGAGGTTCTAGAGATGTCTTAAGAATGAATTGGGGATATATCTAAGCTTTAGCGAGGCATGTAATTCCCAGAATGATGGTCTGTTAGAGAGGACAGTTAAAACTCTATATGATTGATGAGATCTTTTTCGATGGATTTACAAGTATATTAAGATAATCAACTACACTTGGTAGAGTTTTCATATAATAATATTTTCCATTATATCATTCATATAACACCATATGAGGCTCTACATGGGTAGAGAAACAAGACTATACTATGCAGCGATAAAGTTGGACAGAGAAAACTGACAGGTCTTGACATTATCTAATAAATAAAAAATATTGTTTAAACCATTTAGTTACATATTAATGTGGAAAAAAGTTGATATAAGAGTTTTGAAGATAATAATCAAGGAGATATAGAGTCTGATGTTGGCGATAAGGTATTATTATAAATATCTATACCAAACTTGGTCATGAGATTTGGGGAGAAATGGAAGAATATCCTAGATACAACATTCCCTTCAAGACCATTGATCATTTTCAGGTCATATATTATCTCCTAGAACTCCCTCCACACCACTCCCAAGTACATGATTTATTCCATGTATGACTTTTGGAAATGTACATACTAGAACATTAACATGTTTTAAGCTTATATGTGATCAAACCGGAACATGATATATCATATGAGGTAAAACTAGTTAAAATTCTAGATCGAAAGATAAAGTGCAATGAAACATGGCCACACATCTAGTAAAAATTTTATGGATAACTCATAAGTTTAAATATGAACATGCGAAATTGGGGATGTGATAATAGAAATGTACCCTCACCTGTTTCCTAGTGAAAAAAAATCAAGTAAAAAAGATTTTATGGGGGATAGAATGTAACAACCCATGATTGGATTAATTAATCTTCATTAATTAATTACTGAGCGAGTAGATTTTCTACCACAAAACATTAGACAAAACAATGAAAAATAATATTAATATTATATCTATTAAATTGGAAGGTATCACTGAAATAAACAAATTTTGAAAAACAATATATATGTTTATAATAAAACAAATTTCATTTTATACATAGAAATATATTTTTCTTAAATTTATCTTATATTTAATTATATTAAAAATAATTTTTTCACTTTTATATATCCTAATGGACAATATTAAATACATGTCTTGATTTAAAATAGTAATATTATCTTATTTTGAGTTTTAGAAATTTTTCTAAAATATTTTTTAATGTGAATAGTGGAATATTCAATTTCTGAAAACAACATTGATTTTAATATATAATCATAACCTAAATCATAAGAAAAATTTTAATGAAAATATATATTTTTTTATGTAAATTTTTATATGTTAAATTATCATATTTGATTTAAAAATTTATATTGGATATTTTAGAACATAAATAATATATTTACAAAATTTGATTCAAATAAATTGGTATTTTAAAATTAAATTTTGTTAATTTAATCCAATGAAAAGTATTTAAAATTTAAAATCAATGGTTCCAAACTATCTAATAATGGAAGCATTACTTTTAGTCATAAATAATATGTTACATTAGTTAAATATTAGTTACCCTATAAAATGATAATTTTAAAAGGATAATACTTTTATAAGTATTTTTTATTTTTAAAAAATATTAACCTAAAAAAATTTAAATTAAAACTAGAATATGATGTTTAGAAATATATAAAAATTAACTAACACTAATTTAATTTGTAATGAATGTTAAATAAGATTAAGAGAAAATAATGATTAAAACTAAAATTTTCTAGTGATTTTTTTCAATACATTATATGTTTTTGTTTAAAAGTTAATTTTATCATATTTTGAAATTTAATTACATTATCTCGCATATATTCCATGACGAAAATTACCTTGATGATGGTATTGAAAATAAAAAAGTTTCAGATGCGATGTGCTGTTACTACAACTCTCACCCTAGTGATATGATTCCCATCCATCAATAGGAAAAATGTAAAATACCCACTTTCATACTTTTTTAATCGGTATTTCTTATATATAAGAGAATCTAAGATTATTTTTATAAAAAACGTGTAACATATGGTGGATCAAATTTCCAATAAATAACATTACCTTTGAACTCTATAGAAAGAATTTGTTATTTTTTAAATTCATAAGTAAATTATCCATCAATTTTGTCACGAACCTGCCCGGGTCGACCCTAAACCGATCACACGAGCCGGTCCGCGGCAAGTCCCGAGAGGCGTTCCCGATCCTCCTGGGATGGAGACAAGCGCCAAGGCATCATAGAGAACACATGGGAACGATTTCATCCCAAACTAAAAACAGGATCGAAAGAAAGAATATAAACTAAACAAACAGACAAACACTAAAGACATAAACAAAACTATACCACGATATACCTCCACGTGACCTCGCAGGTCACCACCCAACTACAACCAACATCGCTCCCCCACTAAGCGACTCAAGCCAGGAAAAACCTGGACACAAGGAACCTGCAACTGAAATGGTAAAAGATAGGCGTGAGAACAAAAGTACTCAGTAGGTGAGCCCCACAACAAATCCCAAAGAACTGCAAGTAAATAAAGAATCTACATATTCCAGGTTTGAACAACAATGTATAAAAGTAAGCTTTTATAATGTTTCACTTGAAAATCTAAACACGAGCCATTACCATTATTCCTTTTCAAAAGTTGAATTTCTTTTCATTGATTCTAAATTCGTTCTGAAAGATAAAGAAGTGTTACATTTTCAATTTTACTACACAAGAGAAAAACACATTTTTCATTTGAAAGTCATTTCCACAAAGTAACCAGTACAAGCTGTAAAGAACAACTGAAAGTAAACAAGCAGGGAAAAAGAAGTGCAAGTAAAAGTAAACTAGAAGTCATAACCAATAACCATGGGAGATCCTAAACATCCCTAGAAAACCCCTGGACATACTTGGGTTCAGACTACCTGCCGGCATAGTACTCTATAGTCAATAACCACTGGCCGCCCTAATAGCCAACCAGTGGCACGCCCCACAAGGCCTTACCTACCAAGGGGGGACTAACCCGTCTAATCGGGGCTAGACAGCAACTGTCACTCGATTCTCTAAAAGATGCCCAGGAACCCATGGTAGTTTTAATTATACTGTGTAAGTGGGAGGCCCTCGCACGCATGACTCATCACACCGCACTTTCCAACCCCTTAAATGGACACCACTACACGACAATCCTCGAAGGGAAGTCCCCCTGTAGAGATGCCCCATAAATACGTATATGTATATAAGTAGTCAGTTCACAATAAAGTGCCAACCGGGCCGCTACATCATTCACATTTTAACCATTTAATACCAAAGCCTTTCAAAAGGGATACGACACATGCCATTTCATTGAAAACCAGAAACACGCTTTCATTACAAGTAGAATCATTTTCCAATATCCAAACGCACCCCACTTTTATCAAGAGCCAAACGGGCCTTTAATCACTTTTTGACGGAATAATATTTCTCAAATGAAAACCGAACTTTTAATCACGCGTCAAAGGAAAACATTTTTCAACAACCATGAACCACACTTAAAGTTTTCAAAATGGAGTTTAAAGGTCATACGGCATTTCCCCAAATCAAGGTTCTAAGAAACACCTTTTTTTCCACAAACAATACACCTACAAATTTACACACACCAAAAACATTTCAAAACACAATTTAACATTTCATAAAGTACCATTTAGCAATATTACCATGAAAGCACATAATTGAAACCAAGAAAACACTTTCAATGAAATGCTAGAATTAAACAGCTTTCGTTTATCAGCAGATCACCATACTATAAATATCTACTTAATAATACCTTTAAATTTACGCAAAATCAATAAAAAGACAAGGAATAAATAAATTCCAAATTTAAAGGCGAGTGCAATGGGAGACCTAACTCGAATCAGAACGAAGAATGACACGGAGAAAATCTCCCGTTGCGAAGAAGGGCGCACCGTATTGCACTGTGAAACGGGTCCTAAAACAGTAGACCGTTAAACGGGTTCAACGATATTAATAACATAATAATAATATAACAACAACAACAACAATAATAATAATAATAATAATAACATGATAATAATATGATAATAATAATAAAGTAATAATTTAATAATAATAGTAACAATAATAATATAATAATAATATAATAATATTAACATAATAATAATTATAATAATATAATCATAATAATAATATAATAATGATAATAATAAAAATAGTAATAATAACATAATATAATAATAAAAATAACAACATAATATAATAATAATAATAATGATAATAATAATAGAAAAATATTAACATTATAACATTAATAATAATAATATTATTAATATGATAAAAAAACAAAACGTAATAAAAATAAAAACAAAACATACAGCGGAGGGGGGATACGGAGGAGAAGTCTGGGGCTTGGGTTCGGCCGGAGGCTGGCCGGAGAAGAGGGTTCTGCCGGAGGCTGGCCGGAACAGGGAGGTGCTGGAGGGCGGTGGTGTGCTGCCGGAACGGCGAGGCCGGAACGCCGGAGCAAGGGAGGTGCGACCGGGCGGAGGAGGGGCACGCGGGCTGGGGTGAGGTAGGTGTGGCGAAGTCTCTAGAGGGAGAGGACGGGGGGTCGCATGAGGGAGAGGAAACGCGCAGGAGGGGTGGTTGCATCGGGGTTGCGGATGTAGGGTAGGCCGGCGCTGGAGGAGGGGTCACCGTGCAGGGAGGTGCGCCGGCGACGGAGGGAGGCCGGGAAGGAGGTGGTGCAGGGAGTAGCGGGGGTCCGGGATAGAGCGGAGGAGTCGCCGGAGGTGCAGCGGCCGGAGTTGAAGCCTGACGGGGAAGCGGGGGAGGCCAGAACGACGACGACAAGGGGACGGAACGCCGGCGATGGCTGGAAACCGACGCACGTAGGAGGGTAAAGGGGGGGGGGGGGGGTCGCGCCGGAAAGGTCGTCGGGACAGGGGTCGCCAGATGGGGGAGCCAGCGGCGGGCGGCGAGCAGGCGGAGAGCGGGCCAGCGCTGGAGACCTGTTGCGCAGGAGGGAAGTGCTGCGGGGAGGAGAAAGGGGAGAGAAAGAAGGGTGGGCGGCTGCGGGAGAGGGAGGGATGGGGGAGAGCTAGGGTTAGGTCTAGGTTAGTTTGTTTAGGTTTATATATATATATATGTGATAAATAATAATAATAATAATACTATAATAATAATGTTAATAAGTATAATAATAATAAAACCTTTTAATATTAATAATAATAATAAAACGATATAATAATAATAATATAAAACTTATAATAATAATAATAATAATAATAATAATAATAAGATATAATAATAATAATAATAATAATAATAATAATATAAGCAAAAGATAAAATAATAAAAACTAATCTTAATAATAATAAAAATTTATAATAATGATATTATTAAAACTTTATAATAAAAATAATAATGAAACATTATAATAATAATGATAATAGTTAATTATAATAATAATTATTATGATCAAAATACACATATATATATATACGCATATATAGACATATATATATATACCTATATATATACATATACAAATAATACAACATGTATATATATATATATACATATATAGACACAACATATTAATATATATATATATATACAGACATATATATATATATACATATTTATACACTATAAATAACTACAATAATAATAACACAACCTTAATGGTATTAATAATAAAGTATCAACATAAAAATTATAATAATTAAAACATCGGGTGAACACACAGTCACCCGGGCTGAACGCACGGTCACCGCTAACGATGCGGTGACCGCGCACTGGCGCGAAACCACCAATCAAAATTTAATCGTCGAAAAATTTAAACCGGGACAAAAAAGGAGAAAAAATTACAGACATCCGCAGTCAGGGTGTGACAATTCTCCCCACCACAGACACTTTCTGCCCCCAGAAAGTCACCAGGCCAAAAGTCGTCAGATTCAGGTCTATGCCCAGACGGAACTAAAGGAACCGAAGAAAACTGAGAATCTTGGGATGACCTTACTCCACATAGGTCACACCTGACCGATTGAAGTGAAAACTGATGTCCGAGGTTGAGGGGAGAACACGAAGGGGTTCTCCCCACCACAAGAGCTTAACTGGTTCGAAAATTTAACACCCAAAACATATGACCACACGGATGAGGGTCCAGTGCGGGAACTCATAACCGATCCAAACCTACTCCTATAACGCAATCAAAACAACTCTTCTGTCGAAACGCTGAACACATGCCTAGAGTCAACAACTTCAACACTAGGAACAACCCACAGAAAAGACTTAACCGGTCATCGAATCGGAAACATGACCCATTGAAGTCCACAAAACATAACCACATCCGATAACATAACTACAACGAGGTCAACCCACACAAGGATCAAACACACTATTAAGAAGGACACACGATTCATAATATCACCTCCACACGACAAGTCTTCTTAGATTATCATAGAACAAGTCCATCATAACTTTATGGAAAAACCACGCATTTACAACACTGTTGAAACTTCAATAGCAGGGAAACAAATATAAAAAGGGGTTTTAGTTATCCCATCATCAATATGGAAAACAGAACCTAGACCAAGGCCTCACAACCCTGGGAACTCCTGACTGTGCGCGAGCTTCACCCCGAGACTTGTGGCTGGGGCTCTGATGACTGAAGCATCTTCTGCCTCACAGTCAGGTACTGACATTCTCCCATCACAGCGTCCTTTTCAAGCGATGCTTCCTACATAACTTCTCCAGATGACCCAAACAGCCGCATCGATGACACGTCTTCGGAGGGTTGCGACAAGACGGCTTTAAATGGCCGAAACGACCACACTGATAGCATACCTTTGAACAATCTGATGAACTGGAAGCTGGGACCAAGGGGGATAACTCCTGAGGAACAGGTTTCTCTGGCATATTTTCCACACCAGAGGGGGAACTCTTACGAACAACCGGGGATGCTAGAGTACTAACCAACTGTGTTCCGAAAACCAACTCAGCCAAAAATGATTCCTCCACCAGCTTCTTGAAACAAAGGTCTTTAGAAGGGAGGACTCGCTCCATGATCTCTAGACGAAGACCCCCAGTTAAAGGAGAGACCTTCATGAGCTAATGTGATGCTACCTCTGGAGAAAAGGAAATCAGTTCCTTGAAATGGTCAATATATGCCTTCACCGTCTGTTGGTCTTGTTGAATATGCACAAGCTCTCTCTCTTTCTCCAGTTTCACTTCCTCAGTTACAAACCATTGGATGAAAATAATTTTAAAGACATCCCACGTCATTTCACCTTGTTTTGATGGTGGGGTAACAATCTTCCACTGGTCCAGAGCTAGACCCTCGAACAACTCCATAATTGCATGAACCTTAACATTATCGGGAGTTCCCAACATTCTAAAGACACGGTCCACTTCCTCGATCCATTTCACTGCTTCTAACGGACCCTGATCACCATGGAGAATAGGAAAAGTCTGAGGAGGATCAAAAATTGGGCATGACTTATCTGAATCCTTAGGGACCTTTCTGGGCGGCATTTCCTGAGCGACAATTAAAACACGAAGCCAAAACCAATATCAAACCAAAGAAACATCAATAAAATCTCCTTCATCAAAAACAATCAGCACAAGACCAAACAAATGCGAACAGAACCCAAAATAAAATCTCCTTTTTTAAAATCCCCTTTTTATTTTAGACTTTAAAACCGCCCTCTTTCAAGACTGCTTTCCAAAACCAATCCACTTTCAAACCAAAAACTTTTAAAAACCATTTCACCTTTAAAACCATTTTAGAAAACAAGGTCAAGCCTTTAATTTCAAATACACACCCATGTAATCTCATGAACCGTTGCACATGTCTTTATCCACTGTCCATTAATACTCGCACCAACACGCATTTTTTTCCATGCATTCTCACACATGTGCAATCGTTCATAAAGAGGACCTGGGGTTTCATCCCAAATCATTCTTAACCAATTCCAAGCAAACAACAGATTTCCAAATCAAGAGATTTCAGTTTTAAAACCCATTTCACACATTTAAGGTCTTTTAAAAGAAACCAGTCCAATTTTTCAAAAACCTTTTTCATTTCCAACAATGTACTTACATAGCCCAAAACAAAAGCAGCATCCAAATTTACACCAACCACTGGAGTGAGGGACTAGTAGTCACGCTCAACCTGGCGACATGGTAGTGGGCCATGTCCCTAGCCAGCGTCGACCACTAGGAGGAATTCAAACCGTTTACTCAGACTCCACAAGGGTCACTACTCCATGTGAAATCACGACGTAACGTCAGCTTTCCTTCGTTGTCATCTCTCAATCAAAAACAAACCAGAAAGAGATAAAGACACAATTCATGAACTACCCCTGGCGACTCGAGGTGCAGGACGGGCGAGGGTTCATGGCGTCCTTCCCGTACCTACCTCTCGAGTCCCGATAGTCCTAATCTCCACCTACCAAACAACCCAAATAACAAGAAACACCTCTGATACCATTTTGTCACGAACCAGCCCAGTTCGACAATGAACCGATCACCCGAGCCGGTCCGCGGCAAGTCCCGAGAAGCGTTCCCGATCCTCCCGGGATGGTGACAAGCGCCATGGCATCATAGTGAACACATGGGAACGATTTCAGCCCAAACTAAAAATAGGATCGAAAGAAAGAATAAAAACTAAACAAACAGACAAACACTAAAGACATAAACAAAACTATACCATGACATACCTCCACGTGACCTCGCGGGTCACCACTCAACTACAACCAACGTCGCTCCCTCACTGAGCGACTCAAGCCAGGAAAAACCTAGACATAAGGAACCTGCAACTGAAATGGTAAAAGATAGGCATGAGCACAAAAGTACTCAGTAGGCGAGCCCCACAACAAATCCCAAAGCACTGCCAGTAAATAAAGAATCTACCTATTCCAGGTTTGAACTACAATGTATAAAAGTAAGCTTTTATAATGTTTCACTTGAAAATATAAACACGAGACATTACCCTTATTCCTTTTCAAATGTTGAATTTCTTTTCATTGATTTTAAATTCGTTCGGAAAGATAAAGAAGTGTTACATTTTCAATTTTAGTACACAAGAGAAAAACACATTTTTCATTTGAAAGTCATTTCCACAATGTAACCAGCACAAGCTGTAAAGAAGAACTGAAAGTAAACAAGTAGGGAAAAACAAGTGCAAGTAAAAGTAAACCAGAAGTCATAAGCAATAACCATGGGCGATCCTAAACATCTCTAGAAAACCCCAGGACGTACTCGGGTTCAGAATACCTGCTGGCATAGTACTCTATAGTCAATAACCACTGGCCGCCCTAATAGCCAACCAGTGGCACGCCCCACAAGGCCTTACCTACCAAGGGGGGACTAACCTGTCTAATCGGGGCTAGCCAGCAACTGTCACTCGATTCTCTAAAAGACGCCCAGGAACCCACGGTAGTTTTAATAATACTGTGTAAGTGGGAGGCCCTCGCACGCGTGACTCATCGCACCGCACTTGCCAACCCCTTACACAGACACCACTACACGACAATCCTCGAAGGGAAGTCCCCCTGTAGAGATGCCCCATAAATACGTATATGTATATAAGTAGTCAGTTCACAATAAAGTGCCAACTGGGCCGCCACATCATTCACATTTTAACCATTTAATACCAAAGTATTTAAAAAGGGATACGACACATGCCATTTCATTGAAAACCAAAAACACACTTGCTTTACAAGTAGAATCATTTTCCAATATCCAAACACACCCCACTTTTATCAAGAGCCAAACGGGCCTTTAATAACTTTTTGAAGGAATAATATTTCTCAAATGAAAACCGAACATTTAATCATGCATCAAAGGAAAACATTTTTCAACAACCAAGAACCACACTTAAAGTTTTCAAAATCGAGTTTAAAGGTCATACGACATTTCCCCAAATCAAGGTTCTAAGAAACACCTTTTTTCCACAAACAATACACCTAAAAATTTACACACACCAAAAACATTTTAAAACACAATTTCACATTCCATAAAGAACCATTTAGCAATATTACCATGAAAGAACCTAATTGAAACCAAGAAAACACTTTCAATGAAACGCTAGAATTAAACAGCTTTCGTTTATCAGCAGATCACCATACTATAAATATCTACTTAATAATACCTTTAAATTTTCTGAAACTTAATAAAAAGACAAGGAATAAATAAATTCTAAATTTAATGGCGAGTGCAATGGGAGACCTACCTCGAATCGGAACGAAGAATGACACGGCGCAAATCTCCCGTTGTGAAGAAGGGCGCACCGTATTGCACCATCAAACAGGTCCTAAAACAGTAGACCGTTAAACGGGTTCAACGATATTAATAACATAATAATAATATAACAACAACAACAATAATAATAATAATAATAATAACATGATAATAATATGAAAATAATAATAAATTAATAATTTAATAATAATAGTAACAATAATAATATAATAATAATATAATAATATTAACATAATAATAATAATAATAATATAAGCATAATAATAATATAATAATGATAATAATAAAAATAGTAATAATAACATAATATAATAATAAAAATAACAACATAATATAATAATAATAATAATAATAATAATAATAGAAAAATATTAACATTATAACATTAATAATAATAATATTATTAATATGATAAAAAACAAAACGTAATAAAAATAAAAACAAAACTTACAGCGGAGGGGGGTTGCAGAGGAGAAGTCTGGGGCTGGGGTTCGGCCGGAGGCTGGCCGTAGAAGGGGGTTCTACCGAAGGCTGGCCGGAACAGGGAGGTGCTGGAGGGCGGTGGTGCGGTGTCGGAACGGCGAGGCCGAAACGGCGGAGCAAGGGAGGTGCGGCTGGGCGGAGGAGGGGCACGCGGGCTGGGGTGAGGTAGGTGCGACGAAGTCGCTAGAGGGAGAGGACGGGGGGTTGCGTGAGGGAGAGGAAACACGCAGGAGGGGTGGTTGCCCCGGGGTTGCGGAAGCAGGGTAGGCCGGCGCTGGAGGGATCGCCGGGGAAGGAGGTGCGCCGGCGACGGAGGGAGGCCGGGAAGGAGGTGGTGCAGGGAGCAGCAGGGGTCCGGGATAGAGCGGAGGAGTCGCCGGAGGTGCAGCGGCTGGAGCTGAAGCCTGACAGGGAAGCGGGGGAGGCCGGAACAACGACGACAAGGGGACGGAACGCCGACGATGGCCGGAAACCGACGCACGTAGCAGGGTAAGGGGGGGGGGGGGGGGTTGCGCCAGAAAGGTCGTCGGGACAGGGGTCGCCAGATGGGGGAGCCAGCGGCGGGCGGCAGGCAGGCGGAGAGCGGGCCGGCGCTGGAGACCTGTTGCGCAGGAGCGAAGTGCTGCGGGGAGGAGAAAGGGGAAAGAAAGAAGGGGGGGCTACGGGAGAGAGAGGGATGGGGGAGAGCTAGGGTTAGGTCTAGGTTAGTTTGTTTAGGTTTATATATATATGTGATAAAAAAATAATAAAAATAATACTATAATAATAATGTTAATAAGTATAATAACAATAAAACCTGTTAATATTAATAACAATAATAAAATGTTATAATAATAATAATATAAAACTTATAATAATAATAATAATAATAATAATAATAAGATGATATAATAACAATAATAATGATAATATAAGCAAAAGATAAAATAATAAAAACTAATCTTAATAATAATAAAAATTTATAATAATGATATTATTAAAACTTTATAATAAAAATAATAATGAAACATTATAATAATAATGATAATAGTTAATTATAATAATAATTATTATGATCAAAATACATATATATATATACGCATAAATAGACATATATATATATACCTATATATATACATATAAAAATAATACAACATGTATATATATATATACATATATAGACACAACATATTAATATATATATATATACACATATACCGACATATATATATACATATTTATACACTATAAATAACTAAAATAATAATAACACAACCTTAATGGTATTAATAATAAAGTATCAACATAAAAATTATAATAATTAAAACACCGGGTGAACACACGGTCACCCGGGCTGAACGCACGGTCACCGCTAACGATGCAGTGACCGCACACCGGCGCGAAACCACCAATCACAATTTAATCTTCCAAAAATTTAAACCTGGACCAAGAAAGGAGAAAAAATTACGGACATCCGCGGTCGGGGTGTGACAAATTTCCCCTCACAAAACTCACATAACATTAATTCATATACATTCTTACCCCATAATTACAATTACATTACAAGGAAAATTCACTTTTCCTCACGTATAAAAGGGGTATCCCTTCCACACATTAAATAATAAACTCATATGTATAAATTTTATTGGAACACTATACATGTTTACTCACCATTAATTATTTACATTTTCTACTTCCCTTGGTCAACACAAATTATCGTAAGTCCCTCAAATCTAAGGCCTTTATCCCGAGGAAGTTCATGGTCTCAACGTAGGTATCATCTCTTTCTAAAATTTCATTCTTAAATTTTCATTTATAAATATAATATAACCATATTAAATTATAAGACCATCCTCATTATTTTTTTGAGATGTAATTATAATAATGGTATAAAAATTATATATTCTCTTCCATCTACTATGAAAACCAAGATTCCACATTAGTGGGTGTGCGGGGAATGCCACCTCAATGAAGAGATGATTTTGATTTTTCATCACAACTCTAATGGTTGGTTTTAATTATCATATTTAAGAATAAATATGATTTATATAATTTATATATATTTCTAAAATGGTCAATTACTATCCACCTTTACCCCACTCATTGATTGCGTAACAAAAAAGCTAATCATGTGTTGTACGCACTACCATCTCTATTAATAATCGTGTTTTTTCATTCACTTGTAAATATTTATTATTTCAGTTTATATAAGATGAGTTTATATAATATATCTATTTAATATATATCAATAATATGTTTCTTTTTTTTATAATAAAAAATGTGATGATTATTATAAGGAAATCTTTTAATATTGATTAATAACTGAAAACAAGTTCATATCCATTTATGTTTTCAAGAAATGAAACTAATAATAAAATTTAATGGTATTATAAAATAATAATTCTTTATAAAAAATAAATTATACAAAAATTAATTGTTTTTAAATGATAATATTTTGGAAAAAAGGAATATCAACACCACATTTATCATCCCAGTTCAATATGTTTATGTTCATTAACACTCGATGTGGAAAATATATAAAAAATACATAAATGAAATTGTTATCCTTGAAGACTATGAATGGAATTATATAAAAATATGGATTGTAAATAATTAATTAATAATTTAATCTTTATGATATTGGAGGTTAAAAAATTCTATGAAAATAAATGGTAAAGGTAAGGGACTTGCTAAATTAAAATACTTTCACTGAGTTACACAATTCTTTATTGAACATCATATTTCAAGGTAATTAAATTTTTATTGGTGTTATTTCCTCATTTATATGAAATTTTTTATTGAACCAAATTCAATTTCATGAAATTTATTCTTTTCCTTTCTCTTAAAATGAAATGGGACTTTGATAAAATGGACTTGAATCTATAACTTTTATAATGATGAATAAAAAAAGTTAAAAAAAACTATTTTCCTGATATGGTTATCATTATCATAAAATGATATATCTCTAATGAAGTGATGATTTATATTTTATTACATTATTAACCCTTTTTATAATGATAATTAAATATCCTATAATTTCATAAGTTCATGTTATGAATTTTTTTATGAAAGCTATTATTTTTTCCTATGTAATTTTAGTTATGTTGACGAGATATTTTAAGTGGTACACATATATATGTATTATGAAGGATGGGGTATTATATAAACCACAAATTTATTGGTATATGATTATAAATCTTGATATAGTTAGGAATGGACATAATGTTTTTCTTCACACAAGCATGGGCATGATGGGTCTACTCACATTTCCAGGAACACAAATAATGAGTTCGTTTAAACAGGCATGGGTATAATGGGGTGTCTAAAACATATTTCCTTATGATTATATATGGTTCAAATTTTCAATTTTTATCAATATATGGAACATTTACATGTTTATTATAAATTTATTCCATGTTTTATGATTGATTTTTAATAAATGGTTTGATTTCATGATCATTCATTTTCAAGCATCCTACACCCAATATTATATTGAAATGTTTTATGTTTTATTTTCAATGTTTCATTAATGATATTTTTATGATCATATGTAGATACATCATGTTTTTGGATTATTAGAAATGGTCTTATGATCTATAATGTAATGGTTCGTGTTTTTATTATATTATCTTTTTTCTTGTGTTCTAATACATTATGATATTAATTTTTACGTACTAAGAATTTGTTGTCACCAATTTTTTATGTTTTCAATGCACAGGTTATGAATATGATTAAGTTAAATGATATTTCTAGGTAATGTTATATATATTGGAAATTATGGAAAATTTTCATGACTATTGTAAAATAAAATTTTCATGTAACTAATTTTCAAGACAATAGACCTTTCAATCCTTAGATTATGAAACTATTGTCTTATTTATTATTTAGATCATATGATAAATTCATTAATTAAGTTATATTTATATTGGATTAAAATATGAACCTATAATGACACAGAAAACCTATTTCATTGATTATTTATTCCTCAAATAAATTATTTATAAACCTAGTTACTACTAGTACTATGAAAAGAAGGGAAAAACTATAAATAATTTGAGGTTTTGTAGAAAAAAAAAAGAAAAAAAACAAAATGAATCTAAAAGATAATGGTGAAGTGTTACTGGAATTGATTTTGAATGTGATGTTTATAGAAGCCGTAAAAGAGAGGCAAAAAAATTTGATTTTGTTAGAGGAACTAGACCGAATGGAACAGATAAAAATTACAATCCCCTTTTATGAAATGAATTATATAGTTCTAAGGATGAATTAAAGGGATTATGATACTTAAATTTCATTGAATTAAAAACCTTAGTAGAGATATTTCAATAAAATAACTATTTCTTGCAACACTCAAGAACAAGATGCTACCACATAATGAACAGTAGAAAAAAATATTTTCTAGTTTGTACATTTGTTTTTGATTCCATGTAAAATGATACTAAACATTTCTCTCATCATAACATTGAGTACATAGTGTAGATTTTCATAGGGAAGAGAATTTGAGATATCTAGATATAAGACATCAATCCTCTATTATTTAAACTAATGAAAGAACAAGTAATAAAAAAACTCAATCCATCCAGGCCAATGCAACTAAACTTATTAGATGTACTTGATAATAAAAATAAAAATATAATTTATTAAGATAATCATAAAACAATGGTATAGGAAAGAAAAAATAGAAAAATAAAATTATCTAGTGAGATTAGAATCATTCCCCAACTCCATATCTCAACTCTTTCCCAAAGTTAGATCTTCAGTCTTTGATCCAACTCTAGCTCCAATCACATGCCTCCTCCATTGTGAATGATCAAAGGCATGGGGTGATCATGTTGGTGAATGATCCAAGCGTTGAATAATTAAAATATGGAATTATCCCCAACCATTAATCATCTATAAAAATAATATCCATAATTCCATTCACACCACAATGAATAACTAACAAAAATCTTTTAATTAGAAAATATTAAAGTCCAGAACTAGAAATTTATTCTCAAAGATACCTATAAATCTTAGAAATATTCCTATAATCAATCATATTATTTTTTACCTTATAACATTATCATGGTGATTTACGGTGTTTCTATATAATATTATTATATTTGATCAATTTGATACTACTCCCCCTGATACTTTTACCAATATTCTCTTAATTTTTAAATTAAGTGTCTTTTTGAGGTTGTGTGATTAGTGATACCTTTAATATCACTACAACAAGAAATAAATTCTTGACTAGAGTGGTTGAAATATGTTACTCTTTCACTCTTGGGAAAGTTATCAGGTATTATGAATAATTATATTCATAGGTTCTGATAGTTTTGGATGAGAGAGGTGTGTGATTCATGAAATTAAGTATGAAATAAGTGAGGTTGAGTGTATTTTTTATCTTCATTTTTTAGATATATTATAGGCAGATAAAGAGTAAATAAACATAGTTTTTGTCTTGTTTTTCACTGAATTCCTTCCCACATTTTCTATCTTCTTTTGATTTCATCCACATATATCTTTTAGAGCACCGACAACTATGATTTCCGTCATTGTTTTTTCATGATGTTTTTATTTTTTACATACAAATTTTTAAAAACAAAAAAAAATTAATCACTTAAATGAGAGGCACTTAATCCATGAAACTAACCCAAAGGTTAGACATTTTCTTTATATATGGAGATTATTAATGAATCATTAACCACCCCATATGATGGGGCCACATCATATTTTGGCATCATTTTTGGGGAGGATACATTTTTTGATACGTCACGGTTCTTTTTTAAATTTTTTACCCATATCAATAGTGATGGAAACACAAATTCTTCAATGTTTGTCAATTATAGAAGAATATTAGGTGTAGGAACTAAATCTGGGGATGAATTATTTTGTAAACATGAAATTTTGGAAAATTGTTTTATTAACAGGTATGAAGAACCTAGAGGATATTTGTCAAATTTTATACATCTTAAAATATATCTAGTCAGGCCAAGAGGAATATATAAGTTAGTAAGATGGTAAATATTTTTAGATATGACATCAATGATGAAAGTAAATATGATCATGGGTTTTCCACTTTTGAACATGAAGTACTCGCCAATGAGAATCTGAAAACATAAATTCCACTTTATGAGTACTATTTTATAGGATAATAATTGAAGGGACCTATGTAAATTGAACAAGAAATATATATTTAATGATCAATTGATTTTTAATTTCTATTGGATTTATTTTTTGTGTGGATTTAATTATGTTTCAATATTTAGTTAGGTTTTATCAGCTTAATAAATCATATCGTATAAATTAAAATACACCACAAATGAATTTTTTTTCTTTTAGAAGTTTCCAAGGAGGTTTACTGCCTTACTCTAGCCCATAGAATACTCATATGAGACCGTGTTTCTCTTAAATATTTACTAGATAAATATATTTTGGTATATCACTATGCAGTGGAAAAAATTTATGTTTCCATTTGGTTGTGATGAAATTGATTATCATTTTTATGTTTTTTTCTCCATATGTAGATATTGATGAATAAGATGAGATTTTTAAAATCTTGGAAAATCATGATGAATTTGAACTTCTACTTGAGTTTGAACAATTTGAACTCCCAATTTTTATTGAAATATAAAATACGGTAGCATCATTTTTAGAAGATGAGGTTTTAGAATTGTGCAGTAGCATTAAAGAGGATGTTGATACATTGTTGTTGATAAAGGAAAGTTAATAGTTTAAACTAAACTTGAAGTAAAGATTTATATTGGAATTGAAATCATACAATCATTGTACACAACTCTTTAAGATTAATAAGAAAAGTTTTTACCTATATTATTTTCCTCTATCCACTACTCTATCAGAGCTATAATACAACATAAGGTGTTTTGAAGACTACTGATAAGTGGTACTCTAGAAAATAATCAATTTAAAAAATGTTTTAAAGAATATAATCTGGTGGTTACTGAGATAAAATCCACACCCCCTTATAATCTTGGTTGACCTAAGGAATTTCTAGTTGTAGACAATCTAAATATAGCTCTCTTTAGGGTGGTAACCCAATAATATACTTTTCATTCATTATTTTCTTAATATATAACCTCTCTTGTATTTATTTATAATTTTTTAATTCATTTTAGGAAAATAAATAGGTATGGGATTCCACATAGAAACAACCTATCCAACAACATGGTTTTTATATAGTTCTCTAGACCAAAAGAGGATACCAGCATGGGATATTTGTATCAAACTCTTTAATTAAACCCTTGGTTGAAATTTTCTTTGAGAATATATTTTTGATCACTAATGCTGACCCACTTCACATCTTGTAAGAAATTTAATGTAAAATATAGATATCTTACACAAAAATAATAGGGTAGTTTCATTTAAATAAATTTTAATTTAAAATAATATTCAAAAAAGAGTGTTTTTTTAATTCATTCACTTTTTAATGCTTCCCACCTCATGGTCATCCCATGGTCTAAATTATATCTGATGTTTTTTATTAAAATTTTGAATCATTTTTTAGAAATTCCATGTACATACTAAAGTCATCTTATATCTCCACTGGTCACTACTAATATTTTATTGATCATTAATTTCCAAACCCATGAAATTTCATTCAATTCATTGTAATTGTATGAAAACAATTCTAACCTTTTAATAATTAGCATGATGATATCAAAAAATATTACTCAGGGTTATAATGTTTTATATAATCAGATGTGGGAATATTTTTCAAAAATTTTAATATGTTTAATTTATTTATTTTTGTGGCCTAATGTTTAGTTAACATCCCTAGAAACCCTCTAACCATTATTTAAACTACTGAAAATTTAGATATTTTTTTTGAACCAAAGGGAGTTAAATGTTTATAACCATGATAATATTAACTTTGGACAATGTTGGGATTTAATTATAGGGGAGAGAGGTCTTAAAATGTGCCTTAATTATTCTTTAATTTTATAAACATAAAACAACACAATTGTTTTAAAATGAACTAAATTTCAACATCACTTTGCAATATTATCTATGTATATAAATAAAAATTTCTTGTTTCTTATGAAATTATAATTTAATATTTTCTTATTAGGGGAAAACACCATTATAGTTTGGGGTGATTTCACTGACTTTGAAATTAGATGATTATAATGATCGAGAGTAATTATTACCTAATATTTTTATTGATATTCAGTTTTGGAAATAAGAATGGGAGTTTGATGTCATAGATCTCTATGGAATATAAATTATAACTTGAGGAAACTAACTATTTGAACCTGAAAACAATGTCATATACATTATGAAATAGAACACCAGGGATATCCAACTCAACAGATAGTCAATTATGTCATTTGAAATAAGAATAAATTAAGTGATTTTGATTCTACAATGAATCATTAATACATTAGGCACACGATGTGTGAGTAAATAAAACAATAATAATAAAATAAATTTGTAAAATCAATAAATTATTTACGCATTCATGGATGAGAAAATTTAAAAAAAAATCCATAATTACGAAAAATGAGTTCATTTAGGTGATATAAATATTCATCTTAAATTAATATAAGGGAAAATAACTTATAAGAATCTCATTTTACATGAATCCATTAAGAGGAAAATGGATCTTTGGTTTGTGGAACTAGAGATAGATTAACCAATGAAGTTACTTCTTATTAAAATGGTAATTCCACTTCAATATGATATATCAAATCATACTATTAGAACATGAATGTGATATGATTTTTGAGACCGAGTGATTTTCCCATAAGAGGCCTAGAAATTTTTATAAATGGAGGAATATTTTATTTTCATTAACTTAGGTACATTATTTTGACCTATGTACGATAATAAGTTTATTATTAAAAAAAGGTAAATTAACAATAATTTAGTGTATTACTAAGGAGTGTAATAAGATAAGTGTTAATGAATTTTATGTTTTGTTATTTTGAATAAAATTTTCCACATATATTTTGTTGAATGAAATGTTTTTCAATATGGAAATGTTTGCACCGTATAAAATTCATTAATATTGTGTAAGTTGAATGAATAATTTCATTATTTGAATATTAAACTAAAAATTGTTATTTTTGTGAATAAAATATAAAAATATATATGATTTAAAATAATTTTTTAGGATAAATAACTATTAACATTTTTTTGTGATTTTAACATTAAATAATTTGTGATGTGATTTGGTGGATAATGGGTATTGAAAATAATTATTTCACAATTCCAAATTTATATTTTTAATATTCATTATAGAATTAATTTTAAATTATCATTTCTTGAATTCATTGAAATTTTAATAAAATAGTTATGAATTATATTTTAAAATTGATATGTTTTAGTAACATGATGATTTAGTGGCTGATATATTTTTTGTGTGAAAAGCATATTGTGGTAACTCAACTGACCATGAGGGTAATTGACCGCAAGAGTAAAGGATGGAATAACCATGGTGAAAAGTGTACATGCAGTAGGTGGAGACACTTTGAGAAACCTACCACATGAAGGTATAAAACTAAACACATGTTGAAAAAAATTTATGGTACGAGAGGTCATACTGACCATAAGAAAAACTGATCACAAAATTGAAAAAATTACACAATCCAATTGTCAACGTGATAAAAGAGAAGTTTTTATATGATAGCTTCATCCTACTACTAAAAGATGTGAATGGGGATAAATACCAACCTTCCCTTCCACTATATATTTACTTACATTGATGACATTCATAACCTACCGCATATTTGATGCTCAAACCTACAAAATGATATGAATAATCCATGTTTTATGAATACCATCCTGAGAAAAAGGATCAAATCGATGAATTTCCAATGAGATCTCACATAAGGTTGATCCAATACAGGATATAGATGAGATTTGTGTTCAATAAACCCTCAAAACTACTAATAAACTAAGTTTTCAAATACACGATCCTAGAAATAGTTCTGGTTGAGCTAAAAAAACAACTAATGTGGAGCCTAATAACATAAAAAACTATCTAAAATAGAGAACCCAGATTAATGATGAAAATTCTAAGGATGTTGATTTCGACTCATAGTAATTTGTAAGAACTGGGTGGGCTTAAATCTAGGGCTCCCAAACTCATCAACCAGAAGATAAACCATTTGTTTTCCTTATATATTTATAAACATGGTTTGAAGAAGGGATGCTGCATATTATAAGAACCCAGACCGATGTTTGGGGTAGGAAAAATGTATTTGTTGTAGGATGACCTAAGTTGAAGACAAATCAATTACTCAAGGAGAATTTAACTGTTGGTATGTACATAGTATATATAAAAGTAGGACTAATAATATCAATGGAGTTAGGAAAAGTATAAAGTGAGGGTGCATGATGGTCATAGTCATATTTTAATGGAATGGTAAGGGTAACTTGATGTGGAGTAAAGATACATAAATCTAACTATTCATGAGCTTCATTTGTCTAAAAAATGGTAATTTGGGATGAATAACACAAAAATGGATTTGTGTTGTGTGGGTAGAAGCATCCATCAAGACTCATGAAATGAATTAAACATTACCGGGCTTGTAATTAAGAGATATAATAAATATAAAATGATTAATAAAACATGAAAAAGGGGACCAGATGCTCGATAATTAAATGTGATGGATGATTCCAATGATTACTAGAAAAGGCGATGAAGAATGAATTGGGATCAGATGTCACTTATTTATTAATACATGAGATCTTAGGGGTTTCAAAAATCATTAAATAATGTTTAATAATCTTTTTGGGAATTCACGACCTTCCAATCACAAACAACTAGGAATATTCCATGGGGATGTCACTACCATCTATTTATGATTCCACCATGTTTATGTTTTTTTTCAAATAAGTAGTAGGGTAAGATCTATAATAGTGTATTCCCAAAAAGTGGGATCAAAATTCCTTCTACCTCATTCTCACTGATTTTAATTTAGTTTTATGATTGTAAAATCAATTTTTTATATGTTTTTCTCCCTTAAGGTCTTGTGATCTCAAACCTTCAGTGAAGGAGGGTTAATCTTCAAGTCCCAAACATGGATGTGAAGCTCAATGATGCTTGGAGATTCGAGTAATATAATCATAATCATACTTATTATTATTCATTAGAATATTGTTATTTTGATATGGGAAGCTAATATAGTTCATGATTTCATAGGATTAGATTTATACTCTTTTCCCCTTGACCCTTTACCCCTTATTTTATTAATTCCTCAATTGAGTCACTATGTGAAGTCGTATGAAAGAGCTCACTTTTAGAAATCGAACATGTGTAACTGTTCATTATCAAAACACCCCAAATCAACATAAAATATCATAAGGATGAATAATAAGTATCATATTTAGTATGTATTTCAGATCTCTAAGTATCCTTAAGCGTCACTTATTTGTTTTGGTCTCATGGATTATCCCTCCATCGTTGAGAATTTGAGATAAAAAAAAGGAATAATAAAATATGATATACATGTGTTCACTAAATGAAAACATAATTACAATTATATATCATGGGGTAGAAGGAAATTATATCCCATTAATTTGGAATTCCATATTACAAAGATGACCCCCAGTATTTATTTGAAAAAGAAAAAGAAAATCGGTGACCCCTTATCTAAGTGGAAATAAAATCCACAAGGAATTCTCCCAAGTGTTAATGATCATCATGCAGTGAATTAGTAGTGAGTGAAGTCATCCTCCTATTGAAAATTTGACATTACCATGTGCTCATGGATTGAACAACAAGTAACATTCAATCCCAGTTGAATCTCTATTTGATTTTTTACGTTTATTTTGAATTTTAGGTGAATTAATATTATATTTGTCTTTTTTCATTCCCCATTTTGGAAATTGCAGACCCTGAAAATTTAGGCATGGGTAGAATTAATTAATTTCATGGGACTTGATGTTTCTTTGGGACCAAAAACCAAAAATCCATTTTCTGGACCTTTCTGTGGGAAGTACACTTTAATGGGATATTGCAACTTGATCCCAGTATGAATTTGTTTTCCATATTGATTTATCCATATGTGGTCATTGAAATGAGGTAAAGAATTCCCATAACCTTGTATAAATATTTTAATTACTCCACTGATATAATAAACCTTAAATTTATATAGAATCTCAACATACCATCTCCCAAACTCTCTAAGATCTCTTGGTCAGTCTTCATATTAGGTTATCCTTCCACAAACTCCTTTCTTTTTTACCAATAATTGGTCATAGTTTTTCAATGTTGTGGCCATCCAGGTTCAAACCACATTTAAATTATCACATGAAACAAAACTAATTTATATTCTAGTTGATGAGTTTATAGAAACCCATTCAATATTCACCCAGTTCTCTTAAATTTTAATGAGTAGAGTTCATCATCCAAAAATATCATTTTATTATTCAAATATGTTAACCTAGAAATCTTAAATGATGAAATTGATCACGAATCATGTGTTCCCCAATTATAATAACTACAACTTCATCATTTATGAACATTGGAGGCACCATCATCAACTCCATTAGAGTCCATCAAATAATCATTCTGTTGAATAAATATTTCAATATTGGTCAAATAATAGTAAGTCATCCATGCTTACATTTAATTTCAGTCCCTCAACCTAAATTTATCTATACCTTTGTTAAAATCTTGTACATTCATCTTTCATCATTTTTCAAACCCCATATGCAACCAATTAATAGATTTAATATAATTTGGTCACATCCTTAATAGCATACCACAAACTTAATCCATATGTGACCAATTCATCGGGTTAATATTTTTTTCTCACATCATTCATGTACTCCCACAATCTTATATATGGATTATATTTTTTTAGATTTTAATTTTCATTAGGAATTGCATTGGTGGGTTAGTCCAAACTGAAATGATTAGTTTCTAGGATCACTTATTCCTCATATCAAGTTATTAAATTTTTTGAGGTTTAATTGCAATCAATTATTATCAACGACTATTAGTGTTTTAACCAGGCTCTAGATATCGTTGGAAAAGTGTGGAATGACACATTTTACCTAGACACTCCTCTTCAAACATGGAAGATTCTCGTCATGCAGTAGGATTGATTGTGAATGTTTGGTATCTTCTCTCATGGCCAGTTCAACTATAGGTTAATATTAAACGTGCAATTGCATTTGAATGCCTTTATGGAAGGTAAATATATAGTGGAATAACCTATTGATAGTTAGGAAAATTGATATCTTCTTATTATTTTTTAGTCAGTCTCATGATAAAAATCAGCATTCATTTTGTGGTTAATTTTATTATAGGATAAGAGTTCGTTGGGTGACCCTTTTTTCCAATGGCCAATATGATCCCCCATATCATCGGTTCTTCTCATATTGTAGTTAGTTACATCACTTCTTACATCATGTTACACATAGGCACTCCACCGTCCACACTGAAACCTTTTTCCATGGTCATTTCAACCTTTATTCCCATGGTCAGTTGACTTCATGATCTGTTGATTACCTAGAATCTGATTTTCACAGAAAAAATATTACATGCAAATAATTCTCAATTTAGTGAATATTATAAATTAAAAAAAATAACAATTCCCGCACAATTTTCTAATTGAATTACGTAATGATAAATTAGATGTGTTCATTAATAATTATTAAAAAAATAAAAATATAGAACAAAAAATAAATTATTTTCTAGACCCATCATCAACCAAATCATATCAAAAAAGTATTTAAAATAAAAATATCCAAAAACATTGATAATAATTTTTATTAAAACAATGAAATTTAAATAAATGAACTTTTAATATTTTAAGAACCAAAATACCAATCATTATTACAATCATCCACGAATTACATTTTTTACCCAATTTACCCCTTATCAATAATTATACATTAAAATAAATTCCACTTCAAAGAAACATTTTATTCAAAAATATATATGTGAAAAAATGTATTCAATATAGCACCACATCACTCACTATATAAACCATAAAACTTCCTAGAATAATTATGATAACACTATATCCATAGTCCTTTCATATTTAAAAATTCCTTCACCACGATTTTTATTCAAAAGTATTTCCAATCATAATTATTGGGGCATGAATGTGTTTCTTATTAGAGAGGATTACATAAATGAATCATTGAGGGAAGTAATTGCAGACAACAATAATCTTCCTCTATAAAATCATACTTCTCCAACCAACCACAACATGAAACCCTTAACAAATGACATTAAAAAATACAATATAACT
This sequence comes from Viscum album, assembly GCA_963277665.1. NCBI lineage: Eukaryota > Viridiplantae > Streptophyta > Magnoliopsida > Santalales > Viscaceae > Viscum > Viscum album. The sequence goes on from OY728136.1 coordinate 56,592,071, forward strand.
AACAATTATCCTAAAACCCACCCCTCTCATATACACACCATTAAAATAAGACCTAATAACTTATTTCTATAGTATCATCATGTACCAGGGAAGATTCGATATGATCATCAACATATGATCCCTATATAGTTCTTAAATTTTTTATGTTTAGAGGTGAAAAAACATGATTGAGATAGTTTATTTAAAATGAAGAATGATTGAATACACTAAACACTTACATATTACATTTTAAGATTAGTATTAGAAGATCAGGTTTCACAAAACCCATACCCATGTACTAGTACCCTTCATGGGTTAGTGATGAATAAAAATATTCACCCCAAAGACCGCCTCTAATAGTAAATGAGTTAGAAACTAGCGACAAGTGTATAAAATCTCTAAAAATGGGTGAAATTACCATAAATATATAAATTCATGGACAAGAGATAATATGAGTACGTTTAATTAACTCTAAATCATAAATAAATTAACTATCCTTATATAATAAAGTGATACAATTCAAGGAAAAATAACTTAAATTACAAATATCTAATCCTAGGAAGAAACCATGAATCAACAATATCTCTTGAAAAATTCCATGAGCTAGTAACACTCATCCTGATCACCATCCTACTAATGTCACTACGACAAAAAAGGCATTTAGCGGCGGTTTTTTTCGTTTTGCGGCGGTTTAAACCGCTGCTAAATCGACTGGCGGCAGTTTTCAAAAACCGCCGCTAAATCGTGCGTCGGGAAACTATTCGCGGCGGTTTTCAAAACCGTCGCAGAACGTTTCGCGGCAGTTTTTTAACGGCGGTTTAAACCGCCGCTAAATGATTCAGCGTCAGTTTTTTTTTTTAAATTTTGTAATTTTTTTTAATTATATATATATATATATATATTTATTTATTTCGTATTTATTTTATATATATATATATATTTATTTATTTATTTATTTCGTATTTATTTTAATTATTTTATTTATTTTATTTATTTTATTTATTTATTTTATTTATTTTATTTATTTTATTTATTTATTTATTTATTTATTTTATTTATTTATTTTTCGTATATCTTTATTTTATTTATTTTATTTATTTTATTTATTTTATTTATTTTATTTATTTTATTTATTTTATTTCGTATTTATTTTATTTCGTATTTATTTTATTTCGTATTTATTTTATTTATTTATTTTATTTATTTATTTATTTTATTTATTTATTTATTTTATTTATTTATTTATTTTATTTATTTATTTTATTTATTTATTTATTTATTTTATTTACTTTATTTATCCATGCATGCACATCCCATGCACATGCCCATGCATGCCCATGCAATATAAATTAATTCTGCGTCTGGTGAGATTTGAACCCCTAACCTCTTGCATATTTTTCAAAGACATTACCACTCCAGCAAGCTCGCCATGTGGTTAATAAACAGAAATTAATATAATTATATATATTAATTGAAAAAACAAATAATACATAAATAAAAGATATAAACACGATAATAATAAATAATAAATAATAAATAATAAATAATAAATAATAAATAATAAATAATAAATAATAAATAATAAATAATAAATAATAAATAAATATAAATAATAAATAATAAATAAATATAAATAATAAATAAATATAAATAATAAAAAATAAATAATGATAAATAATAAATAATAAATAAAGATAAATAATAAATAATAAATAATAAATAATAAATAATAAATAATAAATAATAAATAATAAATAATAAATAATAAATAATAAATAATAAATAATAAATAAATAGAAATAATTTATAATAAATAATAAATAAAAAATAATAAATAAAAAATAAAAAATAATAAATAAATATAAATAATAAATAATAAGTTATTATAAATAATAAATAATAAATAATAAATAATAAATAATAAATAATAATAAATAAATAAACATAAATAACAAATAATAAATAAATATAAATAATAAATAATAAATAAATATAAATAATAAATAATAAATAATAAATAATAAATAAATATAAATAATAAATAATAAATAAATATAAATAATAAATAATAAATAAATATAAAAAATAAATAATAAATACATATAAATAATAAATAATAAATAATAAATAAATATAAATGATAAATAAATATAAATAATAAATAATAAATAAGAAATAAGAAATGATAAATAATAAATAAATATAAATAATAAATAATAAATAATAAATAATAAATAATAAATAATAAATAATAATTAATAATTAATAATTAATATATAAAAAATAATAAATACATATAAATAACAAATAATAAATAAATATAAATAATAAATAATAAATAAATATAAATAATATGTAATAAATATATATAAATAATAAATAATAAATAATAAATAAATATAAATGATAAATAAATATAAATAATAAATAATAAATAATAAATAATAAATAATAAATAATAAATAAATAAAAATAATAATTAATAAATAATAAAAAATAAAAATTAAAAAATAACTAATAACTAATAAATAATAAATAATAAAGAATAAAGAATAAATAATAAATAATAAATAAACATAAATAATTAATAAATATAAATAATACAGAATAAATAATAATTAATAAATATAAATAATACAGAATAAATAATAAATAATAAATAATAAATAACCAGTTACAAATAATATATAATAAATAAATAAAAGTATATTATAAATAATAAATAATAAATAATAAAGGAAACACATGAAAAAGTATGAAAAGACGTGATAAGGGATGAAAAATCATGAAAATGCATGGAAAAGGATGGAGAAGCATATGAAGAATGAGGTATTAGAAAGAATGAGAATGCATGAAAACTCATGACAACTCTGGAAAACTCCTTAATAATTCAACATAATCATCATAATAACCCACAAAAAACCATTGATAAAGATAACAAGTCATGGAAACCCAAATAAACAGTAATAAATGGAGCTACCGTTAAAACCCGTCAAAACGGTCATAAAGAGACAAAAACATTGAACTCACATTAACGGAGATAACGTAAGATCCGAGAGTCCGTTTTAGATCCGCGACCTGTCAAATCAATGATCCTGAAACGATCTTCAACCTGAAAGGTGAAAGAGTCCGAATGGATAGGTGGATCAGAAGTTACGACCATTTAAAAAAAAGCTGACGGGGAACGGGTGCTAGAAACGAGGCATTGAAAAACATAACAAACCTGATACCCACTAAAAAGGCCAAAACATATGATCTAGGAGTGCAAGTGGGCGCCACAACTACTCAAACTGAAGCTCATGGAACGAGCTATGATCTGGCAGGTGGAGGAGGCCGAACTGACACGCGGATCGAAAGTTACGTCCGTTTGAAGACAAGTTCGACGGGACACCGGTGACGGAAACAGGGTTTTGGAGGCCTTCGGAGGAGTTTTTTGGGTCAAAAAACACGACAGAAGCTTGCTTGTGTCAAATTGGTGCGTAGCTCTCTTCACTGGCTTCGATTTGATATGTGGTAGAGCCCAAACGAACACCCGGAGAAAAAGTTATGGTCGTTTGAAGTTGGAGAGATTTTTTCAACATTTTTATAACTCTAATATCTTCCACACCTTAGACTGTCTCACAGTTTTGATTATATGTGCCTCTAGATCTCTTCATGAGCTTCGATTTGACTTGTCGTGGCGCTTCAACAGACGCCCGGATCAAAAGTTATGGTCGTTTTAGTGATTTCAGGCTTTCTCACGTTTTTTTATTTTTTTTCATTCCATTTCGTGGTGGTTTAACCAAACCGCCGCTATTTCGCAGCGGTTTTTTAAAAAACCGCCGCTAATCCTCGAATAAAATTAAAAAAAATAAAAAAAATAAATTTTAAAAAAATAATTTTTTTTTTTCCGTTTAGCGGCTGTTTTTTCGCGGCAGTTTTGAAAACCGTCACGAAATGCCGGCCCGAAACGCATTTCGCGGTAGTTTTTAAAACCGCCGCGAAAAAACCGCCGCTAAACGGAGGTTTTCTCGTAGTGTGTGTACCTTAAAATAATATAAATATATAGTGTGAGAGTAAAGGTATAATCATAAATAATCTCTCCTAAAAATTTGAAATAATCATACCGAAACACAATGAATAGAAAAATGAATCCAAATCATTAACTAATAAGGTAAATATATATCCCCTCATCTCTATGTCCCACTCCTTGAATAATACTAAAAAATATGTAATGCAACATGAAAATATTACATAGGTGGAAGGTAACTCAACATCTTCTTTCCTAATTTAGTGCTTCTTGTGTTATAATACCTTCTATAAGTTATATTACCCTCAAAAAACCTTATAAAATCTGTATCTCATCTTAAACCCCATGATTACATATCACAGTCATATCTCATGTAAATTACTAAGTCCAGAATACACTATTTCCCATGTGTTATTTAATATACCTGAAGCTATCACAACGATTTTATGTACACCTATTGTAACCATTCTTAAAGCTTCTGGAATAAATGTATATGATTTAAAATCAATCCACTATAGCTTGATCATACATTTCTAATAAAATTGAAATCCATCACATCCTAGGTATACATGTACCCTACAAGTCACTTAATCCCAACATGAATACAACAATACATTATGTTATTTTCTGAAGGGAGAATGATGAAGTTGGAAACCCTAATCCCACCGATGAAAAGGGAATCCTGGATGCCTAATCTTTCACTGAAGTAGTGGCAAGAAGTGAATCCATCGTCGAATCAAAGGCCTCTGAAAGCATCGCTCAAAAAAATCATCATCGTGGCCTATCTGTGATTTATTTCTCTAAAGATGAGGTATACATTCTCTCTTCAGATCTATGGTTTGTTCTTGTGGGTATATTTTTTCAGCGTCGTCCTTCACTCTTGTTTCTGTGCAAAACACCGGAACGCTTAGGTTTTATGAATTTTCACATCAGCCTTCTGAATTCATGCCACGTTGTTTTTTATTTCTCTTTGGGAACAATTTTTACCATTTCTAGATCCGTGGTTCTTGGTATTTTCGGGGTTCTTTTATAAAGGGTTTCAAATGGTCTCTAGACTTTGATGTTGGGTCTGAAACTCCCATCGTTCTGATCTGGATTGCTTTCCCGGGTTTACCCCTCCACCTCTTCAAGCAGAATTCTATTTTTCCTATTGCAAAACACTTGGGACACCCAATCAAGAATGACGCTACCACATGGAATCTATCAAGACCTTTGGTTGCTAGAATTTGTACCGAAGTCGATATACCTTATGAATTTCCATCGCCTTTTGGATACAAAATAGAGAAAATGGCTTTTTACAGGATGTTGTCATTGAAGAGGTACCTGCCTAATGTAAAATGTGCACAGGAATTAGTCATTTTAAGGAAGAATGTGGGACACCATGGGCTGCTCCCATCCCTCTGCATTTCAAATTAGTTTGTATAAAAAAGTATGCTATAAAGGAAAACACCAATGTTCAGGCAGATACATCTGTTGATTGTGTCAAAGTATTAAACTCCATCGATGTTCCAAACCCCACCCCTAAGAAACCAATTTAGGCAGACATTAATACATCTAATGAGGGTTTTATGGTGGCTCATATTGGGGATGCTGAACCCTCTAATCACTCTGTCCGCTTGGAGGCTGACGAAAAATCCACTCAAATTAAAGAAGACTTCTTCCAATCAAGTTCTAGAAAAGGGAAAACACAAATGGTTGATGCTGATGGATTCATTACTCCCCATCCTATGATAACAAAGAATCATAGATACTATTCTCATCTTGAACAAACAATTGTTATGAGATCTCTTACTGATTCAAACAAGGAAAACATTGAAATCACAAGAGCCTCCAGTAAGATACCTATAGTCATTGATGCTCAACATGAGGTTATATCTTCCAATACACCTCATGATGATAATCCAAATAAGGGCTCTAATCCGGCTGTGAACCCATTGCATCATATTGCGTAGGTGATTGAGGATTTGTAGTCTCAAAGGGATCAATGGGTTGAATTAGCTTATGAAAAGCTCAAAAATCATGAAATTTCTACGAAGACTTATTGTGATATCAAACGCCAAGTGTTTATTTTGGGGTTGGACCAGGAGACCAAAAAAACTCCATAATTTCCTCTGGCCAGCACTATTATTTTTATCTAGTTTGATTTCACATTTTTCTCCTGCTAATTTTGTTTTTCTACAACATGCACAATTGATCATGTATTCCCTTCAATCCAGATTTGATGTAAGCTCTTTACCCCTTGGGTTTGTACTGTAACCATTGTTTTTCATAAATTCTCTTAGGGAATGAATTGGGTGAACAATTCATGTCTCTGCTTTCTCAAACAAAATGAGGAAGATGGAAAAATCAACCTTCCATTTCATTACCAAACTAGATATTAGTAAAAATACCCATAACATAGAATAATTGGGCATCAACTACCTACCTGACTCTAGTGGTGGAGCACAAGGAATCATAATTTATATTGAATAGTATATCGTATAACAAACTAAGAAAAACTACCAAGCCTTAGACTCAATTATTACTATTGTACCACATGAAACTCATATACAAGCTTAATGGCCTTGTGAAACAGATTTCATACAATAATGAAATCATTAATATTAACCCACATAAATTATTTATCTGTTAGTAAATATAAATTACCAACCATTCATTAAACACATTCCAAATTCAAGATCAACCATTCCATTTCATCACAAAAAAATTTTATCTTATAATTTATATTATAATTTCTAGACTCCATTCAATGACTGTAGAGAAATAACCTAGCTATCAAATGGTTTTTATTTGTTATATATCATTACTATTATCAATACCAATGCCACATAATATTTATATTTCATGTAGTACTCGATAATCATTGTATTATAGAGCTTGACTTGAAATAGTATAGATAATATGCACTTATAGATCATATAACTACTATAATAGGTTGTTGGAAATAACAATAAACAACCATAAGGAAACAAAACAATCAAAAACAAACAGAATTAAATAAAAGTCAATAACAACTCTCAAACCACACCAATTATCCAATGAATAGCCTGAAAACAACCATATGAAAAAAGGTAAAACCTCCTATTAGCTTGGGACACTTATACCGACCATAACAAATCCCATACAGTAAATAATAGAAAGGTCCTAAAATACCAGATCAAATAACCATGTAAAAAATGTAATTTTAATAGATAAAATTGTTGGGGAAACTAAATCCATATCACATAGAATAGATTCTTAACAAACATGGAATAATAGCAATTTTTGGATCCCAAAATCCCAAGACAATTTAATCATAGTAAAACACATTTTTCATTACCTTCTTTAATTCACCAATTCATTATGTACATGTTTTAGAAATAAGAAACTTTACATCAAAAATAAATAATAGCTAAGAATCAACCATAATAATTCTCAAGAAATACTTACAGGTTCCACATTTTTCAAGGAATAATGATAAATAAATTCTCATGAATCTTTAGTTATCTTCTTAATATTATAATATTTACGATATTTATCTAACTTATAAAATATCATCATTCCTTATTTAGTTATCATTAATTTCATATTTATAGATTTTAAGAGGATTATTATACCATTACGAACAAAAGATAAATCATTTCAATCTGAATCATTCACAAAACAATTAAGAAGATGTCCTAAAATTTCTACCATGAGATGATGTTTTCAACATTCTTGGAGAAAGACAATAAGAACAAGTGAAAATATTTAATCAACACACCCAGGATGAATACATGATCCATAAGGATATCATACCACCATGAATCAACCATTGATAAAAAAAGGAAAATTAAAGGCGTATAAACAACTATATAATTTAAAGAGATAATTGGAGATGAAAAAATAAAGAGAAAAGAGGAAAAATAATATCAGATCACCAGTCAGACAATATATAATTACAACATGTTGATTCTAAGAAATGAGGATCAAAATTCTATAAATGGTATTCTAAAAAAACTTTTAGTCTCCCCAATTTCAATGTAAATAGAGTTAATACCATGGAATTCATAGGATCCTCATGGAGGTCAATTGGGTTGTTTTTGTAAGGATTTTTTTATTTTATTCAACAATATGTTTGTGATTTTTTTATCTTTATTATGAAAAAACAAGTCACTGATGAATTTTAAAAATAATTTATTAACTGATGATGCTAAAGGTATTCATGAATGTATTTTTATTTACTCTATAAATATTTTTTTACAATGGTAGAAGATTCATTAATTATTCTCATGTTCATACCATCATGAATAAAATCATGATTCAAGATGTGTGATTTTTCAATGGAGGATAAGTTGGCATCTAGGTAGTGAGTTTTTACAAATATGATGGTATAAAGGGGGAGAATTTTGTTTCCAAACTGAGAATGTTTTTTGAGGTAATAATGTTCCATAAAAAATGTGATGAAGTTGAAACAAATGAAGAAATTGGGAAATATGAAGGCCAACATATCGATTTTCCAAAATATAGAATTATGATGTTTTATGATAGAATTTTTTTTCAAAGAGGAATTTTAAAGATTTAAATAGTTCGGAGATATGAATTTGCGATTTTTATATGAAAAAAAATGATCTATAAAATTTTGATTGACCAAATGATATTGTATTTTATTGTGTGAGGATATTTATCAGACATAGAAGAATGAATTACATCGAACATAAAGATTTGATAGTTAATGAAGTTGAAGAGATGAGTTATAAAAATATATTTTATTGGTCAAAGAAACATCAGATGGATGGGAATCTGACATATATGTTTTATTTCATCAGACCAAAGTAACTATGAAGTTGAACTAGGCCATTTTTTATGATTGAATCCCTATATTATGTTTTATTAAATGGGGGTTGGCTGAAAGGAGAAATGTTGAATAATTAGACATATCATGTGATATGAACTTATGAGAAGTATATCAGACATGATAATCATGTGAGAAGTTATAGAAAAATAAGAATGATTTTAAGAGGCATTTCAGATTATTTTAAATTAGTTTTAATAATCATATTTTGAATATTATTTGAGTGGTAAATTTTAAATAAAATTTTTTGAGGCCCTTATTTTTTATTATAAGATTGAATATATAATGCGATGAGAGAATAAAAAAAAGTTCATTGTTCATATATGAGAGAGAGAGACAGAGATACAAGGTGATGAATATTTCATAAGGGGGTACCATGAGTTTCAACTAAGGATTATCTTAATTGAATATGAAAAATCACACTAGACAGAGGAATAATAGATAGAGTGTAATATATAGTATTATACCTAAAAAAGCATAATGATTATTGGTTTAATAATATTTTTACCAAATATAGGTATTAAAAAATGTGTGAGGTGAATTGAATAGAGTAATATTATATAAAGGTAGAGGTGTATTGAATAGTGTCATACCATACTGAGGGTGTACCATATAGAGATTTTTAGATAATGTTTTACAATTTGTTTAGAAAAGATTCTTATCTTATTTGGGATTGGAAGTAAAATAAAACTTTATAAATGTTGTGATTTGGTATAATTACATGTGAAGAGATATAAAGAGTCTAACAAGAGTTGTATCATTAGTAATCCCTTCAATTCATAGTGAATTGTCATTGATTAATGATAGTCAAAATGGAAAGGATGTATTCACCCACACTGGGGGTGAACCTTGTAAATCTGGTGTGTCCTATTTTAATTTCCTATCATTTGATATAAATTTTGTTTGATATAAACAAATTTGTAAAGGATAAAAACTATAAAAAGTTAAATCGGATAATTTCATGTGAAAATAAATTGTAAAATATCCCCAAAAATTATACCCCCCTTATGTGTTTTTCATGTTATTGGGAACATCAAGTGGTATAAAATAATCTCAGTTTCATTAATAAAATGCTTAATTATCATATCATAGAATATATAAATCCATTTAATAACATATTTATTCCAACCTTCAATATAATAAAGTTCCAGTGATAGAAAAACATGATAACACCTCATCATCTTTCTCTTGGTTTAAGTGTAATCGATGTTACTATAGTTGGTTTTCCACCCATTTTGAAAGATCTTCCATTGAAATTTGTTGAAACACTGAATTGTGAGGTTAATGAGAAAGATAAAAATTATATTCGTATTACCTTATTTGAGTATGTTTATATTAAGGTGATGTTTTCAATATATAAAATTAAACATGAGAAAAATTCAAAAGTATCTACAAGGGGAAATCCAAGTGAATGAAGGAAAGATTCAAATCTGGAGAAGAAATTTTAATAAAATTAGAATGGTAGATGTCAGAACTATTTATGAATAATTATTATAGAAAACTATGTTTTAAAAAACCTAATAGGATTCAATGATATCTTGGAAGATACAAATATTTCAAAAAAAACTCATAAGGAACTTTCAAGACATGTTTGATCCAAAAATCTCTTCTATAGAAAATAAATATGATTTATCTCTTAATGAATTATATATCTTTTTTATTGTATATTAAATATGGAAAACTATAGTGTTAAAAAAATATTAAGGAAGATATATATTTTGAGTCTATAAGGAAGATAAAATTATGATAATTTGAATATGAGGTAGTGGTATACAGTGAATTAGAAGATAAGGAACATGGTTATGATGTAAATGAAAGGATTATGGTTCACATCTCAAAATATTACCAAAATGAGGAGGAAAGTAAAAAAACACACACATACAAGTTTTGAGTGGGGAGGATTTTGAAATTTTATTATTAACTACAAGAAGATTAATGATGGAGAATACAATTATTATTTTGAGGAAAAATATCAGTGGATAAAGTGTAGAAAAACATCAAAGGAAGATAAAGAACCCACTAGAAGTTACAAATATGTCACCAGAAAAAATGTATATTGATTTGGAAACATGAGTATTAATCTACTGAAAAGAGGTCATTAGAAGATAAAAATCCATTGAAGTTCAAAATCTTTATTTACAATGTTGAACGAAATAAATATACATAAAATAATTAATGGGAAGAATGTGAATAAACATATATAGAATATCTGATGATATCGAAGCTTATGTAATATAATTATAAAAAACTCAATAAATAAGTATGTATAATGAATAAAAAATTTGAATAATAATGATTAAATAAAATTATTCCTTAAAAAAGAATATGGGTACATTGAGAAGATTAAGAACCTCAAGCAGAATGTTCGTGAAAAATAAAAGATGATGAAATATATTGATAAGAAAATTACTTCTGAGGAAGAAGAGCCTTGTAATTCTAAATTAATATGTATTTATTGAAATAAGAAATTGAATAAAATTAAATATAATTTCCACTATGTTTCATGGGATTAGGTTGAAACGTGTCAAGCTAATAACAGAACTCATCCTACAAATGAGGTGAAATCTATACCAAGTGAACATAAAAGTTCATTTGATTTTACTAACCAGGTATGTTTTAGAAACAAATATGGTAAAATTAGTTTGGGAATTTATGTGAGAAGCACATCACATCAATTGATGATAAATATAATCTATATAATAATATTTACCCATGTCGTGGAAAATCAGTTGCTGAAAAATATGTTGAACCTCAAAAAACTCATCACAAAGAATGATCAAATTTCAATATCATATCGAGGTTAATAGATATCATTGGAACTATGGTATATTTATTATAAAGAAAATAATTATTAGCATAACATGTCTCTCTATAGGAATAGGAATGAACTTCTGTGATTAGAAAGTGTAAGAAGATGTGGATGAAAAGAGAGTAAACATATAAGTTATAAAATGAAAATAAAGGAAAATCCATCAAAAGATAAAAATCTATTAATGAAAAATAAATTTTAATACCTGAAGTATGTTTTTATAAAATGTAACCAACCGAGAAACTATTCTTAAGAATTTATAAAAACACTTCGTGGAAAAGTTTCGTATACAAGATAATAAATGGTAGGTGAGGAGAATAAAATTGAAGGGAGAGATTTTGTGGGTGAGACAACTCAAAAATCTAGAAAATGTAATAAAACGTGGATTATTAATATTGGTTATTCATCATATTTGATTGGTGATATAAAAATTTTAAAAAAATTGGAGGATCCGTTTCTTTGGGAAATGACAGTTCCTTCAAATTTAATAGAATTGGAACAACTAATATTCCAGCTCGTAAACTAGTGTTAAAGGATGTTTTATTTGTTTATGGGATTAATAATAACATACTAAATTTTTTAAAACTATTTTATTAAAATAAAGAAGTTATATTTAGGAAATTTCTTAAATAATATGATGTTTTAATGATGGAAAACTCGTTACTAAGGTAGAAAGACCAAGTGAAAATCTATTACAGATCAGAGATCCGTTTAATTCATGTTATTTATGTTTTAAGGATGAAAACAAGATATGACACTAAAGACATGGGAATCCTGGATATAAATATATGATCAAAATTCATAAGGGAGAATCTATAAAATATTTTCCACAAGTGACAATGAAATATGATAATGTTTGAAAAATATTTATGAAAGGAAAGATGGTTAGTGTTATGAATAATAAAGATGAAATTCAACCCACATGTCTTATTTATCATATAAAATTTCTTCATTTTGGGATGATTAAACATCAATAAAAAAATATATTTATACTTTATCACTTTTATTTATGATTTTACATGGTTATCCCTCATAATGTTCAAGAAATATAAACCTAATACTACCTATTTGTTTAAAAATTTCATAAGAGATGTTGAGAAAGAGATGGGTATTTACATACAGAATATGGGGATATATAATTGAAAGGAGTTCACAAGTAACTCTTTAGATTAATATATGACTAAACATAGAATAAAACACAATATTGTTCTCCCTACAGTACTCAAAAAATTGAGTTTTAGAAACTAAAAAACAAAAGTTTAGTAAAATTTGGAAGAGGAATGAACCCATAATATAAACATTCCAAGTTATCCTAGAGAATATGTATGTATAACTGTGAATTTTAAAAATATATTCTTACTTTGATAGGAATAAAAAATATCTCCCTATGATATGAGATATAAGAGAAATACATTAGAAAAATAATTTAATTTTTTATGAGAATTTTCTTAAAAAATATAAAAAATTAGGATTTGGGAATGTTTGATGAAAAAGTAGAAGAAGGAATTTTCAAGATATATTTAGCTGAGGAAATAAATTACACATACAAGAATAAACTACTAAACAATTTTGTTAATTGAATTGATGTTACGGTCTTGGAAAACATGTCCACCTTAATAAATACCATTTAATATGATAAAGTAGATGTTATGAAAAATAGAATGATGATCTCCAATGGAGACAATGAGAATAAATATGATTGAGAGCCTTATCATATATATATTGATTCAGATCAGTATAGTGATGTGGAAATGATTACCAAAATAATATTTATAATGTTTTGAACTTTAGATAAAAATATTTAATCTAATAACATTACTGGAAATCAAGAAGCTTCATTCTAGATAAGGATGAAATTAATATTTGGGAATCAGACATAATTTATCTCATAGGTGGAACCATATTAAATTTTATAAGTAGTTGAATACAAAGAATACATAAATGGAATGAATGAAGGGTAAGATAAAATTTAGATAAATGTAACTTCAGATCTGGTTTAATGACCAACACGTAATATATTTATTAAGAAATAATGGGTGTTTAGAAATCGAATCAATGTATATAAAGATATTTCAATAAATAAAGATCAATTAGTTTACAAAAGTTACTCATTAGAGAGGGATGATGATTTTTATTAATATTTTCTCCCTATTAGAAGAAATGAAACTACATGAATAAATTTGGTAGTTTCTACACATCAAAATTTAAAAGTTATTATGTGGATGTTAAATCAGCTTTATTAAATGACGAAATTTAAGAAGTGGTTTATATTGAGATACTTAGTGGATTAATACCTGATAAATTTGGAACAATGATGTGTAAAATGATGAAATTTTTGTACGGGTTGAAATAGTCCCCTATATCTAGGCACTCAAAACATGATAGTATCATGAAGTAGTGGAAATTTTATAAATAAAATGTTTATTGAAACATGTATGTAAAGGATAAGAGGATAGGAACCATAAATTTCATTTCTTGTGATAATGATATAATTTTTACAGCATATTGGGCTAAAACATTTAAGTGTTTTTTTTTTGAGAAAATAAAGAAGAAATATAAGATATCAATGCATTAAGAGTGAATTTTATTTCGGGGTTTACATGTTCAAAAAAAGGGAAGATACATATTCCAATATCAATAAATTTATTTCGAAGTGTTACTACAAAATTTTGTCATTAATGATTCAAAATTACTTTCTACACTTATCTCTATTTGTATGATGTTGAGCAAATATGACACTAGGAAAAGTGTGAATAAAAAATATGTTCATAATTTTATATGAATCTTACTCTATATTATTTATTTTAAAAAAATATCATTCATGTTGAAACATTATGTGAAATATATCATAGTTATCTAATGGAATCAAACATTATAATATATAAATGAATAATTAGGTATGTTAAAAGAACACCATATCATAGAAATATTGTGAGGAAAAGGAAGGAGATGAACGTTATTAGGTTCACTAATACATATCAAGATGAATATTATAATCATAGATAATCAATATATGAAAGAATTTTATTCATGAGAAAAAATTTTGTGTGATGGAATTTTAAGAAATTTTTTTATTACATTATGTTCAATGGAAGAAAAATATTTTATTTTCACCCATGACTTTATACAAGTTATATGGATAATAGTTTAAGTGGATGATATAAGGGTGAATATTTAAAAACCATTTAATATTATTTGTGATAAAGAAATTTCAATTGATATTTCTAAAATAATGTTCAATATTATAGATCAAATAAAAATAATTTTAATTATCTTATCATAAAGGGGAAATTTACTAGTAGAGATGTCTTTATGGAGTATATTTTAACAAAATTATCAAATTGATGATGTTGTCATTAAATATATTCCAAGGGAAGGAATTTAGGAATTTAGGATCAAAATAAATTTCCATCCTTCAGCAATGGCTTATGAAACTTCTTAAATAAGTACCACTATGATTCGTTAGATTATATTTTTATAGGGGGAGAATAAGTACATTTATGTTAAAAATTAATAAAAACCCGCAATTTTTATTTCATTAATTTGAATTTGGTGACTTCATAAAAAGGGGGAGAATAAAATATTGAGTGGGATTTCATCTTATATTAGTAATAGAAATGCTTATCACCAGGTGATGAAATTACTTTAATAACAGTACATTGTCTATGAGTGTGATATCAGGGTATTCTCTACTAGAAAGACTATGGTTTGATAAAAGTTTATTTTTTTGTCTGCATTCCTTTTGAGAATATATCCAAAAAAATAAATGGAAAGATATTAAAGATTCATTTTTTTTATTTTTCTATTTTTTGTCAACATTTTTTTTGGATGTTTTGTTGTTTCTGGATAAAATAATCTACTGAAGAATTTTAAGAAACCTTGCATATGTCATGATACTAATGGTGTTTAAGAAATTCTTCTTAGCAGATGAAGAATGTATCTATATAAATATATCCAATGATTTTATGATCTTTAAGTCCATAAATCTAGAATAAATGCATTATTCTATTTGAGTTATTGTAAAGGAGGCTATGTTAGGTCTAGGAAGATAGTTTATAAAAAGTTTAAGGTACAAAGGGGGATAATTTGGTTTCTAGAAAAGGTTATTTTCCACAAAAGTTACAAAAAAATATGGTAATTGTGTAATTGGTGAATGAATAAGGAAGTAATAAGGCCAACATATTAGCTCTTCTATATAGAGACTTATGATTTTTTTTGATACAAAATTTTTATAAAGATGAATTTTCTATGTAAATGTCAAAAGCTATACATAGTTTGATGATATAAAGTAGATATGTTCGTTCTCAAACAATTATGATCACTGATTTTGTAATAAGACAAAATATATTAGTTAGAGATAGATGAGGATTTGAAATAGACTAATAATATGGAAGTACATGTGATTAAGTGAGATGATGGTTAATGAAGCTGGCGTGATTAGTTTTCCTAAAAATGTTGATCAGTCAAAGGACCATTAGATGGACGAGAATTTTATATGGATATATGATTTCATCAGATGAAGATTTAGATGTTGTTTAACTAATAGAGTTTTAAGATTATAAAATGAGACATTAGTGATGGATTCTTATCTAAAATTACCTTTTGTGATGGGAATCCATCGCTAATGTCCCATCATAGTATTTAGATCCAAAATTATGATGTTTTGCGATTACCCATCACCAATAATTATTATTTTCAATGGGATATGATTCCTTTGAAAATAAGATCATCAATATTCCAAAATAGATAATTTCTATAGATACAATATACTTCAAAATTTCCAATTTAAAAAATATTAAAAAATTACCAAAAAATTATTAAAAAAAATAGACATTAAATCTAATAAAAACAAGTATAAATATATTACATAATTTCACACATAATATGTTTGTTAACCCAAAATACAAAAAACTCATAAAATTTTCTAAGAATTAACTATTATCAGGTGGGGGAGGACCACTCAATGGGTCAGGGGGAGGGAACTCCATACCAAAACCAAGCATGAGCCTTCACATACACTCCAACATCTAATCATCTCTCAGATTCTTATACTTATTCTACGCCTTTTCTCTCACTGAATCCACTATATCATCTCATCTTGTGCTCTCAACCTCTCCTCATACTACACAATAGATGACGATGGTGACTCTTCATGAACATCAATCATGAAGAACTATGAACACATAGATGTACAAAAATAACTAGTAGGTGTTATTCATGAACCAATATCGATCACCTGACCTTTCTCAGAACCATAAATAGTTTCCCGTTATCAAGTCTGTAAAGACCCGTATCTTGACGTACATGGAAATTACATTACATTTGCAGAATACTTAGTACATAACAAAAAAAACACACACAAGGACCTCAATAGTTTAGTGTCTTTGGAAACTCAGAATATAATCTTCTAATCGTGGTGAAAGATCTTCAACATCTCCCATAAAGATCTTCTTTTTTTTATACCTAAAACCTTTCTTTATATCCTGGGGAAATGAAAACATAAAAGGGTGAGCTCAAATGCTCAGTAAGGGAAAACAAAAGAAATATCAATCACATCATATACATAAGCACATAACTTTTGGAAATCTTAACCTGAAAAAGAGATCATAATTTCATAACCTGGGGTAAATCATGGCAGTGAAATGTAATCACAATAATCATAACATAAAACATGAAACTTTGTGGCATTCACACATAATCATAGAGAATCATTTCTTGTTAGTCAAGACTCATTGCCAAGACTATCTTAGTGGACAAAGTCCCTTTCTGAATCGAGTAACCCTCGTTTCAGTCCTGTTTCACTGAACCGGTATAACCTACCATTTCATCCATGTCTATCTCATGAGATATAAAATCTTTACCCAATGCATTGGAGGGAGATATAGGTCCCACCCATCTCATAATGATACCATTCTTATGTGTGCCACAAAATCATAAATCATACATCATTTCATAACCCTTGTAATAAAAATGGGATTCTTAAACAACATGACATCATAAAACTATTCATATAAGATAAATGAATTCATAAACATAATTCCATCACAACATAGTCAAATCAATGTAAAAATATGGATAGAAACAGAACCCTTTATTATCTTAGTTGGAAAATAATTTTGACAAAACACTTGAAATGAATTCTTGAGGAAAATATCCTTTCTTCTTCAAAATCAATTTCTTTTCACAAAACATCATGCAATTATAAAAGAAAGAGATTTTATTAAAAATAGTCATGAAATATTTTGGAGGAAGCTTCATGAAAATAAGGCTTTATAAAACCGTAAAAATCCATTTGTGCCGTTTAAGTTAAAAAAACATTCTTCGTACTTTTGTCGGAAAAGTCAAAAAGTACCTCGTACGAAAAACGACAAAAGATTCCTTTCATACGTATTACTAAAACTCACCTAAGGGTAAAAATGAATTTAAACAATTTTAGTTTGATGGAAATAATATTACATATTGAGTAAACATGGATGTGGATGATAAAATAAACCCCAGTAAATACTTACGAATAAACAATCTCGGATAAAAATGAGATTGTGATATTTCCCTTACCTTAAGTCCAATTTGATTTGTACGTGTCCGATGCTCCTGTATAATGGTTTAAATAATGTTATTGACTTATTCCAGAATCATACATATTGATATGATATCATATATGTTCATATTCTTAGCTTCTTGATAGTAATATTTCATGGTTACTTGTTACTCGGGTCTTTATTGCCTTTTGTTCTTATGCTAGTTTTGCCGAATACATTCTTATTCTTCTTTTAAGGTTATAGATTCCTTATATCAAGAATGGTATTAGTGTAACATATATCATATTTATTCATTCAATTCATTTATATAATCATTATGAAATGAAGATCATGTAGAACGAGTCGCATCACATCGTGGAGACGGTATTCCGTACGTACGCACGAGTGATGATATCGTTCCTATGATCGTGGAATTGTATTGGAGTATATATATATATTATTTAAGTATCAATATTACTTCATAATAATCATATATAGTTACTCATTACACCATTATACCCATCCTTGTAAGGTGATGGTGGAAAAATAGATTACACCACGGCGTGGAGACGGTATTCCATACGTACGCACGCGCGATGATTTCATTTTTCCGTAGGATGGATAGAAGGTGAATTAGGGTTGTTTCATATTTATAATAACATATCAGTATGTAAGTAATACTGATGTTATTACTTTATCATGAAACAACTAAAGGAGAAGAAGTTGAAGAAGAAAGAAATTGAAAAGATCTTTAATGGATATTACCTCTTCTTTGGAACACCTCTTTGAATCCTCCACTAAGGGAACTAAGATTGGTCTTTGAAGAAGACCAGGACCTCTAGGATTATTCTAGGGAAGTGGAGAGGAGAAAATGTCAGGGGTTGGCCGAGCTTGAGTGCTCAAATTGGTGTGAGGAGGAGGGGGAGGAGGTGCCCTTTTATAAGGGAGGAGAGGGGCACCTTAGGAATATCTCAAAATATTATTTTATATTGAAGTCAAAATCGGTTTATAATGGTTCCAAAGGGTCTTATTTCGAAGATAAAGTTGGGATGGGTCTAAATCCTATCAACCAATAGGATTTAGACAAGTTTAGGTTATTATTTTAACCTTATCAATTAGATTTAACTCTAAGTTAAATAATTTAACTTTTACCGTGTCTTTTTGTTTTCTTTCACTATATGGTTAATACACTTACTATAACATGCCAAAAGAACCCCAAATTGTATATTATTAATCAATATATCCTTATCTAAGTCATTTGGCCGAACCTTAGATTTTTAGGAATAAAATAACAATTAATAATATAATATTTGATTTAAAAACTATTTTGTGTCAATTTTGACACTATTTGATATATGATTTTTGGGAAAGTCATAACAGAATTATATGTTCGAACCAAGTTGATTAAATCAACACTAATATATCATAGTAACCTATAAAATTAGTTTAAGTCATAAAAAGTCTCAAATTACATTCATTTGAGCATTTATAACATCAATTATGTTAATATTTCCTTAAAAGGGTAATTACTGCATCATCGTTGTGTCATATATAAATTACTTTATTTAAAGTCTAAAAATTATAAATAAAATATCATTATGTAGGAAATCTTTTTATCTTTCTAATGAATATTTATAGTCGAATTTATCTTATGTATAACCCCATATTAAAAATGTTTTAGGTATTAAACTTTGATTTTAACTATTTTAACTATTCATTAAATAATATAATATTAAATGTCATAATCTAATCCAAGTGGACCTAAATGGTCATATTATATTCATAAGGTTGTTTTTGGTCGAATTACACTTATCCAATAGAATTAGGACATGTGTTAGGGTAATAGTAATATCATATTTACCCTTAGTTACCCTATTTACTATTAACCGTTGTAAAAAAAGTAAAAAGTTACTATTCACCAAAAATTATTTTCATCTCATTGAACCACATTTTACTTACTGAAATCAACCGTGTCTCTCGGATTTTTGAAAATCCATTCACAGAAGCAGTAAAATTAAGATTTATGAAGAAATTAATTTTTTTAACTACCACTTAGTAGTTTCACTATTCATCAAAAATTGATGTTTTTCAGAACAATGCCAAAATTTTATCCTAAGCTATATTTCATATTCCGAATTCAAAAATGAAGTCTATTTTACCAAATTCATATCATAGAATTTTCATTAATTAATTTTATAATTAAATCCTGCTGTTAAAACAAATAGCGTGTTTTTAAGAAACAATATCTATCAAAAGATTGACACTTGATTATGTCTGGTTTAAATGTGAAATTACATCCAATGACCAACATTGTATTAAATTGTAAAAATATATTCTAAATATACTTTAAAACCACTAAAATTAATAATTTATCACTATTAATTATTTCGATTAAAAAAGTTGTTTTTAATTATAATTTAGTAATTTTCACTATTCATCAGAATATGAAAGTAATCCGAAAAGTACCAAAATTTCACCTTAGGCTAAATTCGATACTCCGAATCCAAAAATGAAGTTCATTTTGAAAAATAAGATTTACAGAGTTTTAAAAGGTGGTTATTACTATTCATAACGGCTAGTTTTAATAATATTTTAATAGCATATCGTTGTTTAGTGAAACTCGGTATTGCGTATTACACACGCTATCGAGGAAGGTCGTGATTGCGTGTAATGCAAGGCAAGTCAAGGATGCGTGTTGTGCAAGCTCCTTTTGGTGTAGCGTACAACACAAGACTTTAATAAAATTAAAAAGAATATTTTTTTTATAAAATCTTGGGCTGTTACATTCTACCCCCCTTAAAATGAATTTCGCCCTCGAAATTCGTCGGGGTTATAAATGGTTTACTATTTGAAAGTTTCTTTAATATAAACCCACATCGTAAAAAGGAATATCAAAACCAATCTTTAAAAACAAAAGTATGAAACGTAACGTTTACCCAAATAAACTAATCATTGGGTTTCAACATAGGTGAAAATATGGATATGGAAGAGAAATCTAACCATCATGTTCTGATGGAGAGTGGTAGAGAACATGGCTATGGAAAAGCCAATAATCACAAATCCATAAATTTGTGACGATCTAAGGTACCATCTGATTCATCAGGTATAAGATCACTAGGACAACATTTTTGGTTTTCAAGATCATTTCCCTAAAGTTGAAAATTTGAATTGGAATAAATACTTTCTTTATTTTGGTACAATCTCACTATTGTTCGTGCCTAGAACAATTTCCACTTCATCTCTTAAATAAATGAAGTTGAATTTGTTATTCGTGAAGTGTTAGCATATCATGTGATAGAATGACGGGTCATTCCATCTGTCTCAAACAAAAGGTTAGCAAAAATTATATACATAAGTCGATCTATAGTGAGATTAATCATATATAGTTCCTAAAATGGACTTATACTTCATATATCATACTGCTTAATATAATAAAACTAGTTTCTACTAAACAGGGACTTCCTGTAGGTCAGTGGTAGGCGATAAAGGCCATTCGCACTTCGGTTGTGGGTTCGATTCCCACAGCCTTGTCTGAAGCGATGGGTTGTCGCCCGTCTTGCAGGTTGTCCTTTTTCTAAAACTACATTACTATAACATCACATAAATAACATCAAAACAAAGTTCTATAATTAAACAATACTAACTTATGGTTAACATAATCCATTACAATCTTTAGGCTTATCTAAAATACTTCGGTCCAAGCTCATAGTATAAAGAAAATGATTACTTGAAATGTCTTCAACCAAGCATGTGAATACCATCATTTATCCCCCATATATCTTGTTGGTCACATTCCAATCATGTGAATACTTTAATGATGTATTCTCTTGAAAAATATGAATACCCATTAAACCTTAGTGAAAACATGAATTATGTCAAAAGTTAACTCTTTCCACATACCAAAATCCAATAATTCTATATACTCAAACCATGATATAACCTTCTCCTTATATCAGTCATGAGCTCATGAATACTATCAAACATTTTATTTTCTCCTTATCCCTTCATTATGCGCATATCATCTATATTCCAAAAATATCTGAATAACCTTTCATGGATACTGGTTACATTAATCAGACAACAATGTAACAATCCTTACATGTCTCTTTATTCCATAGTGCCATGAGATTACTTATATATGATAAACATGTAATAATTCCACTACATTCTAAAACCATTGACTGGGCTTCAACAATTCTTTCATCTCACATATCATTTGTAGTCTCTTCATCATCATCCACATAAATACTTCCCATACGACCATACTGATTATCTTCATGAGACTTTCCCTTAGGGCATTGGTTTGCATAATGCCCGTACATTCCACATTTAAAACATTTAACCATTGTTGATGTCGTAGCAATACCATTATCCTCATCCATGTTGTTAACTAAACCTTTTCCTTCGAATTTACTTGCTTTGTGTCCTTCTTTTCCACACCCAAAGAATCTTCCAGTTCCTTTGAAACATTCTCCTTGATGCCTCTTCCCACATGATTTACATAGGGGAAATTGAACTTTCTTTCCTCTATGATCATCATGAAACTCCATCTTTCTCTTATTAGCCGAGTCAGGAAACTTACCAAATTTTACTTTATTGATCATATTATGAGATTGCTGATTCGGCATAATAATGATGTTTGGACTTCCAAATCCCATTTCATTATGAATAATATCATTCCATTGTCCATCATATCCTCCATTATCGTGAATCATCTTGTTTCCAGCCATTTTCTAAAACCCAAAAGAATAGTGTGAGAGGAAAAAATCATAATAAAGGGGGAGTAACTTCAATATCTAACATCTTAGGTTTAATTCTATGATCGTTAGCGTAATTCTAGTACTATAACCTATACGCATACTTAACCGTAGAGACATCTCTAGACATACCTTAGAAATATCTCTAGGGATCTCACTAAAGTTCTCGCATCCTAGTTTCCAAAGGTTGACTAAACCTTTCCTCTGATACCAACTGTAGAGACCCGTATCTTGACGTACATGGACATTACATTACATTTGTGAAATACTTAGTACATAACAAAAACACACACACAAGGACCGCAATAGTTTAGTGTCTTTGGAAACTCGGAATATAATCTTCTAATCGTGGTGAAAGATCTTCAACATCTCCCATAAAGATCTTCTTTTTTTTATACCTAAAACCTTTCTTTATATCCTGGGGAAAAGAAAACATAAAATGGTGAGCTCAAATTCTCAGTAAGGGTAAACAAAAGAAATATCAATCACATCATATACATAAGCACATAACTTTTGGAAATCTTAACCTGAAAAAGAGATCATAATTTCATAACATGGGGTAAATCATGGCAGTGAAATGTAATCACAATAATCATAACATAAAACATGAAACTTTGTGGCATTCACACATAATCATAGAGAATCATTTCTTGTTAGTCAAGACTCATTGCCAAGACTATCTTAGTGGACAAAGTCCCTTTCTGAATCGAGTAACCCTCGTTTCAGTCCTGTTTCACTGAACCGGTATAACCTACCATTTCAGCCATGTCTATCTCATGAGATATAAAATCTTTACCCAATGCATTGGAGGGAGATATAGGTCCCACCCATCTCATAATGATACCATTCTTATGTGTGCCACAAAATCATAAATCATACATCATTTCATAACCCATGTAATAAAAATGGGATTCTTAAACAACATGACATCATAAAACCATTCATATAAGATAAAGGAATTCATAAACATAATTCCATCACAACATAGTCAAATCAATGTAAAAATATGGATAGAAACAGAACCCTTTATTATCTTAGTTGGAAAATAATTTTGACAAAACACTTGAAATGAATTCTTGAGGAAAATATCCTTTCTTCTTCAAAATCAAATTCTTTTCACAAAACATCATGCAATTTTAAAAGAAAGAGATTTTATTAAAAATAGTCATGAAATCTTTTGGAGGAAGCTTCATGAAAATAAGGCTTTATAAAACCGTAAAAATCCATTTGTGCCGTTTAAGTTAAAAAAACATTCTTCGTACTTTTGTCGGAAAAGTCAAAAAGTACCTCGTACGAAAGACGACAAAAGATTCCTTTCATACGTATTACTAAAACTCACCGAAGGTTAAAAATGGATTTAAACAATTTTAGGTGGATGGAAATAATATTACATATTGAGTAAACATGGATGTGGATGATAAAATACACCCCAGTAAATACTTACGAATAAACAATCTCGGATAAAAATGAGATTGTGATATTTCCCTTACCTTAAGTCCAATTTGCTTTGTACGTGTCCGAAGCTCCTGTATAATGGTTTAAATAATGTTTTTGACTTATTCCAGAATCATACATATTGATATGATATCATATATGTTCATATTCTTAGCTTCTTGATAGTAATATTTCATGGTTACTTGTTACTCGGGTCTTTATTGCCTTTTGTTCTTATGCTAGTTTTGCCGAATACATTCTTATTCTTATTTTAAGGTTATAGATTCCTTATATCCAGAATGGTATTAGTGTAACATATATCATATTTATTCATTCAATTCATTTATATAATCATTATGAAATGAAGATCATGTAGAACGAGTCGCATCACATCGTGGAGACGGTATTCCGTACGTACGCACGAGTGATGATATCGTTCCTATGATCGTGGAATTGTATTGGAGTATATATATATATTATTTCAGTATCAATATTACTTCATAATAATCATATATAGTTACTCATTACACCATTATACCCATCCTTGTAAGGTGATGGTGGAAAAATAGATTACACCACGGCGTGGAGACGGTATTCCGTACGTACGCACGCGCGGTGATTCCATTTTTCCGTAGGATGGATAGAAGGTGAATTAGGGTTGTTTCATATTTATAATAACATATCAGTATGTAAGTAATACTGATGTTATTACTTTATCATG
Organism: Viscum album; assembly: GCA_963277665.1. Taxonomy (NCBI): domain Eukaryota; kingdom Viridiplantae; phylum Streptophyta; class Magnoliopsida; order Santalales; family Viscaceae; genus Viscum; species Viscum album. The sequence goes on from OY728136.1 coordinate 56,617,111, forward strand.
AAACAACTAAAGGAGAAGAAGTTGAAGAAGAAAGAAATTGAAAAGATCGGTAATGGATATTACCTCTTCTTTGGAACACCTCTTTGAATCCTCCACTAAGGGAACTAAGATTGGTCTTTGAAGAATACCATGACCTATAGGATTATTCTAGGGAAGTGGAGAGGAGAAAATTGCAGGGGTTGGCCGAGCTTGAGTGCTCAAATTGGTGTGAGGAGGAGGGGGAGGAGCTGCCCTTTTATAAGGGAGGAGAGGGGCACCTTAGGAATATCTCAAAATATTATTTTATATTAAAGTAAAAATCGGTTTATAATGGTTCAAAAGGGTCTTATTTCGAAGATAAAGTGGGGATGGGTCGAAATCCTATCAACCAATAGGATTTAGACAAGTTTAGGTTATTATTTTAACCTTATCAATTAGATTTAACTCTAAGTTAAATAATTTAACTTTTACCGTGTCTTTTTGTTTTCTTTCACTATATGGTTAATACACTTACTATAACATGCCAAACGAACCCCAAATTGTATATTATTAATAAATATATCCTTATCTAAGTCATTTGGCCGAACCTTAGATTTTTAGGAATAAAATAACAATTAATAATATAATATTTGATTTGAAAACTGTTTTGTGTCAATTTTGACACTATTTGATATATGATTTTTGTGAAAGTCATAACAGAATTATATGTTCGAACCAAGTTGATTAAATCAACACTAATATATCATAGTAACCTAGAGAATTAGTTTAAGTCATAAAAAGTCTCAAATTACATTCATTTCAGCATTTATAACATCAATTATGTTAATATTTCCTTAAAGGGGTAATTACTGTATCATCGTTGTGTCATAAATAAATTAATTTATTTAAAGTCTAAAAATTATAAATAAAATATAATTATGTAGGAAATATTTTTATCTTTCTAATGAATATTTATAGTCGAATTTATCTTATGTATAACCCCATATTAAAAATATTTTAGTTATTAAACTTTGATTTTAACTATTTTAACTATTCATTAAATAATATAATATCAAATGTCATAATCTAATCCAAGTGGACCTAAATGGTCATATTATATTCATAAGGTTGTTTTTGGTCGAATTACAGTTATCCAATAGAATTAGGACATGTGTTAGGGTAATAGTAATATCATATTTACCCTTAGTTACCCTATTTACTATTAACCGTGGTAAAAAAAGTAAAAAGTTACTATTCACCAAAAATTATTTTCATCTCATTGAACCACATTTTACTTACTGACATCAACCGTGTCTCTCGGATTTTTGAAATTCCATTCACAGAAGCGGTAAAATTAAGATTTATGAAGAAATTAATTTTTTTAACTACCACTTAGTAGTTTCACTATTCATCAAAAATTGATGTTTTTTAGAACAATGCCAAAATTTCATCCTAAGCTATATTTCATATTCCGAATTCAAAAATGAAGTCTATTTTACCAAATTCATATCATAGAATTTGCATTAATTAATTTTATAATTAAATCCCGCTGTTAAAACAAATAGCGTGTTTTTAAGAAACAATATCTATCAAAAGATTGACACTTGATTATGTCTGGTTCAAATGTGAAATTACATCCAATGACCAACATTGTATTAAATTGTAAAAATATATTCTAAATATACTTTAAAACCACTCAAATTAATAATTTATCACTATTAATTATTTCGATTAAAAAAGTTGTTTTTAATTATAATTTAGTAATTTTCACTATTCATCAGAATATGAAAGTTATCCGAAAAGTACCAAAATTTCACCTTAGGCTAAATTCGATACTCCGAATCCAAAAATGAAGTTCATTTTGAAAAATAAGATTTACAGAGTTTTAAAAAGTGGTTATTACTATTCATAACGGCTAGTTTTAATAATATTTTAAAAGCATATCGTTGTTTAGTGAAACTCGGTATTGCGTATTACACACGCTATCGAGGAAGGTCGTGATTGCGTGTAATGCAAGGCAAGTCAAGGATGCGTGTTGTGCAAGCTCCTTTTGGTGTAGCGTACAACACAAGACTTTAATAAAATTAAAAAGAATATTATTTTTATAAAATCTTGGGCTGTTACAAAGTCCCCTCATCAAAAAATGAATCGTAGGTGGCATGAGATTTTCTGTCATCCTAACTCACTCGTGAATGATAATCCACAGCCTCATATGATTCCTTAAAATATAATTATATGTTCGATTAAAAATAATATTAATATTAGTTATTTTTTGAAAAAAAAACATACTAAACACAACATGGATTTGGTATTCATTGACAAGATATCATGTATAAGTATCTATCTACATATTATTTTAATCTCCAAACTCCCTAAAAAAGGGGTTAGTGGCGATATGTATAATGTAAAAACATTTTAAATTTAAATTATATATAAATTTAAAAATAATATTATTTACTATATGTCATAATTGTATACCAAATGTATGATTTATGAACCTACTCTTGACCTCCTACCTTCCCTCGTTCTCATAACCAAATTATAACCTTCTTCTAAATGCCTCTCATAACCAGTAGGAAATAAATCAACCCCATACCTAAACTATGATATAGAAAACATCAAGGGAGAAGCAAAACGGGGCAAAATAGTAATAGACACAATTTCTATGGATTTATTTATTAGTTTGTATAAAAACCATTAGAAATATTAATGTATACAAATATCCTATGACTCCAAGATATGAGCTCTTAGGATATCACCAATCGGAGACCATACATTCTGCAAGATAATATAAAACAATATATTATTAATTATTTAAATATAAAATAAAATTTTTTATTTAAAAACATACAATCTTATGGTTGAAAATATGCTAAGAAACTACAAGGGGAACTTATTCCCATGACACCCATGGTGCAAAAAAAAAAATTCCCCAAATTGCAATAGCCTACCCAATAGCTAAATGAGAAATAATATGCATATAAATAAGAATAATATGAATATTATAACAAAAAATAAAAAAAAACCTAATATAAAATTAATATCATTAAAAATTGAACAAACCTCTTTAAATGAGGGTAAAAATAAATATATATACATCACTTTGGAACAAAGTCCATAATCATCCATCAATAAAGGCACACCCTCTACTAAAAGGTACAACATCTTATGGGTTAGATGAATCAGGCTCATCATTGGGAAGTCTAACATCAGCAAGAGAATGAAATATATTTTCAGGATTACCTTCATTCATTTTTAATAAATAATCTTACATATAAAAAAATTGTTAATATACATATCAAATATAAAAAAACTAATAAATAATATAATATAATAAAATTATCGGTAAATAATTATTAATATAGTTATCAAATATAAAAAATTAATAAATACCATAAGATAATAATTACGAGTAAATAAATACTAGAATATACTAAGCTTACTTATAAATATTGGTTAATATAGATATAAAAAATAAAAACCTAATAAATTACAAGAAGAATATAATATTATTATTTTTTAATAATTTTTAATCTACATATCAAATATAAGAAACTATTAATTATTGGCATTATTGAAGGAATTAATAGATCGTCCGGTTTATCTATATGAAACAAATAATTTAGCCTATAAATAAGGGGTAATACCAATATAATATAGGACTAAATAGTAAATAGCTAAATATAATACACCATCCATCGTAATCTTTCTCATCTTCATAGAGGACAACATATTCATCTTCATCTTACATGTTGTCAACTTTCATAAAACATTCTGTTTCATCATGGCTTATACACAAAAATTAACAATAACATCAAACCTTGAATAGTGGGAGGGGGGGTTCATCATCAATATTTATATCTAGTTCGGTAAGAGATATATTTGGGGTTATTTCTGAAAAAAATTCATTATGATTTACTTCAATAGAACCATTTTCATTTTCAAGAATCTGATTGTCATGAAATTTAATTTTCATTACACTACAGTAGTCATTCATATATCTTGAAACATCATATTATGTTTGATAACAAATATTATGAGGTTTATGCACCAACATCAATGGTTCATTTGATTCCATAACACTATTATATTTAAATTCAATGACTAGGTGTCATGAATGAACTCACAACCCTCGATTAGTATCTAACCAATTTCATTTAAACATTATTACATAGTTTGATCCCAAATAAAAAAAATCAATTATTTCATCCAGCATACCATAAAACTAAACTTCACTGTATTTATTATAAGTTCATTTAAAAAAACTATTATTTTATTTATTTAATTCACTTTATGTTTGTTGATGAAATAAAAATCCATTAACCACAATCCCATTATAATACTTTACAAATTGTGATGGAGTGTTATTTAGCGCACATAATCGAATATCAGTTTTAATTTCATGTTATATTTCATTCAATCAACACAAATTAGTAATAATAGATATAATTTTAAAATTTATTTAATATTCCATGGAAAACAGCTTGACTAACCTATCATTGAAACCAATATGGAACATTCTGCTGATGATGTTGTTCAAGAGCATCATGGGTAATTTGTATAAATTTTCATTTTTGATATAGTGATCATATATTCTATAAAAAATAATTTAAATAAATTTATCTATTTTAAATTATTATGAAAATAATGAGATGAAATACTTACCAAACAAATCATGTCATTTCTTTACAATTTATTAAATCGTATGTATGACCTACGTTCAGTTATTTATCCAAAATCCATTGTTTATGATAACCAATAAGACCAAGAACTAGTTTATTAAAAATTGTTAATTGATGGTCTGTGATATCATCAACACATTCCTCAATGTGACCCATGTGATTATGTTTTTAAGGATATCATGATTTAGAATAATAGAAGATTTTTTTTTTCAATTTCCTCTAGCAAGTATACTTCTTCCGTAGAACCATAATCTGATGCTTTGTTATCTAATTTATTCATAATTTTTTCATACATCATTCAAATGGGTACATACATGATAAATGTATTTTCCATAAAAATTTAGCTTCATATAGAAAATGAAATATTTAATGTTCCACTGAGTTAAATAAGGAATACAATAATATTTTAAGCAATTTACATAAAATTAAAACAACATATTCGTACAACATACTCAACACATTATAATCCTTGTTTCCACTAAAATATAAAAGTCGAAATATGATATTAAGGTCAACACATCCTATATTTAATCATTCAACATCACACTATGACCAACAGACATCAACATTCTCATAATGATATAGAACTCATGAATTTTTAACCTAGTAATATGTCTATCAAAATGAGAAAAATGAGAATCAAAACCATATGGTAACATCAAATATCTAATGCATTGATATAATAATAAATTTAATTCTTTAGAAATTTTATAAGATAATTTTTAATTGGTTGAAATGTGTGATACATTATCTTTAGATAATTTATGTTCAGTACTTTTGTAAATTTGGGAAAGATATAATTATGACTTTACATTATCTTTGGTATGACTAGGTGTGTACAACACATTATAAATTATGTTATCAAAAATATTATTGTAAATATACATTACATATATATTGGATATACATTGGGGTTTCAGGACCCTCCGTCACAATATGGTCCACTTTGGGTCACTCCCTCAAGGTTTTGTTCTTCAGCATGGCTCACTTCCCCCCAGTGTGGCTCACTACCAACCCTCTCTGAAAGGGAGTTGTGATGTGTAGGGGTATATATGGGGCCTATATACCACCCCAAACACTCTTTTAGTATTATATATGGGACAGAGAAATAGGTTTCATGATGTGACACCCCTACATCCAGCAACCATGACCCATAGGGAATGCACTATCATTCATTTGGGACTCGAAAAATCTCTCCATGGCCAATTTCCTTATAAATCATAGGTTTCCAACATCCCCTGATACAAATTTTAGGATATTAAATAGGTTGTATGACCCTCCATCCCAATATTGTCTTCTTCGAGTCAATACCACGCTATTTGTTTCTTCAGTAGGGCTAACTCCCCACAAGGGTAACTCACTACCCGCCCCCTATGAGAAGGCCTTGTGATGGGGAGTGTTGTTTAGGGAATATATACCATTCCCAACACCCCTATAGTCCTTATTGTGATATAGGAAAATATGTTTCATTACATAACACCCTGATAGCCATCAATAATTACCCATATGGAACATAATGTCATTAATTTTTTGACCTAACAATATATCATGCGACGAAACAAAAAATCAGACCAATATGGATGGTCCAAAAATATAATTAATTGTATCCACGTATGATCACTATCTAAACCATTTAATTTTTGTTCAATTATAGTTTGTACAAAATTAACATGAGTTAATTCAGAGATGGTAGATTTTACCTAAATACCTGATAACACTATCAGGGGTATGTCACATTCACTTATATCATTTCTAAAATAATTTATATTTCATTGAAATGGGTGATCTTCCCGAAGAAATATCTAAGGACATTCAATATAACTATTATTTCTCCTATTTCTAAGTATGAATTCTTCGTTCTTAGCTAGGAATTACTAACATGATTTTATACCTTGAGTACTCCATCCATATAAAATTCTAGATTTCAGAATGTCACTGATTGTCCACATTAATTCAATATCCAATGTAAAATTATGACATGAAACGATATCAAATGTAGTGACACCATTGTACCTTAATGAAATTAACTAATCAATTAGTTTCTTCAGATAATCATAGATATTATTATTTGGATTCATGAGAACTAATAGCTATATATATATATGGTTCCATCATCCGCATCCATGGAGGAATGTTTTTTGGAGAAATGAAAATATGTGAATAATAATATTTACTATTATAAGCACCAAATGAAAAAAACATTAGCAAAAGGACTCAACCATATATTATAAGGTTTTGAAGAAAATGAAGGGTACATCTGATCAACTTTTTTCCATTAATCACCATCACATGGGTAGTTTAATATTTTATTAATGAAAATATTTGATTTATGTCATTTCAGTAATGAAGCAGTGATACATGACATAAATAAACAATGTAAACAAGGTGTAATTAAAAAATGCTTCAACTATTTCACAGGATATCTGGAAATTTCTTATTGTACCTCTTTATACCTCGCTTATCCACATGTTAGAAATATAACTAATGATTCATAATCACCATAATATAAGATGCAATTATTTTAACATGAATGGATCTTCTGATTACTATAACCTAAATAATGGACCAACCTATTACATTCATAAAAACTTGCAGGTAATGTGTTCACATCATGAACAAATGATTTAACTAAAGAAAATATTTGATTTAAGAAACTATTTGACATTCCATAATCTGATTTAATATCCATAAATGTTATAACAACATCATGTTTTCTTTTTTTGGAATTACGAATATAAGTCCACCTCAGCAAATTACACAAAATTTTAAAATTGAGAACATTCTGATTCAGCCTTTGGAATTTCATTCCGAGTTGTTGTTTTCTAAATAGATGGGCTTGCAACATGAAGCACTAAATTGTGAAAAAATGGATCCTGAAAAAAAATACAATTTATTTTCTACTGAATCCCATTCACCATGATGATACAAAAAAATAACCTTTTCAAAAACCAAAATGTAGTAGATGAAGTCTAACATTGTCAAATGTTTTGAATATTTTAAGATCACATTTATTACATGGACACTTAATTGTTCATTTAGAATGAAATCTTCAATTTGACGATGTAAATGATATAAAAGTTTCAACACCCTCAATGTCAATATGATATATACCAGATATATTGGTATTTTTTTTTCTGGTTTATCCAATCTTGACCGTGTATTGTAAACTTATATCTACTTTCGAAGTCCATAATTATCAATAAAAAATGTAATAAGAATAATTATTACTCATTATGGCTAATTACAAATT